>CM070793.1:24556888-25156888 GCA_036346955.1 Dipus sagitta | reverse complement strand
TTCTTACTGCTAATTATCTGCAAGTATTTTTCCATTACATATGAGATTAATGCAGGTCAAAGTATTGCATTTTAATATAGAATCCCTTAAAGGTGTTTAGATGTTTGAGTATGTTACCGTTACTCATATTAAATATAATTTGTATTTATTATCTTAATCAAGCTTGGGGATGACATTGTTGTACATGTTGACTTTCAAGAACTACAGATTTAGTGGATTTTATATTTCTGGAAAGCTTCATAGACATGGATACACATGTACACTATACACTTGGATTTATGTAAATTGCTTTTGTAAGCCATTGTCCATTTGAATTGACATGCTTCGGTTTCTGGTTCTAGTTTGGAGATTTTATAAAGTTATGATAAGTTAAAGTGCCCATCCCCCTTTGTCGCATGTGACCTAGTCTTGAAAATACAGCCAGGACTTGGCATTGAGATTGTAATAGAAGTTATGATTAACAATTTCTCTTCTATATAATAACCTGGATCCATAGATGGGTTTTAGAGAACCTGTGAGCCCTCAAAAATTGTGTGTAGAATTTTGGGTATTTGCAGTTTTATTTTTTACTTCTTGACCCATCATAATATATGTATTTTTCTATATGGTGCAAGATTTAAGGATCTAACTTTATTTTTAATCAAAACAGCTATTTGTCTCAACACCATTTATTAAACATTGTCCCACTGAATTTGTTTCTTTTTTCTTTATATGTAATTTTATACATAGACAAGTAAGATTTAAAGACTAAACATAAGGAGGTATTAGCATACTTGTTATGAAGTTCACACCTTTTTAGTAACAGAAAACTGAAGTAGGGGCTGGGGAGATGACTCAGCAGTTAAAGGCACTTAGTTGCAAATATTCTTTTAAATAATCTGTTTATTTATTTGCAAGCAGAGGGAGAGAGAGAGATTGGGCACACCAGAGTCTCCTGCCACTGCAAACAGAGTCCAGTACATGCACCACCTTATGCATCTGGCTTTACGTGGGTACTGAGGAATCGAACTGGCCTCCCCAGGCTTTGCAAGCAAGTGCCTTTAACTGCTGAGGCATTTCACTGGCCCTGAACATTCCTCTTTTAAAGATGAAAATGAACTGGAGAGATGGCTTAGTGATTAAGGTGTTTGCCTGAGAAGCTGAAGGACCCAGGTCCGATTCCCAAGGACCCATGTAAGCCAGCTGCACAAGGCAATGCATGCATCTGGGGATCTCTCCCCACCAGTATGGCAGCAGGAGTACCGAGTTCCATCTCAGCGCCCGGCCATGGCTGCACTCATGAAACCCCTGGGCTCAGGAGAGCAGTGACAGGACCATTACTGGGGCTCCAGGTTTTGTGACTCTATCATGGGAATGAGGCAAAAGCAGTAGGGGGCCCTGGTATCTTCCCCTGGCTCTGCACACATGGGCAGAGCACACACACATGCATTAAATTTTTTTTTTTACTATTTTAGAACAAGAGGAGAGAGTGGGCCCACCAGGGCCTCCGCCACTGAAATCAAACTTCGGATGCTCACACCACCTAGCGGGCATGTGTGACCTTGTGCTTGCCTCACCTTTGTGCGTCTGGCTTACGTGGGACCTGGGGAGTAGAACATGGGTGGGTCCTTAAGCCTCACAGGCAAGCACCTTAACCACTAAGCCATCTCCACGTGCACAAAACTTTTCAGTGAAAAACTGAGCTACCCTGGGAGCTAAAGAATGGAAAACCCCACATGCAGAGGAGCCTCAGTTTGGCCTGCTGTAGTCGGCTGGTATGGGAAGGGCCAGGAAGTCAGTTATAAGGAGCAGGAGGGCCATGTGCTGACTGGCTAAAGGTTGTAAATGACCTGGAATCTTGGCTCAAGCAGGGAAGTGCATAAGGAATGGTAGCCCTGATCTCCATGTCTGGGAGACCTTTTAAGATAACTTTGAGTCTGAGATACACAGTGGATAGGTCAATCTCCGGAACTATACCTGCCGTCACTGCTGTTGACATTTGTGAGCTGCATCCACACAAGCCCCCCCACACACACCTGTACAGGTCATAGTGGTGTGCTTGCTTTGCATGCCCAGGGCCCTGGGGTGGCACTCCCCTCTCCTGCTGCAGCATCGGCCACACAGCAAGAGGCCCCCCGGGAAGCACCTGGAGGGTGAAGACCTGCCAAGTCCAGATTGCAGGGCTGTAAGCGATCAGCCTGGGAGCAAAGAAGGAAAGTGTGGTGGTTTGAATGGATGCCCCCCAGTTCGTTCAGGGGTTTGTTAATGCTTGTAATTTAGATATCTCCAGCCTCCAGGGAGGTGTCTGGGTCCTAGGGTCCAGCTCTAAGGTGCGGGGGCAGATCTGGTATTTCTAGCTAAAGGCACGCAAAGTGCAGGAGCTTTGAGATTCCTGCAGTGTGCTGGCTTCTGGTGGTGGTGGCTTTTGGCCTTTCTGCGTGGACCTGTGAAAGCAGGCCAGCTTCTGCCATTATGGAACTTCCCCTGGATCTGTAAGCTTCAGTCCCTCCCGTAAACTGTGTCTGGCCTGGAGTTTCATCCCAGCAGGTGAGGCTGTGTGCTACACAAAGTAAAACGGTTCTGGTGAACATTTGGAGTAACATAATACATGGTAGAAAAGCCCTGAGTACGCAAGTTTTAACTGACACTCCCTGCCTGGGGAGATGGTTTAGCAGTGAGGTGTGTGCGTGCCTGCCAAGCCTGAGGATCTCTCCAGATCCTACTAGCCAGATGCACAAAGGTGAGGCAAGCACAGGGTCTCACATGTCCACTAGGTGGCGCAAGCATCTGGAGCTTGATTTCAGCTGAGGCATTGGTGTGCCAACTCTCTCTCTCTCTCTCTAAAATAAACAAATACATTTAAAAATGTTACAGAAAAGCCAGGGGTGGTGGCACATGCCTTTAATTCCAGCACTCAGGAGGCAGAGGTAGGAGGATCGCCATGAGTTCAAGGCTACCCTGAGACTACATAGTGAATTCCAGGTCAGCCTGCACTAGTGTGAGACCCTCAAAAGACAATTACAGAATTTACAGCTAAACTTTCGTTCTGATCTACTGCAAGTCGCAGATGATAAGACTTTCTTGGGAACATAATTATTGCTACCCAATAAATGAGAACTTTGGGGGGGGGGGGTTGAGGTCTTTGTTACTTAGGATAAGACAAAGCCCAGATGAACCAGCTGGTAAAACACAGGTGATCTAACTCATGATTCTGATGGCTGATGTAATGAAGTATGTCGAATCTACTGGACACTTTGCAGCCATCAACTAGAATGAGCAACTGTTTGTTTTTCGAGGTAGGGTCTCACTGTAGCCCAGGCTGACCTGGAATTCACTATCTAGTCTCAGGGTGGCCTTGAACTCACAGCGATCTTCCTACCTCAGCCACCCAAGTGCTGGGACTAAAGGCGTGCGCCACCATGCCTGGCTTAGCAACATTTTTTATGTATTAATTTGGAAAGATACAGAAGACATTGTGGTGGTTTGATTCAGGGGTCCCCCATAAACTCAGGTGTTCTGAATGCTAGGTTCCCAGCTGATAGAGATTTGGGAATTAACATCTGGAGGCGGTGTATTGTTGGGGGTGGGCTTATGGGTGTTATAGCCAGTTTCCCCTTGCCAGTGTTTGGCACACTGTCCTGCTGCTATTGCCCACCTGATGTTGGCCAGGGGTTGATGTCCACCTGCTCATGCCACTGTTCTCCCTTGTCATGGTGCTTCCCCTCGAGTCTGTAAGCCAATAAGCCAAAATAAACCCTTTCCCCGCCACATACAAGTTGCTCTTGGTTGGGTGCTTTCTGCCAGCGATACGGACCTGACTGCAACATCAAGAGAGGAAGGAGCTTGTCTCCCAGGAAGAGGTTTCATTATTATGCCACCTCTTATAGCTCTTTTTTTTTTTTTTTTTTTTTTTTTTTTTTTTCCCTTTTTGGTTTTTCGAGATAAGGTCTCACTCTAGCCCAATCTGACCTGGAATTCACTATGTAGTCTCAGGCTGGCCCTGAACTCATGGTGATCTTCCTACCTCTGCCTCCTGAGTGCTGGGATTAAAGGCGTGCACCACCACGTCCGGCTATTTTTTTTAATTTATTTACCAGAGACAGAGAGAGGGAGAGAGAAAGAATGGGCGCACCAGGGCCTTCAGCCACTGCAAACGAACTCCAGACGCATGTGCCACTTTTTACATCTGACTTACGTGGGACCTGAAGAATCAAATCCGGGTCCTCGGGCTTTACAGGCATGTGCCCTAACCACTAAGCCATCTCTGCAGCCCTCAGCTGTTTTTGCACATTTCTTAACTTTGGGTGGTTTAACACTGCTACAGGAAAGGCAGAGAAACCTGGAATTTTTCTACCCCCCAGCCAAACTGCCAAATCCATTTCCTTACAAACTTCTGTTCTCTAAATTCTCTTGAAATATAGGAAAACTAAGGTTTATATCCCAAGAGCCTGGTTACATTTCTTCTTGGAACCGTTATTTTGTGGGTTTTTTTTTTTTTTTTTTAGGTTTTATTGTTTAGTTTGCACCAATTAAGCCTTTTGTTTTTGTTTTTATTTACTTATTTGAGAGTGACAGAGGGAGGCAGAGAGAGAATGGGCACACCAGGGCCTCCAGCTACTGCAAACAAATGAACTCCAGATGCATGTACCATCTTGAGCATCTGGTTTATGTGGGTACTGGGGAATCGAGTCTTGAACCAGGGTCCTTAGGCTTTGCAGGAAAGTGCTTAACCACTAAGCCATCTCTCCAGCCCGTGTTTTTGTTTTGGGTTTTTTGAGGCAGGGTTTCCCTCTAGCCCAAGATGACCTGGAATTCACTATGTTGTCTCAGGGTGGCCTTGAACTCACAGCTATCCTACCTCTGCCTCCCGAGTGCTGGGATTAAAGGTGTGCACCACCATGCCTGGCTGTCTTTGTTTCAAGGTAGGGTCTTGCTCTGGCTCAGGATGACCTGGAATTCACTATGTAGTCTCGGGGTGGCCTTGAACTCACGGTGATCCTCCTACCTCTGCCTTCTGAGTGCTGGAATTAAAGACGTGTACCACCATGCCTGCTCCTTTGATTTTTGATTTCCCAATGTTTCCCCATGGTGATAAGAGAAGCCATTTTGTATGATGCCAGTCCTTTAAAATCCATTGAGACTTAAGTTGTAGCCTAGTCCATGGTCTATCTTAGAGGATGTCCATTTTATTTATTTATTTGAGAGAAAGAGGTAGAGTGAGTGTGAGACAGAGAATGGGCACGCCAAGGCCTCCAGCCACTGCAAATGAACTCCAGATGCATGTGCCTCCTTGTGCATCTGTCTTATGTGAGTCCTGGGGAATCAAACTGGGGTCCTTTGGATTTGCAGGCAAAGGCCTTAACCACTAAGCCATCTCTCCAGCTCCCATTCTATTTCTTTTTTTAAATTTTTATTTATTTATTTGAGAGAGCAAGAGAGAAAGAGGCAGAGAGGGAGAGAGAGAGAGAATGGGCACACCAGGGCCTCAAGCCACTGCAAATGAACTCCAGATGTGTGTGCCACTTTGTGCAGCTGGCTTACATGGGTCCTGGGAAATCGAACCAAGGTTCTTTGGCTTTGCAAGCAAACGCCTTAACTGCTAAGCCGTCTCTTCAGCCCCCTTTCTATTTATTTATCCTCTGGTTGTCCTGCCTATTGTGGAGAGCATCTTCCTAGGATCTTACTCAGGGCTTCCTTCAGCTTCTTGACTTTGTGAGCTCTATTAACTGAATTCATATGAGATGAAATGCATACTATAGAAGATAGGCTGAGGGGTTTTTTTTCTTAAGAAGATTAAGATACTCTAAAGGGGTTATAGTTAGGGTTACAGACCATTCTTGAGGAAAATTCTCTTGAGAGGCAAAAGGGGACAACAGCCAGGGAGGGCACTGTGCTGACCTACATGTTGGAGAAGGCATTGTGCTATTTCTTAAAGTCCTCAGAACAGCTTTCTTGAGGGTTGTTCCAGGTCAGGGGATCGATAGGCCCATTTGCATTCACATTAAAGGTGGGGATAGCCACGTGTGATGGCACACGCCTTTAATCCCAGCACTCAGGTGGCAGAGGCAGGAGGGTTGCTGTGAGTTCAAGGCCATCCTGAGACTACATAGTGAATTGCAGGTCAGCTTGGGCTAGAGGGAGACCCTTCCTCCAAAAACAAAAACAAAACAAAACAAAAAAAAACTAATAAATAAAGGCGAGGATAATGGTATATCTGTGTTCTTTACTAGAAAGCCTCCTACTAGATAGTAATTTTCTGAGCTTCCTGACAATTCAGAAAGCCATGCTTCCATGCAGACGCAGAAATGCAGCTATCAAGATGCAGAAATGCAGCTATCGCTGGGTGTGGTGGCGCACGCCTTTAATCCCAGCATTTGGGAGGCAGAGGTAGGAGGATTGCTGTGAGTTCGAGGCCACCCTGAGAATACAGAGTAAATTCCAGGTCAGCCTGGGCTGGAGTGAGAAACCCTACCCCAAAACACCAAAAAAAAAAAAAAAAAAGAAAGAAAGAAAGAAAGAAAAAGAAATGCAGCTATCGTGTGACTTTCCTGGGGAGAAGCAATGTCACCCTCGTCTACTTTAGTAAACCTTCATGAAAGAGTTTGTTGGGATTATTTACAAAATTATGGACAAAGGGTCACACCCAGGAACATGGGTGATCCAGATGCCATTGTCTCATCAGAATCCATGCTCCAGGGAGGGTGAGGATTCCCTTAAGCTGAAGCCTGGAGCTTCCTAACCTACCTGCAGAGAGCTCCTGCCGGTTGGAGAGTCTCTTCCACAGATAGCATGACCACTTACGTAACCTTGGGTAGGGCCCTTACAAATAGCACACAGGTTTCAGTTTTCTGAGACTGTGTTGTCTGTGTTGTCTAGTCATTGAGCTTTATGAACCTCTCTCCAGGAGATGTTCCTGTTCTGAAGAAATCATTTCACTCTCCTCTCCCCGTACCTCTAGCTCTACACTCTTTGCTTCTCCTCTTCTGTGATGTGCTCTGGGCCTTGGAAAGGGTGACATTGATGTGGGCTTATTTCCTTCTGTCTAGACCCAAGCATTGGGCCAACATGCCATAGCAGCAGTCACGTGCTATTGGGAGCGTGACTGGTCATGAGTCTAACATAGTACCCATTGCAAAGAGGAAATTGAAGCTGCCAGGGCAGTAATCTATGGGCACAAACACAAATGTTTGGAAGGCAATTTGACAGGCACATCACGTCCACTTAACAAAACAATATTAGTGGGGCCTATGTCAGTTTTTCTTTTTCTTCTTTTTCAAGGTAAGGTCTCACTCTAGCCCAGGCTGACCTGGAATTCACTATAGTCTCAGGGTGGCCTTGAACTCACAGTGATCCTCCTACCTCTACCTCCCAAGTGCTGGGATTAAAGGTGTGCACCACCACGCCTGGCATTCTATGTCAGGCTTTTATCATGGTTTATAGGACCAGATGTGAGTTCCTTCCTATGAACTGGGTCTTAAATCCAATCAGAAGAAGTTGGTTGCTTCAATAAAAGCATGGCACTATTGTTTGTACTTCGCATCTTTAACCACCTGCCTGGAGGCAGTGTCACTGGGTGGATCTTAAGGTGTAGTGGTGGGTTTCAGATTTCAATCTAAAGATATGCAAAGTGTGCCTAGCAGGAGTTCCTGAAGTGTGCTGTGCTGTGTGGCTTTAGGCTTGTGCTTCTCTGTCTCTCTCTGCTTGGGCCTGTGAAGGCAGGCCAGCTTCTTCTGCCATTATGGAACTTCCCCTGGATCTGTAAGCTTCAATAAATATCCCTTCCTCCATAACTGTACCTGGTCTGGAAGTTCATCTCAGCGAACCTGAAGCTGTCTGCTACACCATCTATTCCTGGTGGGAAACCAAGGGCCTCAGCAATGGCCTATAATGTGTTTGGGGCATCAGGGACCTCCCTGGCCAGCAACTCACTGGAAGGTATCCCATCCCTGGCACTGAAAATTCTCTAGTAACAATCTATGGCTTCTGGGTATTCCATGTCCAAAAAAATAGGTTTCCATATGACTTATTTATATCCTCTTAGATTTTTTTTTTAGCCCTCCCTCCACCTTTCCTTTACACAGTCTCTTCCCCTACCTCACTTAGGCCTCTTTACTCTCATTAATCTGTTCTACTTACATATATACAATACTATTCTATTAAGTACCCCGCTTTTCTATTCCCTTTATAGCTTACTGGCCTCTGCTACTGAATTTTTTCCTTCTCACACAGAAGCCCAATCATTTGTAGCTAGGATTCACATATGAGAGAGAACATGTGACATTTGTCTTTCTGAGCCTGTGTTACCTCACTTAGTATAATCCTTTCCAGATCCATCCATTTACGTGCAAATTTCATTTTTCTTTACTGTTGAGTAGAATGCCATTGTATAAATGTACCACATCTTCATTATCCACTCATCAGTTGAGGGACATCTAAGTTGGTTCCATTTCCTAGCTATTGTGAATAGAGCAGCAATAAACATGGTTGAGCAAGTATCTCTAAGGTAGTGAGACGAATCCTTAGGATAAATGCCTAGGAGTGCTATAGCTGGGTCATAGGGTAGATCTTAGGAATCTCCACACTGATTTCCATAATGGCTGGACCAGATTGCATTCCCACCAACAGTGTAGAAGGCTTCCTCTTTTTCTGCATCCTCGTCAGTATTTATGGTGATTTGTTTTCATGATGGTAGCCAATCTGACAGGAGTGAGATGGAATCTCTATGTAGTTTTAATCTGCACTTCCCTGATGACTAGGGATGTAGAACATGTTTTTTTAGATGTTTATATGCCATCTATGTTTCTTCTTTTGAGAACTCTAGTTCCATAGCCCATTTCTTAATTGGGTTGTTTGATTTCTTATTTAGTTTTTTGAGTTCTTTATATATTTTGGATATTAATCCTCTGTCAGATGTGTAGCTGGCAAAGATTTTCTCCCATTCTGCAGGTTGTCCCTTTGCTCTATTCACAGTGCTCTTTGCTGTACAAAAGTTTTGTAATTTCATGAGGTCCCAGCAGTTGATCCATGGTTTTATTTCCTGAGTCACTGGGGTTATATTCAAAAAGTCTTTGCCAAGACCAATATGTTGAAGGGTTTCCCCTACTTTTTCCTCTAGCAGTTTCAGAGTTTCAGGTCTGATATTAAGGTCTTTGATCCATTTGGAATTAATTCTTGTGCATGGAGAGAGTTAAGGATCTATTTTCATCCTTCTATAGATACATATCCAGTTTTCCCAGCACCATTTGCTTTAGAGGCTGTTTTTTCTCCAGTGAGTATTTTTGGCAATTTTGTTGAAGATCAGGTGGTGGTAGCTACCAGGACTTACATCTGGGTCCTCTATTCTGTTCCAGTGATCTACATGTCTGTTTATATAGGTTAAAATCAGGTATGGTGATACCACCAGCCTTATTTTTGTTGCTCAGAATTGTTTTTAGATATTCGAGGTTTTTTTGTGTTTCCAAATGAATTTTTGGATTTTTTTTTCTATTTCTGTGAAGAATACCATTGGAATTTTGATGGGGATTGCATTAATGGTTAGATTGCTTTTGGTAAGATTGGCATTTTCACAATATTGATCCTTCCAATCCAAGAACAAGGGATGTCTTTCCATTTCCTAGTGTCTTCTGCAATTTCTGTCTTGAGTGTTTTAAAGTTTTCATTGTAGAGATCCTTCACTTCCTTGGTTAGGTTTATTCCAAGGTACTTTTTTTTTTTTTTTTTGATGCAATTGTGAGTGCAAGTGAGTCTCTGATTTCATCCTCTGTGTGTTTGTTGTTAGCATATATGAAGGCTACTGATTTCTGTGTGTTTATTTTGTATCCTGCTACATGGCTATAGGTGTTTATCAGCTCTAACAGCTTCCTGATAGAGTCTTTAGGGTCCTTTATGTATAGAATCATGTCATCTGCAAATTATGATAGCTTGATCTCTTCCTTTCCAATTTGTATCCCTTTTATGTTTGTCTCTTATTGCTATGGCTAAGACTTCCAGTACTATATTAAGTAAAAATGGGGACAGTGGACACCCTTGTCTTGTTCCTGATTTTAGAAAAGCTTCAAGTTTTTCTCATTTAGTATTATGTTGGCTGTAAATTTGTCATAAACAGCCTTTATTATGTTGAGATATGTTCCTTCTATTCCCAGTCTCTGTAGGACTTTTATCCCATTAACATACCATACTGTTTACTGTATTATTTTATTTCTTCTTTTTTTCTTACAAAGCAAACATTTCACTATGTAGCCCAGTCTTGTCTAAAATTCATAGCAAACATGCTTCAGACTCTTGAGTGCTTGGGTGGTGGGCATAAAGCCATCACGTCTAGCCTCATGACATGCAGTATTAATTATCAGCCTCATATTAAATCTTTTTTTTCATCTTTTGAGGTAGGGTTTCATTCTAGTCCAGGCTGACCTGGAATTCACTCTGTAGTGTCAGGATGGCCTCAAACTCACGGCAATCCTCCTACCTCTGCCTCCCAAGTGCTGAGATTAAAGATGTGCGCCACTGCACCCAGCTTATATTAAATCTTAAAGTTGGGTGGAATGGTGGGTGACCTTCCTGTCTTGCATTTGTACTATACTTCTTCATGTCCAATGGAGTCCCTACAATTTACAATCACAGTAGATTAATATTTAAAGCATTTGTGATGATTAAATTCTTTTGTCGACTTGATCAGATTGGGATCAAGTAAGAGACTTGCCCCTTGGGCAGTCTGTGAGGGTGTTTCCAGGAAACATTGATTAAGGGAAGAAGTCCTTCTCCCAGAGTAGGCAGCCAGCCCTTCTGGAAGCTTCAAGAAAACATAGGGCTTTTGGCCTGGCTGCCTGTGCTACTCACTGGTGCGTACAATTGCCGTGTTGCTGCTGTCCTTCATAGACATTGGGACTGGGCTTTGCCAGTCTCCCAGTGTGGACAGAAGACCAGTGGCTCTCCAGTGAATCCTCCAGGCCTTCACTGCTAGACTGGGACTCTGAGGTACTCAGCCTTGCTGACTGAGCAGTTATTGTTCCAGAAGATAGCGGGTGCTGAACTGTTCAGCTGTATTGTTTAAACTAACGATAAGACCTCTTTCTTTTTGGGAGGAGGTTGTTTTTACAAGGTAGGGTCTCACTCTAGCCCAGGCTGACCTTGAATTCACTATGTAATCTCAGGGTGACCTCAAACTCATGGCAATCCACCTACCTTTGCCTCCCTAGTGCTGGGATTAAAGGCGTGCACCACCACACCTGTCATAAGTCCCTTTTCTTTTTCTTTTTTTTAAAAAAAATCTCTATTTTTAAAATATTTTATTTTTATTTATTTATTTGATAGAGAAAGAGGGAGAAAGAGAGAGATAGACAGCCAGAATGAGCACGCCAGGGCTTCTAGCCACTGCAAACAATCTCCAGACGTGTGTGCCCCCTTGTGCCTCTGGCTAACGTGGGTCCTGGAGAATAGAACCTGGGTCTTTTAGCTTTACTGGCAAATGCCTTAACCGCCAAGCCATCCTACCAGCCCAACACCTCTATATTTTATTTATTTTTATTTAAGACAGAGAGAGAGAGAGAAAGAGAGAGAGACAAGAGACAGATAATGGGCACACCAGGGCCTCCAGCTGCTGCAAACGAACTCCAGACGCATGCACCACTTTGTGCATCTAGCTAACGTGGGACCTGGAGAGTCCAACCTGGGTCCTGAGGCTTTACAGGCATGCGTGTTAACTACTAAACCATCTCTCCAGCCCATAATTCCCCATTCAAATACATGTTCATTGTTTCAGTTCTGCTCCTCTAGAGAGCCCTAATACCATCTGTCTATGGAGCACAAAAGCATTTGTAATAATGGGAGTTGCCTTACTTGCAAACAGGAGGAACTGGACAGAATGTTTTCTTCTCACTCCATAGTCCTGTGATTGACTGTGCCTCACTTGCACAAGGGTATCTGAAAATCAGACTTACAGGCCTTGTTAGAGCAGGAAAGGCAGAGAAAGGGATGCATTTGTGGGCACTGATGTCAGATGCAGGGTATCTACCAGCTGTGAGACATGGAGATGGGTTACAGAGCTGTCTGCAAAGTGACTCACATGTTATAACCACTTGGGATAGTGGTTCCAATGATCAAAGGGATAGCCTTTCCTTCACCATTTTTACTTTTAAAGATTTTTTAAAATTAAAAAAAAAATTTCAGAGAGAGAATTGGTGCACCAGGGCTTCATCCACTGAAATTGAACTCCAGACACTTGCACCATCTAGTGGGCATGTGTGACCTTGTGCTTGCCTCACCTTTGTGTGTCTGGCTTACGTGGGATCTGGAGAGTTGAACAAGGGTCCTTAGGCTTCATAGGCAGGTACATTAAGCGCTGTCCGATCTCTCCAGCCCCATTTTTATTTTTAGTGATGATAAAACTGAGGCTGAAAATAAATGGCCACTTAGTAACAAATGACACCACCAAACCCATGACTTAGGCTGTGGCTATCTGCAATGCATTGACTTATGAACCCTCCAACTCAGTGGTGGGTGGATGACATTTAAATACAGAAGAGCAGTTTAAGCACATGCAAATTAGTTTTGTCTGTAGCAGAGATCTTAGTTCAGCGAGGATGGCAAGCTACACGAAGATTTAAAGATCAAGTGAGCCCATGGTCAGCGGCCTGCAGGTCCTAATCTCTTGTGGCTGAGGGTCAGGGAGGAGGAAGGTTGGCGAGGATGGGAAAGCCTGGCATTGGCGCTGCTGAGTACAAAGGCTGGTGCATGTCCATCACCTCCACACCCTTTTGCTGCACCCTAGAGTGTGGGAAACAGAAGCCAGACTGCCCTCAAGTTCATGGCAATCCTCCTGCCTCCGAGAGCCCTGTGGTGTGTGCTATTTCATACAACAGGGGCTGGGGTGTCCTGACATTATTGCTACATAAAGAATCTCTTTTAGGGCTGGAGAGGTGGCTTAGTGGTTAAGGACTTGCCTATGAAACCTAAGGACCCCGGTTCAAGGCTCGATGCCTCAAGACCCACGTTAGCCAGATGCACAAGGGGGGAGCACGCGTCTGGAGTTCGTTTGCAGTGGCTGGTGGCCCTGGCACACCCATTTTCTCTCTCTCTTCCTCTTTCTCTCTGCCTGTTGCTCTCAAATAAATAAATAAAAATAAACAACAAAAAAATTTTTTTTAAAAAGAATCTCTTTTACAAGCTAGTCTTAGCCTTCATGAAGCTTCCATAGCCGTGCCTGGCACATAACGAAGACTTGAGTTATTAGACAGATGGTTGTCGTGGGCTGAAATGTCACCTGGCTGCCTCTGTCCACTGTCATTGGTGTGTCTGTTGGGTTCTTTACCTTGGTGACTAATTTGTCCTTAGGAAAGGAAAGAACCCATTTTTCGCTCCTCAGTCTTCTTTCCCCATTTTGTTTTTGCTTTTTTTCATTTGTTAGGAGACAGTGACCACAGCCATAAAAAAAAATACACTCCATTGCAAGAGATATACTTACTACTTATCTATTAATAGTCATTAAGCATTATAACTATGCCATAATTTAGAATATGAAGAAAAATACATAGAGTAGCAGTCAAGATTATGATCTAACACAAAACACTGACTGTAGACAAATGAAAGAGCAAGTACAGGAAAGGCAGATAACAATATAACTTTAAATAAAATAAATATGCACAACCATTAATGCAGTGGTCTAATCCATGAATGATTAATGATTAGAATGAGGGCCATAAAAATAAAGCCAATAATTTTTTAAATAAAAGTTAATGTTCCAAAATAATTATTTTTTAAAAAATCATTTATTTATTTGTTATTTTAAATATTTTATTTATTTGAGAGAGAAAGAGAGAGAGAGAGAGAGAGGCATATAGAGAAAGAGAGAATGGGCACGCCAGGGCCTCTAGTACTGCAAATGAATTCCAGACACATGCAGCCCATTGTGCATCTGGCTTACGTAGGTCCTGAGGAATCAAACCAGGGTCCTTAGGCTTGGCAAGCAAACGCCTTAACCTCTAAGCCATTTTCCCAGCCCCCCAAAATAATTATTAATAACAAAGATAGTTTCAAGATATTCCCCTTTTTTTTAAAAAAAGATTTTATTATTTATTTACTTATTAGAGACATGCGCACACACACACACAGAGAATGAGTATGCCAGGGCCTCCAGCCACTGCAAATGAACTCCAGACACATGCGCCACCTTGTGCATCTCTGGCTTATGTGGGACCTGGGGAGTCAAACCTGGGTCCTTAGGCTTCATGGGCAAGTGCCTTAACCGCTAAGCCATCTGCATCTCTGGCTTATGTGGGACCTGGGGAGTCAAACCTGGGTCCTTAGGCTTCACAGGCAAGCGCCTTAACCGCTAAGCCATCTCTCCAGCCCCCCTTTCTCTATAAATACAATTCACATGGCTATGTTTTTGAGACTTCCCCACACCCCGTGTAAAACAGGCAGACAGTGCCAGTGAGGTGCTCTACACACAAAGCTACAATTCAAGTGGATGCTGGAAAGCGGCGAGAAGTGACTCACCTGGGAAGAACAGGAAAGCAAAGGTGACAGCAGAGGCACGGCAGCAGCTCAGCCTGCCTCACTCCCTAGCTCTGCCACTCAGGAGCTGGGTGCCCTTGGGAAGTCACATGGGGTCTGTGCTGCCTTCTCGCTAGTGGACTGAGGCAGCAACAATTGCATGAGGTTGTCATAAAGGTTAAACTATTATGTCAAAGATCTTAGAATGCCGTCAGCCACAAAGGTAAGCTACCTTTGTTATAATGAATGCATGCAGCACTTTAAATACCCAAAATAGATATAGGATAAGGATAACTGATAAAATACTCAAAGTACACAACTTTAGGGGGTCAGTTGAATGTAAATAACAACAAGCCCATTAATACTGCTAAAGCTACAACTCAATATGATGGATGTCATATATTAAAATGGTGTCTTATCAAATCCAAGCAAGACTCCATCAAGTTGAGAGATGTGTTAGCACTTAGGAACAATTTTTGAAAAGGCTGACAAGTTGGGCGTGGTGGCTCATGCCTTTAATCCCAGCACTCGGGAGGCAGAGGTAGGAGGATTGCCATGAGTTCAAGGCCACCCTGAGATTACATAGTGAATTCCAGGTTAGCCTGGGCTAGAGTGAGACCTCAAAAAAAAAAGGGGGGAGGCTGGAGGGATAGATGTTTGCCTGCAAAGCCAAAGGACCCAGGTTTGATTCCCCAGGACCCATGTAAGCCAGATGCACAAGGAGGTGCATGTGTCTGGAGTTCGTTTGCAGAGGCTGGAGGCACTGGCGTGCCCATTCTCTCTCCCTCTCTCTCCCCCCTTCTTTCTCTCTGCCAAATAAATAAAAATAAATATTTTTTAAAAGGCTGTTCTTTTTAATAATCATGGAAGTTGTTAATTTAAAAAAATTGGAAAAAAAAAAAAAAAGGCTGGAGAGATGGCTTGGTCGTTAAGACAAAAAGGAAAGCCAAAGGACCCAGGTTTGATTCCCCAGGACCCACGTAAGCCAGATGTACATGGAGGTGAATGTGTCTGAAGTTCATTTGCAGAGGCTGGAGGCACTGGTGCGCCCATTCTCTCCCTCTCTCTCTCCCCCCTTCTTTCTCTCTGCCAAATAAATAAAAACAAATATTTTTTAAAAGGCTTTTTTTTAAATCATGGAAGTTGCTAATAAAATAAAATTGGGAAAAAAAAGGCTGGAGAGATGGCTTAGCAGTTAAGGTGCTTTCCAGCAAAGCCAAAGGACCCAGGTTTGATTCCCCAGGACCCACATAAGCCAGATGCGTTTGGAGTTTGTTTGCAGTGGCTGGAGGCCCTGGTGCACCCATTCTCTATCTGCCTCTTTCTCTCTCTCTTAATTAAAAAAAATTGTTTGTTTTTTGAAGTAGGGTCTTATTCTAGTCCAGGCTGACCTGAAGTTCATTATGTAGTCTCAGGGTGGCCTTGAACTCACGGCGAACCTCCTACCCCTG
This sequence comes from Dipus sagitta, assembly GCA_036346955.1. NCBI lineage: Eukaryota > Metazoa > Chordata > Mammalia > Rodentia > Dipodidae > Dipus > Dipus sagitta. The sequence continues at coordinate 25,140,968 of CM070793.1, read as the reverse complement.
CCTCCCAAGTGTTGGGATTAAAGGCTTGTGCCATCATGCCCAGCATAAGCTATTTTAAAAAGAAAAAAAGATGTATGTTTTCTAATAGCACGTAAGTCAAATGTGGAAAAATGTATTGTAGAATTTAAAAACTTCTACTAGTTTAGAATATTTTATACATGAGTGTTAGGAGTTAGAAGGCAGAAGGGTTTAAAAATAAAAGTGTACACAGCCTAATTTCTCCGCTGACCCAAGGCAGGAGCTCAATTTCTAGGACAGAAACACAGGCAAGGAAGGTCTAGCTTCTCTCTCACTGGGCATGCCTGCTCCAGCTGGGTTCAAGGGCAGTAGAGGAGTTGGGAACCTGCCAGGAGCACAGCCCAACCCGTTTGCAGGAAAAAGGACAAGCCGCTACAATTATTGCCATTGCTGGAGAGCGGAGTTGAAAGAATTGATAGTAAAAGAATGTTTGTATGGTGTTGCAGTCCGGTTCGCATTGCTGGTAGAAATCACCCAACCAAGAGAAGCTTGTGGGAAAAAAGAGGTTTATTTTGGCTTACAGGCTCTAGGGGGAACCCCATGATGGCAGGAAACCTACGACATGAGCAGAGGGTGGACATCACCCCCTGGCCAACATAAGGTGGACCATAGCAACAGGAGAGTGTGTCAAACACTGGCATGGGGACACTGGCTGTAACACCCATAAGCCCGCCCCCAACAATACACTCCCTCCAGGAGGCTTTTAATTCCCAAATCTCCATCAGCTGGGAATCTAGCATAAATCTGTTTATGGAGGACACCTGAATCAAACCACCACATTCTGCCCCTGGTCCCCATAAACTGATAATCATCCATGATGTAAAATGAAATACATTCAGTCCAACTTTAAAAGTTCCCATATTTTTTTAAATCAATCGCAATGATGTTCATACATCCCCATAATCCAATGTCTTTTAACTGAGTCATAATACCAAAAAGTAACCTCAAAAACCCATAATGGCACAGAATAAACATTGACACTGCAAAAAATGACATTAGGCATAGCAAAGAAATATTCAACCAACACAAGATTTAAAACAACCAGGACAAACATCAAACGCTGTAGCTCTAAGTCCAACAACTCTAGCCAGTGACAAGTCTCCAAGTCTGATAATTCTAATCAGCAACAAGTCTCTGGTATTCCAATTCTGCCCCTCCAGCTAGGCTACTCACAGTTCTGGAAAACTTCATCTGGGCTGGCAGCTCTCCTTAGCAGCTATCTCATGGTCCCAACATTTCCACTGGGTCTCCACTGCAATCCACAGCTCATCCTCATGGCCCCATGGGGTCTCCATGCAGGAATCCAGCAAACCTGCTTCACACTGCCCATGGCCATTTCCAAAACACAAGACCGTGTTGCAAACTCAATGACCCTCTCTTTCCAGCATTTCTTATACTCCACAATTTCAGATAGGGTGTCAGTTTGTTAATCGAGGGGGTAATAAAACAGACTTTGAAGAACAGGACATTCCTTGAGCACTCAGGCCCCTTCAAAAGAGTCTACATTCTTCCTGTTGCCCCAGTGCAGATCAGCTGGCCCAATCTCATGGTTGTAATCTCTGAATTGCAGCTGAATGGGCAGCAGTTCACCCAAAGATTTTTCTTTCTGTGCCATATCCCTCTGCTCATACTGGTTCATTTCTACACAGAGCAACCCTGCACAACTTCTCAGGACACAGGCATAACAGCAAGGCTCGCACAAACTGCTAGCCCAGTCCAGGCAAAGCTCTTTCTCACCCTCATAAGCCAAACGTCATAGTCCATAGTTCTTACTGCATTCAGGTCTTTCGACTCTGACCAGAATACTCCATCAAGCTGTACTTAAAGCACTGCAAGGCATCTCTTAGGCCAAGGTTTCAAATCCTTCCACATTCCTCATGAAAATCAGCTCCAAAAGGCCAAAGCCACACAGTCAGGTGTCTAACAGCAATCCCACTACTCAGTACCAACATTACTGTTGCAGTCAGGTTTGCATTGCTGGTGGAAATCACCCAACTAAGAGCAGCCTATAGGAAAAGAGTTATTTTGGCTTACCGGCTCGAGGGGAGGCTCCATTATGACAGGGAAAACGATGGCATGAGCAGAGGGTGGACATCACCCCCTGGCCAACATCAGAAGGAAAACAGCAACAGGAGAGTGAGCCAAACACTGGCATGGGGACACTGGCTATAACACCCATAAGCCCGCCCCCAACAATAAACTGCCTCCAGGAGACGTTAATTCCCAAATCTCCATCAGCTGGGAACCTAGCATTCGGAACACCTAAGTTCTAAGTTCTTGCTTGAGTCTCCCTGCTCCATGCTGGGGAGTTAGTTTTTCAGCTTCTCAGAAGTGACCGAAAACTCCCTGATACTCTCCTTCCTATCAGGGGCTAGAAATGTGGCACACTTCCCCATCAGAATAAAACTGTACGATGGTAAAACTTAAGAGATTTCAACCAATAGGATCAACTGCTATTGAAGTTTAAGGTAAGAGGGCACCATGTTTAGTCGGCTCTGGATAACTCGTGCAAGCACCCAGACGCTTACCTCACATCCTTTTCCTCCATAGAGCCACCCACCGCCCCCAGCCTGCCTTCAGCTGAGCCCCCTGCCTTAGGAAGCTAATATGTACAAAAGCACAAGGAAAAGAGCCCCTGGCCCAGCGCTTCTTCTCCCCTTGTGCTGGCTGAATGCACGAAGGCTTTGCATGCTTGGAGGGTAGCAGAGTCACAAGATGAAGGAGCCTGGTCCTTTATGCAAGCTTAGGTACCACTGAACTGCCACACAAATAAATAAAATTCAGGGCTGGAGAGATGGCTTAGCAGTTAAGGCCTGCGAAGCCTGGTGGTGCATGTGTCTGGAGTTTGTCTGCAGTGGTTAGAGGCCCTGGAACATCCATTCTCTCTCTCTCTATCTCTAATAAATAAATAAAAATAAAAATAATCTTAAAAAAAAAAAAGAAATAAAATTCAGCTGGGCGTGTTGGCACATGCCTTTAATCCCAGCACTTGGGAGGCAGAGGTAGGAGGATTACTATGAGTTCGAGGCCACCCTGAGACTACGGAATGAATTCCAGGTCAGCCTGGGCTACAATGAGACCCTACCTCGAAAAACAAAAACAAAACAAAAAAAGAAGAAATAAAATTCGAATCCATGAAGTCCACTAAGGGATTGCTGTTACAGTGGTTGCCTACCTTACCATGTTAAGTTTCAACAACAATAACCCACCACATACAACACATTCCAGACGGAATCGTAGCACACCAGTTTCTCCTAGCTCAAGCAATCAGCGGGGCCTGAGGCGGGAACGATAGCAATGAATGGGTAGGGAGATCATTGAAAATAACAGCCAGCCCTTCCAAAAGACAGCTTGAAGGTGCTAGCTAGTCCTCAGACCTGATGTTGCTTACCCTCACTGTCATTCCACCCCTCGCGATCACCACTGCTTCACTATGCTGATTCACTGTTTCCAATATTCTTTGTAAAGTGCAGAATTGAACCAGTTTAGTTTGATACCAGAATATTGATGTTTACGATGTTTCCACTAACCCAAGGACCTATGGCCCAAGAGGATTTTAAGATATATCTGTGCAAAACATTACCTAACACTTTATAACGATCTTACCAAGATGGGTTGTGGACGGCCATCCCTGGGAGTTATGGTACCATTTCTTAGAAGGTGGCTAGGAACACAAACAGAAAAGCTTACCGGGGCCACACAGGTGATGGGTTGGTATGAAATGGGAGGGAGGGGTGAACCTGTGTGCTCCTGTGAAGGCTTGCAGTGGTTAGACACTCACATGCAGTGTTAAGATACTATGTAAGATTTGAAGGCAGGCTCCATTTTATCCCCTAGTTTAGATCTGAATTGTCCACCTGCATATGTATTTGTTGACTGTCTGAAATGAAGTTTGTCTAAAAAGCTGTGTTAAGGCATGTTTCCTGGTACAATAGGATGAGTATGGTTAAGGTGGCAGCATAAGAGCCATGCCAAAGCAGCCTGCATGAGAAAAAGCCAAAAAAAAAAAAGGGGGTGAGTATAGCAACCTCAAAACTGGGACACAAAACGACTGAAAAGAACTCAGGTAAAAAGAGAGAGAGAGAGCGCAAAGAACTAAAAGAGGGAGGTTAACTTCTTTCAAAACAAAAGGGGTTTAGGGCTGGGGAGAGAGCTCGGTGGTTAAGAGTGCTTCTTGCACAAGCATGGGGGTGGAGTGCGCCCCAAGACTGCTGAGTTTGATAGCCCATGTAAACAGCTGGGGGTGGCTCTGCACATCTGTAACTTCAGTCCACTGGAGTAAGGACTGGAGAACCACTGGGCTCACAAGTCCCCCCAAAGCTCCAGAGTCAGTGGGAACCCATCTGAGGGAGACAAGCAAGTCTCCTCTGGTCTCTGTGGGTGTATGACGACCGCATCAGAACACATACAGGCCGTACCTCACACACACACACACCACACCTACCACACATACACCCACATGCCAAAACATTAAAAGTTTAAGTTGCACTAACAACATGCAACGTAAAAGTTTTCAGCAATGGAACTTTAAAAACGTGTCGGGAAATGTGATAATTTTAAGAGCAATCTACCTCTTTATTAGGTATCTGACAACAACATGCAACAAGACATGAAATGTTGGGCTATATAATTTACATGCTTTTTGTTTTACAGGGGGCTTTTACCTAAAACTGCATAAAAATAACATTTCGTTAAAACTAATTTAAATCCTACAATGACTAGAATGGAACTGTTAGAGATGACAATTGTCTTCTCCAGCCGAATGCATGGTTACTGAGCGCAGGCTGTCTTCACCCCCTTAGACACGGTGAGGCAGCCAGCGGGGGAATTAATCGAACTGTCGGGAGAATGAGAAAGGCGCGCTGCTGGTCTATGGGCAGAATACTAATTTCTACAGCCCTGTTGCCTTGAAAGAAAAGGAAGTAAATAAGTATAAACATGTTAAAATTAGGAAATGATGGTGAGTAATCAACACAATCTTAATTATCTCCAATGGCTTTATGATTTGAATCAGGGACATGCAGTTCTATTTTTAAAGTAAATCCCATGTATAAGTGTCTTAACAGCTTTTTTTTTTTTTTTTTTTTTTTTGGTTTTTCAAGGTAGGGTTTCACTCTTGCCCAGGCTGAGCTGGAATTCACTATGTAGTTTCAGGGTGGCCTCTAACTCATGGCGATCCTCCTACCTCTGCCTCCCGAGTGCTGGGATTAAAGGTGTGCGCCACCACACCCGGCTTGTCTTAATAGCTTAATAATTCATTTTGATGCGTCAGTCCATGTCTTACTATACATGATACAGACTACTAAATCAGAAAGAGCTGCTGATACACTCACTGGAATGACAGCACCACAGCCACATCTTTGGCTGGAGAGAGATGAGGCAAATCCACGAGCCCTTGCCACACCTGGCACAGGAGGGTATTGTAGCCGTGAAGCACTAGCAATGCCTGTATGTTACACTATGGAATTACCACAAATTGCTGGTTTACATTGGTCTTCACACCACTCAGAATTTCACTGATTCTTTTTTTTTTTTTTCAACATCTATTTTTTTTTTTTCCCCTCAGGTAGTGTCTTGCTCTAGCCCAGGCTGACCTGGAATTCACTATGTAGTCTCGGGTGGTCTCGAACTCACAGTGATCCTTCCTATCTCTGCCTCCCTGAGTGCTGGGGTTAAAGGCGTACGCCACCACGCCTGGCAGAGTTTTACCGATTCTTATATCCATCCCGCTAGCAGTTCTGGAAACACAGAGGGTCCCCTCACTCATTATTTTCCAGCTTCCAGACAGGATGAAAGCTCTGAGCACTGGGTAGAAACAGTACTCGACATCTGAATGCTGACCCTTCTCAGGGCTAGCGACAGTGGCCCAACACTTTTGTGATGCTGGAGGTGGCAATGACCTTGGGGGCACCACGGGGCTACTTGGCAGTGCGCTGTGCAGTGGGGCTGCAGTGTTGGGGAGTAGTCAGTGCATTCTCCACCCAGGTTTCTCTTTTATGATGGGCTGACCGGGATGGAATACTATCCAGAGCCAAGGAGCATCAGTAATTGGTTTTCCCACTTGATCAATCCCTCTATTCCTACAGACATTTTTTGTTTGTTTGAGAGAGTGTATGGATGTGCTAGGACCTCCTGCCACTTCAAACAAACTCCAGACACATGCACAGCCTTATATGTCTAACTTTACATGGGCACTGGCAAATCTAACACAGGCTGTCAGGTTCTACAAGCAAGTGCCTTTAAAACACTGCGTGAGAGGGAGAGAAACAGAATGGGCACGCCAGGGCCTCTAAGCCACTGCAAACGAATTCCAGATGCATGCGCCACCTTGTGCATCTGGCTTACATGGGTCCTGGGGAATTGAACCAAGGTCCTTTGGCTTTGCAGGCAAGCGCCTTAACCGCTAAGCCATCTCTCCAGCCCCTCTTACAGATTCTTTAATTTCCCAAATGCCTCCCTCTGTTGGGAAGTCACAACAGTGCTGTCCGACAGCCACCAAGGCAGTTTGTGCTGTGAGTCCCCTTGGGAAGCTTTGGACCCGCAGTATGGAGTGGGGGCCAGCAGACAGGGGGGCCCTGCCGCTCATTTGCCCGAAGTTTCTGTAGCAACTCTTTTACATGCTTCTTTGGTAAAGTGGTGGAGATACAAAAACTCTATAACCAGACAGAACTATTTTTCAACAGCTGGCTTAAAACTAGATGTTTTTGAAAACTAATTTTACATACCTCAGTTTAAACTGGATCTTCTGAGCGGCTGTCTATCTAGCTCAAGGGCAGCGTTTTCTTCCTAGGCAGGAAAGGGTTTAAAATTATGTAAGACTTTAAAGCCTCTTTTTCTACGGAATCAGTTTCAACCAGGGATTCTCAACCTTTGCGAAGTGAGAAACCACTTTAAAGACCACCTGGGGCCTGCTCACTGTTACTGCACGAATTCCCACTTTTCAATTCCTTTGTGTAACTGTGGCCTATGCTTAACTGAGTGGAGGGGGAAAGACAGCCCAGCTGGAAAGTAACGTGCAGTCAGTCATTTCAGGCCAGCTCGACCCCAAGCACAACCCATCTCCACTAGCTTCTCCTCTGCCACTTGTCAGTGATGCCCAGGACACAAGGTGGGAAAAACAGGGCCCATGGGCCCAGCCTCAAGAGTTTGCCAAAAAAGTGAACTGTATTATGCCTTTTCTTCTACCTAATCCCTTCACACCCTCCACCCATACCATAAAGGAAACAGCCCTCCCTCTTTCTTCCTGGTAAGTAGAGTGATCTACTCAGGAGTTAGTTAGCCAGGAATTCGGGGAATTCTAATTCTGGGATACTTCTAAAGAGGCTGAGAATTCCTGGTGTACTCAAAAATTAAGTGGTTTTTAAAATATTTTGAATTTAGTACTTTATTTAGCCAGAAGATTAAAAAGGATTTAATTTCATTAAAAAATCTAATGATTAGTATTTGTAAGAAAAAATTATGATCACAAATTATTTTATTAGATCACTATGACATGCAAATGATCTAAGAGTTCTCAACTTACTATGAGAATCTGAGCAAGCATGATTCTAAAATTACTCAGCTAAGCAATTAAAATTATTCGGACAACTGTATTTATTAACTTAATGTAAGTAAAATATCACATGAAGACAAATATTTTTGCTTTTAATATAAAAGACATTGGTTACATTTTCATCATATTTTGATTTTTGAGACAAGGTCTCATGTAGCCCAGGTTGGCCTCAACCTCCTGACCCTCCTGCTTCTACCTCCTGAGTGCTGGCACTACAGGTGTGCACCACCATGCCCAGGTAGTTTCAATTTCCACAAAAGCTTAAACTTCGCAGTGTAGTGTTGCTCATCCTTAATGGTCATCCTTAAGGCTCATCCTAACTGGAAAGTTGCCTCAACTGAAAAACACCAACAGCTTCTTTTCATTTCTGGTCTTCTCCACGGATGCACTCAAGAGGTACACTCTAATGAGGCCAAGGTGAGCTGGCCTGGCTTAGTATGAGGCTGCAATAACAGAGGGCTCTGAGGCTGGCGGTAGAAGTAAGATGGTTCGTAATATGTAAGACTCTAGATGAGGCAGAAACTAGGGAGGTGACAGGATTAGAACTCATTTTCCTGTTGTTTCCAAAAAGCTCAATGCGGTTTTGCACCTGTGTGAATCAGACTAGTGATGCAGTGAAAATCAACACGCTGAAACACACAGACCCAAAGAGATAATGGTGACTCAAGAATCCATCTGGTTTGTCAATTTCTCTATCAAGTAGGAAAAGCAAACTTGTCCAGGATGTTCATGAAACTGATTGGTATTCTCCAGGGATCTGGGCTGCCCAGTGCTATAGTGGCAATGTGCTCTTCTGGGTCACTACTTTTTCAAAGCAGCGCCAGTCAGGCACTGGGACTTCAGAGCCAAGCTCTCTCAGAAAGACAAGCACTGGTAGTTTTGAACACTTTTGCCAACCACACGACCTATGTATCTTTACAAACCTTAGACATATGACAAAACAAACACACATCCCTTTTATTTTTACCTTTAATCAAAATGTGAATCATCACTGCAGTGAATAAAAATCCACGAGTCAGAATAGCATGCATTTATTTATTGTTTTCTAATTCTATGTGTACACTGAATACTCCAGTATTAACTTCACAAACAGCATAAATAATGCACTTTCCAGGGACTGTAAGCTGCAACAACTCACCTGACAAGGAACACAACTGCCCCTCAAACACGAATTACATGATACTGCAACTAGTAATACTATAAATAGTAAAACGTTAACACTTCCATTTAGAAGGTCAGTAACATCATCCCATTTTTAATACTTAAGGCATTTGTTAAAGACCAAGCAAATATGCACTATGAAAATGCCTGTAACACACAAACATCAAGGCAATGAAACACAAAGAGTGACCATCCAGCACACTGTGTGGTCAAGTGAAAAAGCAGCACGTTAATACAGAGCCACTCGTGAGAACCACTGCCACCTGCAGTTCCAGCTGTGACAGGATACACTGCTAAAGCTGACTTCCCCAAGAAGCTGTGTTCAAATGACAATTTCGATGCATGATGGCAGGACCTATTTCTAGTCTACTTGACAATTCCTCACTCTGCAACAATGGGAAGTACAAAATGCCAGGGCCACACCAGCTCTCTCTTTTTTTCCCTTGCTTTATTATTCCTTTAAACTCTTTTTTCAAAATGTGTTTCTTTTTAAAATAATTTCTCCCAGAATTAATATGCCGATTCAAGAACAGATGCACGAGATAGACTCTGCCCTGGTAGAGAAGACAGTAATTTATTTAACATACCTAATTAAGTATTTGTCAGTTATCTAGAGTCACTAACGCTTCTGATGTAATCATTTGCTCTTGCATTCATTCAGTAAATATTTATTAGTGCCTCTTAGTGCCAATAACTTCTTGATTCCCCAGAGGAAAGATTTATGGTTGGGATACAGGATACAATTCAGTAATGGAGGACTTGGCTAGCATTCACCAAGTCTTGGGTTTAATTGCCAGCACCAAATAAAAATAAATAAATTCATGTTTACTCATGTCTCCCGCTCTTTGCTAAGTTAGGTAAATAAAATAAATCAACTTCGGGTGCACCATGCAAAAGGGTTGCAGAACAGACCAGGGTGGTTCTTAGTGCACCGGTGCAGCGCTGGGGGCCAGGGCTGCTCTGAGAGCATGCAGGTAACGGAAGGCTACCGGCCCCTCTCCACACTCCTTCAACAGCTCCTGATGGCCCGGTTTTCCTACTGTGGCTACTGCTGACTCACTCTCTTACCACATGTCAATGCCCCTTTTAGCATATGCTTTCTACTGAAATTCTACAACCTTTTTTAATAAGCAATTTATGTCTTACATAGACTGCCTGTCAATTTTCTAACCACTCCTCTCTGAGCTACTCTGAAACTTGTACATTCCTGTCTAAACACTAAGAGTGAAGCCTGCTTTTGCCTTATCTAACAAGATGCCTCTCCTCCAATGTCTGATGAATGAATGTTCTACAAAGGGGCTCCCTAGGTTTTCTTTTGTGAGTTAAACAAAAGTATTTCTGACCTATTTTTATACTTGGCTTGTGTCCCACAAAACTGAATGGAGTGGGTATCACGAAAGGCATAATCATGACAGTGAGACGCTGAGCCGCCAGTGAGAAAGGGAACAGCGGAGGTCAACTTAGGCTTTCCTCTGTTGTACAGTGTCAGTCTCTTTCTCCAAAGGCCTGGCCACCTGTAAATCACCTGTATTCAATGTCCTAGGGACACCAGGCGACCTGTCTGCCTGCTCTTCTTAAAGAATGCTCTCCCTCTGTTTCTCCAAAGGCCTGGCCACCTGTAAGTCATCTGTGAGTGAAATGTGCCTATGTGATGAATAAAGGTAATGGGTTTCAATGTCCTGGGGACTCCAGGCGCCGTGTCTGCCGCTCTTCTTAAAGGGTGCTCTCTGTGTCTTCTGCAAAGGCCTGGCCAACTGTAAGTCATCTGTGAGTGAAATGTGTCTATGTGATGAGTAAAGGTGACGGGTTTCAATGTCCTGGGGATGCTCTTCTTAAAGGATGCTTTCCCTCTCTTCTGCAAAGGCCTGGCCACCTGTAGCTCATCTGTATTCAATGTCCTGGGGACACCAGCGCTGTGTCTGCCGCTCTTCTTAAAGGATGTTCTCCCCGTCTTCTGCAAAGGCCTGGCCACCTGTAAGTCATCTGTGAGTGAAATGTGCCTATGTGATGAATAAAGGTGACGGTTTCAATGTCCTGAGGACACCAGGCGACCCGTCTGCTGCTCTTCTTTAAAGGATGCTCTTCCCGTCTTCTGCAAAGGCCTGGTCACCTGTAGCTCATCTGTATTCCATGTCCTGGGGACATCCGGCGCCGGTCTGCTCCTCTTAAAGGATGCTCTCCCGCTCCTCGGCAAAGGCTGCGCCCTCGGGGGCCTCCGCAGCGCCTCGCAGCCTCCCGTAAGCTGCGCGCTGGCCGCGCTTGTGCGCCAGGCTGCGGAGGTTCTCGTTCTGAAGGGCGGCGCTGGGGCACGAGCCCGGCCGGAGAAGGAGCCCCTCGGCGCCGCGGCGGTTCTGGTTCTGCGCGGCCGTGGCGGCGGGCGCGCTGTTGTTGTTGAGCGTGGCGGTGCTGGGCGAGCGGTGCAGGCTGCAGGCCGGCCAGCTGTCCTCGGGGCTGCTGGCCGTCAGGCTGCTCTCCGAGGGGCTGCGCCGGCCGTCCGAGCACAGCGACATGCGAGCGTCCCGCGGGCCCGGCTCCAGCTCGATGAGGTCGGCCTTGCCCCGGCGGCCGTCGGCCTCGCCGTGCAGCGAGTGGTTCGGGGAGCTCTCGCTGGAGCGCACGCCCGAGTCGGACGAGTCCTTCTTGTCGAGCAGGGCGTCGGGCGCGCCGTCCCGGGCCCGGGCAAGCGCGCGAGCGGGCTCGGGCGGCCTCCGCGCGCCCAGCAGCGGCGTGTGGTCCGACTCCTCCGGGCCCGACTCGTCCTCGTCGCTGGGCAGCTTCTGGTAGCGCGGCGCGCCCGCGAGCTTCAGCTCGGCCGCGAAGAGCCCGGGCCGCTCCGACGCCCGCCTGCCCGGCAGCAGCCGGGCCCCCGCCGGCTCGGCCCGCTCGTCCTCCTCGCGGATCGGGTCCAGCGGCGAGGCGTCGCTGCCCGACAGCCCCGGCGGGAACTCGTCCGCCCTCCGCGCCGCCAGCGCCCGCCGCCCCTCGTCCGGCCGGGGCTCGCCCTCCGGGCCGCGCTCGGGCTCGGCGGGGGCGGGGACGGGGCCCCCGGAGGAGCCCGGCCCCGCGAAGAGGGCGCTGTGCGGAGAGGATCGGCCACTGACCGTCGCGGACCCCGGGCCCCCTTCTAACTGGGACATCTGAGCAATGTACTCTCTATACGCATCTCTATACTCGGCCTGCACCTTATCAGTAAGCTTTGAAATTTCAATACTGGAATCCTGGGAATTGAGACTCGAGAGACTCGGGGTTCTGCGAGTTTGTGACTGTGAAGACACAAAAGAAATTTAAGAATGTAAATAAGAAAAAAAGACATGCTAATAATAAACATCAGCTTAGGAAATACAAATGCACACTAACAACACCATGTTTTGTTTTTTTTTTAAAGTCTACCTAACAAAGTTTAACAAATTCTATGACCACATAAATACTCCCATTATTATTAGAAGGCTTTATAAAAATTTTAATAAGATTAATTTATTGTTAATATTTAAAAGCATAGTTACAAGTCTGTCAAATAATCTAGCACTTGTTTTTAATAATTTTCAACTTTTAAATTTTATTTAAGACAAAAGTCATCTATATTGACAAAAATTCTTTGCAGGTATGATGAAAAGAAGTCATCTCAACTTGTATGAAATTTCTGTCAAATTTTAATTCAGAGGAATAAAATACTCAAAATGCCAAAAAAAAGACTTCCAAAAGAATAGAGTGAAGTTAGTAAGTAAAAAAAATAAAGGTTTATTTTTATTTAATTTTATTTCATGTCTTTGAGAGAGAAAGAGGGAGAGAGGGGGAGTGAAAGAGACAGAGAGAGACAGAGAGAGAGAGGAGAGAGAGAGAGAGAGAGACAGAGAATAGGAGTGCCAGGGCCTTCAGCCACTGCAAATGAACTCCAGAAGCATACACCACCTTGTGCATGTGGCTTACGTGGGACCTGGGGAGTTGAACCTGGGTCCATTGGCTTTGTAGGCAAATGCCTTAACTGCTAAGCCATGCCTCCAGCCCAAAAATAAAGGTTTCTAATGAATACAAATAGACACTATGAGGTCATTTCTAGGCCCAAGTGAAGAAAAAAGTGAAATATATTTAAGTTTGGCTTTTAATATGAAGTTTTAGGATTAGAATCACTTTAAATCCTAGAAAATCTAATAAATGAGAAATAAAAATGTCCGGGTTAGGAAAAGGGTGGATAGAAGAAAAAGTATCAGTTGAGTTTTAGAAGGGACAAGGCAAAGGCTAGAAGAGGTGTCAAGGCCAGGCAGAGTTCTCTCCCTGGAGGAAGACACTGTCTGTCTCCTTGAGAAGGTGTCCAGGAGGCATCAGCCTGTGTGGACAGCGTCCTCTGTGCATCTACATTTAACGCAGTTTTCCTAAAGTGCAGTACGCACAGGCCTGTGCAGAGAATCACAAGTTCTAAACTGCACTCCTGGAGCAGGACAGGGTTCTCTGCCTTTTCGCCTTCATCCGACTGTGAGTGCCCGGGGGGGGGGGGGGGGGATTCCCAGAAGATTTGAGGCAACAGTGCATGGGGACCTAGTCATCTTCTGTGAAGCCAGGCACTAGAGAGATAGGCAACATTATCCCATGCTCACTGAAATTTATGTTTGGAAAAATAGTCATTTTTAAATCAAAATGTTATTTATTTTAATGTAATTTAAAAACTTATTTTTTTTTAAAAAAATGAATAAACACTTGGTAATTATAGTACATTCCATAGGCACCAGTTATCTGGGGACCTGAATGAGTTTTAGGAGAAATGCAGGGTGCTAAGACTAAATGCCAGCTCGACAGCTGCTGTGTTAGCAGGAATGTCAGAGGGATGGCAGAGCTGAGACAAGAAGCTCTGAAGAAAACGGGGATTAAAGGAATAGAGATGAGCTCCTGCTCTTGAAACAGACCACAGGGGAAGGCATGGACTTAGTTGACTGTAAAGTGTTTTTTGTCTTAATGACTAGTATTTTGTAATGAAATGGCTTCTTAACTTAAGGTTAAGGTACAGTTTGGAGAAAAAGAATGAAGAAATATTTTCTTTATTACCTAAGAGAACATCTTATTAACAAGGGCACCTGCCAGGCACTGTTCTTCCTAAACTCTGCTCCTTGTTTCTGCCGTTTCCTCCTAGTTACTGGTTCTGGCTTCTTTGCCTGTTTTCTGTACCCTGCCATTCTTCCCTCCCTCGTTACACATCTGTCATGTGTGCTTCTGCTCCTGCTGCTAGCCCAGTGGGGGTCTCCTCGAGAACACAGGCACCCACAGAGCATGCTCAGGGTAATCTGCACAGTGGTGCAGGCCCGTGACCTCAGCCCCAAGGAGACTGAGACAGGAGGGTCACCTGAGCCCTGGAGTTTAAGGCCAGCCTGAGCAACGTGATGACACCTGGCCTCAAAGAAAAAGAAAAGGAACAAGAAAAAAGGCAGGAAGGAAGGGAGAAAAAAAGAAAGCAGGAGAGGGAGAGAGGACTAGCAACAGCTGAGTTGTAAAGTGCTTGCCTCACAAGCATGAGGACCTGAGTCCAATCCTGGCACTCCCATAAAATGCTGGGTAAGGTGCTTGCTCCTGTAATCCTACGCTGGAGAGAGAGATTCCGGGGCTCTCTGGCCAGCTGGTCTAGCCTGCGAGGTGAGTTCCAGGCAAATGAGACAGCCTATCTCAAAGGAGCTGGATGATGCTCTTGAAGTTGTCCTCTGGTCTCCACATACTTATGCACACACTTGTACTCACACACACATGAACGAACATGCATACACACATGCATGCACAACACACACATACATGCAAAAAGAGCATGCATGTCAATTTGTGTCAATCTGCCATGTGCTCAATAGATAACACAGATGTACTTTAGCTAGTGATAACTGAGTCTCACAGGAAATAGCAAATGAAGGCAAATTTGCAGCCCCTAGCGTAGCCCAGCCCTTCCCCTGCACATCCTTCCCTGTGTGATTGTGTTTTCACCAATCTCCAAATAGCCTTCCTTTCCCTCCGCTTTCCTGATTTTCCCCCTTTAGGCGAACACAATTCCTTGAGCAGAAAGCCCTTCACCTTGTGCAGCTGAGTGCATTAAGCCTTTTCTGAATGATTGTATTAATGCACCAACATTTTTTTATATTACCTTCATTCCACAATAATATGAAAATGACGGTTAATACCTGCCAACTTAGATTGCTGTGACGTGTGGCACCTTCATCTAGGCCTAGTGTATTCAGTTCTTCAAAGCTGAAATTCAATGTATAGGGAGTTTGACTGGAAAGCTCGGTGTGAGGCAAGTCGTTGTGGGAAGACCGACGAGCAGATTCACCGTGAGGAACTGGGGCGCTGCTATTTTCATTAAGAAAACGTGGGTCTTCAGGGACCACCTGGTTTTCTGCATTCCTCATTTCTAGCACCTGAGGACAAAGAAAATCATATCCACAATGCCATATCGTATTTTAGAAGCTTTAGAAATAATCTTAAAAATAAGAAATTGTGACGTTATTAAAATGGGAATGAAAAAGAAATCTTCCTGTAAGTGTGTTTCTAAGGAATTTGTATCATATCTTACCTTTAATTTTTTTTTTCTTTTTTTGGTTTTTCAAGGTAGGGTCTCACTAGCTCAGTCTGACCTGGAATTCACTATGTAGCCTCAGGGTGGCCTTGAACTCGTGGTGATCCTCCTACCGCTGCCTCCCAAGTGCTGGGATTAAAGGCGTGCGCCACCACGCCTGGCCTTACCTTTAATTTTAATGATTAGTGCTAAAAGAAGTAATAGTAGAAATCACACACTACCATAGTCTGTTTAGTTATTAGCACTTTAGTTTAAAATATTTAAAACTTAACTTCAGAACAAAACAAAGCGCAACTGCAGTGTGTCACAGAAAAGCAGAACTGAAGCACAGTTCAAGCAGTAAAACATGATTCAACCAGGAACTAGTGCAGAGGGAAACAGACCTATATGCAGCTGGTGAAGATGTGTATCTAAGGAGTGAGGTGTGTAAGGAGTCAGGTAAGGGGAATTCTGGGAAAACTGACTTGACAGGGTTCTTGAAAACCAAGGTGACCAGATACTACCTAGGAAGTATTTGGGGGACAATGAGGAGTTTGTTTGGATATTGAGGGTGGAGGTCCTTTCTAAATCAACAAGATTCTTGCTGATACAGCTCAATGCAGGCGTAACAGGACACACCCTGAAGGCCGGGCTCGGAAGGCTCCCAGAGGCCTGCCCAGAGTTAGATCAAGAAGTCTCTGTCAAGTGAAAGCAAGAGAAATTGTCAAGTGCTCTCTTCTCAGTCTTCTTCTGTTATGAGGTAGGGTCTCACTCTAGCCCAGTCTGACTTGGAACTCACTCTGTTGTCCCAGGCTGGCCTTGAACTCATAGATCCTCCTACCTCTGTCTTCTGAGTGCTGGGATTAAAGGTGTGTCACCACACTTGGCCCTCTTCCTCAAATTTTGGGGTGAAATGTACCCAAAGGCAAAGACTGCATGTGCTGCTGTACACATCCTCCACAACACTGAGTTATATGCAAGTATAAGGTTCAATTAAAAAAAGAAATATGGAAAAATGTCAGTTTAGGCCAGTTCTGGTTTTGTGCAATGCTGTAAATAATTACATGTTATAACATTGTAAGTGCCATAATATTATGAATATCTTACTGTGCTTCTAAAAAGGTGCCAATCTCCAAAGTTCATATTCATCTCCTTCTTCAGTTCATCAATGTTACACTGAGCCAACACCCTGCCGTTTATGTTTGCCTGAGTAAAAATAAAAACAAGGGTAAAAACAAATAAAATCTGAAGTCCTGTGAATTACTAATGACTAAAAAGTCCACTTCTATTTAGTTTTCAGAAAGGCATTGAAGACTGGAAAGAGGTCCTCATCCCATGTGACAATATAATGATCTAAATCCAAATAAAATACACCACTTCATGTTTATCTAAATGTCAAGCATTCAAGTGAAACAAATTATTCTTCAGGGATCAACTAGCAAGCCAAAGCTCTCAAATATTTCCAAAACCACTGACTCTGTCCCGGGCAACAAAACAGTTAATTGTCCTGTTCAAATCTTAGAAAATACCAACATGAACCCACGCTACTGGGAGGGGGAAATGGTCTCTCCTTGTGAGTGCACTGGTTGCTAATAAAGTTCTAAAGGAAGCATCTGAGAAACCGTTAACCACTTACGATGGACAGGTAACTTCACCCTAACAGATGGCCAGCTAGTAACTTCGCAGTCTGTTGCACTCATGAATGAGGCCTTTGAACTGTTTGGGTCTCTGCAATTCTAGTTTCCCTTAAATGAACTTATAAGAAAAAAATAAATTTAGTAAGTAGCAACCTTCTGATTTTATAAAATATAGACCCTGACTTTTTACAAACAGGGAAAACTAGGGACTATCTATGCTGAAAATAGGTAGGATAGTCCATTTCCAAGTTAGTTCTAAAGGAAAAAGCATGCGGCTTGCCTGTGGCAGAGGTCCGGTTCTAGCAGTGAAAGGGAATCGACACACGAAGAGCCTGGCTGCTGCAACACCAGGCATTCAAGTCAGAGATTCTGTTTTGCTGGCGCAGTGAGGTCTGTATGTAGGAAAGGCGGTGCTAACTAGTATAGGCAGGGATAAGCAAATGTAAGGAAATGGGCATCATCTGAAACATTTCTGACTGAATGTGGGTTAGGGTTAGTAAAATAGTGTGTATAAATGCCCATAATTCCTTAAAGTACATAAACATCAGAGGTTTGCTATCAATATTCTACTTTATTTATTTTTTAAAATATTTTATTTATTTGAGAGCCAGAATGAGGAAGATGGGACAGAGAATGGGTGCGCCAGGGCCTCTAGCCACTGAAAATGAATTCCAGGTGCCTGTGCCACCTTGTGCATCTGGCTTACATGGGTACTAAGGAATCGAACCTGGGTCCTTTGGCATTGCAGGCAAGTGCCTTAACTGCTGAGCCATCTCTCCAGCCCTCTACTTTCACGATGTAATATAAAAGTTTAAATTAGTGGAAAAAATCTACTCTAAGTGGATTCAGCTACCCTCACAGAGGCAATGCCTTCCCTGCAACCCCAGGCCTAACTGTCCAACTGTGGGGCAATGACTAGAACTATAAGGATTGTCTTGGAAGAAATAAACTTCCATGAATGCATTAGCCTTGCAAGTCCAGACTTATGCAGTTTCATCAAATGTGACCTAACCACAAATCTTACATGACACAAAAATGAGACTGTGGCAAATGAAGCTTACTCTGATAAATGTTAAATCATACAAACATATTGTAGGCAGAGCATCCTTAACCAAAAGACTTGGGACCAAAATATATTTCAGATTCAGAGTTTTTCTGCTTTTGGAATGTTTGCATGGACTTTATGTGCTGAGCATCTTTAAAACAAAACTCTGAAATCTGCTGCTGCAAATGAACTCCAGATGCATCTGCTGCCTTGTACATCTGGCTTTATGTGGGTTCTGGGAAACTGAACCCAGGCCGTCAGGCTTTGTAAGCAAGGGCCTTTAACCACTGAGTCATCTCTCCTGCCCTAAAATGAAACCTAAAATGCTCTGAAATTTGGCTTAGATTGATCCACATTCTTAAAAAGTTCATAATTTAGAGATTTCAGAGTTTGGATTTTCAGATTAGACTATCAGCCTGTATAATTAAAGAAAACAGACCATTAATAAATAGGCCTTAGAATGTTCTCTGCTCCATACCAGATGCACTGCTCATCTAAATGTCAACTCCCCTAAGCCTTGTATTTCTCACCAAGGCATTTTTTGTTTGTTTGTTTTGTTTTTCAAGCTAGGGTCTCGCTCTAGCCCAGGCTGACCTGGAATTCACTCAGCAGTCTCAGGATGGCCTTAAATTTGTGGTGATCCTCCTACCTCTGCCTCTTAAGTGCTGGGATTAAAGGTGTGCGCCACCATGCCCACAGTCATCAAGGCATTTTAAAAACTCAAATTAGATTTTTTTTTTTTAAGATGAGTACTACAATTCAGCTACTTTATTTTCTTTAATCTACTTGTAAAGTCAGATAGAAGAGCAATTTAGGATGGAAAACAGTAAGAACCCTATGCTACATGTAAGGGATTTGCACGCAGCAGAGCCCTCTTTGGTCAGCTCAGTGTAGAGAGGCACTTTGTGTGTTTGTCCTGTCCCTAGGCAGGATGGAACATGTACGTCACCTTTTTGATAGTTGCACAATACTGAGGCAGCATGCTCTGATCCAGCCCTTCTATGTGTCTCAGTTTCTCACACATGGAGTCCACCGTCATTGAACTCAGTGGCATGACTGCTCCTGTGGCTGGGCCCGACCCCTAGGTCAATCAAGAGAATAATGTATGAATAGCAAGTAATGTAGGATATGTGAACTCATGTGACAGAAAAAAATCATTAGATTATACTGCTGGAACAGTCTTCACAACCAACGTCAATAAGAGAAAGAAGAGAGGTTAAGAAAAAAGAGGAAAAGTTATGGACACCCCTATTATAGGAATACAGACGATAAATACAGGAAAAACTTAAAATGCCTATACTAAACAACTAAGTAGCACTAAATGTTTCCATAAACTCCCTTAGTGGACTACAACAGCTGACGTTTTCAGACCTCAAATATCCAAGAGATCTAAAATTTCCTCTTTAGACTCTATACAATTGTCATGTAATCTTGATACATGTGAAGATAGATATGATAAATATTAAGTGTGTTCTCATTTAAAGAGAAAGGTCAGACTTAGAAGACTATTTCCCAACGTGGTGACATACTGAAGAGGGACTTGTCTGCAGGCAGCTCCACAAGGTTCTCTTCACTACAGAGGCACACACAGGTCTGTAAAGGTGGGTGAGGGCTTCCAAGCCATAGGATGAATAGTGGCAACCCAGCCCTGACTGAACTCACGAGGTTTGATACAAATTTTCTATTGTCTTTACTTTATTTTTGAAAAGGTTAACCACAATAAAAAAGGCACAACCTGAGCTCAGGGTCAAGATAATGACATTCTAGTCTATCCTGCTCACCTTTCAATCTGATCTTCAAACGATACATACACAAGACATCAAATCCTCACATTTTTTCTACGCCTCCTTTATCACAATCAGGAAAAAAGTAAATGATTGCACAGTCAAAAATGTCTATCAGATACTTGCTGGACATTATAATTTGAAAACATAATATTCTTACTACTGATAAATAAATACACAGAATATATACCCAGCAAATACAGATGTTACATGTAAGTTTATATACAACTATGGGATGACACTATTATCAAGCAGACAATAGGGTAGTAATTTTATCATTTAGGGAGTCTCACTAAGCTTCTAGGTATGATGCAGGCCCAGACAAGTTTGGAAACTGGTGAACTGGAACACTGCACCAAACATATACAGTTGTACTTTGTTTTTAATTACATAGCAATAGAAGACACAGCCTCTTATATAACCTGGGGTTGAGTTGCTTTTGAAATATATACAGCAAAAATGCTCTTTCTGTAATTTAGTTTTCATCTCTCTCTCTACTTTCTACCTGGATAAGTACAGCCAATTTCAAAGGGTTAATTATCCACTATCTACTATGTGGATAGATACGCCCCTATCCAATGAGGGGCGTGTGTATGTGTGTGTAGGGCTGAAGAAAACTTCAAGGTGTCTGTGCCCCACCGTCTTTGAGAGAGGGTCTCTTGCTGCTGCAAACACACTGCCAGCTTGCCAACAAGCAAATTCCAGACTGGCTGGCTCGAACTTCAGGTTCCTCTGCTCTGTCTTATAGCTTTAGGCACTTTGGGATCACAGACACATGCACCACTTTGCATCCAACTTTACATAGGCGCTGGGGAATTGATGCCAGACCTGCATGCTTTGTAGGCGAGTTCCTTTAACCTCAGCCATCTCCCCAGGTTTTCTATGAGCTTTCAATTCACCACTTGTTTTATCTTTTGCTCTTCTTTTCAAGCCATTTCACTAGGATATACTTCACATGTCACAGGACTTCTGAAGTAAACAATTCAACGATCTTCAAGTTTAACTTACATAGTTGTGAACTATCACCACAACCAATCTCTGAACATTTTCATCACCTTCAAAAGAAGCCATTAGCATCACTCACCATCCTTCCAAACCTACTCCCAGCTTCTGGCAACCAATCACCTACTTGCTGTCTCTGGATCTGAAATGCCTGTTCTAGACGTTTCATACGCATGGAATCAATCTGTGTGCGGTACCTCGCTCAGCACGGTGTTCTTGGGTTAACAGTGTGCTAGGACTTCACTTCTTTTTATTGCTGAGTAATGTTAGACTTTCGAATGATTTTCTTTTCCTGTTTGTCTCCCTGAATATATTCACATTTGCTTATATTTTCTTTGTTTTTTTTTTTTAATTTTCTCAATTTTTATTAATATTTTCCATGATTATAAAAAATATCCCATGGTAGTACCCTCCCCCTACTTTCCCCTTTGAAATTCCATTCTCCATCATATCCCCTCCCCATTTCTTTGTTTTTTAAAATCACAAAAGAAAACTTTGATCAACAAAACAAAATAATGATTTACTGGATTATAGTTCACAGATAAAATAAATATCCATGAGTTCATACTACACAACTAAATACTTGAGCAAGTAAATGAATTAGGAAGAGAAAGCCTTTCCTTCACAGAATTTCAATAAGCAGATGCGGCAGAGACAAACAGAAAACTACCATCAGCAAACACCACAATTACAGGTGATGTACTTAAGATCCACTGATGCCTGCTATAATAAATGGACAGAAGTCTCAGAACAGTCATTTGCCGAGTACTAAATGTCTCCCTAAAGATATTTACTATTTAGAAAAGTAAAAATAAAGATGGACAGTGTTGAAATTTGGCCAAGGTCACCTCAACCAAATGATCAGCATTACTGTGAGGGAGTAGTGAGGCCAAAGACCATCCTTCTAACTGTTCAACCCCAGGGCATGGCATCATTTGTATATTTTCTTGTGATGAGAAAACATCACAAGAAAACATCCTTCTGGTGAGAAAACATCAGAATAACTGAAATTGAGAGATGACCTACAAAATTACTAACCAGTATTTCTCAAAAGTATTAATGAAAGGTTATGAAAGACAAGGAAAGACTTCTGATGAATATTGGATTAGAGGAGACCAAGGAGAAATAATAAAACACAATTGGATTGGATCCTGGACCAGAAAATAAAAGACCCTTAATAGAAAAAACTGGCAAAATTCAAATAAATCTGTAATTTAGATAATAGCACTGTACTAAGTTTCATTTCTGATTTTGGTCATTATACTATGGCTATGAAAGGTGTCAACATTAAGGGAATACCATTTTTTATCTTTTCTTTCATTTTAAAAATTATTTTAAGCCAGGCATAGTGGCGCACACCTTTAATCCCAGCACTCAGGAGGCAGACACAGGTAGGAGGGTCGCTGTGAGTTTTAAGCCACCCTGAGACTACATAGTGAATTCCAAGTCAGCCTGAGCTAGAGTGAGACCCTCGAAAAACCAAAACAAACAAACCTTAGAACAGGAGATGGAAATGTAGTTCAGTGGTAAAACATGTGGTTAACATGCATGAAGCCCTGGGTTCAATTCTCAGCACAAAATATTAAAAATTAAATTCCCAAAGAACTCTTTGACTGTGCTAAACGGACAAGTATAAGAGGTCTAGATTATATTAATTCAATCAGAGTACAAACCATAAATTATTAAAGAGTTTTTATTTCCATGAAGAATTTGAAAATTCAATAAGACATGTTAATAAAGATTCTATCCTTGGGGGCTGGAGAGATGGCTTAGCGGTTAAGGCGCATGCCTGTGAAGCCTAAGGACCCAGGTTCGATTCTCCAGGGCCCACGTAAGCCAGATGCACATGGTGGTGCACGCGTCTGGAGTTTGTTTGCAGTGGCTGGAAGCCCTGGTGTGCCCATTCCCCCTCTCTCTCTCCCTCTCTCTGTC
Source organism: Dipus sagitta (assembly GCA_036346955.1). Classification (NCBI taxonomy): domain Eukaryota; kingdom Metazoa; phylum Chordata; class Mammalia; order Rodentia; family Dipodidae; genus Dipus; species Dipus sagitta. The sequence goes on along the minus strand of CM070793.1, from coordinate 25,118,314 downwards.
TCAAATAAATAAAATAGATAAATAAAATGTTAAAAGAAAAGATTCTATCCTTTAACTTTAAAGCAAGCAAACAAACAAACAAACCCATAACTATTTCCATTATCTTTTAAAACTTTTATATTCTATCAGTTGCTTTTGAAGTTTATTTTCTTGCCCATTGGCCATTATGCAGTATACATGAACACACATACAATTTTCCAGATGACTTTTTAAAGATTTATGAAAGAAAACAGATACAAGTTAAGCCACAAAGGCCCTGTAATTCCATCAAAACCACAGTCTGGCTCTTAATTTCTAAGGTGGTCTTTATTAGGAGATGAAATATAAATTGTCAGGTGTGGTGGCACACGCCTTTAATTCCAGCACTTGGGAGGCAGAGGTAGGAGGACCGCCATGAGTTCGAGGACACCCTGAGACTACACAGTGAATTCCAGGGTTAGCCTGGGCTAGAGAAAGACCCTATCTCGGAGGAAAAAAAATTATATATATTAATTTGGAAGCATGTTACAATTTTCTTTCATATCTTTTCTAAAATAATTATGTACAGTGAAATTACTTTGAAACCAAATAAATGATTTTGGATGGAAATATTTCATGAAAGAGATACTAAAACAATAAGGAAACAGCAAAAGATATAATCAATAACTAGACAGTTAAATTCTTAATAAACACTATATTACTTTAAGAACACTCAGTTCAAGCAATACTTTAATATTTATCATGCACTGTTTCTAGAAAATTACCTGAGTTAAGTCTGGAACAGATCATTTCAGGATACTGATTGTATAAATCAGAATTTATTTAATTTTTTTTCTAATGTGGAAAGCTGAATGGAGCAAATGTTAGCTTGTTTAAACTATTAAATATAAACTTCAAAATGCATAAAAGTCAAAACTTCAGGTAAAAGCAAAATTATCAATACATTAAAATCACCTGAGGTAATTGTTTAGCTTTATGTTGTCAGTGGATTAACAGTATGCTCTGAAATACTGTATCTTTAGTAACTTTATTAAACAAGCTTGACACCGATTAGCCAGCAATGCATGCCATGCAAAGACTGGAAGCAACTATTAAAATAAGGCCAGGCACTGAAACAAGCAGGGTTAGACAGCCCGGCATGAAGTAGCCAATGATGGTATCTAGGTGCCTAGTGAGGAAAATGTGATTTCACACAGACTTCTGTACCTGTCTCTGCTTGTTAAACCCAGAATCACAAGGCTTTAGGGAAGGAATAAACAAAGGGCATGAGTGTGTGCTAAAACATCAGAATACATGGATCATGTACATACACAGCATTCTGGTTATACTTATTTCTCTTAACGTTGAACAAACCACGTGGCAGTGACACGGAGAAAGAAATACATACACCATAGAGCACTTTAACTGCGTTAACATGTGCTTGGAAACTTTAAAACTGCATCTCAAAATTTATATTTTTTCCATTAGAAGAATAAATCGTAATTTAACAAGAAAACCAAGTAAACCAAATTTGCTATGAAAAGTCAATACTGAAAATTGTCAAAACATTTAAAAATAAGGCTTAATTACTCAGATACTTAATGACCAATTCATAAGATGAAGTGTTTAGCCGCACTGTGGTTAATATTCAGAAATATGCCTTCAAAGAGAAGGGATTGAGGGGTCAATATGATTAAAATACACTATATTCACTATCATACAAGTAATATATGCTTAAAAAACTTGGAAAAAAGAAATACTAATTGAAATTTGAATTTTGTTTCATTGCCTATGCTAGCTGTAACAGATGTCTTTAAATAATTGTTCAAAAGAACTGTGTCTAGAGACCCACAGCTCAACAAGTCATAAACATAAAGGAAAAAAACCCGCACAGTATGATTAAAGTACTGTGTTAGTCACGTAGAAGTTTAGAGTGCTTTTTCAAAAGAATCACCACTGTTAATTTTCTGTACTTAAAAATTGATGGAAGCAGGGAGGGAGGGTATTACCATGGGATATTTTTTACAATCATGGAAGATGTTAATAAAAATTGAAAAAAAAATTGGTGGAAGTGGGCATGGTGGCGCATGCCTTTAATCCCAGCACTCGGGAGGGAGAGGTAGGAGGATCGCCGTGAGTTCGAGGCCACCCTGGGACTACAGATTGAATTCCAGGTCAGCCTGAGCTAAAGTGAGACCATACCTCAGAAAACACCAAAAAAGGGCTGGGGAGATGGTTTAGTGGTTAAGCTGTTGCCTGTGAAGCCTAAGGACCCCGGTTCAAGGCTCAATTCCCCAGGACCCACGTTAGCCAGAAGCACAAGGGGCGCATGCATCTGGAGTTCATTTCCAGTAGAAAGGCCCTGGCATGCCCATTCTCTCTCTCTCTCTCTCTGCCTCTTTCTCTCTCTGGCTGTCACTCTCAAATAAATAAATAAAAATGAACAAAAAAATTTAAAAAAAAACACCAAAAAATTGGTGGAAAACATTTTTGTTGCAGCTTTTTATTTATTTATTTGAGAGAGACAGGCAGACATATAGAGAGAATGGGCACTCCAGGGCCTCTAGCCACTGCGAAAAAACTCCAGATGTAGGTGCCATCTGGTTCATCTGGCTTATGTGGGTCCTTTGGCTTTGCAGGCAAGTGTCTTAACCACCAAGCCATCTCTCCAGCCCGGGAAAACATTTTTGAATGCTTACAATAGTCTCAGGTATCCTCACTACGTAAAGGAATAGGCTTAGCTAGTTTAACCTCTAGTTACCTTTCTCTTAACATGGTTAATACTTGGGAGTCCAGAGTAGAAACATTTTCTACTTTATGTTACCAAACTTATTACCAATAAGTTTTTAGAAAGTGACCATTTGTGGTGATTTGCAAAAATATAAAAAATGAGAGCTGGGTGTGGTGGCGTACGCCTTTAATCCCAGCACTTGGGAGGCAGAGGTAGGAGGACTGCCATGAGTTCTAGGCTACTCTGAGACTACATAGTGAGTTCCAGGTCAACCTGAGAGCTAGAATGAGACCCAACCTCAAAAAACAAAAAACAAAAATACAGAAAAATATCAAAAATGGAGTGCTAATGAAATCACAGTATACTATAAGACACAAAGAGACCAGAGAAAGATATTGCTGATTAGTTGGAAAATGCAACTTACTTTTTTTCTTCTATTATTATCATTACTATGTAACTTATTCTTCAAGCTGCTTGAGAAATGACTCTGCCCATGCTGACAAATAATGCTGAACATTAGTTCTTAAAAATCTTTAAAACAACACAAATATTAAACTGCAAAGAACATGATTGCCATTTTTTTAAACTTTTAACTGTTCCCAGGACTTTATTAACATTGCCGCAGTATCATTTGTCAAACTATCACTCCACTTAGTTGAAATTTACTATTTAGGAAAAAATTTCTTGGTTGAAATGTGGCATAAAGACTTCCATGCAGAAGTTAAATACATTTTTTTTGCTACGTTTTACTAAAAGGAAAAAAAAAAGAACACTTTTTAAAGTTCAACCAGAATAATGAAAATCTACTAAAACATTGCTAAAAGGATTACTGATGATTATGAAGCTATTACAAGAGGTGTCTCAGAGCTGATGTGGGTACCTGTCCCAAGGCCACAGTCTAAAATGTCCCAGTTCTTACCCACAGTGTCTTTAGCTTTCTTGGCCAAGTCTTCTCCTGACCAATGGGAGACAGCTTGATTTGGACACATGTGGAAAGTAGGTTACAAGTTATAAACTAGAGGTGGAAACACACTAGTTGAGCCCCAGCTTTTTTCCAATGTCATTTCATGAATTGAATCTTGCTTAGTAGAAACTAAGACCTTACTTTGTAATACCTTTATTAAATCAATACTTTTCTTTAGTCTCTAAATGTAATGGCAAGAACATGTTGGAAATTACAATATTATTTTAATGCTTCATATGTAATTCTGATATTCCGTACAATTCAGCTTGACACAAATGACTGTCATGTCCTTTCAACAAAGTATGACAGTGACCTGAAGATGTCTCAACAGCTCTGAGCAGATCAAGAAAAGTGACCTGCAAGTGCTGTTAGCCCCTCTGTGGCTCTGGGAGAGCTGCGCTGACTTCTTGCAGTTTTGTCCCCTGCTCTACCCCACCTGATTCTGCCTCACAGTACCCCAGTACACAATGCTAAACCAGGAGAGGAAGACGAAGCGAAGAAATGCTGAAACACTGATTCCTTTGGGGGTAAAAAAATCCAATGAAATGTGGTTACTATCAGGAGCAGCAAACTTCAAATCACTCTTGAGAGCAGGTCTGGGAGGAACTGTAACAGAATGCCACTCGGGGGGGCCTGGCCTGTGTAGACGGGCCCTATGGATACGGGTCTTTCCTTCCATGGGGACCACAGACGCATGTCAGTGCTACTGCAGTGACTCTACACTCCCTGCACAACCAAAAATCCACATACAGCTTTCTGCTTCCCAGAAACCAACTGTCAGTTGCCTGCTTTTATTTATTTATTTATTTATTATTATTATTATTTTTACAAGGTAGGGTTTCACTCTAGTCCCAGACTGACCTGGAATAGTCTCAGGGTGGCCTCAAACACGTGGCGATCCTCCTACCTCTGCCTCCCACGTGCTGGGATTAAAGGCTTGTGTCACCATGCCTGGCAATACTGATTTTTTTTCCCCAGGTAGGGTCTCATTCTAGCCCTAGGCTAGACCTGGAATTCTCTATGTAGTCTCACGGTGATCTCGAACTCTCAGTGATCCTCCTACCTCTGCCTCCTGAGTGCTGGGATTAAAGGCGTGCACCACCACACCCAGCCAGTTGCCTCCTTTTTAAACGGAAGTCTTACCTTTAACAGTGGATTTAAGCCATGTTTTGCATAGTATATCTATTATATACAGTGAAAAATGCAATTTTTTGGAGAAAGGAACTACTCACACAGAGCTGGTCAGCAGCCACACTCTTAAGCTGCTCCTCGCAATGACAGCAGATGTGACTGTGATGTCCCAGCCGTGTGGTGGTGCTGACCTGATTTTGTGCAGTTAGGATCTCACAGTGCATCATGCTACCTGTTCACATTTCTCTCACTGCAAGTTATGCCATGTGGGGTCTGTATGTGCATAAGCCTGGATAAATTTTTGGTATAACATTTTTATATGTTTTATGGTAGTAAATAATACTTTTATTGCATGTCTTTTATGCACTCATGACAAATCTAATTCTTCCTTAATTTTTGACACTTCCAGACAACCTGGGTTTGTCTTTAATTTTTTTTTCAAATTGTTTAAATTTTCTTCCGCAAAGTAATTGGCATAACCACTGTGGACCTATGCAGTTTAAACCAGTGCTGTTCAAGGATCAACTGATCCCTTGGTGGGAACTACACTGAAAGAAAGTAAAGACATCACCAAGTAAAATCTCCCTAGAACGCTTTCCAAATTTTTAAAACATATTTTATTACTTACTTGAGAGAGAGAGAGGCAGATAGAGAGAGAGAGAGAATGGGAACGTCAGGGTCTCCAGCCACTGCAAAGGAACTCCAGACACGCTACTCTATGCATCTGTCTTACATGGGTACTGGGGAATCAAACCTGGGTCCTTAGGCTTCACAGGCCAGTACCTTAACCACTAAACAATCTCTCCAGACCCAAAGCTCTCCAAATTTTAATGCACAGTCATGCATTGTATACTATTTCAGTCAATGTGGGACTGCACATTAATTAATGGTGGTCCCATAATAACAGACTATCTGGTGATGTCTAGCTGTCTTAGTTTGGGTAAGTACACTCTATGATGTTCATGACGTGACAAAACTGCCTAACAGGGCAATTCTTAGAACATACTCCTGTCACTAAGTGATGCATGACTATATTCAAAGTATTCAAACAACCTAGAAACTCTTCTAAATTCTAAGAACATAAGCCAAATTATATTTTTGAGCCTATAAAACATCAACAAATAAAACAGCAGAGTTAATCCAAACTGACTGGAGGTTTGTACGCTGTTCCCCACTACAAGTACAAAGACAATCTAACTGAAACAGTTTTAGTTGTGAGTCTTTAGATTGTTTTGCTTTTGAGTATTCATAGTGAATAATAATGTATTTAGTAATAATGTGCTCAGACTTAGCAATCCTTAAATCAGGCAGAAGAAGCAGGTCTGCTGTCTGTAGATGAGGAGAGCACCAGAGAGGGAAGAGCCTCGTCCGAGGGAGGAGGTACATTCTGGCTCTCCACCTGCCACTTCCTGCCTGTGTCCCTTGGGCAAGCCTCACACAGGCCACTTGTCCCACAGAAGCAGGGTTCGATCCCAGAACACTTGTCTGTGCCTGGGACAGCCTCAGGGGAGCGGAAGGTAACGCCCAGGGCCTGCTCCCCAGCTTTCAGGGACTGGAATGTGGATTGTGGGTCCAATCATAAAAAAATGCTCTATATTTTAATTTCCACAAGATTTGACATTTATTTTTCAGTCACAAAACATGAAAAAAGCTAGCACAGAGGTTTCTTATTTCAATACCTCAGCTTTGTGAAATACATGGATATACCTACCATACACCTGATTAATTGTGGGGTAGACTTCCCAAGCTATAGTCCATGTAATGTTAATGTAAGAAAACGTGTCTTACAAGGATCTGAAACTCCTGTGGTAAAAAAAGATGGGCTCACCTAGATTTTGAAAAGACAAGGGAGTTAACCTTGTCTAGCTTTCCCTGCATTAGACTGTATCTAGCTTGATAAGACAATTTGTTCAGAAAGGTCCGTGTAGCTCTTGACTTCTCTATCTGCAAGTGGCCCTTCTCATGAGCAGCACATGCAGGGGACTGCCGGCGGAGCAGAGCAGGACTTGATCACCAGTCCTGTGGCTCCAGGCAGAGCTCGAGCCTCAGGAGTGTGAGTGTGAGTGTGAGGGCCCGAGACTGTGCAGCGTTGCCGGTGGCCTGGGAAAGGCTGACGCTGCATCGGGGACAGCTTTGTCACCTGCACCGCTGCCTTGACGTGGCTCTGCACTCCGTGGCTAGTTAGTTACTAGTCCGTTTCTACAAGTCACATTGTACGAGCCACTGCCATTGTTAGTTTCTTACAAGCAAGGAAAGCTTGGTAAGCATCTAATATTCACTAGCCCAATTCTAAAACTATCTTTTAGTATGAATGAACAAAGAGCATGGTTATTTTACTAGACAACGCCACTAATCTAGGTAGACTACCTTCATGCTTTGTTATCTGGCTTCTAAACATGTCTCAGGAATTGTATTGTTTTCCCTTCTCCAAAAGACTCATTTCAGGCCTGGGGTGACGGCTCAGCAGTTAAAGGCACTCGCTTGCAAAGCCTGATGGTGAGGTTTGATTCTCCAGTGCCCATGTCAAGCCAGATGCACAAAGTGGAGCATGTGCCTGCAATTCCTTTGCAGGGCAAAAACCCTAGCACGCTCACGTCCTCTCCTATCTCTCTCAACCCTAGCACGCTCACGTCCTCTCCTATCTCTCTCAACCCTAGCATGCTCACGTCCTCTCCTCTCTCTCAACCCTAGCATGCTCACGTCCTCTCCTATCTCTCAACCCTAGCATGCTCACGTCCTCTCCTCTCTCTCAACCCTAGCACGCTCACGTCCTCTCCTCTCTCTCAACCCTAGCACGCTCACGTCCTCTCCTATCTCTCTCAACCCTAGCATGCTCACGTCCTCTCCTCTCTCTCAACCCTAGCATGCTCACGTCCTCTCCTATCTCTCAACCCTAGCATGCTCACGTCCTCTCCTCTCTCTCAACCCTAGCATGCTCACGTCCTCTCCTATCTCTCTCAACCCTAGCATGCTCACGTCCTCTCCTCTCTCTCAACCCTAGCACGCTCACGTCTTCTCCTCTCTCTCAACCCTAGCATGCTCACGTCCTCTCCTATCTCTCTCAACCCTAGCATGCTCACGTCCTCTCCTCTCTCTCTCAACCCTAGCATGCTCACGTCCTCTCCTCTCTCTCAACCCTAGCAGGCTCACGTCCTCTCCTCTCTCTCAACCCTAGCAGACTCACGTCCTCTCCTCTCTCTCAACCCTAGCAGGCTCACGTCCTCTCCTATCTCTCTCAACCCTAGCAGGCTCACGTCCTCTCCTCTCTCTCAACCCTAGCACGCTCACGTCCTCTCCTCTCTCTCAACCCTAGCAGGCTCACGTCCTCTCCTATCTCTCTCAACCCTAGCATGCTCATGTCCTCTCCTCTCTCTCAACCCTAGCACGCTCACGTCCTCTCCTATCTCTCTCAACCCTAGCAGGCTCACGTCCTCTCCTCTCTCTCAACCCTAGCATGCTCACGTCCTCTCCTCTCTCTCAACCCTAGCATGCTCACGTCCTCTCCTCTCTCTCAACCCTAGCATGCTCACGTCCTCTCCTCTCTCTCAACCCTAGCATGCTCACGTCCTCTCCTATCTCTCTCAACCCTAGCATGCTCACGTCCTCTCCTATCTCTCTCAACCCTAGCATGCTCACGTCCTCTCCTATCTCTCTCAACCCTAGCAGGCTCACGTCCTCTCCTATCTCTCTCAACCCTAGCATGCTCACGTCCTCTCCTCTCTCTCAACCCTAGCATGCTCACGTCCTCTCCTCTCTCTCAACCCTAGCAGGCTCACGTCCTCTCCTATCTCTCTCAACCCTAGCATGCTCATGTCCTCTCCTATCTCTCTCAACCCTAGCAGGCTCACGTCCTCTCCTCTCTCTCAACCCTAGCATGCTCACGTCCTCTCCTATCTCTCAACCCTAGCAGGCTCACGTCCTCTCCTCTCTCTCAACCCTAGCATGCTCACGTCCTCTCCTATCTCTCTCAACCCTAGCATGCTCACGTCCTCTCCTATCTCTCTCAACCCTAGCAGGCTCACGTCCTCTCCTCTCTCTCAACCCTAGCAGGCTCACGTCCTCTCCTATCTCTCTCAACCCTAGCATGCTCACGTCCTCTCCTCTCTCTCAACCCTAGCACGCTCACGTCCTCTCCTCTCTCTCAACCCTAGCATGCTCACGTCCTCTCCTATCTCTCTCAACCCTAGCAGGCTCACGTCCTCTCCCATCTCTCTCACATCAACAGAAAAGAAATTTTAAAAACTCATTTCAAAAATTTCTAATGCTCTTCTTTCTTGGTCCCTGGCCATGGGAATAGCTAGCTACTATCTCAGCATTTCTGCGCCATTTAGGCAATCAAGTTTGCTGAGATATTTTCTCTCACAGAATTGCATTTCAGGAACAAATCTCTGTTATTACAGAATTCCTGATTCAACCAGAAGTCACCCTTGCCTACAAAGGTGACGATCCATGGATTAAAATATTCCCTAGGCATCCAAATATAATTGTCTCTTATTTGCAGATAACAGAAGTTATTCAAACACTTAAGCTGAAATGTTAATGACTTAAGAATCATCAACTCCTCAATGAAAAGAAAAAATGATTCCCCTTTTCTCTCTTACTATCATTAACTGGGAAATTAAAGCAAACAAATTCCCATTACGTATACACATACATGGTGTGTGTGTGTGTGCGCGTGCACATGTGGTGTCCCATGCACGGGGCCTGTGGCGAGGGGCGCTCCTATGTGGCTAAAGCAGCACATGGGTTACTTCTGCTGGGACTTTGTTTTTAGCCAGTCTCTTTACTGATTCTGGAGCTTGTGGGACTCTAGTGATGCCTCGGCCAGTGCTGCCCTGGAGGACTGGGTACACTGGTGTGCATGGCCATGCCCAGGTGTTTACGTGGGATCTGGAGGTTTGAATTCTGATCGTCTTAGGCTCCCTCAGGCCCCTGTGCTTGCGCAGGAAGCATTGGAACCACCAGGCAATCTCTCCAGCCCCAAATGCACGTTATAAGTGAAAAATTATGAATAAATTGTAGATGCAATATTTCATCCTGTAACTCTTAAGTGCTATGCCACCTTACAGCATAGGCTTTTTTTTTTTTTTTTTTTTGTAAGGTCTCGCTCTAGCCCAGGCTGACCTGGGATTCACTACGATGTCTCAGGGTGGCCTTGAACTCACGGCAATCCTCTTACCTCTGCCTCCCGAGGGCTGGGGTTGAAGGTGAACGTCACCACACCTGGCCTAGTTCTTATTTTAGCTGGCTTTGAACTCTTGATCCTCCCACCCCACCTCCCTTGTACTGGGTTCCACGTGTCTGTCACTGTGGTCTGGGTTATGTGGTGCTTGGGACAGCATGCAGGGGCTTCAAGCATTCAAAGGAAGCTTTATCTCTAGCCCAAGTAGAAAACTTGAATCATTATACCAGTGTTGCCCTGTACAGTTTGCTAGTTCTATTTGTTTTTAAAGTGAACCTACCAAGGTGCTGAGAGGGAAAAGGTTTAAACAGCTCTCTTCACATGCTCAACTGGCTGTGTTCATGTGGACATTTCATTTTAGGTCTGTTTGTGTGTGTGTCCACGACTGCAGGAGTACAAGTGTGTGGGCACACATGTGTGTGTACATGCAGAGGCCAGAGAACCCTTCCTCAGGCACTGTCCACTTAAAAACAAACAAACCCAAAAAGCAGGATCTTTCACTGACCTGGAGTTTGCCCAGCAGGCTGGACCGACTGGATGAAAAGCAGACCCGGGAGCCCTGCCTGTCTCTCCTCCCCAATGCGCATGCCCGTGCCACATGACCACTTAAAAAGATGGGATCGAATTCAAGCATTTGTAGTTGCAAGGCAAGCACTTTACCAACTGAGCCATCTCCCTGGTAACCTGATTTTTTTTTTTTTTTTTTTTTGATTTTTCACTCTAGCCCAGGCTGGCCTGGAATTCACTCTGTAGTCTCAGGCTTGCCTCGAACTCACAGTGATCCTTCCTACCTCTGCTTCCTGAGTGCTGGAATTAAAGGTGTGTGCCACCAAAACTGGGTCCTGGTCCTTATTTTAATAAATAAATAAAATTAGTACTATATGAAAACGTACATGGAGGCTTCACTAACCGGAGATACCTACATTAAGAATACATTACTAGAGGGCTGGAGAGATGGCTTAGTGGTTAAGGCATTGCCTGCAAAGCCAAAAGACTTTGTTTTGATTCCCCAGGACCCATGTGAGCCAGATGCACAAGGTGGCGCATGCATTTGGAGTTCGGTTGCAGTGGCTGAAGGCCCTGGTGCACCCATTCTCTCTCTCCCTCTCTATGCCTCTTTTTCTCTCTCAAATAAAAAAAAAATATATATAAAAAAAACCAGTACTAGAGATGCAGGCCTGAATCATCTTGTTATGCGTTTTTGTAGTCTAAAAGATAATGTGGGATATCATCAAAGCTGTTCTACATGTGAATCAACTACAGGCTTCATAAAAGCAGTCAATGGTGAAAACAGAGCCTAACACTAAGGAAAAAAAAATACCAACTGGACATTTGTAATGGCTCCTGGACAGAGTTTTTTCTTATTGGAAAATAACAGACCCCTCCCATGTCACTGAGAAAGGGGAAAAGCAGGAGGAAATCTCGGCAAAGTTAAACGTTAGCTTTGGGATTAAGTCATGAGTGAGCTCTGACTGTTAGTACTGAGCTGCTCTACACTAGCTGCCCATCACACCACAGGTGCAGTTAGTAAACTGCTGCATGGCGTTAAGACGGTCACCACGCTCTAGAAGCCATGAGACACGCGCGTTGCACACCACAGGACTACGCCATTACCCTCGAGGGGGCTGTGGGAGAAGGGAGCCCCTCGGCAGCATCCTCCGTGATAACTTCCTACCAACACAAAACAGGAGAGTGTGGGAAAACAAGGTGGGGAGAACGTGTGAAGATGGGTGAACACGATGTTGAAATATAATGCAGACAACACCAAAACACTTAGGGGGTTCGGTTCTATCTTCCCAACAATCTGAAACTGAATTAAAATTATATTAACAGTGAATTTGTTCTTGATAGTTAAAGTTTATCATTAGGAACCCCTAATATATCAGACACAGATGTATTTTGCTTTGGATTAATTATATCCCATAGTTTATTTGAATAATTTCCTCTCATTCTGTTTAGTTCAGGCCATTAGACTGAAAAGCTTTATTTTTTAAACTACTTTTTTTTTTTTTTTGGAGGTAGGGTCTCGTTCTAGTTCAAGCTGACCTGGAATTCATTATGTAGTCTCAGGGTGGCCTCAAACTCACAGCGATCCTCCTACCTCTGCCTCCCGAGTGCTGGGATTAAAGGCGTGCGCCACCACGCCCAGCTTAAACTACATTTTGTATTTTTTCTACCATGGTACTGATATGTATACACACATACACATATATGTCATTTAAAAAGATTAGAAATTAGCAGATGTAAGGGTCTTAGTTTTTAAAGTTTTTGTAGCAAACACTGTATGACAAGCCAGAGATCTCTGATTGTAAGAAGCTCAACATTTAATCACCAAGGCTGTTAGTTATTTTCCTTTTCATAGATATTTACCAGAAATGAAAACATAAATATTTTGTGTTAGTAACAGCTTATGCTTCTTAAAACTATTTATAAAATAAGTTGTACTCTTTTACCCCAGAAAGGACAAGACCCAGTTTTTAATGCTATTTATGTTTTTTTATTAGATTAATATTTTAGTTACCCTTTTATATACTTACTAGGCCATTGTTCTGATCTCTGGGCAAACTCGTTTTTATTGATGAACGTGAGATGAGATGTTGGGAACCGCCAGGGTAATACCTTGGCGTGTAAAGGTATGGGGCAAAGAATGGCTATGGAAAAACACGTAACAAAAAAGAGGGCGTGAACAATTACAGAAATCAAAGTGTGATGAAACCAATACAAGTCCAAAACTTTTAAAACAAGTGCTGAAACAAATGAGTCAAAAGCCTCCTTCATATTCCATATCAAACCCAGAGTTAAGACAATTCACAATTTATATAATTAATTTAATAAAAGCTTTAAAAAAATCAACTGAGGTTTTGTACTTTTTGACTTGATACATTTTTCCTTATATTTAACATGCTTAAAGGCTTGTTCTAAGTGATTATAACTTGTAGTTTTTCTTAACAGCAGAATGAAATCTATGCCTTACAAAAAAAAAAAAAAATTTAACCTAAACAAGACCTTAAAAAAAAAGCATGAATGGGAGATGTAACTCAGTGGTAGAGTGCTTGCCTCCTATGCATGAGGTTCTAGCTTCAACCCTCAGATTGGGGAAAGAAAGTACCATAAATACACTGACTCATATAGAAATGCCCATTAGGGAGCTGCAGGAGTGCCGTCGCTCTAGGTTCCTGGAATTTACCTACATCATAATGTGCTAGATTGAGCACATTTCTCTGAAAAAGCAATTGTATTTTTTTTCAGAGATGAAAAATAAGCTTTACAAATTAAAATGAGACAATAAAATATTTAAATTAGCAATTGTATTTTTAAAAAATAAAGTGGGGACCCTGCTGTTTCCACGAGACTTACAACTCTTTCGTGGACTTGTGACCAGCTTCATTTCTCAGATTATATGGGTTAAACATAAGATTAGAATTCACTTAGCTTCCCTGTCTTGAGGTAGCAACTTTCCTTACCCTCTTTACTCCTGACAGTTTAAAACTATTATTCTACCTTTACCTAGATGAGTAAATATTCGAATAACTATAGGATCAAAATCACTGGACCTGAAAATAAGAGACAATTTAAATGTTTTAAAAATAATAAAATACTTTAAAGGCATGATTGTTGCTTTGAAAATGAGTATAAGACCTTGGCCTAGATGGTCTGGTAATCCTTTTTTCAAATACACTTCTTGTTCTCAAAACGTCAGTTGGTACTGTTTGAGCCATTTAAATAAAATTACAGATGAATAAAAATCTGCATTTCACATTACCTTCCACATAGTTATATTTAACAAGGAATAAAATATATCATAAAATGCAATTGTTTCACCTTTATCTCCCTGGAATAACATGCTCTATGAACATGAATTAGCATACCCAATTACTAATATGGACAACATTTAAAAAAATTTAAAATGTAATTTAAATTCTAAAGTTACCCTCTCTTGCCACATTTACTCTAAACTCCTCTTTCTTCCCGGATGAATCATATGAAATTTATTTAGGTAGTCAGCTGTCTTCTGTGAATACTAGCACCTATTTCTTTTTTTAAATTTAGAGATAGGAAGAAAACAAAGATAAAAAATTGCAATTGATCTCTGGGCACAGTTTCAGAAAGCATGGCACAATGGTTCATGATCCATTTTCCTATAGGAAATTATCAGTGCTTATGGTCATTACAGCGAGAATAGATACCTTTAGTGAACTAAATCCAATGCAGTCTGAGTACCACTGGATGATTAACTATGCTTTCATCTTTTATTTAGAATATAGTATATAACTAAGCAATTATATATAACTGGAAGTAACTTGAAATAAAATTCTAAAAATGAGTTAGCAATAACATCTGAGTCCTCTAAGCAGTATTTCCCCATTAGTACCTCACATTTAAAAGATGTCGATCATATTAGAAATATTGTGAACTTAGTAGGAATTTAAGTTTGTCGTTGTTATAAATGCCAACAAAAATTATATGCCAAAGGAATAATTGTTTATAAACAAACAAAAAGAGAAATACATCCCTTCAGAGCCTAAGGTAGCCATCTCTGAACTCGTGGAATATATTTTCTTACCAAGAAAACAAAAGCTAAAATCTCTAATATTCAGATTACTTAGAGCTCTAGCGCATGCTAAAATTCATGACTCAGTTTTTAAAAAGTCATATACTTTTATGTTCAAATTTTACACTTCTCTATTTTAAAGCTTAAGTATAGTTTCAGAACAGTAATGGCATCTACAAGCAGAAAAATTCTGAGAGTTCTCTGGAAGAAATCCTTCAAAGCAATGATGCCCCCTCACCCTGCCCTTACCCTGTTGTAGAAGGGGTGCTGAGGGCCCGTCATGCCACTGTAGTAGCTGCTATGGGGCTGTGGTGACACCACCCCACCTGTGAACGGCCCACTGAAGGAAGCTGAGGAGGAGCACACGGATGCGGGCTGACTGTACCCCGAAGGCGCCCGAGGAGCTTCATGTACGGGGAGCGCAGGGTAAGCAAGGCCTCCTATGTTGATCTGCTCCCTGGCAGCGCGAACATCTGAACGATCCCGTCATGCCCAGAAGGCAAAAGAAAACAGGACACGAGTAATTAGTCTAATCACCAGTTACTAAACAGAAACACGATTTCATCACTTTAGTAATGGTTCCAACTGGAATTAAGTAGCTGACGGGAAAATTTTAATACTCCATAGACATTTTAGTGAAAAAAAGGCCCGGTTAGTATGCATGGGAGTTTCTCTTTGTTTTCACTGTTTCAGAAGTCACCGTCACCTGGATTCTTCTCTTCAATTCCCAGAGATACCAGTTTATCTTTGATTTTTTAAAATATTTATTTTTGACATGCTGACAATGCTTATGATGAACTCAAATTTGTGTAGTCTTTTTTAAAATTTTTACTTATTTATTTGAGAGCAACGGATAGAGAGAGAAAGAGGCAGATGGAGAGAGAGAAAGAGAGAGAGAGAGAGAATGGGAGCACCAGGGCCCCCAGCCACTGCAAACGAACTCCAGACGCGTGTGCCCCCTTGTGCATCTGGCTTATGTGGGTCCTGGGGAATCAAGCCTTGAACCGGGGTCATTAGGCTTCACAGGCAGGCATTTAACCACTAAGCCATCTCTCCAGCCCATCTAGTCTTAATACATACAATGTTAACTAGAACTGCAGACTTGCAAACTGCCTCAGAATAGGCACATACAAAGCATGCAGGTATACTTGGGGATTTTACTTCCATACAGTAAGTGTACAAATCTGCATGGCACAATGTGTTTCTTTGATAGATGGACATGTTGTACAATGTTCAAATCAGGGAAGTTAACACATCCATCACCTCAAATATCCATCATTTTTATAAGGTATCTAAAAAACCCTTTCTTCTAGGTATTTTGAACTATATGCCACATTGTTGTTAATTACAGTAGTTAAGTACTGTGCAATGAAAGTCAGAATTTATTCCTATGTAACTGTATCTCAGTATCCACTGTCTAGCTTCTTTTCATTCCCCACTCTTCTCTGCCCTTCCAGGCTCTAGTAAGCACTGGTCTATACTTCCAGGAGAAAGGTTTTTCCAGATTCCGTATGTAGGTGAGACCATACAGTATTTATCTTTTGGAGCCTGCCTTATTTCACATTATGTAATGCTGGAGGCCCTGGCCCACCCATTCTCTATCTGCCTCTCTCTCTCATGGGAGGGGTGGGCTTTGAAGAGGTGGTGGCCTATGGAAGACCTTTTGGTCACTGGTTTCCTGCCATCAAAGGGTAGTGTAATTCCCCAGTCCCTGTCCGTCTCCCTCTGTCTTTTCTTTCCTAAGACCTTCCCTTTCTCCCCTTTCCGACCTCAAGATGTGAGCTAAATAAATGTTTTCTCTTTATAAGTTAGTATTCTGGGGCAGATAGAGAATGGGTGTGCCAGGGTCTCCAGCCACTGCAAACGAACTCCAGACACATGTGGGCCGCTGTGCATCTGGCTTACGTGGGTCCTGGGGGACTGAACCAAGGTCCTTTGGCTTTGCAGGCAAATGCTTTAACTGCTAAGCCATCTCCAGCCCTAGAAAACAAACTTTAATGCCACTATCAAGTTCTAGTTTACAAATTTAACTTAGATTTTCTTCCTCCTCTAGGTAGAGACCTCTACTAAGAGCAGAAGACTAGTGACAAGAAAATTATAATGGATTGGCATTCAAAAGTCATGACCATTTGTGAAGAATATGAGTTCAAAGTTCTAAAGTAAGAATTTGGTGAAGCAAGGAGATTACAGTACAGTGTAACAGATAACAGCTTCTTAATGTTTCCAAAAGGATGTCCACACTTAGCCCTTAATTTCATTAATTCCTCTGTGGAGTGCTTGGTTCAATTTAAAAATTTATTTATTTATTTATTTTTGTTCCATGGAGCAGGAGAAACTTAATATAGCTAAGCTAGAAACAGGAAATTTGCTGGGCATGACAGCAAATAGCTACAATCCTAGTACTTTGAAGGCTGTGGGAAGAGGATTACCATGAATTTGAGCTTAACCTGGGCTAAAGAGCAAGCACTAAATCAGCCAGGGCTACATAACGAGCTCTCACCTCAAAAAACAAAAACACAGGCTGGAGAGATGGCTTAGAGGTTAAGTGCTTGCCTGTGAAGCCTAAGGTACCCAGTTCGAGGCTCGATTCCCCAGGACCCATGTTAACCAGATGCACAAGGGGGTGTACGTGTCTGGAGGCCCTGGTGCGCCCATTCTCTCTCTCTCTCTCTCTCTCTCTGCCTGTCACTCTCAAATAAATTTAAAACAAACAAACAAAAAAAAAACAAAAGCACAAGCAAAGCACACAAGCAACAAAATGAGGTGGGAACTTCCTGAGGAATTCAAAGAATAATTAAGTGTACCGCAAACACCCACCTGCAATAATCTCCCGGAGCTTGGGATCTAGGTTTACAGTACACGGCAGAAAGGTCTTTACATCCCGAGCCACAAGAACTGGGGTTCTTGAAGACAAAAACACTTCAAAGTTTCTTATATCTCCATCAATTTCAAGCAGTGGCTCAACATCTTTAGTTGTTGGAATATTCTTTGATATTCTTCAAACAAGAAAGAAAGGGTCATTATAGATACCATCCAAAGGTCAGATTCTGCACAACATAAAACAGTGCTTATATGAACAAGGGTTACATTAACATCTTACGATTATTCAAAAAGGTTTTTTTTTCTTTTTTCTTTTTCTTTTTTTCTTGAGGTAGGGTTTCACTCTAGCTCAGGCTGACCCGGAATTCACTATGTAGTCTCAGGGTGGCCTTGAACCCATGATGATTCTCCTATGTCTGCCTCCTGAGTGCTGGGATTAAAGGCATGTGCCACCATGCCCAGTTCAAAAAGTGTATATATATATATATATTTGTGTTTTTTGAGGTAGGGTCTCACTGTGGTCCAGGCTGACTTGGAATTCACTATGTAGTCTCAGGATGGCCTTGAACTCATGGCGATCCTCCTACCTCTGCCTCCTGAGTGCTGGGATTAAAGTCATACACCACCATGCCCAGCTCAAAAAAAATTTTTTGTGTGTGTGTGTTTGTTTTTTGAGGTAGGGTCTGACTCTGGTCCAGGCTGACCTGGAATTCACTATGTAGTCTCAGGGTGGCCTCGAACTCATGGCGATCCTTCTGCCTCCTGAGTGATGGGATTAAAAGCATGAGCCACCACGCCTGGCTCAAAAAGTATTTTTAAGTCAGGAAATCAGAGAACTATAAAATGATACAGTTATAAAATTAGCAGTATACCAATGAAGGGGTCAAAAGGACCCTGCCATTAGCCAAAGCTAATGTGAACTGGGAACGGGTGAGTCCCGTCAGGCATGTCATACGTTATGTCGCTTCCTATGATCTAGTGAGGAAATGGGTGTGACTATACAGGAGAAGACAGTGGGCCTCAGGCAGCTTAAAAAGTCACATAGCTAGCAGAAACTGGTTCCAAAACTCGTGATTTTTAAATAAAATAGCACAGTTCATTCCTTTGTAACAAACAAAGAACTTTTTTTAAAATTATTTTTTGGTTTTTCAAGGTAGGGTTTGGATCTGGCTCAGGCTGACCTGGAATTAACTATGTAGTCTCAGGGTGGCCTCCAACTCATGGCAATCCTCCTACCTCTGCCTCCCGAGTGCTGGGATTAAAGGCGTGCGCCACCACGCCCAGCTCACAAATAAAGAACTTTTTGATAAATTACACAAACTAGAAAAATGTTAGTATGGGTTTGTCTTCTCTAAAAAGATTTATTTTCTTTTTAAAAATAATTTAAAAATGCTAAAAATATTTTTATTTATTTGTAAGCAGAGAGAGAGAGAGAGAGAGAAGCAGAGACAGAGAAATAGAGAGAATGGGCATGCCAGGGCCTTCAGCCACTGTAAACAAACTCCAGATGCATGCACCACTGTGCATTTATGTGGGTACTGGGGAATCGAACTCAGGTTGTTAGGTTTTGCAGTCAAATGCCTTAGCCGCTGAGCCATCTCCAGCCCATATTTTCCTCTTTTAAAACTTATTTACTTATTTACAAGCAGAAAGAGAGAGCGAGAGCGAAAGAGAGAGAGAATGGGCATGCCAGGGCCTCTAGCCACTGCAAGCATACTCCAGATGTGCATGCCGCTTTGTACTTGGCTTTATGTGGATCCTGTGGAACCAAACGCAAGTCATCAGGCTTCTCAGGCAAGTGCCTTTAACCACTGAGCCACCTCTCAAACCTTGAAAAGGTTTATTTTCTACTGAAGTAATAATACATGCTTACTGGGTAAACACAAACATGAAAAGTAGACTGCTGGGCTGGAGAGATGGCTTAGTGGTTAAGTGCTTGCCTGTGAAGCCTAAGAACCCTGGTTCGAGGCTTGATTCCCCAGGACCCACGTTAGCCAGATGCACAAGGGGGTGCACGTGTCTGGAGTTCGTTTGCAGTGGCTGGAAGCCCTGGTGCGCCCATTCTCTCTCTCTCTCTCTCTCTGCCGCTTTCAAATAAATAAATAAATAAATAAAAAATTAAAAAAGCAGACTGCAAAAAACATGTACTTTTACCAAACAGTAACTACATCAATACATCACTCTTATTATGAACACTATCTTACATGGTTGAGTTCAAACAATGTTGGAGCAAAATTTTCTGAATGTAAACCTAAGTAATATTTGTTCACTGAAGATATTTATTAGACACTATGAGGCTGAAGGATATAGGATAGGAGGCCAATGGAGAAGGGTTGCAAAGAACAAGCTTCTGCAAATGATGGATTTGTTCATTCTTCTGGTTGCGATGAATATTAAACTTGTGACTTGTTCATCTTAAACATAGCAGTTGACCTGTGAGCTAACCCTCTCAAATAACTCTCTGAAAATCACTACAGCTAGCCAGGCATGGTGGTTCACGCCTTTAATCTCAGCACTTGGGAGGCAGAGGTAGGAGGACCCTTGCGAGTTTGAGGCTAGCTTTGGGACTACAGGGTAAGTTCCAAGTCAGTCTGGGCTATAGTGAGATCCTACCTTAAAAAAATTTTTGTTTTTCATTTTTATTTTTATTTACTTATTTGAGAGCAACAGACAGAGAGAGAAAGAGGCAGATGAGAGAGAGAGAGAGAGAGAGAGAGAGAGAGAGAGAGCGAATGGGCACGCCAGGGCCTCCAGCCACTGCAAACAAACTCCAGAGGCGTGCGCCCCCTTGTGCATCTGGCCAACGTGGGTCCTGGGGAATCGAGCCTTGATCTGGGGTCCTTAGGCTTCACAGGCAAGCGCTCAACTGCTAAGCCATCTCTCCAGCCCCCAACAAAATTTTTTAAAGAAAAAAAAATTCACTGCAACTATCCTCTGAACGTCCCCCAAGTACACAAGAATGTGAGCTGCTGGGCTGTACCAAATACCCTTAGGAGAAGCAGTAGGGTTTCATGTTCTTCAAAAATGAAGTGGAAATTCTACTCTAAGATTAACAATAGTTACATTGTTTCCTCGGGACCAGCACTTCACTGCCGAGACTGAGTACTTGGCTGGTAGCCAAATATCAAAAGTCATCTAAGGGAAAATCTAGAGAACAAAATTAGCGAAGAGGAAAAGAATAGGGTGTTGCTGGGAAAATAAAGGTAGCAATTCTGTACTGGTGAATTTCAGGAAGTGCTTTTACAAGCTCATATATACATGGTCAAAACAGAAAAGCTTTCTGATATAGGATTGCTCTAAATAAAGTATGTCATTCAAACTGATTATTAAATATAGCTAGTATTTTATTTATTTGAAAGGGACAGAGAAAGAGGGAGGCAGAGAGAGAGAGACAGAGAGAGAGAGAGAGAGAGAATGAATATGAATGGGCACATCAGGGCCTCTAGCCACTGCAAATGAACTCCAGATGCACACACCACTTTGTGCATCATGCTTACGTGGGTCCTGGGGAATCGAATCTGGGTCCTCAGGCTTCGCAGGCAAGTGCCTTAACTGCTAAGCCATCTCTCCAGCCCTATTAAATATATTTAAAATATAATGGGAAACCTGAAAAACGATCACATAGCTTCATTTGCAAAAGTGGTCAAAATATCAGACCTGAAACAGTTAAACAGGCAGTTCATATATTTCAGGAGTTTGGCACAAAAGAAGACCAGAAAGATTTCCATAAAAGCACACAGCTGACAAGTCACATGAAAACTGAACGCCAATGGCAGCACAGCGGCTTGAGCCTGAATCCTTCCTGCTGATCTTTTGAGCTCCCAGCATTAAGTGGTTTTGCTAAAAGAGATATTTATGTAAATGATAATCTTTTGGCAGAGGGCCACTAAAATCATATGGCCCTTTATTTCTCAGATATTTCCCCAAAGGTTAGCATTTAGGCAATTTAAGTTACTTTGCTTTACAATTAAAACTCAATTTACTTTTCTAGTTTATGAGTCATGTAAACTAAAGTTGCCAGCAGTTAAACGGCCCATAGAGAGCGTCCTAAAGACTCAGGAACTGTGAGCACCCAGACAGCTTCACTGTGGCTGGTTCTGTGCCACCATCCAGCAGCAAGTGTCAATGCCAGCACCAATGTGCATTAAAGCATTTGAATTATAAAAGTAGTTGTTATTAATTCCCCGATTTGGACCACATTCATTTCCATGTAAAATGAGGGTCTAATTGCATGAGAAAATTTCTATTTTAAAGTATAAGCAGGTCCTTCCAGTATAACTTATGAATAAAACTTCTAGTACACTTTCACATACTTTCATACATAGACTGCTCATTTATTAATTGCTCTTTATATAGAGAACACTTTGGAGATGCTGGGAGCTAGATGAAATACGTAGACAAAGAGAGTTAGCTGGGACTGGGGATGCCCTTCTGTTGCACCTGCCTAACATGATCACCACTACTGTGTGGTAAAACAAAAACCACTCAGCATTATAGCCAAAGGGTCATAAACGAAAGATAACACAAAATTCACTTTTCAGTCCAGCTGTATCTTAGAAAGGCAACTGAAAACCCTAAATACTTTCCGCTTCCCTCTTTACCAAGTTATTTCCCACCTAATCTTTTGTCCTTAGCAGTTTTCCTCTCATTAGGAAAGACTATCCTAAGAACAGTTCATATTCTTCTCATATCACATTCACACCTGAATTATACACGCACTGTAAAACTCCTTGTTTTTTAAAGTACGCAGCACTTCACGGATTTTTGTGTAATCCTAGCACAGGGGCTACACTAATCTCTTTATTGTTCTAATTTTTAGTAGATGGGCAGCTAAAGTCAGTACTGGAATTATCTTCTTAAATGTCTCTTTCTTCTTCCAGACTCAGTTCCTTCAAAGATGGGAACAATTTTAGTTTTGTTCACTACCGTGTCTATAGTGTCTAGCACAGGATACTGTCATAGTTGCACAATAAACTTTTTTGTTGTTGTTGTTTTTTCAAGGTAGGACCTCACTGTGGC
Source organism: Dipus sagitta (assembly GCA_036346955.1). NCBI lineage: Eukaryota > Metazoa > Chordata > Mammalia > Rodentia > Dipodidae > Dipus > Dipus sagitta. The sequence continues at coordinate 25,095,957 of CM070793.1, read as the reverse complement.
CCAGGCTGACCTGGAATTCACTATGGAGTCTCAGGGTGGCCTCGAACTCACAGCGATCCTCCTACCTCTGCCTCCCACTGCTGGGATTAAAGGCATGCGCCACCATGCCCGGCTCTCAATAAACATTTATGGAGTAGGTAAATTATACACAAAAGTGCTCATCCTAAACAATATTATCCTTTCAGAATAAAGTAATTTTTATTTTGTCCTTTCTGATGTTGAAAAAATACAATGAGTGAAAAAGACTAGGTGGATCTATTTTGAGTTAATTTTTGTACATGATGGGAGGGAGGGGTCCAATTTCATTCTTTTAAGAAAATATTTTATTTTTATTTATTTACTAGAGAGAGAGAGAGGGAGAATGAGAATGGTTGTGCCAGGGCCTCCAGCACTGCAAACGAATTCCAGATGCATGCACCACCTTGTGCTTATGTGGGTCCCAGGGAATCAAACCTGGGTCCTTTGGCTTTGTAGCAAGTGCCTTAACTGCTAAGCCATCTCTCCAACCCTCATTCTGTTTAAAAATATTTTATTAATTAATTTATTTATTTGAGAGAGAGAGAGAGAGAGAGAGAGAGAGAGAGAGAGAGAGGGAGAGAGAGAGGCAGATACAGAGAGAGAGAGAATGGACATTCCAGGGCCTTCAGCTGCTGCAAACAATTCCAGATACATGCACCACCTTGTGCATCTGACTTACATGCGATTTGGGGAATCAAACCTGTATCCTTAGGCTTTGCAGGCAAGTACCTTAACTGCTAAGCCATCTCTTCACTTCAATTTCATTCTTTTTTTGCATGTGGAAATCTACTGTCCCAGCACCATTTACTGAACAGGTTATTGTTCTTTTCCTAGTGAATACAGCAGGCACTTTCAACAAAACCCAACAGGAAACAATGAATGGGTTGTGGAAGAAATCAAGAAGGAAATAAAAATGCTCCTAGACCTGAATGAGAATGAAAACACAACGTACCAGAACCTATGGGGCACTATGAAGGCAGTCCTAAGAGGGAAATTTATAGTTCTAAATGCCTATATTACAAAAAATAGACATTTCACATAAATAACTTAACAATGCATCTGAAGGCATTAGAAAAACAAGGATCATTCAAACTCAAGGTGCAACAATCTCTACATTATAATACAAGAAACAAAAAATCAAGACAATTCAATCCTATCAAAAATTATAAATCCACCGGAAATGACCTCCAGTGAGACTGATTTAGATGGAATACCTGAATTTAAGAATTTAAAAAATGATTATCTCTCTGGGCATGGTGGCGCATGCCTTTAATCCCAGCACTCAGGAGGAAAAGGTAGGAGGATTGCCATGAGTTTCAGACCACCCTGAGAATACAAAGTGAATTCCAGGTCAGCCTGGGCTAGAGTATGACCCTACCTCGAAAAACCAAAAACAAAACAAAAAAATAAAATAAATAAATAAAAATAAAAGAAGATTATCTCTACGTTCAAAGGAATCAAAGAAGAAAAACAAACTCTTGAAGGAATCCCAAGAGGACAGAGGAAACCAACTTAATGAAGTAATGAGGCTAATATAAGACATAAGTAAGGAAATCGAAATAATGAAAACAAAAACAATCAGAAATATTAGTAATACAAACTTGAGTAAGTCAAATAGAAAACTCTGTAGAAAGTCTTACCAGTAGGAATGGATCAAGGAGAGGACAGAATATCTGAACTAGAAGACATGGTGGCAGACCTAATACAGTCCAACAAAGAGAAAGACAAATAGGAAGGCATGAATGGGAGTTTTGAGACATTCAGGACACTATGAAGAGACCAACCATAATAATCTAGGGTATATTAGAAGGAGAAGAATTTCACTCCAAAGGCATAGAAGGTATTTTAAACAAAATCATAGAAGAAAATTTCCCCCAAATAGGGAAAGAGATGGCAATACAGATACAGGAAGCCTTTTAAAACGCTGCATAGACAAAATCAGGAAAGACCCTCTCACCGCCATATTATACATAAATTACTAAACATATATTGAAAGCAGTTAGAGGAAAAAAATTAAGTCACATACAAAGGCAAGCCCACCAGGATAACAGCAGATTACTCAACACAAACTTGAAAAGCCTGAAGGGCTTGGAATGATGTATTCCAAGTTCTGAAAGTTAACAACTCTCAATCAAGACTACTTTTCCGGCAAAGTTATCCATCCAAATTTATGGAGAAATAAGGATATTCTACAACAAAAACAGGCTAAAGGAATATATGACCCACTAAGCTGGCTCTACAGAAAATACTTGAAGGGATCCTTCATACTGAAGAGAAAGAAAAGCACACATATAAGGAAACAGGAAAAAAAATATTCAAATAATAGTTAATACAAGAGAGTAAAGAGAAAATAGGAAAAACTACAAAACAAGAAGAATGGCAAAAATAAACACACACCTTTCCTTTATAACTCAATATCCATGGCCTCAATGCCCCAACCAAAAGACAGAGGCTTGCAGACAGGGTTAAAAGACAGGATCCTTCTATTTGTTGACTCCAAGAAAACCACTTCCATAAAAGAAAGATACTTTTTTTAGAGTAAAAGGATGGAAAATGGTATTTCAAGCAAATGGGCCCAGAAAACATGTAGGTGTTGCTATCCTAATATCTGACAGGATAGACTTCAAACCAACATTAGTTGGAGGACATTACAATTCTAAACATATGTGCACCAAACATGGGGGCTTCCCAATTTTATCCAACAAACAGAATTAGACTTAAGGTCACAGATAACACCATACACAATAGTAGTGGGTGACTTCAATATCCCAAGCTCATGAATTGACAAGCCATCCTGGCAAATAAACAGAGAAGCATCTGGATTAAATGAGTTCATACAACAAATGGATCTAATAGATATCTATAGAACATACCATCCAAATGCTCCAGAATACACATTTTTCTCAGAAGCAATAGAACATTCTCTAAAATAGACAATATATTAGGACACAAAGCAAACCTTAACAAATATAGGAAAACTGAAATAATTCCTTGTACTTTATCTGATCACCATGGAATGAAATGACAACCAGCAAGAAAAACTACAGAGCATACACAAAATCATGGAAACTAAACAGCATACTACTGAATGATGAATGGGTCAATGAAGAAATCAAGAAGGAAATAAAAAAAATCAAAGAATCAAATGACAATGAGAACACAACATACCAAAACCTTCAGGACACAATGAAGGAGTCCTCCGACAGAAGTTTATAGCTTTAAGTGCCTATGTTGAGAAATTAGAAATGTTGCAAGTAAACAATTTAATGCTTCACCTTAAGGCCTTAGAAAAAGAAGAACAAGGCAAACCGAAAATCATAGATAAAAAGATAATAAAGACTAGGGCAGAAATTAATGAAATATAAACAAATCAAACCAAACCAAAACAAAACAAAATAAAACACAAAGAATTAATGAAATAAGGAGTTGGTTCTTTGAAAGGATAAACAAGATTGATAAAACCCTTAGTAAATCTGAGCAAAGGAAAGAGAAGGAGACATAAATCAATAATATCAGAGATGAAAAAGGCACCATTACAACCTATACCAATGAAATTCAGAAAATCACGAGGACATACTTTAAGAACATATACTCCACTAAGTTTGAAAGTATGAAAAGAAGTGGGTGATTTCCTTAATTTATATGACCTACCAAAATTAAATTGAGATAAACAATTTAAACAGATCTCTAACAAGGAAGGAGATGAAAACAGTTATAAAAAAAAATCTCCCAACTAAAAAAAGTTCAGGCCCAGATGGATTCACAGGTGAATTTTACCAGACCTTTATGGAAGAACTAATACCAATGTAATTCCAACTTTTTCATAAAATAGAAAAGGAAAGAATACTATTAAATTCCTTCTACAAAGGCAGCATTAGCCTGATACTAAAACCAAAGACAGAACAAAGAAAGAAAATTACTGACCAATCTCTCTCATGAACACAGATGCCAAAATTCTCAGCAAAATACTGACAAACAGAATACAAGAACATATCAAACAGATTGTTCACCCCGACCAAGTAGGTTTTATCCCAGAGATTCAGGGATAGCTCAACATGTGCAAATCAATAAATGTAATACATCATATAAATGGACTGAAAGACAAAAAAAAAATCACATGATCATTTCAATAGATGCAGAAAATGCATCTGACAAAATCCAACATCTCTTTATGGTGAAAGTCCTACAGAAACCGGGAATAGAAGGACCATATCTCAACATAATAAAGGTTATTTATGACAAACCTATAGCCAACATAATACTAAATGGGGAAAAACTTGAAGCTTTTCCAGTAAAATCAGGAACAAGGTAAGTAAGGGTGTTCACTGTTCTCACTTTTTTTTTTAATATGGAACGCTTCACGAATTTGCATGTCATCCTTGCGCAGGGGCCATGCTAAATCTTCTCTGTATCGTTCCAATTTTAGTATATGTGCTGCCGAAGCGAGCACCTGTCCTCACTTTTATTTAATATAGTACTGGAATTCTTAGTTACAGCAATAAGGCAAGAGACACTCATAAAAGGGTTACAAATTGGAAAGCAAGAGATCAAATTATCATTAATTGCAGATGACATGATTCTACACATAAAGGACCCTAAAGGCTCTATCAGGAAGCTGTTAGAGCTGATAAACACTTTCAGCAATGTAGCAGGATACAAAATAAACACAGAAATCAGAAGCTTTCCTATACATTATGCAGTCCAGGCTAGCCTCAACATTATGACAACCCTCTTGACTCAGTCTCCTGAATGCTGGGATTACAGGCATGTGACACCAAGTGCAGACACCCTAGCCTTTAAAAGGAACTGAGAAACTGAAATGGGACACTTTTGGATAGGCCCTTCCCACTTCAGTTTGAGGCCACCCTGAGACTACATAGTAAATTCTAGGTCAGCCTGGGCTGGAACGAGACCCTGCCTTGAAAAACCAAAAATAAATAAATAAATAAAATATTTAAAGAGGCAAATATTCATAAAGGAATCCCTACAGAAACAGCTGTGAAGGGGTACACTAGTGCATGATGGACAGGAAGATGATCTTGGAAATGGAACTGCCTGGTTTACAAAAGGCTTCCTGAGCTAGTGGCATTTAAGAGACGATCAGAATGAGGTGGAAAGGAAGGAAGAAAGGAAGGAAAGAAGGATGGACGAGAGAACAGAACATGGGGATGATGAAAAGTAACAAAAGATAAGACAGAAGGGACGAGAGAGTCACCATGCTAAGGATGCCTTCCACTTCAACAGAAACTTGACTCCTGCAGAGAAAATGTTGACCAATTACTTCTCCTGACTCTTTCTTTTTTTTCAAGGTAGGGTCTCACTCTAGTCCAGGCTGACCTGGAACTCACTGTGTAGTCTCAGGGTGGCTTCAAACTCATGAGGATCCTCCTACCTCTGCCTCCTGGGTGCTGGGATTATTAAAGGCATGTGCCACCACACCTGGCTACTTCTCCTGATTCTTATGTGCTATTCAAAGTCCATTGTTTGATGACTCACAAATCAAAATCAATATTATTTCAAAAAGAAACCACTAATTGTTCTTCTGCCTACGTCTTCCTACCCTTAGCAATCCTTAAAATACAGAAATCCTTCTCCATCCACTCTCAACTAAAGGCTTGAATACCAGGGTGCATATCATGCAGTTGGTTATATGTAAAGAAAAAAATTTTAAAAGCTGACCCCAAACCTAAGTTCTACCATAACTTTATTAGAAAATAAAGAACAATGTGGAAACCTATTTTTTTTTAGAAATGGAACACTCAGGAGCCATAGATTGTTACTAGAAAATTTTCAGTGCCAGGGATGGGATACCTTCCAGTGAGTTGTTGGCCAGGGAGGTCCCTGATGTCCCCAAAACATTACAGGCCATTGCCAAGGTCCTTGGTTTCCCACCAGGAATAGATGGTAAGACCTTACTGCTGAAGCCTCCATATGTTTGGGCTACAAGGCCACTGAAAAATCCTGCTGGAACTGAGCTGATCACCTCCTCCATGTAGACCAGCTGACAGATAGCTGGAAGAAGCCATTCTGCATGCAGTTCAATGGGAGAGAGAGAAATCACCAGTGAAGATACTCAACAAAGGACACTGCAAGCCTTATATTTGTCCAGCCAGGCCAAATGAGCCAACAGGTGCAATAGTGGCATGTCTGTCATGGGGGAAACCAACCACCCTGTAATTGGACTGGAGGCCTGCTCCATGGGAGGGAATATATCCCTGATACTGAAAACCTACAACGGGGGTAATCATGAGCCCTAGGGGTGCAACGTCTGCTACTGTCTGGCTAAATGTATATACTATGCTCATCAAATGGCCCAGTAAGCACTTCTCTTAATGTTCATACCCATATATTAATGCTACTCTCACTTCTGATTAGAGAAACTTCTCTTTTCAGACGGCGGTGACCTTGGGGTGACTCAGAAGGCATCATGGTGCTGGAAAGTAGTGACAGAGGAGTGCTCAGCACTGAAATATTTTCTATCACACCTTCCAAGGCTCAGGGTCCATTGAGGAAGAGGTGGCAGAAAGAATCTAAGAGCCAAAGGAAGGGTAGGACTCCTTACAACGTGCTCCTCCTGACACAAGATGGCCTGGATATCCATGACCTCACAGTGCCTGACACAAGACCATCGTGATAGGAGGAAAAGATGATGAGATCAAAATAAAAGAGAGACTGATTGAGAGGGGGAGGGGATATGATGGAGAGTGGAGTTTCAAAGGGGAAAGTGGGAGGAGGGAGGGAATTACCATAGGATATTGTCTACAATTATGGAAGTTGTCAATAAAAAAATTAAAATAAAAAAAGAATAAAGTGAAGAAGACATAAGCTATCAGAACAGGACAGATACACAGTTAATCCTATTAATTCACATTAATGTTCAGGGTCACTATCTTTTCTTTTGCTGCTTCAAGGTTACTCCCTAAGCTCTCTTCATAGTCATGGGGTACCACTTTGTCTAACCCATTTCATTTTTATGGTGGGGTAAGTAGTTGGCCAACTACTTTCTACACTCCTGATTTATCTCATTTTCCCATCCAGGATCACTATATCCTCTCAGCAAAAGATTCACAAATATAGTTCCCTTGATTAGTAGGGCTTCCAAAGTCCATATAGAAGTTCTCCAAACACAGTCCATGAACCCCTCCCCCATTTATTCCCCTCACCACATCCCCTCTCACGATACCAGCTCCCTGTGTTACTAACCCTCCAATACTCTTCTGGCCTTAGGACCTTCATCCACATTGCCTCTGCCTGAACCCTTTCCCAGAATTCTGCTTAGCTAATGCTGCTGCCTTCTTCATATTGCTGCTTAACCCACCTCAGTGGGTACTACACTACCCGGACCCACTTATTTCCAGTGGAAGCTGCACTACTCCTCATCTCCCTAGCCACTTTCTATCATTTCTGTAGGGCTGGAGGTCTTTTAACAGGTTAATTATGTGCTATGTATCGCATTTCTTGCCCACCGCTCCTTGCTGGAGTGCAGGGCTCCTGGGGCAGGACCTTTATCAGTTTTGCACATGGACATATCCTGATACCTTGTCTGTTTATAATAGGTGCTTAAGAACTATTTCCTACAGAATGAATTCTAAATATCTTATTTATTTATTATTTATTTATGTGCATGTGTGGGCTTGCACATAAATACAGGTGTGCTACTCCAAGAAGATGCCAGGTGGGTCTCACTCTAGCTCAGGCTGACCTGGAATTCACTATGTAGTCTCAGGGTGCCTCAAACTCACAGCCACCCTCCTACCTCTGCCTCCCGAGTGCTGGGATTAAAGGCGTGCGCCACCATGCCCGGCCCTTTATTCATCTTTATGAATCTGAATTTTCCAACTAATGTCTACCAAGACAATGAACAGTGCAAATCCAGAAGTGTACATTTGACTGTCAACATTCTACCTGATCATATGAGATGCAATCTCACTTTTCACAATAAACTAAGTAAATATATTTATGTTACTCTATCTAGATAAAGTGTGACTTTATTATGGTCAGCAAGCATACGCCTGTCTAGTTTTCTCTCCAAGATGAAGAATTAACTTGTGATTTTGCAACAAACCAGATCAGGCTATGTCTTTTTTATGTTTTGTTTTCAAGGTAAGGTCTTACTCTAGCTCAGGCTGATCTGGAATTCACTATGCTCAGGCTGGCCTTGTACCAATTTTCTCTCTCTCTAAAAAACAACAACAACAAAAAAACCCCAAAACCTTATACCAAATCTCCTATATATTAACTATACAATCTTATAATAGTATAAAAGAAATGGAAAACACAACCATGTCAAAACTGCAGTCCCTTAATTCCATGGCAAAATGTTTCTGTCACTGTTTCTGACAGTTCTCTAGCCAGGAGTTTTCCACACTATGGGGCTGTCACCAAAAGCTATCCAGGTCATATAGGAACACGAACACTGAATTTCAAATGCCTTCAAGTGCGAAGTCTCCACGTACTCCAGTAATTGCCTCCTCTGGGCTACTGTTTTCTTTCTTTCTTTTTTTCCGAGGTAGGGTCTCACTCTAGCTCAGGCTGTCCTGGAATTCACTATGCAGTCTCAGGATGGCCTTGAACTCACGGCGGTCTTTCTACCTATGCCTCCCGAGTGCTGGGATTAAAGGCGTGCGCCACCACGCCCAGCCTGGGCTACTGTTTTCTACTGTGCAAAATAGGGTTAACAGTGCTTACCTGAGAACTGTATGAATAAAAGAAATTATACTACCAGCCGGGCGTGGTGGCGCATGCCTTTAAAATCTTAGAAGGCAGAGGTGGGAGGATCACCGTGAGTTTGAGGCCACCCAGAGACGACATAGTGAATTCCAGGTCAGCCTGGGCTAGAGTGAGACCCTAGCTTGGAAAAAAAAAAAAGAAATTATACTACCAAGTGCTTAGACAGGTGACACCAACAAAGTTTCATGTGGAGTCTGAGAGACCCAAACTGAAACCCTAGCTCTGTAGCCTAAGAGCTAGGTGATTTGAAGAAGTTATTTATTTACAGTTTCTGAAGCCTGCTTGTTAATACTGTGGAACCATAGTAACACCTCTCCGGGTTACAAAGATTCAAAAATATACAGAGCACCTGATGTCAAGGAAGGAAGGTAGGGTTATTAAGTAACCTGAAGGGTCCCATGTCCTTCCAAGGCCTCATCTTTATTTCTTTCTTTTTTCTTTTCTTTTTTGTTTGTTTGTTTTTCAAGGTAGGGTCTCACTCTAGCTCAGGCTGACCTGGAATTCACTCTGTATTCTCAGGGTGGCCTCAAACTCACGGTGATCCTCCTACCTCTGCCTCCCTAGTGCTGAGATTAAAGGCATGCACCACCACACCCAGCTCTCACATTTCTTAAAGCCTGATAAGTATATTACCAGACCAATAGAGTGCTCTAGGAGTAAGAGCCATTCCAGGCAGTCTAAGAGTCCAAAATAGCCTCAATTATTTTTACTATTGCTTCTCAAGCAATGCTCTCCACATACCTGAAGCTTTGATTCCAACTTCAAATCTAGTACCCAGTTCTTAAATTAAGGCTATCCTTCTCTCTTAACATATTTTTATCTATACAAAAATCAGAGTAAGAATTTCTCAAGGATAAATCAGAGCATCAAAAACTGCCTGTTCATATTAAATGGAGCCTTATGTATAAACAGATCATAGGAAAAATAAATCACATATGGGTACCAATTATTAAGTAATAACACTTTTTAAAAGTTTTTTTCAATTAAAATATTTTATTTATTTATTTCCAAGGGGGAGATGGGTATGCCAAGGCTTCTAGCCACTGCAAACAAACTTCAGATGCATGTGTTACTTTGTGCATCTGGCTTTATGGGAGTACTGGGGAATCAAACTAGGTTGTTAGGTTTTTCAGGCAAACGCCTTAACCATTGAGCCATCTCTGTGGTCCTAAAAGTTAAGTTTTAACTGTAGCGACTGTCCTCATCTAACAAGCATTTCTAATTATCTAACACCCATATCAGGACAGAAACATTTATTCAAAAAGTAAAGCTCCGTAGTTTTACTATACAACCCAAATTAAACCCACTCATGTATTTCATAGCAAAAGGATTTATGACAGATCAAAGACCAGGTGCAATTGGATGCCACTTCTCCACAGGTGCATTACAATTGTGTTTCACTGCCTCACTGAACACCATACCAGGGTTAAGCCATTCAGCAAACCAAGAAGAGCTCAGATCTGTGGGTAAACACTGCAACAATGCTCTCAATTCTAAAGCAAGCTAGGAAAACCATTCGCTATTAATATTCTAAGAGAATACAAATTATTGTAACTCTTAAAAGTTTAATATATGAAGTATGCACTACTTTGTTAGATTTGACATTGCATTTACATTTATTTATTGGAGGAAGGGGGAGGGAGGGAGGGAAGGGGAGAGAGAGAGAGAAAAGCAGACAGAGAATGGGTGCACCAGGCCTTCACCTGCTGCACGTGAACTCCAGACGCACGCTCCACCTTGTGCATCTGGCTTATGTGGGTCCTGGGGAATTGAACCTGGGTTCTTTGGCTTTGTAGGCAAGCACCTTAACCACTAGACCATCTCTCCAGCCCTCATTTACATTTTAAAGCAACAGTTTTAATTTTACTCAATCTTATGATAATTTATATAGTATCTTATATTATCTTTCATCTAAGAAACAGTCTACTAGAATAGCAATTGCAATTTGAAAGTATGAAAGTATTCTAGCACACAAAAACATTCTGATTATATGAATTTTATAAGAACTGGTAGTGCTTAAAACTTTACGTACCTATAAAAGGAAGAATAAATAAATACACAGCTAAAATTTGACATGAACGTCTACCTGTGCTATGTTTCCAAATTTACAGAATAGAGATTAACTGAATTCACAAGTGTATACTTTATCCATATTGTCCTATATCCAGTTTGCTTTAAATATGTGCTTTGTTGTGTTTTAAAAACTCCAATCCATATGAAGTTAAATTCAAAGAATTCAGAGAGTACCTTTCATAGATGGTTTTTAATGTCATCTGGTCGGGAACCCCTTCAGTCTCTTCCAAATATAATATAATCCATGAAGTCCGGTATGGCCACTGCTCAGTCAGGTTGATCCAGCTAGCAAGTCTGTCCCAGTTGAAGCTAATTTGATTGGCTCTTAGTAATCGTCCTTTAAGGAAAACAATAAAGATTTTAAACTTAGTAGATGTACAGTATTATGCTAAGTATAACATTTAACAGATTCATAAATATTCAAAACTTCAAAAATATGCCATTTAACTATACTACAAATTCAAATGTAATACTTATATAGTTTTAAAAATGCAGATTTTAGGGCTGGAGGAATGGTTTAGCACTTAAGGTATTTCCCTGAAAAGCCAAAGGACCCAGGTTTGATTCCCCAGGACCCATGTTAGCCAGATGCATAAGGGGGCGCATGCATTTGGAGTTCATTTGCAGTGGCTGGAGGCCCTGGCACACCCATACTCTCTCTCTCTCTCTCTCTGTCAAATAAATAAATAATACAGATTTTAAAGCTGGGCATGGTGGTGTATGCCTTTAATCCCAGCACTCAAGAGGCAGAGGTAGGAGGATCACTGTGAGTTTGAGGCCACCCTGAGACTACATAGTGAATTCCAGGTCAGCCTGAGCTAGAGTGAGACCCTACCTCAAAAAACCAAAAGAAAGAAAAAAAAAAAAAAGAAAAAAACAACAACAGATTTTATGAAGGCCTTGTATAGGTAGGAGAAAAAGATGATGATATCAAAATTAAAGTGAGACTAATTGAGAGGGAAGGGGTTATGAAGGAGGGTGGATTTGTGAGGGGAGAGAGAATTATCATAGCTTATTGTCTATAATTATGTAAGCTGTCAATAAAAAAGTTAAAAATAAAAATAATAAATTGTTTTAAATACAGATTTTAAAGATGCAACAGAGCATGATGGCAGAGAATTGTAGTCCTAGGAAGCTAAGACAAGTGTATTGCAAGTTCAATGCTTAACTAGGCTACACAGAGAGATCTTGTCTCAAAAATAAAGTAAAATAAATAAATAAAGTCAGAGATTTAAGTGAATTATTTAATTTCAAAGCATTTTTATTTGATTTGTTATTGGCATAATACACTTCTTTCCAAGTATGTTTCACATAGCTAGCTCCATGGTGCCCACAGACGCAGCGAAACATCAACTCACCGTGGTGGTCCTCCATCCTCAGTACTCTGCTACACTCTATCTTTGCTTTTATGTGGGTGATTGTAAACCCAATGCATTTTCACTGCTGCTGACTAAGGGCAGTAACTGCCAGCCAAGATACAGCTCTAAAATTTGCTATTTACATATTGAATCAAATGTCAGACTATTTATGAGGTTTTTTCTAAGGACTCTAAGTCAGTGTTTTACCACTGGGCATGCTTACACGCAGACAGTTGAGACCCTCAAGCTTTCAGAGTCAATGACTCCTTTCACTGCAGCACCAGTTTAACCCTGATTTGGTAAGGATTACAAATTGCTGGACTTTCTGCTTGATAACTTAAAATACTGTCCACTTTACAACATCAGTGTGGTTTATATCTTGGTTAAGATATCTGATTGTTTCAAAGATTCATGTACAAATTATCTCTTTTCCTACTACACACAGGCATAGGAACTCCTTATCCAATTCTTTCTCTATCTTCAGACCTACATCCTCTCGGCAAATCTGTTTATCCATGCAAACTACACTTTCATCACCAAATTTCCCTGGAAGGTGGGATCTGGTCTTCAAGGTTAGTGATAAGGTTTTTGTCTTTATTTTTAAATTTTATTTTTTATTTGAGAAAGAGGTGGGAGGGAGAGAATGGGTGCACCAAGGCTTCTAGCCACTGCAAATGAATTCCAGATGCATGTGCCCCCTTGTACATCTAGCTTATGTGGGTCCTGGCGAACTGAACCTGGGTCTTTAGGCTTTGCAGGCAAACACCTTAACCACTAAGCCATCTCTCCAGCCCAGTTTTTATCTTTTATCTAAGTGAGCCATGGTCACATCTGACAGCTATAAAAATTTAGACAAGTGTCAAACAGTAAGCTGGGGACAAAATGCTAAACAAAAGAGACATGGCTCCAGCCTTCATGAAAGCCTATATTTGGCAGAGCAGGCAATAGATCAAACAAAAATGCAAACAAAAAATCCATGAAATACATTAATCATAAATTACAATGAGAGAAGCAGACATACTTTCAATATAGTATAAAATAGGTAAAAATACAACTATTTTTTTTTAAATTTAGGCAATGAAAACAAAACAAAAAGCAGAACACTAAAATCAATATACTTCTTATAGGCCCCCGCCCCTTTGGTATTTTGAGATAAGGTCTCATGTAGGACAGACTGGTCTTGACCTGATGCTCCTGTCTCCACCTCCCAAGTACTGAGATTAAAGGTATGAACCACCATATTCCAGCCTTCTTGTAGAACTTTTAAAATAAGGGAGGGGCTTATGAGAAACACATTTAGAATTGAAGACATAGGTTACAACAACATACCTGTGGTAGTTTGAGTATGATGGTTTGAATGCATGGCCTCACAGACTCAGGTATCTTGTTTATTTTTTCAAAGTAGGGTCTCACTCTAGCCTGGGCTGACCTGAAACTCACTATGTAGTCTCAGGGTGACCTGGAACTCACATGGGTCCTCCTACCTCTGCCTCCCGAGTGCTGGGATTAAAGGCGTGTGCCACCATTTCCAGCCAGGCTCAGATGTTTTATTAAAATTAAGCTTGTGGGCTGGAGAGATGGCTTAGCAGTAAGGCACATGCCTGCGCAGCCTAAGGACCCAGGTTCGATTCTCCAGGTCCCACATAAGCCAGATGCATGCAGTGGTACATGCATGTGGAGTTCGTTTGTAGTGGCTGGAGGCCCTGGCATGCCCATTCTCACTCTCTCTCTAATAAATAAATAAAAATAAAATCTTAAAAAAAAATTAAGCTTGTAACTTGGGTCTCCAGATGCCCTGTTGGAGAGGTGTCACTGGGGGCAGATTCTGGTGTCCAGCCCCAAGGTGTGTTTGGGGACAGATCTTCAATCCAGCTCAAAGGAGAGCAGCTCAAGCTCGGGCTAGGCTTTGCGTGCTGGCTGTTTCTCTGCCTGCATTTAAGAAAGGCAGCCACCTTCTTCTGTCATTGATGGTGATCCCCTGGACTCTGTAAGCCTAAAATAAATCCCTTCCCCCCAAAAACTGTCTGGTTGGATGCATGTACCAGCAAGGAAAAGCTAACTACAACAATATTACAAAACTTCACCCCACAATAACTGATTTCAATCCTGAAAACAACAGTATGGGAGAAGGCAATGAGTACCTCAAATCTACCTATAGTTTCTTTATTGCATTTTCAAATTTCACCTTCAGTATGTTACTTATGACAGAGACAGAAGACTTAAGAACTTGAGCTTGTATTGGGAGACATAAAGAAATAAGCCAATTACAAAAGTATGAGACAAGGGCTGTGCCACACATGCTATGACACAAAAACAAAAAACGAGCACCAAATCCAGCAGTAACAACTGAGGGAAGGTTTCCTCCAGAATTCCAGAGCCAAGCTAGGAAAGATGAGCGGTGAGTCTGGGGAAGGGCGCCTGTGGCGAGGGAAGTGAGGAGGAGCAAGGGCCCAACATAAAGAAACTAGTGGATACCCAGAACTGAAAGGCTATTTTGTGAAGAATGAGTGAATAAAAGTAAGTGTTCTATGTTATGAATGCATCTAGCCTCTAATTAGCTAAGAGATGGGTTTCAAAATAGAAAATCACTCAATTACTTACCCCTACTTATCAAGTAAATCCCAAATTCTTTTCTGAATTAGTCTATCAATTGTATGACTTTTCTAGTAAGTGGCAACTATTTGAATAGTTTTCAATAGATAATAGTTTTGCATAAGCAGGAATGTGGGCTTCAAGAGGGTAAGTAACATGCACAGGACCCAAACCCAAGTTCTTTGCCTTGCTCTATTCTTTCCAATAAAATATATTTCTGTACACATTTCCTACTAATGTTACTAAATTAAATGAAAGTTTATCAAGAAAATGATCAAGCCGGGCGTGGTGGCACATGCCTTTAATCCCAGCACTTGGGAGGCAGAGGTAGGAGGATCCCTGTGAGTTCGAGGCCACCCTGAGACGACTACATAGAGAATTTCAGGTCAGCCTGAGCTAAAGTGAGATCCTACTTCGAAAAACCAAAAAAAAAAAAAAAAAAAAATCAAAGTTCCATTAAATGCAAATGTTAAAATCTGTAAGTTCTTTTTCACCATTATACTTTTAAGCAATGAAATCAGCAATAGTAAGTGTTTTTATAAAAGGGAAATTTTCAACAAGAAATCTTTCATTTTTGGGCATTGTTATATTTGATGAAATAAAAGCATTTCTGGTTCAACACTCTGAAGAGTCTACAGTACAGTCAGAGACTAATATTAAAGGAAGTCTGACATTTAAGATGTAGCCTTAAAATACTTTGCTGCTTCTTTGAAATGTGTAACCATTACTTTTTCTCTACATGTCAATATCAATTTTCATTTTTTTATACCATACTGAAGGTACCCAAGGCCTTGTGCATGCTAGGTGCTTTAAGCAGTCTACCACTCACCTAAATCCTCAGCCTTAGTTTCACTTTTCATTCTGATAGTCTCACTGAGTTGCCAAAGCTAGCCTTGAATTCACTTTGTAGCTTAGGCATGTCTTCAACTTGAAATTCTCCTGCCACAGCCTAGCCAGGATTTCAGGCCTGCAGTACCAGATCTGGCACCAGTATTATTAAATTATGTCTACTTGGTCCTCTTTATGGACTTCTAGGCTTTAAGGAACAAAATGTCACTAGCTCTCTTTCACATCACTTCCTACTCTTTTGTTTCCCAAACTCTAACCAAGCTTGACTTACAGCTGTTCCTGGAACCCCATCTTAGGGCCTTTATACTTGTTTTCCTACTTAGAATGCTTTTCTCAATAAATATGTAAAGATTGGTTCTCCTTTCATTCAGGTCTCTTATTCCTTCACAACAGTGTCCCAGACATTGTTCTGGGACTGAGGAAAGAGCACTAAGTAAAACTGACAGAAATCCTTGCTACAGGGCTTCACATTCTACTGAGGGAGGACTGACAAGAAAAATTAAATGATCACATGCTGCACTGTTCTGTGGAATTTTTAAAATGAAGCAGGGAAGGAACCAGCAGGGAGTGTGAAAGAGGAGATGTTACTTCATGTGAAATAGTGTGGGAAGGTCTCATTTGAAAAGCTGACATTTAAGCTAAGACTTAAAAAGAAGTGCAGGCCCCACTGTGCATATGGCTAAAGAGTAATAAACCACCATGGGAAGAGTTAAACACTAGAGAGAAAAAGTGACTTCCAAGAACTGTGGCCCTGGGTGTTCCAAAGCAAAGTGACAAAAGATGATGAAGAATACTGCCAGAAAACAGGAGAGAGTCCAGGAAGCACTCCGGAAGCCAAAGAGAGAAAGTGCTTCCAGAAGCGACCACCATATGGTTACATGCTCCTCATGGGGACAAGAAAGACGAGGACTGAGAACTGACCACTGGACTCCAGAACACGGAAGCCATACTGTTTCATGCTCCTCATGGGGACAAGAAAGATGAGGACTGAGAACTGACCACTGGACTTCAGAACACGGAAGCCATACTGTTACATGCTCCTCATGGGGACAATAAAGATGAGGACTGAGAACTGACCACTGGACTTCAGAACACGGAAGCCATACTGTTTCATGCTCCTCATGGGGACAATAAAGACGAGGACTGAGAACTGACCACTGGACTTCAGAACACGGAAGCCATACTGTTTCATGCTCCTCATGGGGACAATAAAGATGAGGACTGAGAACTGACCACTGGACTTCAGAACACGGAAGCCATACTGTTACATACTCCTCATGGGGACAAGAAAGATGAGGACTGAGAACTGACCACTGGACTTCAGAACATGGAAGCCATACTGTTTCATGCTCCTCATGGGGACAATAAAGATGAGGACTGAGAACTGGCCACTGGACTTCAGAACACGGAAGCCATACTGTTACATGCTCCTCATGGGGACAATAAAGATGAGGACTGAGAACTGACCACTGGACTTCAGAACACGGAAGCCATACTGTTACATGCTCCTCATGGGGACAATAAAGATGAGGACTGAGAACTGACCACTGGACTTCAGAACACGGAAGCCATACTGTTACATGCTCCTCATGGGGACAAGAAAGATGAGGACTGAGAACTGGCCACTGGACTTCAGAACACGGAAGCCATACTGTTACATGCTCCTCATGGGGACAATAAAGACGAGGACTGAGAACTGACCACTGGACTTCAGAACATGGAAGCCATATGGTTACATGCTCCTCATGGGGACAATAAAGACGAGGACTGAGAACTGACCACTGGACTTCAGAACACGGAAGCCATACTGTTTCATGCTCCTCATGGGGACAATAAAGACGAGGACTGAGAACTGACCACTGGACTTCAGAACATGGAAGCCATATGGTTACATGCTCCTCATGGGGACAATAAAGATGAGGACTGAGAACTGGCCACTGGACTTCAGAACACGGAAGCCATACTGTTACATACTCCTCATGGGGACAATAAAGATGAGGACTGAGAACTGACCACTGGACTTCAGAACACGGAAGCCATACTGTTTCATGCTCCTCATGGGGACAATAAAGATGAGGACTGAGAACTGACCACTGGACTTCAGAACACGGAAGCCATACTGTTACATGCTCCTCATGGGGACAAGAAAGACGAGGACTGAGAACTGACCACTGGACTTCAGAACACGGAAGCCATACTGTTACATGCTCCTCATGGGGACAATAAAGATGAGGACTGAGAACTGACCACTGGACTTCAGAACATGGAAGCCATACTGTTTCATGCTCCTCATGGGGACAAGAAAGACGAGGACTGAGAACTGACCACTGGACTTCAGAACATGGAAGTCATACTGTTACATGCTCCTCATGGGGACAATAAAGACGAGGACTGAGAACTGACCACTGGACTTCAGAACACGGAAGCCATATGGTTACATGCTCCTCATGGGGACAATAAAGACGAGGACTGAGAACTGACCACTGGACTTCAGAACACGGAAGCCATACTGTTTCATGCTCCTCATGGGGACAATAAAGATGAGGACTGAGAACTGGCCACTGGACTTCAGAACACGGAAGCCATACTGTTACATGCTCCTCATGGGGACAAGAAAGACGAGGACTGAGAACTGACCACTGGACTTCAGAACACGGAAGCCATACTGTTACATGCTCCTCATGGGGACAAGAAAGACGAGGACTGAGAACTGACCACTGGACTTCAGAACACGGAAGCCATACTGTTACATGCTCCTCATGGGGACAATAAAGACGAGGACTGAGAACTGACCACTGGACTTCAGAACACGGAAGCCATACTGTTTCATGCTCCTCATGGGGACAATAAAGATGAGGACTGAGAACTGGCCACTGGACTTCAGAACACGGAAGCCATACTGTTACATGCTCCTCATGGGGACAAGAAAGACGAGGACTGAGAACTGACCACTGGACTTCAGAACACGGAAGCCATACTGTTACATGCTCCTCATGGGGACAAGAAAGACGAGGACTGAGAACTGACCACTGGACTTCAGAACACGGAAGCCATACTGTTACATGCTCCTCATGGGGACAAGAAAGACGAGGACTGAGAACTGACCACTGGACTTCAGAACATGGAAGCCATATGGTTACATACTCCTCATGGGGACAAGAAAGATGAGGACTGAGAACTGGCCACTGGACTTCAGAACACGGAAGCCATACTGTTACATACTCCTCATGGGGACAATAAAGATGAGGACTGAGAACTGACCACTGGACTTCAGAACACGGAAGCCATACTGTTACATACTCCTCATGGGGACAATAAAGATGAGGACTGAGAACTGACCACTGGACTTCAGAACACGGAAGCCATACTGTTACATGCTCCTCATGGGGACAATAAAGACGAGGACTGAGAACTGACCACTGGACTTCAGAACACGGAAGCCATACTGTTTCATGCTCCTCATGGGGACAAGAAAGATGAGGACTGAGAACTGACCACTGGACTTCAGAACATGGAAGCCATACTGTTACATGCTCCTCATGGGGACAATAAAGACGAGGACTGAGAACTGACCACTGGACTTCAGAACACGGAAGCCATACTGTTACATGCTCCTCATGGGGACAATAAAGACGAGGACTGAGAACTGGCCACTGGACTTCAGAACACGGAAGCCATACTGTTACATGCTCCTCATGGGGACAATAAAGATGAGGACTGAGAACTGACCACTGGACTTCAGAACACGGAAGCCATACTGTTACATGCTCCTCATGGGGACAATAAAGATGAGGACTGAGAACTGGCCACTGGACTTCAGAACACGGAAGCCATACTGTTTCATGCTCCTCATGGGGACAATAAAGATGAGGACTGAGAACTGACCACTGGACTTCAGAACACGGAAGCCATACTGTTACATGCTCCTCATGGGGACAATAAAGATGAGGACTGAGAACTGACCACTGGACTTCAGAACACGGAAGCCATACTGTTACATGCTCCTCATGGGGACAATAAAGACGAGGACTGAGAACTGACCACTGGACTTCAGAACACGGAAGCCATACTGTTACATGCTCCTCATGGGGACAAGAAAGATGAGGACTGAGAACTGACCACTGGACTTCAGAACACGGAAGCCATACTGTCACATACTCCTCATGGGGACAATAAAGATGAGGACTGAGAACTGACCACTGGACTTCAGAACACGGAAGCCATACTGTTACATGCTCCTCATGGGGACAATAAAGATGAGGACTGAGAACTGACCACTGGACTTCAGAACACGGAAGCCATACTGTTACATGCTCCTCATGGGGACAAGAAAGACGAGGACTGAGAACTGACCACTGGACTTCAGAACACGGAAGCCATACTGTTTCATGCTCCTCATGGGGACAATAAAGACGAGGACTGAGAACTGACCACTGGACTTCAGAACACGGAAGCCATACTGTTTCATGCTCCTCATGGGGACAAGAAAGACGAGGACTGAGAACTGGCCACTGGACTTCAGAACACGGAAGCCATACTGTTACATGCTCCTCATGGGGACAAGAAAGACCAGGACTGAGAACTGACCACTGGACTTCAGAACACGGAAGCCATACTGTTACATGCTCCTCATGGGGACAAGAAAGATGAGGACTGAGAACTGACCACTGGACTTCAGAACACGGAAGCCATACTGTCACATACTCCTCATGGGGACAATAAAGATGAGGACTGAGAACTGACCACTGGACTTCAGAACACGGAAGCCATACTGTTACATGCTCCTCATGGGGACAAGAAAGATGAGGACTGAGAACTGACCACTGGACTTCAGAACACGGAAGCCATACTGTTTCATGCTCCTCATGGGGACAATAAAGATGAGGACTGAGAACTGACCACTGGACTTCAGAACACGGAAGCCATACTGTCACATACTCCTCATGGGGACAATAAAGATGAGGACTGAGAACTGGCCACTGGACTTCAGAACATGGAAGTCACTAGTGACTTAAAGTAGTAAAGAATAGACTTTCATGCAAAGAATTCGGTCACAGGTCAGTAATGCCCAATTTTGTTATAAACATCTTTTATTCAAAATGCTATATGAAAACCTAAACAATATAGCAATATATAAAAATTTGAATTACAACATCATTGACCTGGAATTAGTCTCAAGCTAGTCTCAAACTCACAGGGATCCTCCTACCTTGGCCTCCCAAATGCTGGGATTAAAGGCATTTGCTACCATGCCCAACAACTCCTTAAAATTTTTTTTTTCTTTTTGGTTTTTCAAGATAGGGTCTTGTTCTAGCCCATGCTGATCTGGAATTAGTCTCAGGTTGGCCTCAAACTCATAGCAATCCTCCTACCTCAGCCTCTTGAGTGCTGGGATTAAAAACGTGCACCACCACACCTGGCCGAACATCTTAAATTTTAATTATGCTCAGTTATATAAATTAACATGGAATTATCTCAGATGTGAGGTGAAAGATTTTTAAAACCATGAAATATTAAAATAAGTATTTAATTGATATCTGATTTTATTGTGGACTTCATAAGGTTCACTTAATAAAAAGAAAGATAATACTCAGCAATGTAAAAATATAAACACAATATATTCTTTTGTTTCTAAAATTACATTGCTTTGTTAACTTTAAGGCTTCTTATGATAGCTGGGGGTGTAGTTCAGTGGTCAGACACTGACCGAGCATGTACAAGGCCCTGAGTTTAACCCTCAGCACCTCAAAAAATATAAACTAGATAAGCTTGATTATTGGTCTTAGAAAATGAAGACAAGTCACCTGTCACAGAAACAATATTAAGTAGTCTTCTCATGGTCTGAGGACTGATGTCACTGAACCAATCCTCAGTAACCAGCAACTTTGTGAGGTCAAAGGACATCTGGCGGGTGATGGTCCTCTGCATCTGCCTTCTGCGGTAAGTATCCTGGAACAGAACACCACCGTCAGTGAGCCCCCACCTCCAGTCCAAGCACACAGGGCCTTTGCCTGCAATGCACGAGGGCCTGGGCTCAATCCTCAGCACAGAAATAAGGAAAAATAAAATCAAACTAATTTAATGAAGCCAGTGGTATCTTACTCGTCTGTTGAGAGCTGTTTTGCTGCCAAGTTTTGTCATGTCCCCAAGGCTGTTTTGTGAGACTCTTCTGTCCACATCCTCCTGCATCCCTGAAAGAATGTGACCAGGTAAGCACTGTGTGCACAAAGCACTGCTGCATGTGACATCAAAGAGATGTGAAATACCCATGTTTTCAAGGTTAGACCCAAGTGCTTCAGGAACGTGATCTTTACCTGTATTATCTGAGCACGCAATGTCCCCATTTGTGGTGGAAGTTACAAGAAATTTTCTTGCATTGCTAAGTCCACGACTATTGAGGAAGACAGGCAAATGAACGATGTTACGCATGTAGTCATGTCCATTTATATTCGAATCACGAAGCACACTGTTAAGGTTCTGGTTAATGGCTTTGATGATAATGTGTGGATCACTTGCAAAAATGGCAATAAATGGGCCTTTTGAAAACAAAACACGAACCTGTGGTAGAAGAAATATATGATTAGGACACAAATTCTAAATTACATACAGTAAGACACCCTTTAAAAATCTGTACTATCCTCTAGTGACTAGATTTAAATAGTATTCTTTTTTTCTTTCTTTCTTTCTTTTTTTTTTTTTTTTTTTTGGTTTTTCGAGGTAGGGTCTCACTCTCTAGCCCAGGCTGGCCTGGAATTCACTACGTAGTCTCAGGGTGGCCTCGAACTCATGTCGATCCTCCTACCTCTGCCTCCTGAGTGCTGGGGTTAAAGGCGTGTACCACCATGCCTGACTCTATAAATAGTATTCACTTTTCATCAAGTTATTTGGTATTAAAACAACTTTTGGGTTGGAAAGATGACTTAGTGGTTAAGGAGCCTGTGTGCAAAGCCTAAGGATACAGGTTTGACTCCCCAGAATCCATATAAACCAGATGTACAAGGTGACACATGCACACAAGGTGACACACACATCTGGAGTTCAGCTGCAGTGGCTAGAGGCCCTGGCATACCAATTCTCTCTCTCTCAAAAATAAATTAAAAAAAAAAACATTTAAAAAGAAAAAAAAAACTTTTACTAGTAGCTTAATCTGGGTTTGTTACTGACAGTGACAAAATATACAAAGAAGATAATACTGCATCTGTTAGACACATATAGTCTACACAAGAGGTAAGATCAACAAACAAGAGAAATATCCGTGAATACTCAGGAGGTCTTGGGCACTCAACTCTCCTCCCGTAATTCATCACTATTGCTTATAACATACCTTAGGTTGCTTGTGACCTACTCTTTTTTAACAAAAAACTATATAAATTTCAAGGGTTCCCTAAGTTTGTAAAGATGAGCTGAGCCACCCTTGAGAGACTCCATTTGCTTTTCTCCTTAACTGCCAATAAGCTAAATTTATTTATTCATTTATTTTAAATATTTTATTTATTTGCAAGCACGAAGAAAGAGAAAGAGAGGGAGAGAGAGGAAATGGGAGACCAAGGCCTCCTGCTGCTGCAAGCAAACTCCCAGTACATGCATCCCTTTGTGCAGCTGGCTTTACATGGGTACTGGGGATTTGAACCCAGGCTACCAGGCTTTACAAAAAGTACCTTGAACTGCTGAGCCATCTATCCAGCCCCCAGTAAGTTAAATTGAAATTTTTTCATGATGAAATGTTTGCTGCTATTATTTTCAGCATGAATTTTTCAAAAGAAAAATTCACTAAAAGAAACTAGTACTATTCAAATAAAAAGCAGTTTACAATCCACTTAAGATTCTTTGTGAAGTCATGTATCCCCCCCCAGTTATGCAGCCACAGAGTAACAATGATCAGTTTGGAGATGGCTGAAACATACAGTGTCCAGCATCTGAAGGACTTTGTCCTGCTCACAGGCATCTAACCCATCAATGATCACCACCAGCCTTGTCTGATTCTGTGTAAAGCTGTCGATGGTTTTTGCCATCTTGGCCATC
The DNA here is from genome assembly GCA_036346955.1 of Dipus sagitta. Lineage (NCBI taxonomy): Eukaryota > Metazoa > Chordata > Mammalia > Rodentia > Dipodidae > Dipus > Dipus sagitta. The sequence goes on along the minus strand of CM070793.1, from coordinate 25,072,315 downwards.
AATTCCACTTCACATTTCAGAACCTGCACGAAGCACAGAAGATAAGAGAAGTTAAACACTTCTTTTTTAAGCTTGCGAGAAAGTCATCTAATGCGAGGAAAAGGAATCCAAAGTCCACCCACTCCTGCTGCTGGTGTGGGGCTGCTTGGACCCTGCGCACGCGCAGCCAGAGAGGATGGAAGAGGTGAGCCAGCCTTCACACAGCAGCCAGGGCCCTGGCGAAAGCACAGAGGAATCAACGAGAGGAGCCTAGAGTGCTGCTTCAATGGTGAGCCTGCCAAATAGTGCCAGAGTGATGGAGACAGACCCTGAGGACACTCAAAATATACCAAAGCAGGGCTGGAAGGATGGCTTAGCAGTTAAGGCACTTGACTGTGAAGCCTAAGGACCCATGTTTGACTCTCCAGGTCCCATGTAAGCCAGACATACAAAGTGACGCAAGCATGCAAGGTTGCACATGTGCACACGGGGGCACATGTGCCTGGAATTTAATAGCAGTGGTTAAGACCCTGGCACACCAATTCTCTCTCTCACTCTTGCATAAAAAAAAAAAAAAAGGCATGGGTTGGGCGTGGTGGCACACGCCTTTAATCTCAGCACTCAGGAGGCAGAGGTAAGAGGATCGCCATGAGTTCGAGGCCACCCTGAGACTACATAGTTAATTCCAGGTCAGTGTGGACCAGAGTGAGACCCTACCTCAAAAAAAAAACCAAAAAACAAACAAACAAAAAAAACCACCCAAAAAACAAAAAAAACCAAAAAAAACCCCAAAAACCAAAAAACAAAACAAAACAAAAAGCCAGCTTGTTGGGCTTGCCTCACAAAAAAAAAAAAAAAAACAAAAAAAAAACATATATATATATATATATATATATATATATATATATAGATAGATAGATAGATACCAAAGCAGAAATCCAGAAGTTGCTGAGAGCCAAACACCAAAATAGACTTAAAACACACCCACCACGGCTCAGGAAATTTTGCAGAAGAAGGGGCAGAAAGATTTTTAAGAGCCAAAGAGTGGAAGGGAATGTCCAGAGGCACTTCCTCCCACTTTCAATGACTGACTGTTGCTCTCACATCTCATAACCCACAACCACATGAACACCTGCCATCCCACCGAGGAGGGCCCTCAGCGGAGTGGGGTCGAGGATGGAAATGATGGTACCCACACATGATGTGTGCATACAAAGATTCTACTTCATAATAATAATAAAAAGAAATCCAAAGTCCTTGCTGCTAGCTGTGGCTCCACTTAAAACTAGTCAGCATTTCACAGTTTATAATATGACTACATGTAAATCAGACAAGTCACTCTCAGAATATCACAAGGTGACACTGTCAGATCATTTGAAACAGAACAAATTAAGGTGAGTGACTTACTTGCAAAAATCACTGACAGAATGGACATGCCGGGCCTCTAGCCACTGCAAACGAATTCCAGATACATGCACCATCATGTGCATCTGGCTTATGTGGGTTCTGGAGAATCAAATCTGGGTCCTTAGGCTAAACCATCTCTCCAGCCCCGTTTTTCCTTATAACCCTATGTTGCCCAGACTGGCTTCAAACTCATAATCCTCTGGCCTCAGGTAGAGTATCTAAGATTACATGCCACCATCACATTCAGCTCAATTTGATAGCTTGGAATAAAACTATATGTCTTACCATAAAATCCAGTCAACATACTCACTGGTATTTATCTGAAAGAGCTAAAAACTTGGGCCTACACAAAAATCTGAATGCAGATATTTATAGCAGCTTTATTCATAACTGCTAAAACTTGAAGAAGCAAAGGTAACTTTCAATAGGTGAATGAATAAATTGCCATGTCACCAACATTCAGGCAACATTATTCAGTGCTAACAAAAAATGAGCTTTTGAGTTATGAAAAGATGTATATCTAAGAGAAAGAAGGCCAATATGAAAAGGCTACACACATATGATTCCAACTCTATGACAGTCTGGAAAAGGCATGATTGTAGAAATAGTAGAAGTATCAGCCTAGGGTGGGAAGAAACGGAGCACTAAACAGGTTAGGCAGTGGCCTTCATGGCAGTGGAAATACTATGTGTGACACCACACATAATATGTCAGCATACAATTGTTCACACTCAAAGAACGCACACCAAGAATGAAACCAAATGGACACCTGTGGACGCCGAGTGACCACGATGGGTCAACGTAGGTTCATTAGCTGGAATAAATGTACCACTCTAGTAAGGGATGTTGATAAGAAGGTGTGCAGGAACATGAAATACATGACATATTTCTGGGCTTTCTCAGACTTTTACTATAAACTTGAAATGGTTTTTAAAAACACAGTCTTGCCAGGCGTGGTAGTGCACGCCTTTAATCCCAGCACTCAGGGAGGCAGAGGTAGGAGGATCACTGTGAGTTTGATGCCACCCTGGGACTATATAGTGAATTCCAGGTCAGCCTGGGCTACAGTGAGACCCTACCTCAAAAAACCAAAACCAAAAAACCTCAGTCTCAAGTAAATATATAAACTAATTAAACTAAGCTAAATGCAATATATCTGGGAAGCAGTTCAGTCATACACTGCTTGTCAAACATGCACAGGACCATTGGTTCCATCCCCAGCACTGCAAAAAGAATAAAAGGATGGAATAAGAGGAGTGGACGTAACCTCTCGACATCTAGAGGCCACTCTCCAGAGCCCCTGAGCACATGGCATGGAGCGCACTTTCACAGCGCAATTCCTTCCCACCATCAGCGAGTGCTTACTTTCATGAATCCTTCACTTTTCAGCTTGTGCAGTTTGGAGGCAGCACTATGGAGTCGTTTCCTCTGGGAATTCAAGAGGGAGTCTAGCACTTGCCACCACGTACGACAGTTGAGCACAAAGGCCAACCCCACTACAGATGCAATGGAGATGAGGACAGCATTCACTGTCATATACTTTGGATCCACTCTGAATATAGCCAAAAGAGTGATTCCAGCAATGATGCAGCCAAAGATGAAAAGGAAGATGAGAAAAGATGGGAGACAACATGTTTTTTTCCATTTTTTTTTACCTGTAACACAAAAAACGGTTTTAAAAATTATTAGTATTATCAAGAACACCCTGAATCATTACAGTAACAGCATCTGATGACTGAGGTTCAGTTCATGTTTTCATGAAAATAAACTGAACATTCATTCCTATCCTCACCCCCTAGAAACAGGGAAAGGAGGGAGAGACGGAGGAGAAAGGAAGGAAAGGAGAGATAGAGGAGGAAAGAAGGAAGAGAGGGAGGGAGGAAAATCCTACCCTGAGAATCTTCAGTCTTGAACACTCGAAAAAGCCTCGTTGCCAAAAAGCCAAACTCTCTCTCACAAGCATCTGAGAGGGTCGCAATCATTTCAGCCAAGGAAGTTTCCCCACCTACACTGGACAGTCTATTGTAATCTGTAAACAGAAACCTTGCAGGGAAGACCAAGCAAAACATTACTCAGCTATCCAAAGCAATAATAACTTTTAACATATGTCGTCTATACATCATTTACTCTACATTTTTTGATATTTCCTTTAAAATGGTACTTTTAACATTTGAGGGAGAGAAAAGTCATTAGTTATCTTTCATTCTCAATGATACAGACTTCCTCAGGAAACATTAACTAGCGTTACATGTGTATGAGGTAACTGTGTGAAGGGCAGAAGGAAGAGATGGAGAACTCCCATGGGTATCAGGCACCTCAGCAGTCTCACTGGGCAGGGACTAATAGGCAATGTGCCTTGTCAGGATGTTAAAAAAGAGGTGTACAAAGAATTTACTGTAATGCCAACTGGAGAGTTAGAAAATAAGAAAATGTGGGCTGGAGAGATTTCTTAGTAGTTAAGGGGCTTGCCTGAGAAGTCTAAGGACCCATGTTCAACTCTCCAGGTCCCACATAAGCAAGCATGCCAAGGTTGCACATGCACACTAGGTGGCGCGTAAGCATCTGTAGTTCAGTTGCAGTGTCTGAAGGCCCTAGTGTCCCAATTCTCATTCTCTCTCATAAAAAAATAAAAAATTTTGCCAGGTGTGGTAGTGCACGCCTTTAGTCCCAGCACTCGGGAGGCAGAGGTAGGAGGATCGCTGTGAGTTCAAGGCCATCCTGAGAATACATAGTGGATTCCAGTTCAGCCTGAGCTAGAGTGAGACCCTGTCTCAAAAAAACAAAAAAGAAACCCAAAAAACAAAACAAACAAATTTTTTTAAGTTTAAATTTAAAAAAAAAAGAAAATTATTTTGCTAACCATAATGAGAATTCTTTTGTCCTTCATTTTCTAGCCTTAAAAACATTTCCTTTCCTTTATTCACTGACTTAAATGTTCTTCATCTTTATAAATTCTCATATTTTCCAACTTGATAAGTATAGTAATTCCAGGCATATAGATATATTTGTAGAGATAAGGAAAAAGCAGCTCAAAGAAGCAAGCTGAGTTTTGTGAGATCACACGCTAATTTGAAGACATGCCAGGTCTCCAATCCTCATGGCCAATGCTCTTTTCAACGTATATCCTCAAGTACAGTAACAGAGCTAGGGCAAGGCTCAGTGGGAGCGCTTGCCCAGCATGAAGCTCTGGATTCAATTCCTAGCTCTGCTCCCTTATCCTCCCTACCCAAAATGTCCAAATGATATAACTTGTGACTTCCATGCAAATAACTTAAGGTAAAATTAAACAGGTTTTTCTTTATGGAGAAGTGACTTAGTTAGGAGAAGGAGGCGCAGAACAAATTCTCTCCCAAATGCACTTTAGCAGGTGGTCAGCTTTGCTGTTCTCACCCCAGAGGTCAAGGGACTGATGCTTTTTGGAATACGATGCCTTATAAAACTCATTAAGTGGAAAATAAAAACCTTTTATGGCAACCATATTAATCTACTAAAAGCGTCAACTCACCTCACAGGTAAAGCTTTTGTAGTTTGCTCTGGTAGTTCTGGTGGGTTCACAAACATCAATTTGAAGAGCAGTTCCAAATACCCAATATGTCTTGCCAATCGGGTACTAAGAACCCAGGCCCAATTCCAACTCTCTCCTTCCCTTCGACCACCAAAGTAAATGACAACTGAAATTCATAGTTTTAAAAATTACTGAAAACAAATCATTAGCCGGGCAGTTTATTTTCTCTAAGTAGTCAAATATATAAAGAAAGCTAACCTTCACAGCATTGTATGGTCCACACTACAATTCCTGAATACTCCTCAAAGAATTCTTTAACATTCCCAGAATGTGGAAGGTATGTGAAAATGGCAACAACTTAAAATATGACCTAAGTATCACAATGGCAAGGATAAGGTCTTCATGAGAGGCTCCTGCCAAGAACGTGGAGTTTATTACTGCTTGCAACTGCTTGTTTCTAACTCCTTCAATAATGTTGAAACCAAAGACATCCTAAGGACAGACATATTTTACTTCCTGGTTTTGCTTAGAAACAAAAAAAGATTATGGATGGGCTGGAGAGATGGCTTGGGCTGGAGAGATGGCTTAGCGGCTAAGCGCTTGCCTGTGAAGCCTAAGGACCCCGGTTTGAGGCTCCATTCCCCAGGACCCACATTAGCCAGATGCACAAGAGGGTGTACGCATCTGGAGTTCGTTTGCAGTGGCTGGAAGCCCTGGCACGCCCATTCTCTCTCTCTCTCTCTCTCTCTCTCTGCCTCTTTCTCTCTCTGTCGCTCTCAAATAAATAAATAAAATAAACAAACAAAAAAAGATACAATGTTTCTTTAAAAAAAAAAAAGACTATAGACACGGTCAAAATGTTCAAGAGCCTGTTAGCAATGGCTATAGGTTTTCTCTTCTGAAAAGATTTACTGTAAGTCCTTAACTATAAAAAAGACTGAGTATAAGCTGGGCGTGGTGGCGCACGCCTTTAATCCCAACGCTTGGGAGGCACAGGTAGGAGGATCATCACGAGTTTGAGGCCATGCTGAGATCACATAGTGAATTCCAGGTCAGCCTGGGCTAGAGTGAGACCCTAATCTGAAAAAACCAAAAACCAAAACCCAAAACAAAAGACTGCGTATAATAGAGTCTTGCTTCAATATTAGCAAGTAGAAACACCAGTATTTAAAGCAACTTCAACCAGACTGTGGATACTATTACTTACTGAAGCAAATTTATAAAATACCAAAAAGATCAATTTTCTCAGCCATTTATGAATATCACATATAGCTTTCAAGGGACATTTAATGTTAGTTTCCAAATTTAAAAACAACGTAAGAAGCAAAGACTTACTGAAGAATATATATAAGAGAGCCAGGAAACTCAATGAAACTGCTATGCCAAGGTTTGGGTCAACTGTAAAAGCAAATACCAGGCCAATTCCTCCACAGAACAACAGGGTAAGAAATACTATAAGCCAAGAAAACTGAAAAAGAGGTTCGATCTGTTGTCCTGCAAATGTCTTCATTTCATCTGAAAAAAAAATTATTATCAAATTTTATTTCTTACATTAGATATGTAACTTAACTCACCTTTAATATGCATATTTTCAACACACTTTTACTGGGCACTTACCAATAGACTATTGCTGCTTTATCCATTTAAATTAATGTTATCTTTCAATCAATATAAAAATAGCATTCCTCAGGAACACCCCTACACTTGTCTTACCCATTGTCTTGGCTCACTCACCCTGAAGAACACAAAAGTCTTGTATATTCTCCTATCTGTCAAGACTTTACTATTAATATTTTGTGGTCAGTATTATATAACATATTGTTTTCATTTACAAAAAGAAAACAACACTCTACAATCAAACTACACATCATCATTTCTCTCTGATCTCTCATCCTCTTCCTCTTATCATATTCAAAAATTACAATTCTCAAAGGTGTGTCAAACCCAATGAGCCCTGCACAGATTTTCTTTCTATAAAACTACAGGCAGCTGGGTGTGGTGGTACACGCCTTTAATCCCAGGCAGAGGTAAGAGGATCACCACCAGTTCGAGGGCACTCTGAGGCTACATAGTGAATTCCAGGTCAGCCTGGGCTAGAGACCCTACCTCGAAAAACCAAAAAAAGAAAAGAAAAAAATTAATTTAAAACTACAGGCAAATTTTACAGACAATCCTGAAACTTGTCCCTGAAGGGTAAGAATGGAGCTGGAGAGATGGCTCCATGGTTAAAGTTACTTGTTTGCAAAGCCTGACAGCCTGGTCTCTCTCTCTCCCTCAAATAAATAAATAATTATTTTTAAAAACAGGAATGGTTTTTCTAAGCAAGAGATGGTATGTGTTGGGAGGCTAGGGAGGGCAGTCTGGGACACTCATACACTTGATCTAACCCAAAAAGCCCAGTAGCAGGAAGCTCCTCCCAGAGGAAGTGAGTGAAAAAAAAAGTCTCCTGTTGACACAAGAGCTCACCACAGGGGCCCCACCCACTGACAAGGGTTTTCCTTGATGTTGGCATAAACTGGATCTGTTCTAGAAAGAAAACTTACACGATCATGGAAATGATCAACTAGAGGGAAGTAAAACCCCAATAAATTCACTCCAGTGAATCATGTAGCATACACACCTATACACATAGTTCTTTCAAACTTTGTATAAACGTCCTTTACCTTCCAGTTTCTTGAGTAAAAATGACTTTCCACTTCCCCACTGTGCATATAACCCCACACAAATGGGTGGCTGCATGGTAGGTTCACTGAGAATATCTGCAAGGGCACTACTATATAAATCATAGCCAAGCATGTCACCATCTGTTTCAGTAGGAGACAAGTGTCCTGTAACGAGAAGCGTAACATGTATTTACACTAAACAGTGGCATTACTAGTAGAAAGAACACAAATTCTAATTTACTATTTGGTAAAGGCCAAAAACATATTTCAAATGTTTAGACCTATGTAAAAATAGCTTCAGAGAGTCTCACATAAATGCATTTCATAGAACATAACATACCTATTGATTATAAGATTAATAATTTTTTGATTAGAGCAAAGAAAAATTCTGCCAGAATGTGACACAATGGTTTCTTTTCTATCCCCCAGAAGACATATCCCAGAACGAGGGGCATAGCTCAGGGTATACACTTGTAACTGTGTGAAACTCTGGGTTCAACACTCAGCACCACCAAAAGAAGGAAGAAAAAAAAAGACACATTTCTATTTCAGATATTAAAATCAGAAACAATATGAACAAAAAGTACGTGAGTTAGAAAGTGTTACTGAAGAGAATAATGGGTATCAGAGGAAAGAATGTTCTGGTGTCTGACAGACAGGTGCAATGACCCAGAAACCAATTCTCCCAAAATTAATCTGTCCCTTTAAATAGAAACCAATGGAAATGTTTGTTTTTCTTAAAAACATTTATTTTATTTTATTTATTTGAGAGAGAGAGAGAGAGAGACAGAGGGAGGGAGGGAGGGCAAGCCAGGGCCTTCAGCTGCTGCAAACAAACTCCAGAAGCATGTGCCACCTTATGCATCTGGCTTACATGGGTCCTGGGGAATCAAACCTGGGTCCTTTGGCTTTGCAGGCAAGCACCTTTATAGCTAAGCCAACTTTCCGGACCAAAATGTTTTTAAAGATAGAAAATCAAGATGACGTAAGAATAAGTAAGGAAGAAATATTAAAAGACTATCAAAGGGTAATTGCTGCTTTAGAGAGAATATAAATACTACAACTATAATAACTAGAATGCTGTATAACTTGTATAGAATATTAGCATAAGAAGCATTTCAAATCAGTTGGGAAAAAAATCAATTTGTGAATGGTAATTTACCTTTCTTTCATTTGTTAAAAAATTTGTTAAAATCAAAATGATGTATATCTTAGAACCTTAGCACAATCTGAAACATTAAAAATTACATATAAGGCAAAATTATAAGATGCAGGTGAGACTTTAATCTCCGTACTCGGAGGCTGAGGTTAAAAGATCGCTGAGTTCAGCATTACCTGATTTTTATGTTTTTAAAAAACTATATATACCTACTGTATCAGGACATTTTTATAAATGTAAAGAGGGTAGGTATGGTGACACATGCTTATAATCTTGGCACTGGGGAGATGGAGACAACAGGATAAGAAGTTCAAAGTTATTCTTGCCTCCATAGTGACTGTGGCCAGCCTGGGCTATATGAGACCCTGTCTAAATAAATAAGTAGGTACATAAATGAATGAATATAAAGAAAATTATAAGTTGGGAGGTAAGAGACAAAGATAAATTTGCATTTCATAATAAATTCATGTTTTTACCTTGAACTTTAATGTGTGTATTAATGTTATAATTAGAAAAATATTTTAGGGCTGGAGAGATGGCTTAGTGGTTAAGGAGCATGCCTGAGAAGCCTGAGGACCCAGGCTGTACCCTCCAAGTTCCAAGTTAGCCAGATACACATGGTGGTGCATGTGTCTCGAGTTTGTCTGAAGTGGCTAGAGGCCCTGGTGCGCCCATTCTCACTTTCTCTCTAATAAATAAATAAATATTGAAATAAAAAAGAAATGCAAACTCATTTTTTTAAACATTTTATTTATTTATTTGAGACAGAGAGAGAGAGAGAGAGAATGGGCACACCAGGGCCTTCAACCACTGCAAATGAACTCCAGATGCATGCGCCACCTTGTGATCTGGCTTACATGGGACCTGGAGAATCAAACCTGGGTCCTTAGGCTTTGCAGGCATGCTCCTTAACTGCTAAGCCATCTCTCCAGCCCAGAAGTGCAAACTCTTTAAAAAAAAACTTAAAATATAAAACTACGGCCAGCATGGTAGCATTAGGAAGGTTGAGGCAGAAGGATTATGAGCAAGGCCACCCCAGGCTATGTAGAGATACTCTATCTTAAAACAAAAATAAACCAAAAGAACTCAAAAATTAAAAAAAAGTAAAACTAAAAACTCATAAATCTTTTTGGTGCACACTTTAAAAATTTTTTTGTTTATTTTTATTTATTTATTTGAGAGCGACAGACAGACAAAGAGGCAGAGAGAGAGAGAATGGGTGCGCCAGGGCCTCCAGCTACTGCAAACGAACTCCAGACATGTACACACCCTTGTACATCTGGCTAACATGGGTCCTGGAGAATCGAGCCTCAAACCAGGGTCCTTAGGCTTCACAGGCAAGCGCTTAACCACTAAGCCATCTCTCCAGCTCTAAAAACTCATAATTTAGTGGAGAGTCACACTTCATCTTCTACTACCTCCTCTTGGCTTCTGAAATGAATGTGTGTTTTTTTTTGTTTTGTTTTGTTTTTTTGTATTTTCGAGGTAGGGCCTCACACTAGCCCAGGGTGACCTGGAACTCACTTTATTGTCCCAGGCTGGCCTCAGGCTCACAGCGACCCTCCTACCTCTGCCTCCAGAATGCTGGGATTAAAGGTGTGCGACACCATACCTCACCTGATTTTTGTTTTTAATTCTAGTAGCCACATTTCAACACATCATGTGAATGGCTATATTCTCCTATGCATTCTTTATAATCAAAACCTATTTTACAGCCCAGGCATGATAGTTCACACATCTTAATCCTGGCACTTGGGAAGCAAAAGCATGAGTTAGAGGCCAGCCTGGCTACATTATGAATTCCAGGAGAGCTGGGGCTACTCTATGAGAGCTATCTCAAAAACAAAGAAACCAGGTGCACACAACTGAGCTCGCAGCACTTGGGAAGTCAAGGCCATCCTGTCTACACAGTGAGTCTGAGGCAAGCCTGGGCTTACATAAGACCCTGTCTTAAAAGAAAAAAAATAGCTCTCCTAAACCATTCTATTTTAATATTCAAATCATTATGATACTGAAAAGAAGTGACAGAGGAGTGCTCAGCACTGAAATAGCTCTATCACACCTTCCAAGGCTCAGGGTTCATTGCGGAAGAGGTGGTGGAAAGAATGTAAGAGTCAAAGGAAGGGTAGGACTCTTTACAACGCGCTCCTCCAGACACAAAATGGCCTAGATATCCATGACCTCACAGTGCCTGACACTACCTGCACAAGACCATCATAATAGGAGGAAGAGATCATGACATCAAAATAAAAGAGAGACTGATTGAGAGGAGGAGGGGATATGATGGAGAGTGGAGTTTCAAAGGGGAAAGTGGGGGGAGGGAGGGAATTACCACGGGATATTGTTTATAATTATGGAAGTTGTCAATTAAAAAAAAATAATTAGTCCCAGAGAATATTTTTTCTATAGTAAAATAACCTTTTATATTCTCCAGTTAAGTGACAATTGCAAAAGTTGGCCTCATTTATTTTTCATATTGGAAATTCATTATTTTAAAGTACAGGCAGAAAAGGCTAAGGGTGTTGCTCAGTGGTCAAGCACTTCCCTACCACTTGCAGGCCCCTGGGTTCAATTTCTAGTATAACCCCCCCCCCCCGACAGTATCCAGTTAGGGATAAAACCCAATACTTACTGGCTCCAAATATTTGAGTTAAAATGCTTTTCTGATGGCTACAGTCAATGTTGTAAGGAGTCTCGCCTGCTTTGTTGGGCCTATAAAGTAACCGCCCATCTTTGGGATTTCTTAAAAGAAGTTCTGCCAGTTTGCGACTCCTTCCTCGAATGGCAATATGCAAGGGAGTATCTCCTTTCTGGAAAATGACAGCAAAGACCTTGAACTTTCACATTTTTATGCTTCTTTAAGTTAGAAAATTTAGACGTTTTATATTTTTGATATGTAGTACACACATAATATGAAATTTTATCTCCTTCTTCACAATTTATCTCCAGCTCCTTAACTAGCTTTTCTCAGAAACTGTTTCTTGCTGAGAACTTCTAGAATAAATGTCACCCTTCTCCCCACTCAGCTCACAGACAGAGGAACAGGCTTTCTTTATACACTCTTTCCAGGCCAAGACCCACTTTCTTTCTTTTTTTTTTTTTTTTAATTTTTTTGTTTACTTATTTATTTAAGAGCGACAGACAGAGAGAGAAAGAGGCAGATGGAGACAGACAGAGAATGGGCAAGCCAGGGCTTCCAGCCACTGCAAATGAACTCCAGACGCGTGTGCCCCCTTGTGCATCTGGCTAACGTGGGTCCTGGGGAATCGAGCCTCGAACCGGGGTCCTTAGGCTTCACAGGCAAGCGCTTAACCGCTAAGCCATCTCTCCAGCCCAAGACCCACTTTTCTTAGTACCTCTCCATCATCCAAACATTTATCACCAAAGATGTCAACCACCTTCCTCAACTAATTCATACTCTTTTCCAGTTTTTGTTATGGACTTCTATGCCAGTTCCCTGTTCAACACAAGTGAGCTCATCAGCATTTGTGCCACACATAATATTTCTGAAAAGGCAGTGAAAACATTAATACACCCTGCTGATATGCTGAAGGTAAATACAGAGCAGTAAGGTGCTGGGATTTAAAAAATCTTTATCTGTAAATTTATTTTTATGAAACTTTCTATGAAGAACTAGGTTTAATACTTATACAAGTCTACATTTTAAATACTAAAGGGCTAAGAACAGGCAGAGCACTTGCCTGCCATATGCAAGGCTCTAACTCCTAATTTTAATATTAAAATTTCCTTGCTTCTAATGTGAAATTATATTAACTCAGAAATGGCAAGTGAAGAGTTGTTTTTTAAACTCATGTTATTGGTAAAATAAAAAAACAAACAAACATAATGAATTGTGCCTTTTAATTTTCTCATAAGTAACAAAAAGATAAACTGTCATTTACTATGAATCATAAAAAGCCCAAATCCTTTAATTCACTAAGGAAAAATTAAAATATCTCTTACTTTATATAAAAATTAGGGCTGGAGAGATGGTTTAGCGGTTAAGCGTCTGCCTGTGAAGCCTAAGGACCCCGGTTCGAGGCTCGATTCCCCAGGACCCACATTAGCCAGATGCACAAGGGGGGCGCATGCGTCTGGAGTTCGTTTGCAGTGGCTGGATGCCCTGGCATGCCCATCTCTCCTTCTCTCTCTCTCTCTGTGCCTATTTCTCTCTGTCTGTCGCTCTCAAATAAATAAATAAATAAATAATAAACAAAAATAAAAAAAAATAGTTAAGGCACTTGCTAGTAAAAATAAATAAATAAATAAATAATAAATAAAAATTAATTGACTTTTCCAAGGAAGAGTCAATTAGAAGAAAGAAAAGTAAGTATGTTTAGAACAAAAACAAACTACAACCAGGAATTAATTCTATCTAAAGTATTAAGCAATTTGGAATTCACTTAATTATGAAAAATATGAAAACTTTCTACCAGTATTATATTAAGGACATAAGGTAAAACATCCCTTCAAGTAGTGAACACTAATGCCCATTAGCTTGGAGAATCTACCTTCCCTAGTCCCTTTCAAGTCTTTCCTGTCGGTTGGCTGCAAAAGCCTTACTCCTGAATGGCCGTAAACCACAGAAGGAAACTCTGAAGCAGTTTCATCAGTGACACACTGAGCCTAGCCACTCCAAGGCACATGATGGGACAGGTTCAAACCCCCTACAGGCATCCTAACAAGTAATTGCTTCCTGCATACAGTATCTCCAGTGGGTCCAACAATGCACACAGGGCATGTTCTGTGCAGGAGAACCTTACTTTATCTACCGCGGACACCCTAGCTCCTTTGTCCAGCAGCAGCTCCACCACTTCGATATTTCGCATCTTGGTGGCCTTTATCAGTGGTGTTTCACCTTCCTGTGGGCAGAGATAAGAAGGCTTACAAGATTCATAGCTTTATTCCCAAGCGTTTAGTGTCATGCAAACACAGAAGTCATAATATATCTAACTTTGGTTAAGTCTAAACTTAAAATGTTCAACAAAATATAGTTTTAAAACTAATAAAGTGGATGATTTTCTCTTCACAATCATCCATTTGTATGGAAATAACTTTCCCCCCTTGGATTTTTTGAGGTAGGGTCTCACTTTAGTCCAGGTGGCCCTGGAATTTAATATGTATTCTCAGGGTAGCCTTGAACTCATGGTGATCCTCCTACCTCTGCCTCCTGAGTGCTGGGATTAAAAGTGTGCACCACCATGCCTGGCTTGTATGGAAATAACTTTATAATCAATAAGCTAATTTAACCCAGAATTCCAAATATATTTTCTCCATAGGAAATTCACACATACAGCTAACTACAATCACCGAAGTCTTGTATAGTTTTGCATTCTTCACAGTATTTGATCAAGGCTAAAGTGAACCAACAATCACTCACAATGACCACTGAAAATAAATTGTGTTCTGCATTCCAAAGGGAGCATAAAAGAACTTGAGAAAGATAATCTCTTCACAGTTTGTGAGTAGTTAGTCATATACTTTCTGCAAAGTATTTAACTGAAAGATCAAATTATACATTGCGTTTTTTCATGCATATATATTTAACTCCCAAAGGATACAAAATTACTCCTAAATTTTATAGAGAACATTACTATTCTAAGTTTGAAATCAAAGATGACTGAAAAAAATAAGCAGTGCTAATATTCAACATTAGGTATAGAAATGTCATTGTACATCTAGCTGGGCGTAGTGATGCATGCCTTTAATCCCAGTACTTGGGAGGCTGAGGTAGGTGGATCGTTGTGAACCTGAGGCTACATAGTGAATTCCAGGTCATGCTGGGCTAAAGAGCAAGACCCTACCTCAAACAAACAAACAAAGAAACAAACAAACAAAAAAACACAAAAGGCTGGAGGGCTAGCTTAGCGGTTAAGGTGCTTGCCTTCAAAGTCAAAGGACCCAGGTTCGCTTCCCCAGGACCCACATTAACTAGATGCACAAGGTGGTGCATGCGTCTGAAGTTCGTTTGGAGGGGCTGGAGGTCCTGGTGCACCAATTCTCTCTCTGTCCCTCTTTCTCTCTGTCAAATAAGTAAATAAAAATTAAAAAAAAATTAAAAAGAAGAAAAGAAAGGTCATTGTACCTTTGTGCATATTTCAGTATCAGGATTGCACTGCAGAATGTCTCTCACCATTGTTGCATTTCCCTTTTCCACAGCCCAGTACAAAGCAGTTTTATTGTCCTGTATAATTTAAAAAACAATCATCATGATACAGTATTAAAAAAGTACTTGTGAACATAAACTACCACTAACATTTCTGCCAGAAACTACCCCAATAAGCAGCATAATGGGAAACAATATTAATCTATAAGCTACTTGGAATTTACTTTGGAGACACTCTTGAAGGAAGACACCGAGGAAAACAATGTTACTTGAATGAAAAAGTAGCAATCACATATAGTTAATAAATTACACTTCTGTTTCGTGGGGCTGAGGATGGAACCTAGGACTTCATGCATTACACAAGATCTACCGTTATGCCACATCCCCAGTCCTAAATTACACTTTTGTAACACAATCAGCTTCAGGCACACGACACATAAAATCATGGACAAGTCATTTAAACATTGATCCAAGGATTTTCACCTGTAATATCAGATAAGTATATCTGTCCAACTTGTCTAAAGACAATGCATAAGAATGTTATTTGTGCTGGGCATGGTGGCGCAGCACTGGGGAGGCAGAGGTAGGAGGATCGCTGTGAGTTTGAGGCCACCCTGAGATCACATAGTGAATTCCAGGTCAGCCTGGGCCAGAGTAAGACACTACCTCGAAAAACCAAAATAATAGAAAAAAAAATGTTATTTGTATACAAGTATAAGTACTTCCATTTTTAGCTATCTTAATCTCTGCCCACCCTGAACCCTGTATTGTCTTGACTAGATCCTTCAGCAACCTATGAGATTAAAATAATAATAATAATAATAATAATAATAATAAAAAACCAGGAAAAAATGGGCCACACAGACCTGAAAGCAGAGCTAGAGACCAACCAATAAAAACCGATTAAAACAGAGCAGGATCACCTGACATCAAGTAGATCATAATGTAAAACAGGCAATCTAGAACTCACCTTTCAGTAACATATCACCTAAACTGAAAAGACATGACTCCTGCAGCTGTTCCACTAGGGTTCCCTAATGGAGTTCCAATTCTAAACAATGCGCATTAGCTGCCCAGTGTTCAGTGTGCCACTCACGCATCTCTAGTACCACTTTACTTTCATTTCCATCTGTCCCCACCCCAGCAACCCCACCACTTCAATGACACAGATTTATGCACTAGCTATGGAACGAACTTCACCACACCGTCTTCTCAACATTCCTCCCACTATTACCACTGTGCTTGTGCCTGACATACCAGCTTCCTTTTCAAATGCAACCCACTCTCAAACTTAGCTAACATTCTCCTTCTCTTGAACATTTTTTCTTTTAGTTCCTCTTTCTCAAATTCAACGTTTATTCTGCTTCATTTGGTTGAGCGACTGACAGAGACAGTGCACCACACATAGCCCAGGTGGGCCTTGGACTCGTGGAGATCCTCAGGACTCACCCTCCCAAGTACTGAAACTAGACATGTGCCACCATGCCCGGCAACACTGTCAATGTAAACCTTCACTAGGCAATCAGTTATATCTCAGTGGTTCCTTTACTTTTTATGTTTCTATAAAAGCAACTAAAACTTTCAAAATTTGTTTTGTTTTTGTTTTTTGGGGGGTAGGGTCTTACTTTAGCTCAGGCTGACCTGGAATTCTCTATGTAGTCTCAGGGTGGCCTCGAACTCATGGTGATCCTCCTACCTCTGCCTCCCATGTGCTGGGATTAAAGGCGTGCGCCACCATGGCTAGCAACTTTCAAAATTTAAATATATGTTTCTTAAAGGCAAAGTCCCCATGTTTATTCCCCCATAACATTAAACACACTATAAATTTCTTTCAAAAATTGTTTTGACTGTAAGAAATTTCTGGCTAAATATAAGGAAATAAACAGCAGAAAGGTAGACTGTCCAAAATAGGATAGCAACAACAAAGTTTTCTCACCTAAAATTCTTAAATTTTAGATAATTTCACAACTTTGGGCCAGGCCTTTAACCTTATCTAGTTTCTTTGTTTTCTGTGCTGGAGATGGAATCCCAACTCCAAAGTGCAAGCACATGCTTGACAAGCACTCCACTACTGCACCAAACCCCACCACCTATCTCAGATTAGTAACCTTTATAGTTCTGTGAGCCATGACTGCCGGAAACAAAGTCCACAGGCAGCATGAGTGGTCCTAGGAGAGGAAGGCCAAATGGGAAAGAGGAAGATAAAACAAAACAAGACAAAAGGAAAACACATGGGGCAACAAGACAGCAGGGAAACTATTGAAAATACATTAAGTACAAGATACCAAATGTCTCCTAAAGTCTCAGTACCACAAGCCACTCACTTTTGGACTAAGTATATTTTATGTAAGGGAGGTATACTGTAAAAGTATGAGTTTCTTTTTTATATACTTATGTCTATATTTAACTTGACATCAATTACGGAACTTCATAAAAACGGCAAGGAAAGTAGTAATAATAGTTATAATATGTCCATCAAATGTACTAAGGTGGTTTACAAGTTTACCTCCACGGGAAAACTGGAAGCATGACATCACAGTCACTTGGCACATGCACTTGGCCTAGCTGCAGTATACTCACACATACCTGTCCTCTGATGTCTATGTCGGCATATTTTTGGAGAAGTGCTCGAACAATTTCAACGTGGCCACCTCGAACAGCACCTATCAGCACAGTGTCCCCACTCTGCAGAGACAGACAGCAAGGTCCATGGATGAAGAGAGCACATCAGTGCTGTCTGGAAGTTAAGGTTACTCTTGTATTAATATAAGATTTATCAAAAAAAACATCTTAGGCTAGGCGTGGTGGCGCACACCTTTAATCCCAGCACTTGGGAGGCAGGGATAGGAGGAGAGCCGTGAGTTCAAGGCCAGCCTGAGACAACATAGTGAATTCCGGGTCAGCCTAAGCTAGAGTGAAACCCTACCTCAAAACACCAAAAAAAAAAAAAAAAAAAAAAAAAAAAAAATCTTTGAACAGAAGACTTGATCACAACATAAGAGAGAATGTTTAATAACAATTGATATGAATAGTGCTGAGTAAGGGACAGAGGGCATTAAACTTCAGATAAAGACTCATGAAATTCCGTGATGAAAATTTAGGACAAATCACTTAGAGAATCTATTTTCTTTTTTAGTTATTTTTAATTTTTATTTATTTATTTGACAGAAAGAGGGAAAGAGAGAGAATGGGCATGTCAGGGCCTCCAGCCACTGCAAACGAACTCCAGACGCATGCTCCACCTTGTGCATCTGGCTTATGTGGGTCCTGGGGAATTGAACCTGGGTCCTTTGACTTTGCAGGCAAGTGCCTTAACCACTAAGCCATCTCTCCATCCTGAGAATCTATTCTTTTAGAAGAAAATCTTCCCTATAAACGCAAATGAAGTCAAAAGAAACTGGCTATCAGTCTGGGTACTCCACAATAAAGCCCCCGCAGGACTGCCATGTGACGAAAGCCACGGGTTCTAAGCTGGGAGCCTCAGGCCAGCATGCTGTCAGTGGCTCTACACGAAACGGGGAAGAGTGGCCCACAATGAGGATCAAGACAGGCAAGGACAAGGACATGCGGTGTCTATAAACTAAAAATACAACATGTATCCAAAGCTTGAGAGGAAACCTTGGATAGCTTCCACAAAAGTACTGTAACTCTGTAGAGGATACAGAGTAGAGGATAAAGGAGGGGCAAGACAAGAACCCAGTTACGAAGACATTGCTGTAACAGTGTAAGAGGATGGCTTACACCACGTAGTTATTATAGTGAGGACGAAGAGATCGGACAGAGGCTTAAGTTTAAGTCCAAGCAGTAGAGCTGCATGAAGTAGAAGAGAAAAACCCAGGCTCGTACACAGGACTTGGGCTTTGAAAACAGGGTGGACAGTGGTACCATTTGCTAAGATGGAGAAAAATGAAGGTATCAAAAAAACTTACTATCATTTTGTTTTGCCACAACTTTAAAAAGCCCATTAGACAGACATTCATGTGGAGAGTTCAGACACAGCGGGACATAAAAAGTGTAACCGCTACTGCTGAAGACTCCACATGCTTGGGCTGCAGGTCCCTGAGAAATCCTGCTGGAGCTGAGCTGAAAACCTCCTCTGTGTAGATCAGCTGACAGAAAGCTGGATAAAAGCTACATGGCATGCAGTTCAATGGGAGTGAGAGAAATCACCAGTGAAGATACTCAACAGTGGACACTGCAAGCCTTAAATTTGGCCAGCTAGGCCAAATGAGCCAATGGGTGCAATAGTGGCATGTCTATTATGGGGGAAAACAACTGCTTTCTAATTGGACTAGAGGCCTGCTCCACTGGAGGGAATACATGCCTGATACTAAAAACATATGATGGAGAAAGTCATGAGCCCTAGGGGTGTAACATCTGCTGGTGTCTCGCTAAATGTATGTATACATTATACTCAACAAACTGCCAGATAAGCCCTACTGTTAATGTTCATACCCATATATTAATGCTACTCTCACTTTTGGATAGAGAAGCTTCTTTTCAGATGGCAGTGACCTTGGGATGACTCAGAAGGCACCATGGTGCTGAGAAGAAGTGACAGAGGAGTGCTCAGCACTGAAAGATCTCTATCACACCTTCCAAGGCTCAGGGTCCATTGCGGAAGAGGTGGCGGAAAGAATGTAAGAACCAAAGGAAGGATAGGACTCCTTACAACGTGCTCCCTCCAGACACAAAATGGCCTGGATATCCATGACCTCACAGTGCCTGACAGTACCTACATAAGATCATCATGATAGGAGGAAAAGATGACATCAAAATAAAAGAGACTGATTGAGATGGGTAGGGGATATGATGGAGAGTGGAGATATGAAGGGGAAAATGGGGAGGGGGGAGGGAATTACCATGGTTTATTGTTATAAGTATGGAAGTTGTCATAAAAGAAAAAGGTATAACCTCAAGTTTGGGTAAGAGAAAAAAATTTTGAAAATCGTAATTATAAAGGTAGTACTTTAGGTTGGAACAGTGAGTAACAATAGTTATGAAAAACAACTATTGTGTTGGGCTGGAGGGATAGCTTAGCAGTTAAGGTGGTTGCCTGCAAAGCCAAAGGACCCAGGTTCAATTCCCCAGGACCCACATTAGCCAGATGCACAAGGGTGCACACGCATCTGGAGTTCGCCCACTCTGTCTCTCTCTCCCCCTCTTTCTCTGTCAAATAAATAAAAAGAAAATATTTTTTACAAAAACAACTACTGTGATGTACATAAAGGACAGTTACAAACTAACTATACATGTGACATTTCCAGGAACAAAATTATTCGACAAAAATAAACAATGGCATTCTAACTAAATTTGCTTCAAAGAAAGAAACAAAATTATCTTAAGACAAGTTTACACCATACATGAAGGCTCTTCAGAGGCGTGAAGAGGCAGCTAGCTCAATCTTCTAGGCCCTTCACTGTGAGCAGAACCGGAAGCAGGTAGCTTACCCTGTCAGGTATGTTCACGTATGTCCCAGCATCGAGCAGGTCCTGCACAATCTCCGTATGGCCCTCCTTGGACGCAATCATCAAAGCTGTATTTCCATCTTTATCAGTTAAATTTACATTTGGATTCCTTTTCAAAATTTCTTTTACTGACTGTGTATAGCCTCCTTTTACTGCCACAATAAGCGCAGTCATTGAATTCTTAAAAAGAAAAAGGCCCAAAGAAATAAGTATATATTATTTACACCATTCAAACAGGCAGCTTATTAACTTTAACTTTTTACTTATTTAAGCATAGGTGTGTGTAGTTGTGTGTATATGAGCAAGTCAGGGTCTCTTGCTGCTGCAAATGAATGCCAGATGCATGCATTACTTTGCATCTGGCTTTACATGGAGAATTGAACCCAGACCATCAGGTTTTTCAAACAAGCACCTTTAACCACACTGAGCCATCTCCCCAACCATAAGCAGCCTATTGTTAGCCACTGTTTTTGGTGCTGGAGATGTAATCTAGGGACTTGAGCATGCTAGGCAAACACTTTATCACTGCTGTGCACCTCTAGCCATTAAGTTACTTCGGACAATAAAGTGCCAATATAAATCACCTGACAGATACCAAAAGTAACCAGGAGGGGTATTTTCAGTTTTTAAAGATACATTAATTCTACGGAGCTATCAGGACTATTAGGATGCTCAGTCCTTTGAATGACAATGTGAAACTGGGCTCCTTTACATGAAACGAACCCTCTCACACATTCATCCTTAAACAATCCAAAGTAAGGTGGATCTAACTTGACACTTAAGTTTTTTTTTAAATAGTAAAACCTGTAGGAAAATAATTATGAATTATGTTATTAGTAAACATAATAAAATTATAGTTTTCACTCCCCCCCCCCAAAAAATATAGGAAAAACTGGAAACAATGAATTAGTAGCTAAGGGATATTTCCTTCTTTCTTTCTTTTTTATTTTTTTCCGAGGTAGGGTTTCACTCTAGCTCAGGCTGACCTGGAATTCACTATGTAGCCTCAGGGTGGCCTTGAACTCTCGGCAATCCTCCTACCTCTGCCTCCCAAGTGCTGGGATTAAAGGTATACACCACCAGGCCCAGTTTAGAGTACAATAAATGCTCTTTAACTGTGACCCAAAAACTTATTTAAAGAAAACCTATCTTATTTTAGCTACTCCTTTTAAAAATTGTACATCTTTGTCATACACTAAAATCACATCTTGTCTTTTCTTTTTTCTTTTTTTTGAGGTAGGGCTTCACTCTAGTCCAGACTGACCTGGAATTCACTATGTAGTCTCAGGCTGGCCTCGAACTCATGGTGATCCTCCTACCTCTGCCTTCCAAGTGCTGGGATTAAAGGCACACACGACCACGGCTGGCCCCACATGATCTTTTCTAATTCTACAGCAGTGAATTACCAAAGACACATCACTCATCTTCTTGATAAACTGCCCAGGAAGGGGTCAAGTGGAAGGTCATGTCCACAGCTGCCTAGAACACTGCTCTGGCTCTGACCAGAGGGAAAACAGCAACCACTCCTTAAAGGTTAACAGTGAGTAGCTTGGGCCATGTTGGAAAAGAGGAGGGGCAGGTTGACAGCACTCCAAAAAGTGTGATGTACAGAGTTTACTCATGTTTAATGCAGCCAGAGATTCGGGAGTTTCTTCTCAGACTCCTTTGTAAGACACTTTACATAATAATTTTGTTAGTACTAGTCTAGAGTATTTTATAACTACTTCACACACATAAATATTGGGTTTCTACATATTCTTAAGAGCTAAAGGGGAAAAGCAACGTATGGGGCTTCTCAGGTCTCTGCCACACTCTTGGCACAGAGTAGGTGCACTGGTGCTCAGTGAAAACTAATAACTGCTAGTCAATTAGAGTTAAGAAAAAATTAGGCTTTTGAAGCTTTAACAGTTGATTTCTGATCTCCTTAATCTGTTTATTAGAAAAAGAAAATCATAACATAATTTAGTTTTTAAGGAAAAATGTTTTAATATAGCATAAAAGGTTCACCTACAATTAAAATTAAAAAAACTATTTGATATGAAGAATTTTTTTAAAAGGCTATTGAATTATTGAAGAAAATTATTCTTTATAATTTAGCCCCACCAAATTTATGTATATTAGCAACAGATTTTCTTTTTCTCTTTTGGTTTTTGAGGTAGGGTCTCACTCTAGCTCAGGCTGACCTGGAATTCACTATGTAGTCTCAGGGTGCCCTTGAACTCATGGCAATCTTCCTACCTCTGCCTTCCGAATGCTAGGATTCAAGGCATGTGCCACCACGCCTGGTAGCAACAGATCTTTAAAAGCAAATATTTATTATGTTTTTGTATTATAATATACTTGAAAATAGAAAAAAGATGCTTATTTTTCTAAGTTGGTATCATTTAAGAAATTCCAGCATTTGGGAGACTTACAAGTTCAAGGCCAGCCTGGACTACATAGTGAGACCCAAACCAAAACAAACAAACAAACAAACAAACAAACAAAAAGAATCAGCTAAAAAAATGAAAGGAAAATTTTCTCAACATGTACTAACTTAAAATACTCTTTCTCTTAAAACAAAAATGCTCTCTGTAATAGCAAGGTTATGAGATGAAAGATACTTACAGCTCCTTCTTGATCAACATCAGCTCCCATGGCCAATAAATGCTTTACACATTCCAAATGGCCTTTTCGTGCAGCCCATACCAAAGGGGTGGTTCCGTACTATTATAAACAAGTAATAAATTGAAAATTATTTTTAGAGGTGTACTATAGTAAGTTAGCTCATAACATTAATTTTGACAAAATTTTATATGTGTGTGTGTTTATACTAATCATGATTTTAGTCCTAAATGAATCTCATTTCCCTCATTTTGTTTCTCCTGAATATATGGTTAATCACTACTGCATGAAATGTCTTTTAACCAACTTTCTTTAATTCTTATACTCAGTGAGAATTTTCTCATCATAAAATCATACAATCCCTAATGTTCAATAAGCACTGAATGTTCCCATTTTATGAGATATAATGTAAAATCCAGCAGTCTACAAAAATTGCAACAACTAAGTACCAAACACAGTTCTAACACCTTTACCTGGTTAATGTGTGTAATCCTTATCACAGAGTAAGTACTATTAACAGTACCAAACAGTAGGAAAGTGAGGCCTTGAAGCAAGGTCGAAGTGCAAAGCTATCAAGTAGAAGTTCCAAGAAGCCAACATGGACTTGTCTGTGCTCTTAGCCTTTGCCCAAATCAACCCCTGTCCCTGACAATTTCAGCCTAAAAGCTGTGCTTGAAAGGCATCAAAGACTATAAATCATACAGACCTAAAGGTAAGGCTATGCCTTTGAGGAGTCTGGCAATCCAGAGTCATACAAATACAGAAAAGAACATTTAACAAACTTTCTCTGCCAGCCTGGCTGTGTTGGTGGAAATGCTCTGTAATTCCACACTGGCCAATACCAAAAGAAGCCTCTGGTAAATATGATTACTAAGCATGTAACATGTGGCTAGGGTGACTAATTTTTTTAAATTTTACTTTAAGAAATTAAGTCTAAACAGCCACATGTGGCTAGTGGCTAATGCACTGCAACAGTGCTCTTTTAATTTCATCAGACACCCCAGCACCCACACCCATGAAAGCTATGCCCTCAGCGCCCTTCCAGATGGATGGGAGGGACCTCACGATAGCCAGAATAGTAAGGCTGCCAATAGAGGACGCAGGAATGGAAGCCTAAGTGAAAAGGGGCCCATCTAAGAGGACATAATAAAAGTGGAACCTGAACGGATTCTGCCAACTCACCTTGTCAGAACAGTTGACTTTGGCACCGTTTTGCAATAGAAGATGCACTATATCTGCATGGCCTCTCCCTGCTGCCCAGATGATTGGGTAAACACTGTACTGCTGGATGGAAAGTCAGCAAGAAGAAATGGAGAGAAGGAAGGCAGGGGAACAGAATCTTTTAGGTAGATATTTTGCAAAACAAATCTCCTAATATCAAAGGGAGTAACACAAATTAATGTTTCTTTTGTTGTTGTTGTTTTTGTTTTTCGAGGTAGGGTCTCACTCTAGCCCAGGCTGACCTGGAATTCACTATGTATTCTCATGGTGACCTCGAACTCATGGCAATCCTCCTACCTCTGCCTCCCAAGTGCTGGGATTAAAGGCGTGCGCCACCATGCCCAGCCGAATTTATGTTTTTTAATTAAGTCATAGCTTATTCTCTAATTTAAAACACAAATATTCACAGTACATAATTATCAATTAAGTTGCATTGAACTTTTAACGTTTATTATGAACACATATATATTTATATAGTGAACACATTTAATGTGTCTGACCAATAAGCAAGATTAATTAAAGGAATATGAAATAAAAGGAACGTTCAGAAAATGGCAGGACTATCTGGTAAATGTTCACAGTAAGGGTGCACGTCCAGAGAAAGCAGGCATGATCTTGGGAATGCTACACAGCTAGGATCAGCGCGTGCTCTCAGAGCTTCCCTTTGTTGGCATAATTAGACAAAAATGTCTTGGAAAATTCTCACTGGGTTTTAAAATTACATTCAATATTAATATTAGTATCTACTGCAAAGTCCAGCATAAATAGCCTAACACATATCTGAAGAAAACTTACCATTTACATTACAAATTTATTCTTTGGTTAATGCTTACCAGACCAGTAACACTTGGATTGGCACCATTAGAAAGAAGCAACTCAACTACATCAGTTCGGCCTTTATAGCATGCCCACATGAGAGCAGTCCATCCCCCCTAAAGAAGAAAAAAGAGAGCATATAAAACTGGATCATTTTCAAGAATAAATGTTCCACAAGCAAGAAAAGAAATCAAGAAAAATGAGTTTAGAATTTTAAACTCTGAAGATAAACTGAAAAGAGGGACATTATAACACCAGGGTTTAAAACATTCTTGAGGGTCATTTCAATATCAAACCCAAATCCTAAAAACATTAAAATAACATCTTAGACATAAAATACAGTATTGGGCTGCCGAGATGGCTTAGCAGTTAAGGCGCTTGCCTGCAAAGCTAAAGGACCTCGGTTCGATTACCCAGGACTCACAAAAGCCAGATGCACAAGGTGGCACATGCGTCTGGAGTTCATTTGCAGTGGCTGGAGGCCCTGGCGCACCCATTCTCTCTTTCTCTCACTTTGCCTCTTTCCCTCTCTCAAATAAATAAAAATAAAATATTTTTAAAAATACAGTATATTGTTGGGCGTGATGGCGCATGCTTTTAATCCCAGCACTTGAGAGGCTGAGGTAGGAGGATCACTGTGAGCCTGAAGCTACCCTGAGAATACAGAGTGAATTCCAGGTCAGCCTGGGCTAGAGTGAGACCCTGCCTTGAAAAATAAAACAAAACAAAACAAAACAAAAAAAGCTGGGCGTGGTGGCGCATGCCTTTAATCCCAGCACTCAGGAAGCAGAGGTAGGAGGATCACCATGAGTTTGAGGCCACACTGAGACTACATAGTAAATTCCAGGTCAGCCTGGGCTAGAATGAGACCCTACCTTGAAAAAAAAAAAAAAAAAACCCAAAAAGACAAACAAACAAAAAAAACACAAGCAAAATTTCATAGTTATCTATTAATCTTAGTAATATTTCAGCTAATGAGTATAATAATTTTTTTAAATTAAAAAGGAGAGCCTTTACTAAGCTGGCCGGTGTCTGTCCCCTCACAGCAAGCAGCCCCGTCCTACTTTTACAGTGAGTTTTTAAAGGCAAAAACCACATTCCTTTACAGTGACATACGTCTCACTCTTCAGTCATCCCTGAGTATAATAATATCGTAGACAATGCCCATACCATGTCACGGTGCTCCAAATTAACCCCACACTTAAGTAGTTCCTCTACGATGTGGACGTGCCCTTCTTTTGATGCAGATATAAGTGCTGTCCAGTTATCCTACGACAGATACAGGAAATGGTAAGTTTTAAAATCAGAAACAACATTCTAAAGTAAGAAAACATTTGAATTGGCATATCAAATGATCATACCGAACTGATATAATGAGACCCTAAATTTGTGTACAACAATACTGAAGCTTTAAGAATTTAGCTATCTACTTGTATCAATACTAATAGCATACAAATACTTTCATAACTGTTTGTTCAGTCTTCTCCCTAGACCGCTAATTACATACTATGTTTTTTAAAGAGGAGAAAAGCTAACCACCAAATCCTCAAGGATAATCCCTACAGCTAGCAACTGCAACTAGCAACTGAAATTAAAGAGCCCATAACCAGATGTGAAAACACACGCAAAAGCTATTAAAGCACAGCTACTCCATATGGCAAGTAGAGAAATAACGTAATAGCCAGGAGTGGTGGCGCATGCCTTTAGTTCCAGTACTCGGGAGGCAGAGGTAGGAGGGTTGCTCGAGTTTGAGGCCAGCCTGAAACTACACAGTAAAATTCTAGGTCAGCCTGAGCTAGTGTGAGACCCTACCTCAAAAAAACAAAAAGAAGGGAAGAAATATGTGATAAAGAACTATTATTCTCCTTTATTTTTTAAATAAAGGATACAAGTACCCTAATTTTTATTTATGGGAGTGATTTAGTTCAAATGGCCACTTAATTAAAAAGACTGTAACTATGTGATCCTCAGAGCAATTCAAAGAACACAGAAAAATTCAGAGGAAATGCTTAAAAAACACACACACACACACACACAAAACCCTGATGTTGCACAGGTGAGGTATTTCTGAAAGCACAATTTTTAGCCAAGGAAAAGAGGATGAGGAGTAAGTTCCTTAGCACATACCAAGTCTTCCAGAGTGCAGTTGGCTCCGTTCTTAATCAGCTCCTTCACAATTTCCAGGTTGCCCTGCTCAGCAGCTATCATCAGAGGAGTCTGGCCACACTAGAGAACGTAAGACAGGAACGTGGTGAGGTGATATGCTCCACTGAAAGCTCCATTAAGAATACCATGGTCGGGCTGGAGAGATGGCTTAGTGGTTAAGGCATTTGCCTGCAAAGCCAAAGGACCTTGGTTCGATTCTCCAGGACCCATGTAAACCAGATGCACAAGGTGGTGCATGTGTCTGGAGTTTGCAGTGGCTGTAGACCCTGGTGTGCCCATTCTCGCTCTCTCTGTCTCTCTCTCAAGTAAATAAACAAATAAATAAAAATAAAATATTAAAAAAAAAGAATACCATGCTTGAGTTTTCATGAAGGTACGTTATGTACTAGTTCTTTAATTTTTTTTTTTGTTGTTGTTGTTTTGTTTTTTGGTTTTTCGAGGCAGAGTCTCTTACTCTAGCTCAGGCTGACCTAGAATTCATTCTGTAGTCTCAGGGCGGCCCCAAACTCATGACGATCCTCCTACCTCTGCCTCCCGAATGCTGGGATTAAAAGTGTGCGCCACCATGCCCAGCTTAAGTTCTTTAATTTATAAACAGCTTTCAACCTTTAAATTTGGTTTACTAGTAATTTGAAGTCATACGCTGGGTATATAGATCAATGGCAAGGCAGTTGCTTAACATGCACGAAAGAACGGAGAATTTGAAACATACCTTCTTCCCTTCTAATCTACCAAAATTAAAGGATATTATAAAAATCCATTGGTACAGGGCTGGAGGGAATGGCTTAGAGGTTAAGGCGTTTGTCTGAAAAGCCAAAAGACCCAGGTTCAATTCCCCAGGACCCACATTAGCCAGATGTACAAGGGGGCGCATGTGTCTGGAGTTCGTTTGCAATGGCTGGAGGCCCTGGCGCGCCCATTCTCTTTCCCTCTCTCTCTCTCTCCCTCTTTCTTTGTCAAATAAATAAATAAAAATAAAATATTTTTTAAAAATCCATTGGTACAATACAGATATTAGAGCCAAGAAACTCTGAATCCAAGGCCCTGATAATGCATGAATTTATATAATAGTCTTTAAAATAATTCCGATGACTCAGAAGAGTTTTTTGGTCTTGACATCACAGTTATATTTCAAGTATTTCACACAGATGGGATGAACTTATTCATTAGACTAAGATATTAAAATGTACATAAATCTTTATAATACAAATAAGATGGCTTTAACGTGATTGATTAGGACTACTAATCACATGAAAGACTTGAGCAGTGATGGTTTCCTCATATAAACTGTCTGTTGTCTACCTAGCATTCACAGGGACAGGATTTTGTGGGGGTGGTTACATGCTCAGCTAAAAAGACCCTCATCGTTCAGACTGGCTGGTGGCTGGCAACGATCCTGTGACTCTTGTTTTCGGCTGGTCTGGTGGGCAAACTTTGTAAAGCAGTTCAGCTGGCCTGTGTCCTTTTCTTTCTTTTTGCTCAAGACATGGACAGAATGCCAGAGCTCTACCACGATGACTAAGGCGAGGAAACTGGCACAAATACAAGTGGCCAGCAAAGCAAAAGAGATCCTCGGTCCTCAGGTTGCACCAAACCTTCGAGTGAGTCTGTTTTGTCAAGTGAAAAAATGAAAGGCTTTGTGTGTCTAAATTGCTGTTTTGAAAGTCACTGTGTGTAAGCCAAAGCAAGTCTTTACTGAAAAATCTCTGGTGTCACACCACACAGGAAGTTTCAGGAAAGGTTGCCAGGAAGTTTTATTAGATTTCAAAAGACAGGTTCAGTTGAGTCTTAAAGACTATAGAATTTTCTACTTCATGTTTAACTACCCTAGTAACTACAGTTGTAATGAGTAACTTACTTTAATGGAAACTTTGTCCTTTGTTTTTATGAAAAACAATCATGAAAGGTCCTTTCTACACACTCCACTAAATTCCAAGCCTACTGCTTTCCAAAAAAAAAAAAAAAAGTATTACAAAACCCACCTAACCCCTTGTTACTGTTCAAATAGAGCCCTCAAAGTTCATTGCTGGGAACTCAATGGAACAGTGCTGAGATGCAGCGACTAGGAGCTCAGACCTCATGAATGGTGAAACCCACTACAGTACGAGTGACCACCTGAATAAACGGCAACTTTGTCTACCCTCCTCTCATCCTCTTTCCTGTGCTCTCCCTGTTCTAAGATGCTTTCTGCCCTGTTAGGATTCAGCAAGAAGGATCACCAGGTGCCAGTCTCTTGCCTTCCTCTTGGACTTCCTAACCTCTAAAGCCACAGAAAGAAACCGCTGCTTAGACATTACCTAGTCTGTGGTACACTGTTACAACAGTAGTGTGGGTGTGTATGGCGGGGGGCACTTCTCTGCTACCTACAAGGAAACAAACACACTATGCACCAAATGAAGGCACCTCCTTTATCTCAGTTCCATATGCCTAATTCAAATATTTTTTTTTTTCCTTCTGATTGCTAAGATCCCATTTCTACTTATTTATGGGAATGAGACCCAAGTAATAATCACTCTTTAAAACTGTCATCTCTGAAAGGGTTATACTTTCTCCAATAACTGGATAGCAACAAAACCCCAAGGTCTGTCAAATGACCAAGGAAGAAAGTTGCGGCTTCACTGAAAAAAAATTAATTTCTAATTTCATCTGGTTACTTTATTTGTAGGAAGATGAGGTTTCAAACACTCTACAAGCTTCACAGAAGCACTCTGGTTTCAGGAATCAAACTTCCTGAATATTGATTATTCATTAGAGGAAAAAACTGTCAATTAGAAACCTAGCTTCAATATTCAATCAATTATATAGGTTATGATGTACTCCAAAAACAACTTGAAGTATTTTTTTAAATTTATTTTTACTTATTTATTTGAGAGCAACAGACAGAGAGACAGAGAAAGAGGGAGAGAGAGAGAGAAAGAGAGAATGGGTGCATCAGGGCCTCCAGCCACTGTAAACGAACTCCAGATGCATGCACTACCTTGTGCATCTGGTTCACATGGGTCCTGGAGAATCCAGCCTTGAACCAGGATCCTTAGGCTTCACAGACAAGCACTTAATCGCTAAGCCATCTCTCCAGCCCAAAATATTTTTTAACATACATTTATTTATTTATTTATGAGAGAAAGAGGCAGAGAAAGAGAGTGCAAGGGAGAAAAAGAGACGAAATGGGTGCACCAGGACCTCTAGCCACTGCAAATGAACTCCAGACGCATGTGTCACCATATTTGCATCTGGTTTACATGGGTTCTGGGTAATTGAACCTGGGTCCTTAGGTTTCACAGACAAGCACCTTAGCCACTAAGCTCTCTCTTCAGCCCTATGATGTATAACTTGAATGATCTCTTACCATCACAGTTATATCATGAATACAGCCCTCTATCTCTAGCCCATCTTCATCCTTAGCACGGTATCTTATGAAGAATAGGAAGCCTACAAATACTTGGGAGAGAAATTTTAGAAACTTGGCCTTACCTCATTCCTCTCATCTACATCTTTGCATTTTTCAAGAAGAGCTTTCAGAGCAGGGATGTTTTCTTCTTCCACATAATTTATCACACTCTGTGATATTAGAACCGACATTTTCACAGAAATCTAGAGATCTTTATTTCACCTATTAAAAGTAAATCAGACAACATCATTTCGGGTTGGAAATAAACTAAATTACTATTAAATATATTTCCATTTTAACATAAAACTTGTACAAATATACCTGCAAGGACAGAAGTAAACACTAGGCCCCATGCCTCAGTTATTTGCAACCTGAACTTTAATTTTCTAAGTGTTAACTATGAGGTGGCAACAAGAGTTCCTGATGTTTTATTCTTACAAGTTTCTGAAAGTTAAAAATTACTTTAAATTGGTTACGGTGGTACATGCCTTTAATCCCAGTAGGAGGATCACTGTGAGTTAAAGGCCAGCTTGAGATTACATAGTGAATTCCAGGTCAGCCTGAGCTAGAGGGAGAACCTACCTCAAAAAACAAACAAATAAAGCTGGGGTGGTGGCACTGTATCTTTAATCCCAGAACTCGGGAGGCAGAGGTAGGAGGATTGCCCTGAGTTCAAGGCTACCCTGAGACTACATAGTGAATTCCAAGTCAGCCGGGACTAGAGCAAGACCCTACCTCGGGAAAAAGAAGAATTATTTTAAAAATAAAAATTTTAAGCTGAGTGTGGTGGTGCACCCCTCTAATCCCAGCATTTGGGAGGCAAAGGTAAGAGGATTGCTGTGTGTTTGAGGTCAGCCTGAGACTATACAGTGAATTCCAGGTCAGCCTAGACTAGAGTGAAACCCTACCCAAAATAAATAAATAATAAAATTTAAGAACACAAAGCCTTTATCTGGGTCCAGTACCTCTCATCACCACACTACCACATAAAAGTGGAGCGAGCACAGAAAAGTGGCTACACTACATCTACCACTAATGAAAACAAAGAATGAAAAAGTTTCGTTTTCCTAATTTTATTGCTTCCTTTCCCCAGTCTGTTATGTGCATTATAGATGTGTCACCTTTGAGTGTTTAGAACATAAAAAAGTTATCATTTATATCCTTGCTTTAGACTAAGCTTAAGCAGAAAAATGTTAGCAAAACAGTTTTGAAAAACAAATTGAAGGTGCTTTGCCTTAACTACCCAAAAGATGTCCTTTGAACTAGCATTGTATGGAAAAATCATCTATTTTGTCATATAATTACATGAAAATGCATGCAATTCTATACAGCTATGGCAGTGGCAGTTCAATGTAACAACAGTTCATTGGCAACCTATGATTTGCAGGGCTTCGTGGGATGGGTTGTGACAAGCCAGATAAAACATTATTCCTGACTTATGGAGGCTTGGTTCTCTAAATTACTGAAGGCAGAGAAAAGTGTAATGGCCGAAGACGAAAATGCATGAAATACGATTGGCAAAACAGTGGTAACTGTTGGAGCTAGGGGTGGGTAATAAGGGCTTATTGCATGATTTTCTAAACTGTGTTTGGGGGCAAATACCATGATGGGCTTTACTGACTGTCCAACAGTGTATGCTTTGAAATATAGCACATCCATCCTTCCCTTCTGTATTGTTAAAGTTTCCTAAGGGGAGAAACTTCATAAGACCTTCACAAGTTCAGAATCACCTTAAATAGTTTCTTATACATGTGAAAGAACTCATACATGTTTGTTGGGCTGAAAACCTTACATCCCACTTATTTTCAACGAGAAAACAGTCTGCCATAACTGTAGTTACAAAAGATGTTCCCATCAGCCAGACTTCTAACTAAACAAGCAAAACAAGTTTATTCTCAAGCACACCCAATAAAATTTAGATTATGTTCTTAAAGGCCATATCTCCCAGTCCCACCCACAGAAGCATCATTTTGAGTGTGTGTGTGGGGGAGGTGCTGGCACTCAAATAAAGCATCACTTTTATTTTATTTGAGAGAGAGAGAGGTAGGTAAAGAGAGAGATAGACATGCCAGGGCCTTTAGCCACTGCAAGGAACAAACTCCAGACACATGCACCACTTTGTACATCTGGCTTTCCATGGGTACTAGGGAACTGAACTAGAGTTGTTAGGCTTTGCAGACAAATACCTGCCATCTCTCCAGCCCAAAGCATCACTTCTAATTAGGCCCATTTTCTCTATTTATTTATTTGAGAGAAAGGGAGAGAATATAGGTACACCAGGCCTCTTGTCATTGCAAATAAACTCCAGATGCATGAGCCATTTTGTGCATCTGGCTTTACGTGGGTACTGGGAATTGAACCAAAGCTGGCAAGTTTTGCATCTGCTGAACCATCTCCCAGGCCCCACTTTCCCTCTTAAATGAATTTTCAACAAGCTCTGTTCTCATCTCCATTAAAAACAGATACTGGGCTGGTGAAATGGCTTAGTGGTTAAGGTGTTTGCCTGCGAAGCCTAAGGACCCTGGTTTAATTCCCCAGGACCCACATAAGCCAGATGTACAAGGGGGCGCATGTATCTGGAGTTTGTTTGCAGTGGCTAAAGGCTCTGGTGCACCCATTCTCTCTCTCTCTCTCTATCTGTCTCCCCTCAAATAAATCAATAAATAAAATATTTTTAAAAGTACCCAAGCTGGGCTTGGTGGCTCAAGGAGGAACACTTGGGAGGCAGAGTAGGAGGACTGCTGTGAGTTCGAGGTCAGCCTAGAACTACAGAGTGAGTTCCAGGTCAGCCTGGGCTAGAGTGAGACCCTGCCTCAAAGAAATAAAACAACAAACAAACAAACAAAACAAAACAAATACCCTTAGCCCCACATCCCCTTGCTCTCTAGTCATTCCCAGAAATTACCTGTCAACTTCAAGTCACTCTCCTTACTTTCACAGGCATCAGAATCTCCTCCCCGCCCACTTTTGCCTGACCTACAAAATAAAGTCAATTCTCCAGCTGGAGCGTGCTGACTGAGTCACAATGTACCGCATGCCCTGGTGAGCATGATATGAGTTGGAAATTAACTGTAAAGTGAGAGCCACGACTAGAAAACGACAGTCATTTAGCTCTGTATCTCTTCACGAATAAAGGTTGTTTTTGCTTTCTTGCTTTGTTCTTATGTCTCCAGAATCTATGACAGGCCTAGAATAAACCGAGAATCTTAAAACTGTCCACTTGACTAACTAATTAGATTTTGAGGCAGCTGGTCATAGGGAGAGAACACAGCTAGGAACAGAGAAAGACTTCCTAAGTATAGCAGAGGACATGGAGTTACATGGCTGGAATCCTGAACTCTCATTCACTCAGCCCAGTAGGTCTCCTTTTCCCTGAGGGTTCTGTTTAGTGCCTTCTTTTTATTTTTAATTTTTAATTTTTAATTTTTTTTGAGGCAGGGTCTCACTCTAGCTCAGGCTGACCTGGAATTCACTATGTAATCTCTGGGTAGCCTCAAACTCACAGCGATCCTCCCACCTCTGCCTCCAGAGTGCTGGGATTAAAGGTGTTTGCCACCACACTGGGCTGTTTTGTGCTTTCTAAACAGTCCTAACACAGGGGCTTGTGCAGCACAAAAACTGGCAGTGCTTGAGCAAAAGCAGGAAGGGGGTAGCACACTTATACACAATCCCAGAAAAATTCATCTCTTAGCAGTGCATGCATACACCGAGACTGGACAACAGAACTCTAGTCACCAGTCAGGGATCCACCAAAACCAGCCAGCATGCCTAGTGGAGAGGGGAAATTATGCTTCTATTTATTTTCCCACTGTCATGCCTAGAGGAGAGGGGCCTGTCAGTGGGAAAATAAATAGAAGCATAATTTCAACAACACAAAATCCCAAGTATTTGAGTTTTCTGAACCACCAAAATACCCAGAGGAGATACTGTGGATGGAAAAATAAATCATGTAACTGGAGGGTGGAGGGAAGGTCAAAGATGACTAAACAGCATGAGACTGGAGATGGTATTGCTGACAGACCTGCTAGCCTGCCCACCACTTAGCTGGGTGAGTGGGGCTGTGGGGTGCTTTGGCAAAACTGAAGGTTAAATACTCTCCAAAAGCTGGGTTACAGAAATGAGAATTCTGGAAATCATGAGATTCAATGAGAAATGTGGAAATCCATTCACAAAGCATAATAAGATTCTTAAACTGGTGCACAGTAAAATTATTTGCAAAGCTGGTCGAACACTACATACAGTCTCTTCCCCCAGAAAACCCCAATCAGTAATCTATGTAGCTGCTCAGCAACTTGCATTTTAACAGCACTCCAAACTGATTCTGCAGAAGTAGTCCATTCTAGTCAAGCTAGAGAACAAAGAACATACCTAACCATAGTATTTTTTTAACCTTGGCTCTGCATCAGACATCCAACCATGATTCTTTTTTTTTTTTAAAGAACATCTTTTTTTTTTTTAAATTTAAATGTCTGATTTCTTATGTTGTCAAAAGTGGGCAAGGACTAACATGTCAGAATCACCCCAAAAGGTGTTTCCTGAGCCACACCCCAGCTAGCCCAATAAAATGGGGATCTCTGAAAGGCAAAGAAAATTGCATTTAAAAAAAAAAAAAGCACCCTATCTAGGGAGCAGAAGCAGTACCATAGTTATTAAGAAAAAAAATATT
Organism: Dipus sagitta; assembly: GCA_036346955.1. Classification (NCBI taxonomy): domain Eukaryota; kingdom Metazoa; phylum Chordata; class Mammalia; order Rodentia; family Dipodidae; genus Dipus; species Dipus sagitta. The sequence goes on along the minus strand of CM070793.1, from coordinate 25,037,167 downwards.
AATAAGGCTTAAAGCAATTTGACAATTTGAAAAAAAAATACAAATTCCATCCTTGCTGGCTGTCAAAATTACGGATGCGTCCTCATCAAGGATTTGCTGTTTTTTGGTTTGTTTTTCTTTTTCCTTTTGCAAGGCGTTTAAAAATCCTGCACAGAACAAAAGAGCGATGGAGTCGCCCAGGACCAGGATTGCGCCCGCCGCAGGGCCTCCCCACCCATCCCCTCCCGGCCTCCGTACGTCCCGCCGGAGCCTCAGCTCCACGGCCGGTGGCGCCGACCCTGCCCTCCACCCGTCACCTCCGCACTGACCGTCTCCGCAGGCTGAACGACTGCGTCTACCAGCTTGCCAGGACCCGGTGCTCCCGCTGCACCGCCGGCCCGCCGTGTCACAGGACACCACAGGACGAGATCGCGGCTCTCGACGTCTCGCCCGCGCCACACCCGGCGGCCATTTCCCTGCAGCGGGCGAACTGACAGATCACGTGACCGCTCGGTGGGCGGGCGCCCAGTGGCCACGCCTCTAGGAGGGCGGGGCGGGGGGAGAGCGCCTGGCTGGAGAGCCTGCAGGAAGAGCTGCCTGGCTTTGGCCTTGCCTGCTGCCGCTCATCCCGCCTCCCGCTCGCCATTCTCCACATGAGTGGGAATTTTGTCTCTTTAAAATTATCTTATTTCTATTTATTTATTTGAGAGAGAGAAAGAGGCAGAGAGAGAGAGAGAGAGAGAATGGACACGCCAGGGCCTCCAGCTGCTGCAAACGAACTCCAGATGCTTGTGCCACCTTGTGCATGTGGCTTACGTGGGTCCTGGGGCATCGAACCTGGGTCCTTTGTCTTTGTAGGCAAGCACCTTAACTGCTAAGCCATCTCTCCAGCCCCGTGTTTTGTTTTTGACGCAGGGTCTCATGTGACCCAGGCAGGGCTCGAATTCGCTGTGTGGTCAAGGATGACACTAATCCTCCTGCCTCCCCTGCCAAGTGCTGGGATTACAGGCGATGCACCTTAAGCATGCTGTATCTCTTGACAAGTGCCCAAGCAATATTGTCAGTCCCTCATTTTGTCTGTCTTCTGCTGCCTGTGGCTTACACACCCAGTCCTGAGTGTGCACAGCTTCCCTTGACCTTCCTGTCCTCCCTGCTGTCCTTCAGCACTCCCCTCAACTCTGGTGCCCCTTCCGGGTGCTACTCCTTCCTGCCTCTTCAGAAGGTTATCTCGGACAGGTCAAAATGCCATGGATAGTTCCCGTCCACCTCTGCTGGACTCCATTATCAGCTTCCTCCTGAATACGTTCCCTTTGCTGGGCATTTTTTTTTTCTTCTTCTTTGAGGTAGGGTCTCACTCTAGCCCAGGCTGACCTGGAATTCACTGTGTAGTCTCAGGGTGGCCTCGAACTCATGGCAATCCTCCTACCTCTGCCTCTCAAGTGCTGGGATTAAAGGCTTGTGCCACCACACCTGGCACACGCACCTTTTTATTCATCCTCCACCTTTAAAAAAATTTTTTTTTATTAACAACTTCCATGATTATAAAAAATACCACATGGTAATACCCTCCCTCCCCCCACTTTCCCCTTTGAAATTCCATTCTCCATCATATCCCCTCCCCATCTAAATCAGTCTCTATTTTATTTTGATGTCATGATCTTTTCCTCCTTTTATGATGATCTTGTGTAGGAGTGTCAGGCACTGTGAGGTCATGGATATCCAGGCCATTTTGTGTCTGGAGGGAGCACGTTGTAAGGAGTCCTACCCTTCCTTTGGCTCTTACATTCTTTCCGCCACCTCTTCCACAATAGACCCTGAGCCTTGGAAGGTGCCTCCACCTTTTTCTTAAAACAATATTTTAGGATGGATCTGGAAAGGATTATACTAAGTGAGGTAACCCAGGCCCAGAAAGCCAAGCGCTGCATGTTCTCCCTCATATGTGGATCCTAGCTACAGAGGATTGGACTTCTGTGTGAGAAGGAAAAAACTCAGTAGCAGAGGCCAGTAAGTTAAAAGGGAGATATAAAGGGAAGAGAAAGGAAGGGAGGAGGGTACTTAATAGGATGGTATTGTATATATGTAAGTAGAAGAATAGATTAACGGGGGTGAAAAGGCCCAAAGTGAGGTCAGGGGAAGAGATTGAGTAAAGGAAAGGTGGAGGGAGGGCTAATCAAAATCTAAGAGGATGCAAATAAATCATATGGAATCCTCCGGTTTTGGACAATGGAACACTCAGGAACCATAGATCGTTGTTAGAAAATTTTCAGTGCCAGGGATGGGATACCTCCAGTGAGTTGTTGGCCAGGGAGGTCCCTGATGCCCCCAAAACATTATAGGCCATTACCAAGGCCCTTGTTTTCCCATCAGGACTAGATGGTAAGACCCTATTGCTGAAGACTCCACATATATGGGCTGCAAGGCCGCTGAGAAATCCTGCTGGAACTGAGCTGATAACCTCCTCCATGTAGAGCAGCTGAGAGAAAGCTGGAAGAAGCCATTCAACATGTAGTTCAATGGGAGAAAGAGATACCACCAGTGAAGATACTCAACAGTGGACACTGCAAGCCTTATAATTGGCCAGCCAGGCCAAATGAGCCAATGGGTGCAATAGTGGCACGTCTGTCATGGTGGAAACCAACTTCCCTCCAATTGCACTGGAGGCCCGCTCCATGGGAGAGAATACATCCCTGATACTGAAAACTTAAAACAGAGGTAGTCATGAGCCCTAGGGGTGTAACATCTGCTGATGTCTGGAAAAATGTATATACTATGCTTATCAAACTGCCCAGTAAGCACTTCTCTTAATATTTATACCCTTATATTAACACTACTCTCACTTTGGGTAGAGAATCTTCTCTTTTCAGATGGCAGTGACCTTGGGATGACTCAGAAAGTATCATAGTACTGGAAAGAAGTGACTGGAGAACTGAGTAACATCTCGATCACACCTTCCAAGGCTCAGGGTCTAATGCGGAAGAGGTGGTGGAAAGAATGTAAGAGCCAAAGGAAGGGTAGGACTCCTTACAATGTGCTCCCTCCAGACATAAAATGGCCTGGATATCCATGACCTCATAGTGCCTGACACTACTTACACAAGACCATCATAAGAGGAGGAAAAGATCATGACATCAAAATAAAAGAGAGACTGATTGAGATGGGGAGGGGATATGATGGAGAATGGAATTTCAAAGGGGAAAGTGGGGGGAGGAAGGGTATTACCATGGGATATTTTTTATAATCATGGAAAATGTTAATAAAAATTGAGAAAAAAACCAATATTTTATTTTTATTTATTTATTAGAGACAGAAAGAGGGAGAGAGTGAGAATGTGCGCACCAGAGCCTCTAGCCACTGCAAACGAACTCCAGACACATGTGCCACCATGTGCATCTGGCTTATATGGGACCTGGGGAATTCAACCTGGGTCCTTAGACTTTGCAGGCATGTGCCTTAAATGGTAAGGCATCTCTCCAGCCCCTCCACCTTTTTTGTTAATTGTCCACGTTTCTATCTTACCTCTCATGCAAGCCTACCAAGCCCTCTGCTCAGTAGCTATAATCCCAGCAATGGAGCTGGGTTAGAAAATCCACCCTACAGGCTGAAGAGATGGCTTAGCAGTTAAAGTACTTGCCTGCAAATCTAAGGACCCAGGTTCAATTCCCCAGTACCCATGTAAACCATATGCACAAGTGGCACACACATCTGGAGTTCATTTGCAGTGGCTGGAGGCCCAGACACACCCATTCTCTCTCATCCTAATCTGCCTCTTCTTCTGCCTTTCTCTCAAATAAATAAACAGTTAGTTAGGTCCAGAGAGAGCTCTGCCTCCCAGGAGTGAGCCAGCCAACCTAAGTGCCTGTCTTTGGGGATCATACACTACAATATAAAGCAAGCCAGCAGGAGAGAGAACTGGTGGGCTGCCTAGTTCAGTAGGTGCAAGCTTTGCAGAAACACCCTCGGAAACTCAGTGAAGAACTTTCAAAGCTGGTCTCTCAGTCCCAGATCCAGCCCAGCTGCCTGGACCTTGGCCCTCTCCACCAAACACAAAACCTGGAGATGCTCAATGTCCAAATTGTTCTTCCTTAGGACGGTTTTGAAAAATAGTCCAGTTTTATTTTAAATTTCATTAGAAACAGGCTTCAGCCAGGCATGGTGGCACATGCCTTTAAGCCCAGCACTCAGGAAGAGGACTGCTGTGAGTTCAAGAGTTCCAGGTCAGGGCTGGAGAGATGGCTTAGCAGTTAAGGCACTTGCCTGCGAAGTCTAAGGACCCATGTTCGATTCTCCAGATGCCACGTAAGCCAGACGCACAAAGGTGAGGCAAGTGCAAGGTTGCACATGTCCACTAGGTGGCACAAGCATCTGGAGTTCAATTGCAGTGGCTGATTCTCTCTCACTCTGTCTCTCTGTCTTTCTCGTTCTCTCTAAATAAATAAATTATTAAAAATAAAATACAAAAGAGTTTCAGGTCAGCCTGGGCTAGAGTGAGGCCCTATCTTGAAAAAAAAAAAAAAGGAAGGAAGAAAAAGAACAGGCTTCACTCCAACATACTTTTACACATTTTATGTTTTAATTTTGGTGTGTGTGTGTGTGTGTGTGTGTGTGTGTGCGTGAGCACTTGGTGTGCAGGTATGTGTGTCTTGGTGTTGATATGTATGGGTACGTGTGTGCATGTGGAGACCAGAAGTCAATGTTAAGTGTCTTCCACAATTGCTCTCCATCTTATTTTTTTATTTTATTTATTTGTTACAGATAAAGAGAGAGACAATGGGTGTGCCAGGGCCTCAAGATACTGCAAGTGAACTCCAGACACATGTGCCACCTTGTGCATCTGGCTTGCGTGGATACTGGAGAATTGAACCTGGGTCCTTCGACTTCATAGGCAAGTGCCTTAACCACTAAGCCATCTCTCCAGCTCTCCATCTTTTTTTTTTTTTTTTTTTTTTTTTTTGAGACAGGGTCTGTCACTGGCACTCACCTCCTCAGTGCTGGGATAACTGGTATGTTCTACAAACTTTCCTGTGGTGCTGGGGATGCAAACTCAGGTCTTCAGGCTTGCATAGCAAGCATGTTACCCACTGAGCCAGCTCTGCAGCCCCCACACAGGTATGAATGACAGATGGCATGAAGGACAGACGCCATGTGCAGTGAGCTGGTAAGCAGAGGCAAGGCCACAGAGAATGCATTTGTTCACCAGCCCCACCCCAGGGCAGGTCTCCTCTGAGGAGAGAAGAAACTTTAAGCTCATACAGTTTATGATCATATGAGTACTAAAACTAGAACTTTAATGACTTAAGAATGTCTTAGATAACATTTTATGATCTTCAAGTGACTAGAAAGAAGTTTATAAAAAATGGGAGAGACTCACAATGTCATCTGTGTAGGACACAAGGAGACAGCATTTGCAGAAGCAGCCCTGGGGAGAAATGGAATCACTTTACAATGTTTCTCTACTGTATCTCCTGCCTGAAACTGATTAAACTGCAGTCTTAGATCTATTTTGAGCACAATTTCCTAGCCCACGCCACATGCTGCTGATTCCTACATACTTCATACATATGGGTCTAACACTCTTACCTTGCAACATAGAACTTTTGCAAGTGTACACAACATGCTTTCTCTTCAGGTTTGTCTCACAGATTGCCCCTATCCAGGTTCTTTGGTCTTTTTTGTGGTTTATGTAGCTTGCCTAAATATTTCTGGCAAATGCATCCTAATGGATTTGCTCTGGAGTCACTCTAGGCTCAAGACTCGGAATCACTCCAACTCTGAGAGTCTGGCTTCTCTACTTATCATGTGGTTTTATGTAGAAGGAATAACAGGAGTTATCTTTCCATTCCTCACCACTCTTGGTCAGAACTATAATTTAGCCACCCTTTCATCTTTTTCCATAGCATCAGCATATTGGGATGATGACTGAAACAGTCCAACCTTTGAATCTCATTGTACATATTTTCCATAGAAATCTTAAAATGTTTTGCATACCATATTGCTTGAAAAGCTAGTCTTGCCAGGCATGGTGGCTCATTCCTGCAAGGGCAGCACTTGGGAGGCTGAGGCAGGAGGACTGATATAAGTAGTTCAAGGCCAGCCGGAAATATACAGTGAGTTCTAAACTAGTCTGGACTATAAAGCAAAACACTGTCTCAAAAAAAAAAAAAAAACCCAAAACAAACAACAACAAAAAACTGGGCTGGGGAAATGGCTTAGCAGTTAAGGCGTTTACCTGTGAAGCCTAAGGACCCCAATTTGATTCCCCAGGACCCACTGGAGGCCCTGGTGCACCCATTCTCTCTCTCTCTGCCTCTTCCTCTCTCTCTCTCTCTCAAATAAATAAATATTAAAAAAAACTGTTCTATGATTATAAAAATAAATGTTCATTACAAAGAATTTGGAAAATACATAAAAACTTGGAGAGAGCTTTTCCCATCGCATCTTTTAATGTTTGCTGACTTCTTTAACAGAGATCTGAAACATAAACTTTATTGACCAACTCATTACTTTATATACTCCAATGTTGAAAATTAGAGGGAGCCGGGTGTGGTGGTTCACACCTTTAATTCCAGCACTTGGGAAGCTGAGGTTGGAGGATCACCAGGAATTCAAAGCCAGCTTGGAGCCAGGTGTGGTGGCACACACCTTTAATCCCGGCACTCGGAGGGGAGGCAGAGGTAGGAGGATTGCCCTGAGTTTGAGACCACCCTGAGACTACATAGTGAATTTAGGTCAGTCTTAGCTAGAGTGAGAACCTACCTCGAAAAACCAAAATAAAAAAAAATAAAATAAAATAAAAATCAAAGCCAGCTTGGGCTACAGAGTGAGTTATAGGTTAGCCTGGGCTAGAGTCAGACCTTGCCTCCAAAAAAAAGGGAGGGGGGAGGGCTACTGAGAGGGAGTGAGGTAACTTTGTTAGGCAAATGTCTTTGGGTCTATCTTTGCAGTCACTTTGCTAGAGCTCAAAGTATAATCTAACTTTTGTGTTGTTTTGTTTTGTTTTTCAAGGTAGGTTCTCACTCTAGCCCAGGCTGACCTAGAATTCACTATGTAGTCTCAGGGTAGCTTTGAACTCATGGAGATCCTCCTACCTCTGCCTCTCGAGTGCTGGGATTAAAGGTGTGTGCCACTACACCTGGTTGACTTATCTCTTCCCTAGATCTGCTATTCCCCCAAACAATCTGAGCCCCTCTTGGGAGGGAGTTCCCCTTTCCTAGAATTTAAATCTAATACTGACATTGTGGTTAGTTAAGTTCAGCCCCCAGAACTTGGCATCGTGGCTAGCCTCTTTCTCATTAGCCCCTAGCTTAAACCAATCACCTCTCACTCTGGCTTGCCTGAGCCAGATGGTAAAGCCCACTGTAGTAAGGTTATAAATATGTTTATGAGGGCATGGCAAGCTCTCAGGGCTGCCTGACCACTCCTGAAACTCCAGGTTCTGGTGAGTTTCTCCTCGTCTAGGCCCAGCTGGGCTGAAACAAGAGGAGAACCCCCTAACCACTACACCCACATGGGCTCTCTACGCCTCCTGTCCTGCACAAGGCAGGAGCTCTTTGTACTTTCTTTCCTTTCCTCTCTCTCTTTCTTTTTGTATTTTTATTTATTATCTTATCAGAGAGAGAGAGAGAATTAATTGGCACACCAGGGCCTCAGTCACTGCAGTCAAATGCCAGATGATTGTGCCACCTAGTGGGCATCTGTGACCTTGTGCTTGCCTCTCCTCTGTGTGTCTTGCTTATGTGGGATTTGGAGAGTCAAACATGGGTCCTTAGGCTTCACAGGCAAGCACCTTAACTGCTAAGCCATCTCTTCAGCCCTCATTTGTATTTTTAAATTTAGTAGTATTAGATTCAGTTTCTTTTATTATTGAGCATAATTTTTCCTCCATCTATTTATAAAACCAATGTTTTCAGTGCCAGGCATGAATTCCACTCCCCCCCCCCCCCATGTAGTGGGCCTCAAATCCAATGAGATTTGAGTTGGATTCCTCCATAACAGCCATGCCACCATTACACCTTGGCACATTTTGCCTGGCTGGCCACCAGAAAGCTTGTAGGATCCACTGCTGGTTAAGCCCACTGATGACTCTTCTCCCCCGGAGGCTGCATGGCACTTTCCAGGCAGTCAGCAGGGAGGAGTCTTCTAGCTGAGCTCAGGGATTTCTCAGTGCCCAAAGCTTGTTATGGCTTCAGCACTAGGGTCTTACTATCTAGTTCTGGTGGGCAACCAAGAGCCTTAGCAATAGCCAGTACTACTTTGGGGATGCAGGACTCAGTAGCCTCCCTGACCAACAACTTGAAGCTTTCACACCCTTGGCACTTGAGTTTTTCTATAACAACCTATGGCTCCGGGATATAACATTATCTATCCCCACAGGGCACGTCTGTCCAAACTCTCTCTCTTTTTTTTTTTTTTTGGTTTTTCGGTTTTTCGACGTAGGGTCTCACTCTAGCTCAGGCTGACCTGGAATTCACTCTGTATTCTCAGGGTGGCCTCGAACTCACGGCAATCCTCCTACCTCTGCCTCCCAAGTGCTGGGATTAAAGGCGCGTGCCACCACGCCCGGCTTCTCTCTCTCTTTTTTAAAAACATAGGGATATAGCATTATCCCCACAGGGCACATCTGCCCAAACTCTCTCTTTTAAAAACATATCATATTTAGGTGGCAAAAAAGTAGGTTTCCACGTGGCTTATTTGCAACATCTTTAATTTTCATGAACTCTCCTCCCACTTAGACCATTTCACCCCTATTATTCTGTTCCTGTAGTTATGTAAATATTCCTTCCCCTAAAGCCCTCCATTCTACCTTCCTCGTTTTTTTGTTTGGGTTATATGGTTTCTTTCTTTCTTTTTTTTGGGGGGGGGCGTTGAGGTAGGGTCTCACTCTAGCCCAGGCTGACCTGGAATTCACTATGTAGTCTCGGGGTGGCCTTGAACTCAAGGTGATCCTCCTACCAGGCGTGTGCCATCACGCCTGGCTTCTTATTATTTTTTTTAGTTCTTGGTATATCCTAGATATTAATCCTCTGTCAGGTATAGCTGGCAAAGATTTTCTCCCATTTTGTAGGCTGCCTCTTTGCTCATTAATAGTGTCTGCTATTTCATGAGGTCCCATTGGTTGCTCAGTGGCCTTATTTCCTGAATGACTGGAGTTCTATTCAGAAAGTCCTTGCCTATGTCTATGTGTTAAAGTGTTTCTCCCAATCTTTTCCTCTAGCAGTTTCAAAGTTTCAGGTCTGATAGTAAGGTCCTTCATCCATTTGGAGTTGATTCTTTTGCACGAAGAGAGGTAAGTATCTAGTTTCATTTTTCTACATACATATGTATTCAGTTTTCCCAGCAGCATTTGTGAAAGATTGTCTTTTCTCCAGTATTTTCTGTATTTTTGTCAAAAATCAGATGGTTGGGCTGGAGAGATGGCTTAGCAGTTAAGCACTTGCCTGTGAAGGCTAAGGACTCCGGTTCAAGGCTCGATTCCCCAGGACCCACGTTAGCCAGATGCACAAGGGGGCGCACGCGTCTGGAGTTCATTTGCAGTGGCTGGAAGCCCTGGTGCGCCCATTCTCTCTCTATCTATCTGCCTCTTTCTCTCTCTCTCTCTCCGTCACTCTCAAATAAACAAAAAAATGAACCAAAACAATATTAAAAAAAAATCAGATGGTTTTAACTGCTTGTTTTATAGCTGGGTCCTGTATTTTATTCCATTGATCTACTTGTCGTTTTTTTTTTTCCCAGGTAGGGTCTCTGGCCCAGGCTGACCTGGAACTCACAATGTAGTCTCAGGGTGGCCTTGAACTCACAGCGACCCTCCTACTTCTGCCTCCAGAGTGCCGGGATTAAAGGCATGCACCACCACACCCTGCTACTTGTCTTTTTTTTTTTTTTTTCTTTGAGGCAAGCCCCTTTTGATGAGAGCGAGAAAGAGAGCGAGAACTGGCATACCTCGGCCTCCAGCCACTGTAACCAAACTCCGGGCGGCTGTGCCACCTTCTGTGCCCGTGCAGCCCTGAGCATGCATCGTCTTGTGTCTGGCTTATGTGGGATTTGGGGAGTCAAACATGGGTCCTTTGGCTTCGCAGGCAAGTGTCTTAACTGTTAAGCTATTTCTCCAGCTCTACCTGTCTGTTTTTTGTACCAGTACCATAGTGTTTTCTTTCAATGGCTCTGTAATATTCTTTAAAATCAGGTGTAGTGATACCTCTAGCCTTAGTTTTGTTACTCGGGACTGCTTTGGTAATTACAGGTTGTTTATGCCTCCAAATGAATTTTAGGCTTGCCTTTTCTATTTCCGTCAGGAATGCCATTGGCATTTTAATGATTGCATGAAATCTATACATTGCTTTTGGTAAGATGGTCATAGTCACAATATTGATTCTTCCGGTCCATGAACATGGTATGTCTTTCCATTTCCTAGAGTCTTCTTCAATTTCTCTCGATTGTTTTAAAGTTTTCATTATAGATGTCTTCCACTTCCTCACTTAGGTTTATTCTAAAGTATTTTCTTGGGGGGGGGGTGACAGTTGTGAAAGGCATTTCCCCCGATTTCATTCTTAGCATGTTTGTTATTGGTATGGAGGAAGGCTATTGATTTCTGTGTTAATTTTGTATCCTGTTACTTTGCTGTGCTTCTCAGTTCTGGTAGTCTGTAGGGTTCCTTATGTACAGAATCTCCTATCATCTGCAAATAATAATTTGACTTTTTCCTTTCCTATTTGTATCCCTTTGTGTCTCTTGTCTTATTGATACAGCTAAGATTTACAGTGCTGTATTGCATAAGAGTGGAAGAAGTGGACACTCTTGTCTTGCTCCTGATTTTAGTGTGAATGTTTCAAGCTTTTCTCCATTTAGTATAATATTGGTTGTAGGTTTATTGTATATAGATTTTGTTATGTTGAGATATGTTCCTTCTATTCCCAGTTTCCTTAGGACTTTTATCATGCAGTTATTGGAGTCTGTCAAATGTCTTTTCTTTATGTATTTGAGATAATCATGTGTTTTTTATTCCAGGCCAGAGACTTGGAAGGCCCTTCAGTAAGACATTAAAATGAACATGTCTTGTTAGAGAGAATGACAGCCCAATGTCAGTACTTTCTAGAAGAGAGTGAGCCAGGAAAGTCTGGAAGGCCGTAGTTAAGAGCATGAGGCATGAGGCCAGGTGGTATGAGTATCTACACTAAGCCATTTGAAGAAGTGAGGCCATTGTCTGAAGGTGACAATGAGCAGGACTCTATGTCCACTGTAGGCTAATGAGAGAAAACAGCTGTCACTTAGGAATACAAGAGCAGATACATCCTCAGGAGAGACCTGGGTTTCAGGGAAGAGTATAGGAAACAGGGCATGCTGAGAATTTCCGGGGGCGGGGAGCAAGAACAAGGTTTTAGGAGATGGGAGGGGGTGGAAGATCAAATAGATGAAGCTAGTAAGGATAGTAAGGCTTTCCTTTGGATTTAGCAAATAGAAATACAGTGAGCACTGACTCCATATAAAAATTCTGCACAGTTGCTGTGGTAGTGTGAGTTTAGGTTTTTTTAAGCCATTCATGCAGGAGGTCTCATCACAAGATCACATCACAAACTTAAAGTACTCTTCACACTTTGGCTTTCAGGTCCAAATTCCTAACGGAACCAAACATCACGAGCCTGTCAACGTTGGTACCAAGTTCCCTTGTTCTTCAGGGCCAAATGATTCAGAAAGTCAGATGACAGTCACCCTGTGGCTTCTTTGTACGGGAATGTGTCTTAAATTTTTCCCCTGTCTACCTTCTTACTATTCTGCATAAGAGTTAATAATAAGTTTGAGTTGATTCAATCTGTCCATGGCCTGGTGATGCTTCAAAGAAAAGGAAATTCCTGTTAACCTAAGAGTAAAGGAAGAAACATGTATGTCACCAATCCCCTTCCTAATTTAAAGTTAAAACATTAATTTCTATTTTGTAAAAAAAAAATTATATTTATTTATGAGAGAGAGAGAGAGAGAGAGAAGAATGGGTGTGCCAGGGCCTCCAGCTACTGCAAACAAACTCCAGATGCGTGTGCCACCTTGTGCATCTGGCTTATGTGGGTCCTGGGGAATTGAACCTGGGTCCTTTGGCTTTGCAGGCAAGCACCTTAACGTCTAAGCCATCCCTCCAGCCCACTAATTTTTGTTTTTATGGGTTGGAGTTCCGTGAGCATGTAGCTTCTTTAACCTGAGATTATCTCCATCCATTATTTCCCTTTTCTTTTCCCTGCTGTCTCTTTAAGAAAACATAAGGAGGCATAGAACTTATTGACTTCAAAATTAAGTTTCAGAATTATTTTGTAAAATACAACTTTATCAATAAGAGACCAGGTGGAAATGCAACAAGATATTAAAAGTGGTTATCAGTGGTAGGATAGTGGGTGTTTTAATATTAAATATTAGTATCAAATAATATTGTTGTGGTTTGATTCAATTGTCCCCCATAAACTTAGGTGTTCTGAATGCTAGGTTCCCAGCTGATGAGAGATTTGGGAACTAACACCTCCTGGAGGCAGTGTATTGTTGGGGGTGGGCTTATGGGTATTATAGCCAGTTTCCCCATGGCAGTGTTTGGCACACTGTCCTGCTCCTGTTGTCCACCTTATGTTGGCCAGGAAGTAATGTCCACCCTCTTCTCATGCCATCATTTTCCCTGCCATCCTGGAGCTTCCCCTCAAGTCCATAAGCCAAAATAAACCTCTTTTTTTCCCACAAGCTGCTCTTGGTTGGGTGATTTCTATCAGCAATATGAATCCGACTGCAACAAATATTGAATATTAATATTTAAAATCTTTTTTATTTTTAAGCAAAAACTATTAACAATTTACAAAATGCTCTTCTACCACCTTCCTTTGTCCCCCTCCCCTTGTTTCCCTTCACTGAACCCCTCTTTTTCTTACTATTCCCTCTTCTAGATTGATCTCTCTATCTCTCTCTTTTTTTTTTTTTTGCCTTCCTCTATCATCCAAGACAACCTGTTGGTGGGCTCAATATTAAACAGGTCTTATGCAGATAATGACAGCCACTGTGAGGTCATGAGTATGACCAATTTATGTCGGGGAGGCAGCATTTCAATGCACTCCCTCTGTCCACGGCTCTTACACTCTTTCTGCCACCTCTTCCAATATAGACCCTGCGCCATTGGAGGGTGTCATGCAGATGTCTCATTCAGTGCTGGACTGGCAACCGCCACTTCTTCCCAGCACTCTGATGAGTTCTGAGAGTCCCTAGCAGTCACCACCATCTGATAAGAGACTTCTGGAACAAAAAGTGAGAGTGGCATAAATAGGCATACACATACCCATTTAGAAAGCAATGTTTTTTAAATGATGGTTTTGATTATTTGTTTGGGAAAGAGGGAGAGAGAGGGACAGAGGAGAGAGAAAGAATGGGCCTCCAGCCATTGCAAACGAACTCCAGATACATGTGCCCCCTTGTGTATATGGCTTATGTGGGTCCTGGGGAATCGAACCGGGGTCCTTTGGCTTTGCAGGCAAACGCCTTAACCACTAAGCCATCTCGCCAGCCCAAAGATGGATATTCACACACTTTTTTCTTTCTTTCTCCAATTAGGCACCTTCCCCAGCCACGAAGACTTCTCAAGAGACCAGGAGCCTTAGGTCTGTGAAGTTTCCCACCTCTGCCTCCTTCATTCCTCACTGCAAAGGCACTTTGTTCTAGCCTCTGATAAGACACTCATGGTGCTAAACAGCAACTATTGGTTAATTCCTTAAAGGCAAAGGAAGTGACCAGTACTTGTCACGCAGCATAATAGCAGTAGCTGCATACAAACTGCTTTTGGTATCAGTCCAGTTTCAGGATGGCTTTAATTCAACATGGCAAAAAAAAAATCTGACCCAATACTCTCTGGTGTTCCACAGAGAAAGTGTTGTAACTGGACGTCTCTGTATGGCCAGCCTATTGTCTGTACAACAGTACAAGGTACCATAAGGCATTTCCCCTAGTTCTTTACAGCAGATCAAGAAAAATCCTCAAGCATACACCGAATATCTCTATTTTACACCCACTGAGGGGTACAGGGAAACCAGATGGGGACACAGTACTGGATTAGAACCAGCTACAGGGTTCAGGAGTCAACTCTTCCTTTACACGGCTCCTCATGGAGAAATCTGTTAGAGGAGACAGGTACCAATAGAAGGTGGTGGCAATTACCTTCCAGGGTGCTTGTAAGGTGACAATTTAAAAAAAAATTATTTATATTTATTTATTTATTAGAGACAGAGAGAAGGATAGAGAGAGTATGTGAGAATGGGCACTCCAGGGCCTCTAGCTACTGCAAACGAACTCCAGATGCATGTGCATCTGGCTTATACGGGACTTGGAAAAAATCAAACCTGGGTTCTTAGACTTCATAGGCATGTGCCTTAACTGCTAAGCCATCTCTCCAGCCCAGGTAACAATATTTTAAAATAATGTTTAAGCAACTGAAGTGTCAATGATAAAAGGACCATTCACTCATGAGATAGGGAAAGTGTTCCTTATCATCTACAGACAGAAATCAAAGTCTCTGAAATTAGCAAACATACACACAGGTTCTTTTAAACTACTGTTTAATCTGTTTTAAGGACACACAAAGTAGGAAAAAAAAAACACATGTAAGTTAAAAACACCTTTAAAATCCAGCAAAAAGCCACTGTGCAGCTCTGAGGACATGGGCTAATAACAAGTGGTTATGAATTCAACACGTCACAGCTTAATTGACATGGTGGTGGTTTCAATTTACCATACAACAAGAACTGATTCATGGATCTTTTGAAAAATAACACTTCTTTTAAAAAAATAGCTTGGAATCATAAAAACAAAAAGCACAGAAAACCACATGATATTCTCCACCCAGGAAGGTTAATGTAAATACTGTAAGTTCTGGCTGCTGGAGTCAAGCCTCCCCTCGGGCCAGGTCGCCAAGGTCCAGCTGCCAGGCAGAGGTCCAGACACCACGGGAGGGGAAGGCAGTCGTGGGGCACATATCCTCCTCTGAATGTGGTGGAACCTCAAATGCCACCTGGAAGTTTCATTTTCATTCCTGTTGCCTGGTGCCAGGCTCCTGGTTTGCAGGAGCAAGAACATACATACAAGTGACAGCAGATGAACAAGACTGTGGCTTGGACACAGGGGTGTCCAACGTTGGAGTCCTTCGGGTTTGTTGTAACACATCAGCAGCAGATGTTCTTCATCGACACACTGGTGTATAAGAACCAAAGATACTTGAAGTGGGGAAAGAGGCATGTGTATATATATGTGTGTGTGTGTATATATATATATATATATATATATATATATATACACACACACACACACACACATATATATATCTGTCTGTCATACACAGTACATTATGTCTTTTCCCTATGAAAGAACAGACAGGAACATCAATAAATTACTGTCTCAAAGAAGTTAATCCAAAATGGAGAGTGGGCAGGAAACAGTGGTCGGGGACTGCAGAACACAGCAGCCAGCTCTTTTCCACCTCAAACGTGCTAATAAGAAATTGCTCATTTTGCTTAGGTTGCTCTGTAACTTGGCTATTCATTATATTTCCATTTCTTTTCACAACATTTGACAACTCATGGCTGGAGGTGGCTGTGTGTCATTGGGTGGGCTTCAGACAGTGGTTTTCCATGGATCTTTCTACTACTTATAGGACATATAATCAGGACTTATTTCTTTGCTTTATAAAAGTGGCATTAAGTTATACTCAGTTTTAAAGGCAAGACAAATTAGCTGGCATAAAAATGTGCCTTTAAGTTCTGTTTCACAAAGTTTTCCCCATCACTGACCTATGGAGTTTGCCTTTTTTTTTTTTAAACTGGGGTTTGTATTGTGTTAAAAACCTAGTAAAATAAATATCTGAAAACATACAAAACATTATTAAGCAGCCTATGGATTAAAATGTAACTGGCTGCATCCTCTGTACAACAAGAGCCCCAAAAAGCAGCTTAGTCATCAATTATAAGAGCTTCCTACGAAATATCAATGTGGAAAATTTCATTTTAAGTCTTCTTCAATAAGGAGACTATAAATAGACCTGCTTAAATGGTGTTGCAGAAAACACTGTAGAGGCCTGCTATGCAGATTTTAATCCATGAAACTCAAGATTTCAGAGTGGATTTCTTTCGTTAATGCAAATCTCTTTCATCAGTATTAGGACCCTCACTGGTATGAGCCACATTCACGAGGGCAGTAGAAAGCAGAGGTTTAGTATCTAAGACACTTGTCTACATGATCAGATGCTAGATGCCCCGGGCAGACTGTGCCGGGTGTGTGTGGTCTTCCGGGCAGGTAAGCTGCAGTCACAGTGTTAGCTGGAGGTCCGCACCTGTCTTAAGTTGGATGCGTCAAATATCAGCCAAGATAGAAATACCTGAATAAAACCCTTCAAATTACTGGTTTATGCCAAAAAGTCTGGACAAGCCCTTAGCTGACACAACAAAACAATTATACTGAAACAATTATACTCTCTCAAGAATCTTTTTTTTTTTTTGCTTTAAATAAACATAGAACTCTTGAAATCAACTATTCAATAATCAGGAACAATAAATAAGGAAAAAGAGTTATGTATACTGTCCACATTTGCTCATGAATATACAAATTTATGAGGTATGAATTTTAAATAGGAAAATTTTTATCCTAAAAGTTTATTCTAGTCCTTAAAACTTGCAGAATTTGGGCTGGAGAGACTGCTCAATGGTTAAGTGTACTTTTGCTTATAAAGACTGACATCCTGGGTCCAATTCTCCAGTACCCACATAAAGCCAGATGCATCAAGTGGTGCATACATCTGGCATTTGTTTTGCAGTGGCAAGAGACCCTGGCATGCCCATGACTCTCTGTCTCTCTCAAATAAATAAATAAAAATATTTAAAAAAACATATAGTTGTGTAAATGGTGAAATTTAAATTATTTTCTCTAGTTTAAAAATAAAGTATAACTAATTTTTTTGAAAGAATTTTTGTAAATCCTGTTTAGTACCGTAATTTATATGAGGCCTATAAAAGTCTTTTCTAATTTTACCCAGCACAAACATAAGCCAAAAAAAAAAAGGCAGAGAAAACAAAGAGAATGTTTTCTTTAGTAAAAACCATTTCACTCTGAAAGAGCCGTGTGAAGGGCTATATTCAGTAGAAATGGTATGTGGCTTATACATCATGATTTACTGGATTAAAGGTAATCTTCCTGTTGCTATGGTAACCTTTAAAAAAATCAGCTTTGAGTTCCAGCAAGAAAGATCAGCAGACCCCAAGGACAGCTTCCTTTGTGACCCTGCCCTTGACTCCTATAGACTTGCTCCTGGGTCTGGTCTGAGTCCTCTACCCTCCCCCTTCTACCTCCTTGAGCCCTACATGACTGAGATGTCCTAGTCAGCATCAGAAGGACAATCTGAGTCAACTGGTGCTTACAGGGCATCAATGTCACCTTTCAGAAATTTCCTTTTTGCTGAAAATTTTTCTCAAGGGGTATGTGTGGAAGTCTTATGTGTATTATACATGGTGGGACCAGCACAAAGTTTTTAACCCAGCAGATAGTGGTGTCTGGAAACTTCACTACTTTGGATATTTTAGAAGGGAAATAAGCTGAGTTCCTGTACCCTGGAGTGACTTTGGAGTCCACTAAGTGGCAAGGGCTGGCCTTGAACTCCTGATGCTCCTGCCTTGGAGTGTTGGGATTAGAGGCATGCACTATCATGCCTGGTTTAGGTCGAGTTGGGGATTGAACCCAGGGCTTCATGCACAGTAGGCAAGAACTCTATCAACTGAGCCACATCCACAGAAAAATGCTTATTTGATTTTTAAAAAAAATGTTTTTATTTATTTGCAAGCAGAGAGAGAATGAGAATATGGTCACGCCAGGGCCTCCAGGTGCTGCAAACAAACTCCAGATGCATGCGCCACTCTATGCATCCGGCTTTACATGGGTCCTGGGGAACTGAACCAGGGTCATTAGGCTTTGTAGGCAAGCTCCTTAATCACTGAGCCATCTCTTCAGGCCAAAATGCTTATTTTAAAAACAGAATAAGCCTCTAGTAAAATAGTGCCAACTCAGACACACCAAATTTATTATTGTTTCAAGAAAATAAACTTGAGGGAAGAACATTTTTGCTCATTTTTCCCTGAGTAGTATAAAATGAAATACAAGTAAAAATATGATGCTGATTGATTATTTCTGGAGTAATTTCACAAGACCGAAGAATGGAAAAATAATATAATAACACGTTGATAAAAAGTACATATTATAATGAATTCCTTTTTGCCCAACAGTAGGAGACACACTCATTTTAAATTCTTCTACTACAAGTCAAATAATCTTTACAACATCCCAACTAGATATATTCATGCTATAGAACACATTTTTTTCTTAAGAACAAATCAAGAATTAATTTCTTTAACTTTTTATTTCAGATTGCATATCTGTGATTATTTCTCCAAATTAGAAAAGAGTCATTCAAAAATTATTTCATAAATGTAACTAGTATAGATTTAGAGGGTGAAAAAAAAGTTAAACCGGATCTGTAATGCACCACCTCACAGGGACTAGGAGCAGGTCATTCGTCTTGCTTTCTGTATGACAGTACTGTGATTATAAATTCACTGAGCAAGAAGTAGGTGACATGACTTAAATTTAGAGGCTTAGAAATAAACTATGCTCAGGTAACAGAAACAAATGGCAATATTTAGAAGTGTCTGGATAAACGACAACAGCAGCAAAACCCAAACCAAAGTTTTTATTGCGCTTTCTGGCTTTCACACATGAAATGACTGGGGCTGTCCTTAACCTCTGGATTTGTTCACTTTCTTTAACAGTGACTTGTCCTCCAGAGCTTTCATTAAACTGAGGAGGCATTTAGGGGACAGATACTTTCCGTAACAGGCTTTTCTTTCCTCTTACTTTCTGCAGCTAGCTAAGTTTCAATGCGTGGAAATACAGAGAAAATTTCTTTAGCCATCTGTCCCTTCCTGAAGACGTGCGGAGGAGGACTTAGCTCATCAGATGGAAACAGTCTGCCTTCAGAAAATCAGACCCAGCATCTCTATCCCAAGGTCCAGCAACACACTGGCATGCTTGTGGCGGGCCTCAGGCTTTCCAACTCTGTCTTGCTTCTTTGGTTGAAACACTACAAAGTTTAAACCACCCTGTTGGCTCCTAACTTTACTCACAAATGTACTAGTGACAAAAAAGCACTTATTATAGACAATTTGCATTTCATTTGAAGATTTAAGGCAAAACAAAACAAATTCCGTAAAAGATTGGTCAAATATCAGTAAAGACCTGGCCCTGCTCTCCCACAGGGTCCGATCTCAAGCCTGGCTGAGGCTGGGGGCTACTTGGCATTAAACCCACCTCAGGCTTACAGCTGCTACGACCTGCAATATTGCTATGGGATTAAAGGACACACCTAGTAACTCAAGGCAAGATTATTATGGCAAAAATGGCCCCTAACATGGAAACACATTTTTGTTTTTATAGAATCTAAAACCCACTTGAATAACATTTAATTAGAAAAATTTTAATGTATGAAGTTAAAGAATTTTGGAAACTAATTCATATTGATTTTCAAAAAATGCCATTCAGACTCAACAACTAAATTTTCTTTTCCCTAAAACTTTCTCAAATAGCAAAGTGACAGGGCTAAGAAACTGATTAGCCATATAGTTTCCTTAATTACTAGAGATTTTTTTCATAACTTTCGAGCAATCTACCACTGTTACTCTCACAATCTCTTCTAATTCTATATAATTTATGCTCAATAAATTTCATTTAAAAGCCCAAAGCATCATTAACTTTCTGTACTGCACAGCCATACTGGGCTCAGACACAGGAAGGGAGAGGCGCTCTGATGCTAGCTCCGGGCCTCACAGTGCTTTCTTTTCCTGCCTAACTGATCTCTCTTATTTTTGTTTTTAAGAAAACAGGCCTAAAATACCACATTACCAACCTTTAATTATGTTTAAGAAATTCGTCCTGGAAGGGCTCCCTGACTGATACAAGGTAATTAAAGTTCCCCAGAAAAATAAGCTACATGTAATTTAGCATCCGTTACTGTTTACAGTGCCATCATGTATTGTCATCTGAGATACCTTCAGAAAACCCTTCAAATACTGAGTGTTTATTGCATTTTTAAAACATCCGCAAGCTTAAATATCTAGTTTTAAATTCCTCCTCAATTCCTTTACAGCACACAACATCAAATGTTGAAATAGCCTTCTCACAACATTACATTTGAAAATACCATTTAGGAACAATGTTTTAGGAAATAGAAGGTTTAAGGCAAGACATTCATTTGGAAAAGTTAATCTCTCAATCATCCAGACTGACACGATTATTTTCCACTTCCTCAGTGCCTTGGGATATGCAATGTACATTCAGCAACAGGGCACACATATGACCTGAAGGACATACGCTGAGGTCAGAGTGCCCTGTTGAAATATGGAAAAGTTTTTATAAGGCGTGGCCCACAGGGACATGGTAAGGGAGGGGTTATTTCATTCCATGTTCAATCTGGTATGCAGGAAATTCTCTATCTATAACTGTCCCATTCCCCCCGGTTAGTCTCTTTTCCTTAAACACAGGCCCTCTGTAAAGATGGTGAGTAGCTTCTGTTCACAGATCGCAGCAGTCAGGAAGGGGCTCCCTGCATCACTGCATTAGCAATGAGTGTCTGGAGCCCAGGTCTTGGTTCTGACTGCAAATGTTGTTTGGTGTGGAAAAGCTGTTCTGTCCCAGAGAATTTTCTCTCTCATCAAACTTTTTGGATCGTGAGAGCTCATTATTCTCATGCGCATTCTTTCCTCTTTGAGTTTTTTTCACCGGCAACATTAATAAAACTAAGATACCACAAATGTGAAGGCAGTAATACCAGGAGCTAAAAGGAAAGGAAGACAGTTTATAAACACTGGACCATTAGAAATCCTCAATAATTCACCCTAAAGGCCCCCTGGGACCTTGGGAGATGGGACCCCACACTGCAGACTGGTGGTGATTTGGGAGGGAACTGATAAAGCATTGTAGATTTCCCCCAATTTACAAGCAATAAGGCTAGATAGTGCATTACTCTGTAAGGGGTCAGAAGGCTACATAGGTGTGGTGGTTTCATTCAGGCGTCCCCATAAACTTAGGTGTCCTGAATGATAGGTTCCCAGCTGATGGAGGTTTGGGAATTAACACCTCCAGGAGGCAGTGTATTGTTGGGGGCGGGCTTATGGGGGTTATAGCCAGTGTCTGCAACACTCTCCTATTGTTGTTGTCCACCTGATGTTGGCCAGGAGGTGATGTCCACCCTCTGCTCATGCCATCGTTTTCCCCTGCCATCATGGAGCTTCCCCTCAAGCCTGTAAGCCAAAATAAACCCATTTTCCCCCCACAAGCTGATCTTGGTTGGATGATTTCTTCCAGCAATGTGAACCTGACTGCAATAGTAAAGTTGGTACCAGAGGAGTGCATTGCTCCTAGACACCTGACTATGTGGCTCTGGCCTACTGTAGCTGATTTTCAAGAGGAATGTGGAAGGATCTGAAATTTTGGCCTAAAAGACGCCTTGCAGTGCTGTAAGTACAGCTTGATGGACTATTCTGATCAGAGTTGAAAGACCTGAATGGAGTAAGAACAATGGACTGTGAGGTTTGGCTTCTGAGGGTGAGAAGGAGCTTTGCTTGGACTAGGTTAGAAGCCATTTGTGTGAGAGGCTTGCTGTTATGCCCATGTCCTGAGAATTTGTGCAGGGTTGCTTTGCATAGAAATGGACTGGTGTGTGCAGAGGGATATGGCACAGAAATGAAATCTTTGGGCTGAAACTTCTGTCTGTTCAGCTGCAATTATATGAGAGATTTCAACTTTTGAGACTGGCCAGCTAACCTGTGATGGGACAACAGGAAGAATGTAGACTCTTTTGAAGGGGCTTGAATGCTCATGGAGTGTCCTGTTATTCAAAGTCTGCTTTATTCCACCTGGATTAACAAATTGGCACCCAATCTTGTATTATGGAGAATAAGAAAAGCAGGAAAGAGAGGGTCACTGAGTTTGCAATACAGTCTTGTGTTTTGGAGACGGCCATGGGCAGTGTGTAGCAGGTTTGCTGGATGCCTGCATGGAGATCTGATGGAGCTGTGAGGATGGACCATGGGTTGCAGTGGAGACCCAATGGAAATGCTAGGACCACAAGATGACTGCTAAGGACAGCTGCTGGCCCCGGATGAAGTTTCTAGGACTGTGAGTAGCCTAGTTGGAGGGGCAGAATTGGAACTCCAGAGACTTGTCAGTCATTACAATTATTGGACTTGGAGACTTGTCATTGACTAGAGTTGTTGGACTTAGAGTTTGATGTTTGCCCTGTTTAAATCTTATATTGGTTGAATAGTTCTTTGCTGTGCCCAATACCATCTTTTGCAGTGTGAATGTTTATTCTGTGCCATTATGGTTTTTGGGGGAGGGATTTTTTGGTATTATGACCCATTTAAAAGACCTTGAATTATGGGGATGTTTGAACATTAGGATTGGTAAAAACTATGGGGGACTTTTAGGGTTGGACTAAATGTATTGCATTTTACATTATGTATGGGTATCAGTTTATGGAGGCCGGGGTGGAATGTGGTAGTTTGATTCAGGTGTCCCCCGTAAACTTAGGTGTTCTGAATGCTAGGTTCCCAGCTGGTGGCAATTTGGGAATTAACACCTCCTAGAGGCAGTGTATTGTTGGGGGCGGGCTTATGGGTGTTATAGCCAGTTTCCCCTTGCCAGTGTTTGGCACACTCTTCTGTTGCTCTGGTCCACCTGATGTTGGCCAGGAGGTGATGTCCACCCTCTGCTCATGCCATCGTTTTCCTCTGCCATCATGGAGATTCCCCTTTAGCCTGTAAGCCAAAATAAATCTTTTTCTCCCCCCCAAGCTGCTCTTGGCCGGGTGTTTTCTGCCAGCAATGCGAACCTGACTGCAATAATAGGTCACAAACCAAAAGGTGCCTGTTGACAACAGCAGCCCCACGGTCACATACATTGTCACCAGTGAGCGAAGGGATACTAATGGCTACTGCCCCTCACTAAGTCACAAGGATTCTGACAATGCTGTTGGATGTTTTCACACTATAAAAAAATTACCAGAAACATCAGCCCCCAACTGCTTCAATAGCTGAAAGTTTATGAGGCTTTGGAAAAGCAGGCGAGACAAAAAAAAAAAAAAAAAAAATCCAACCAATGGTCCAACCACATTTTGAAGAAAGAAGTAATTTTGTTAAAATGGAATTTTAGCCAATTACTTAATGTCTCAGTCTGACTGTAGTGTTTGGGCATAATTACTGACACATACTCTATGCTCACTCTAGTCATACAACAATAAGGAATTTAGGAAAGAATCAAGTTTTTGATTGCAAAGATATCAGCAATATAGGGGAGGGAGTGGAATTTGGTGGGGCAGAGAGAGATGAGCAGCTACAAAATCATGAACTCAAGACAAGAGTCCGTGTAGTACAGATGACCATAGCATCAATGAAACATGGAGGTGAGAAGGAAGCCAATGTGCAATATAAGCCATCTGTTGTCGTCTACCAAACAACTCAAGGCAATCAACAATTCTTTGTAAAAAATGTCTTTTTTTCCCTCCCACCCAGGTTCTGGACTACAGCTAACCCTTCCTGGGGTGGAGCAGGTTTTTCTGCTGGTGCCTCTGGTCAAGTCACAGGCCTACCTTTGGGCTGGGTGGGATGAGCGCCCCACAGAAGGATTGGGGACTGCTTGGTTTAGGATTAAGAAGCAACTCTACTGTGCTCACTGGCAGAAAATAAGGCTGTGGTGCTGCTTTTCCTATCTGACTCAATTGCAAGGAAGTTTCTCTACAACGACTCCTGCTGGTACAGTGTAAGAGGAGCACTCACCTGTAAAACGTGAGCGATGGTTTTATAGAGAGAAGCACGAACGGCACGACTGTGTAACTTATTGTTACCTGCGTTACTGCCCATGTCATGATGTCATACAAGAACTTAAGTTGAGGAGGCTCAATGAAATAATGTCTGAAGTTATTTCTCATCTGAAATAAAGAAACAGAAAAGATTTGCTCTATTTTTATTTTATTTATTCATTTACTTATTTATTTATTTTTTGGTTTTTCGAGGTGGGGTCTCGCTCTAGCCCAGGCTGACCTGCAATTCACTATGTAGTCTCAGGGTGGCCTCGAACTCAGGGTGATCCTCCTACCTCTGCCTCCCAAGTGCTGGGATTAAAGGCGTGTGCCACCACGCCCGGCTTGCTCTATTTTTAAATTGACGTTACGTACAAAGTTACACTGGCAATAACAAGAAGGATGTGGAATAACTTTCTCTCCCTCCATGATACTGGGAGCAGTCTGAACTGCCACTACCATCATAGGATGGTGGGGGTCCCAGAAAAACTAATATATGGATTGAGGGGTGTGGTGAAAACAATTGATGAGCTGTGGAGGCCTCAAGGACCTCTCTTCCACCTTCCTGTAGCTCTGAAGAGAGCTAGCAGTGACCCCACTGAAAGATCCTTACATGGACAGTCAGGAAGGCACACAGCCTCTGATTTGTCTTCAGCTTCTCTTCTCACTATGAAAGGAGGTCGCTGCGCCCACGACAGACCAGAAGGTCCAACACTGAGCTCTGGCCAGACAGACGTACTCAATAGCCGCACTCATTAAGGGAAGCTGGGAAAAACCTCTTCCCAGGGTTTTTTTTTTTTTTTTTTTTTTTTGAGATGGGGTCTTTATTTAGCCCAGGTTGACCTGGAACTGTAGTTCCAGTGTGTCTCAAATTCACAGTGATCCTCCTACCTCTGCCTCTCGAGTGCTGGAATTAGAGGTGTGTACCACCATGCCCAGCTCCAAAGGTGTGCTTTGTTGGTTTGGTTTTTGGGGTGCTAGAGATGGAACTCAGGACTTTAAGCATGCTAAGCAAGTGCAATGGGCTATATCCGCAGCCAAAAGAACATGTCTGCAAATAGCCACTACTTTAATAGCATTTTCTAAAGCTTTCCAAAATAGTGAAAAAAGCCGGGCATGGTGGTGCACGCCTTTAATCCCAGCACTCGGAAAAAAATTCCACTTTTGAAATGCACAAACCACCAAACATGATATCCTTTTCTATGCCTCAATTTTCTTGTCTAATGCTTTCACAGGGGAGCATGACTGCCTTGTGAACTGTTTAGTGACTGGTTAGCGATTTCACACACAGGCCAACACTCCTAGCGGCCAGAACCAGTTCTGGCCCCTGTAACATCTTGCCTAGCTCACTGTGAGGCACCCATTCTTTGGTCCATTGTGTCCCATAACAAGACCATTTCCTCCTGCGTGCCCTTCAGTATTCCATTCTTCATTTAAAAAGACCTGATCTGGATGGAGATGTAGCTCAGTGCTAGAGCACTTACCCAGCGTGTGCAAGGCCCCAGGTACAATCGCAGGTAACAGCACCGCAACAAAACAAAGCAAAATGGAACCCCACCTCACCTGGCTCTGCGATACTGCAGAGTAGGATCAGGCTTCTCCCAGCCTGATGTTCAAGTGTCTCATGACTGCCCTCTTCCTCTCCCCTTGGCCTAGCCAGAATTATCCGCTGTGCATACATAAATTCTCTTCTTCAGTTAGATTTACCTGTCATTTCCCAAATACACCATGGCTTTTATTGTCTAATGTCATTCCCATGCCTAGAATATAATTGTGTTCTCCCCTAATTACACTTGTCAGTACTGAAGTAACCTCAGTTTTGGTGTGAGTGTCAGTGTGTAGTGTACCTGTGTGCACAGGTTCATATGTGTGTGCACATGCATAGAGAGGGCAAAGGCTGACCTCAGGTGTCTTCCTCAATTGATCTCTGCCTTGAAACAGGGTCTTCCTGAACCTGGAGCACACCAATTCAGCTAGACCAGCTGAGCAGCAAGCCGGCCCCAGGGATGGATTCCCTGCGTCTGCCTCCCCTGGGATCACAGGAGTGTAACACCATGCTGGGCACTTTTACGTGGGCACTGACTAGCCAAGCTCAGCTCTGAATGCTGTGTGGTGAGCACTTTGCCCCGAGAGCCACCTCCCCAGGCCAATCTCATCCGAATTCTTTCCTGATGAGCCCATGTCCAGCCAACCTAATGCAGGGACCGTTTTCATCTCTAAACATAGGACTTGCTATCTGGAAAGCCCAGGGAGTCTATCATCTATGCCCTGGGATGTTTGCAAGGATATACACACAGAATAGATACACAAAGACACTTATGCCCCTAGTAGACCACAAACTATCAGGAGGCACAGCCCTTAATTACTGCTTCTTGGTATTTCCCTCATACACAGTTAAATGAAGCCATTTATCAATAAGCTCAGTAGAATACCCTTTGGTAATGTTATTTCTCTCTAGTTAACTTTCCAGGACTTAGACTAATTTATTCTTCTTTTTTTCTCTCCCATGTTATCAACTTGTCTCAATTATTTCCCAAAATATTGCTCCAGGTTCCAACCAGGGAAATACTCTAACATGGTATTTCCCTCTTGGAATGGCCCATCCATTTCCCAGGATTATCTGTATTCCACACAAGGATTATGGCTGTCAAGAAACATTTCTAGAATAAGCCCACCCCTCCTTTATCTGAGTGTTCTCCATCAGATATTCTGTAAAGACAAGTAGCAGTCTGTGGGCACCTCCCTCATGCCGGCACATCACCTCATGGGGTAAGACGAGCGTGGAGTACGGCGCATGGGGAGCACTCAATATCAAGCACACTATACACTTAATGTCAACTGGGCAGGACGGCGCTGACCACAGCCAGCGAAATAGAGTCTATCTTGTAAGGGAGGGTCACTCACTTAATTATAAAACAAAATTCTTGATACTTACAGCTCGTGCTGCTAATGTCATTAACACCCCTGTTAGAAACGTCAGATAATATCCTGGGTATACCCCATGCCAAATGGCAGAGAGAAAGAACGTCTGGATTGTTGGACTGAAGGACGCTCGTTCATAACACACCCTAGAAACCATGAAAAACACGGAGAGCCAAGAGGAGTGAGCGGATCTGAGTTCACAAACCCCACACGGGTCCTTCTTCTATTATATGACAGGGTCAGGGTGGCCAGAAAGGCAAATACCATTCATCTTGGGCACTAGCTGGTTGGCAATCTCAGGGAAATTACAGTCATTAGGTTTTTCAAATTTAGGAGCATAAATTTACTTTCTATCTTCTTAGTAGCATATATAATTGTGAAGACAATTATTTCCAGTGTTTGGGAGTCTGTATACAATTTCTTTTACAAATAAAAGATGTTAATTTTAATTACTATTAAAGTTAGGATTTTTATTCTACATTATTTTGTTACTTTCGTTGAAAACACAAGAACTTCTGACGACCTTTAATAACATCATTCTTTCTGACAGATGGGCCTGTGCTTGGTCTAGTTTTGGCAGGGTATAGAAGGTATAGTAAGACTTTACTAAGGTAGAGTCACTGGGAAGACTACTGGAAATCACATAATGATGACAGTATATGTTGTACTCTCAAGAGATACACTCAACTATTACTATGTTCCTGTGAGTCCCATTCCCAGCCCCATCTTTCCTAGGTGCCCCACCCCTGACACCCTGACACACATCCCATCCCTTCCCATCTCATCTCACCTCATCTCACCTCACCTCACCTCACCTCACCTCACCTCACCTCACCTCACCTCACCTCACCTCATCTCATCTCATCTCATCTCTTCGAGCTTCTTTCAAGCTGCTCCTTGTTCCCCTTTGCCCCATCAATGTTCCTGATCTCTCCCTCTCTCAAGATCCCACTACACAGGAAAGCGTGAGTCTGATTACACAGCTGAGTCGTTAGTGAGACTGAACTCTGACTGTATGGGACAGGGACTTTGTCTTTTGGTCCCACAAATCTCTGTATCCTGGGTGTAACATAAAGCATCTGCTGAAGCGAAATATTTAAACTGGAACTGTTCCAGAAATGCTGGGCACACCCACGGTGGCTGTGCCTCTTGTGGCTGAGGGCAGAAGCTCCAGAGTGCTGGTGAGTTCAGACATGGGCAGGGCCTGAAGCAGGCTGAGGGGCACTGGGGCACGGACATTTGCGACAAGCCCAGATGGTTCTCATTTGAGAGTGCCTTGCTTTGATGGATGCTAATGTCATTTCCTGGCTAATACCAAGGCCATAAGCTCATTCAGCACATTGTTAATTTGATTCAGAAACTGAAGTCAGGGCTGGAGGGATGGCTTAGCAGTTAAGGTGTTTGTCTGCAAAGCCAAACGACCCAGGTTCGATTCCCCAGGACCCACGTTAGCCAGATGCACAAGGGGGGGCGCACGTGTCTGGAGTTTGTTTGCAATGGCTGGAGCCCTGGTGCGCCCATTTTCTCTCTCTCTCCCTCTCTTTCTCTCTGTCAAATAATTAAATAAATAAGTAAAAACAGAATATTTTAAAAAAGAAACTGAAGTCAGTGAGGTACACCTTCAGGTACTGGGTGCCAAAGCATGCCTCGAATTGTTCTTGAAGGAACATACCTTTTGAGCCAAAGAGCTGTCTGGATATTCCAATTATCAAGAAACATCTTGAAACTTGTCGACATCTGGAAAACAAAGAAACCTTTCTTTGGCTAGCAAAATAATGAGGCTTAAAGTGATAAGAAGCTTACTGTGATACAATGAAAGTAAAAATTACTTCATAATAATGGTGATGCACTGAGTCCTCTTTAGTACTATTCTCTAATAAAGCAGTATCCTTCCATAGGTGGAGCTTATATATTGTTGGCAACGTCTATTAGGTAAGCTGGGCATCACTACTTTCTCCTGTACTAGGCAAGGGTTCTACCGAGCCACCGTTCCACAGTCCAGGCATTCTTTCTGCCTAGGCTGGCCTGGGCTGGAACTTGCTATGAAGCCAAGGCTGACCTTAGTGTCGTGATCCTCCTGCCTCAGCCTCCTAAACAGCCAGTATGATAGGCAAGTGCCACCATACCCAGTTCAGAACTAACAAAGTTAACAACAATTTCTTTTTCTTTTTGAGATGTCTTGTATGCTGCCCAAGTTGACCTCAAGTTCCTATGCTCACGCAGTTTCCTAATACAGCCTCCCAAGCAGCTGGAAATATGGGTGCATGCCACCATTCTCAGCTCTAATAATAATTTAACCTCACCTAGTACCTACTGTGTATGCAAATATCTTTACATTTTTTCTTTTAATGTATTTTTCTAGTTGGCTAGTTCAATCTGGATCTAAACATGATTTATACAGTGAGTTTGGCCAGTCAGTTTCTCTCTCTCTCTTTTAAACAAAATATTTTGTTTTTATTTATTTATTTGAAAGAGAGAAAGAGAAAGTGAGGGAGGGAGGGAAGGACAGACAGAGACACACACACAGAGAGAGAATGGGTGCACCAGGGCTTCCAGCCACTGCAAACAAACTCCATATGCACACGCCCCTTGTGTACCTGGCTTACATGGGTCCTGGGGAATCGAACCCAGGGTCTTTGGCTTTGCAGCAAGCAGCTTAACCGCTAAGCTGTCTCTTCAGCCCCAGAGTCTCTTAATCTGCACCAGCATCTCCTGCTCACTCCATTCATTACCCATGCCAAGAACTTCGAAAAAATGGGTCAGATGTGCTATTGAATTTCCCACTTCTGGACCTGACAGTGAAGTTATTTCTCTCCTCTCAATATTCTTTCTAAATTTAGAAGGCCCTGGGGACCTGATTCTGCAACTACCTCAGAGCGGTGCCCCACTTTCCATAGCATTCCCTCGTAGGCACTTCATACCTTACTGTTTACTGAGGCTCACGCAATGGGTCCTGCCTGGTCCCTGGGATAATCTTTCACCCGAGGTTTGGGCCATTTTCCTCCTGCTCCTTCAGGACACCATCCTATCTTCTCAGTAGGTCCGTGTTCACTTGGGGCCATGCTCATGGTTTCCTGAGGCAGTCCCTAGGGCTAGCACTGCTCCACGCTGAGTTCCCACACTGATGTCTAAGTGTCCTGCCATACACTGGCCTACTGGACAACTCAGTGGGTCTAAAATTTGCACGCATTATCTTCCTTTCCCTCTAAACTGGCAGACACAGTTTGTCTTGGTGGTTATGATTTGTTACCAAGTTTTCTCTAGTCACTCACCAATTTGTTTCCCTAGCCACTCTCTGATTTGTTTGTATCTTTCCACGCCACTGGCAGCTCACAGCAACACAACATCCTCCTGACAGACTTCTCTGCCTCTCGAGGACAATGTTCCACACCCCTGACTCTAAAATGCATTTGCTTGGCTGGGTGTGGTGGTACATGTCGGTAGTCACAGTACCGAAGAGGCCGACAGGGACTGAGGTCAGTCTAGACTGTATACAACTCTGGTTCAAAAATTAAATAAGTAGGGCGTGGTGGCGCATGCCTTTAATCCCAGTGCTTGGGAGGCAGAGGTAGGAGGATCACTGTGAGTTCCAGGCCACCTTGAGACTCCATAGTGAATTCCAGGTCAGCCTGGACTAGAAAGTGAGACTCTACCTTGAAAAACAAACAAACAAAAAGTTAACTAAATAAACAAAAGAAAACATAATTTAAGGTCAGCTCTCTTGTCCGCATATATAAGCCACCCACAGTGTTCTAGCACTCTGGGGGGGGGGGAAGCTCAAAGCCCTCAGCAGGACCTCCCCTTTCAGACCTTCCCGTGGTCACCCACATGAGCTAGCCCCCCTTCTTACCCCACACGCTGTCCTCTTCCTGCAGTGCCTGGCGATCTTCTATTTCAGAGATTGTTTTCTTTAAGACCCCCTGCCCAAGTTGCCTACCCTCTTCTGGATTTCAACTTTACAAACACTATATGCCTATACCTTCCCGCCCGAACCTCTTTCCAGCACTCTGCAACCTCTTATAAGACTGAGCTATGTGAGGGCCCATACGGGACTTATCCATTTACTGTGTCCTCAGTGGCTACGACATATCATCGTCTATAGGGGAATGAAAGACTGAATGGCACTATGATTAAAACCACCCTTCAATACCACCTTTATGACAACACATCACAAGCTAGGACAGCAAACTATGCGGTTTATTATGCTTGTATGTGATGTGGTGAGTTTGGGTGTGTGGTGCAAGCTGTGTCCTTGTAGTGGGTGCCCCCTGTGACGCTTTCACATGTGGAAGAGGGTGCTTTACGCAAGCCTGGGCAATTACCTGGTCTCTGGTCCCTTTGTGGGGCTGGGGTTTCGAGTGCGTGTGTGGCCACAACCAGCTGTGTACATAGGTTCTGGGGGTTCTAACTCTGGCTGCTTCAGGCCCTCTCAGGCCCTCTCAGGCCCTCACGCTTGTGTAAGAAGCACACTTAACCACGGAACCATCTCTCTAGTCCCAAAGTATGGGTTTGACATCACAAGATGGTAACTATCTTCTCAATTATTTACTAACCTCTATTTGTTGAATTCTCAAATTGGAAATTAAGTCCCAACGAGCCACTCCATTTCTGTCATATCCTCTGAAACCAAAGCCTGCAGCATTGTTAATAGCGTCAGCTGTAACAAACAAAAAGTAAGAAACTTTAGAACAATTTTTCTCAAGAAGTATGCACTCTTATATTCTGTCCTTTATTCTGTTTTTTAAAGAGCTTCCTCTTTTTAAAAATTTTATTTATTTATGAGAGAGAGAGAGAGAGACAGAGAGAGAGAGAGGGAGAAAGAGAGAGAGAATGGGTGCGCCAGGGTCTCTAGCCACTGCAAACAAACTTCAGACACATGTACCCCCTTGTGCATCTGGCTTACATGGGTCCTGGGGAATTGAACTGGGGTCCTTTGGCTTTGCAGGCAAATGCCTTAACCTCTAAGCCATCTCTCTAGTCCTCTGTCCTTTATTCTTTTTTTTGGTTTTTCAAAATAGGGTCTCACTCTAGCTCAGGCTGACTTGGAATTCACTCTGTAGTATCAGAGTGGCCTTGAACTCATGGCGATCCTCCTACCTCTGCCTCCCGAGTGCTGGGACTAAAGGCGTGCGCCACAATGCCAGGCTGTCTGTCCTTTATTCTTAAACACTAAAAGTTGTTTGTTTGTTTGATTGGAGGTGCTGGGAATGAAATCTAAGCCTTGCACATGCTAGGCAAGCCCTTTACTACCCAACTATATCCTGAGCCCATAATTCACTCAAATTCTTTTTTATTGAGAGCCTTCATAATTGAAAACATAAAAACTTGATCATGTTCCCACCCCTTTATTCATTTTATTTCATCCACTCTCCCCTGGCCCCATCCCCTGAGGAGCCTCCTCTTTCAAGATAGTCCTTCCTCTGTTTTTTTAAAAAATTTTTTTTGTTTTACTTATTTATTTGGGAGCAACAGACAGAGAGATAAAGAGGGGGAGGGAGGGAAGGAGGGAGAGAGAGAGAGAGGGAGAAAACGGGTACACCAGGGCCTCCAGCCACTGCAAACGAACTCCAGATGCGTGCGCCCCCTTGTGTATCTGGCTAATGTGGGTCCTGGGGAACTGAGCCTCAAACCGGGTCCTTAGGCTTCACAGGCAAGCGCTTAACCACTAAGCCATCTCTCCAGCCCTCCTCTGTTTTTTTTTAAATATTTTATTTTTCTTTATTTATTTGAGAGAGAGAGAGAGAAATAGGCAGGGGAAGAGAAAGAGAATACACGTGCCAGGGCCTCCAGCCACTGCTAATGAGCTCCAGATACGTGCACCGCCTTGGATATTTGGCTTACGTGGGTACTGCGGAGTTGAACCTGGGTCCTTTGGCTTTGTATGCAAGTGCCTTAACCACTAATCAATCTCTCCAGGCCCCCTTCTTCTGTTTTATTGCTTTGATCCTTTTGTCTTCCTCTGTCCTCCAGATCAAAATGTTAACGGGCTCGGAACTGTGCTGGTTTTGTAAAGGTATTGGTGACTACTATGGGATTTACTCTTATTCTTAAGAGAAGAATCTTTACCATATATAATGAAAATTGCCCCCATGAGGACACCTGGTGAGTCAACAGAACGCCAGCCATTGATCGCGAGGGGATGGAAGGTGAAGGGTGCAGGTTGCTGAGCACCCATGGGCTGAGGAGGAGGCTGTGCAGAGGAGGAACTGTCCAGCGCTGCGACACTCAGCAGGCGGCAGCAGAGTGCGCAGCTTTGTGGAAGGAGCTGCCAGGGCAGGGCTCTACCCTGGGATAACCGTGGCTTGCAGACCTTTGAGTCTCTAAATAAATAAGAGTACATAATGGGGCACAGTGTTTTAATTGTGCTTGCTTTAACCAGAAGCCATGTGACATATGTCTCCAAAATATGCTTTCCAACCCTTTCATCACAGTGTGCAACTAGACACCTTTGTTTACAGAACTCCCTCAACTAAACCCTTTCCCAAACAACTAGAAGTGTTTATAATTTATACCATTGACGTTATCACAAAAGCACAAAAAGTTGAAAACTAACAAAACCCAGCACAACACTATAACTACATAGACATGTGTCACATCTGTAAGTTGTTTATTACTTCTTTATTACATTAACCAAAAATTACACTTGGTGAAAAATAAACAAGCAAGATTGACCTCTCTGTCAGGTATAAGTAGTCAAATACATATGAATCTTTAAGCCCACCAATATAGTTAACACTCATATTTAATACGATACAAGAAAGATGTGCTAGCCGGGCGTGGTGACGCACGCCTTTAATCCCAGCTCTCGGGAGGCAGAGGTAGGAGGATCGCCACGAGTTTGAGGCCACCCTGAGACTCCATAGTGAATTCCAGGTCAGCCTGGGCTAGAGTGAGACTCTACCTCAGGAAAAAAAAAAAGAAAGAAAAAGAAAAAGAAAGAAGTGCTAATAGCTGCTGCTCAAACAGCCTCCACCTCTCCTATAGCTGTCACTTATAACTTCTCACTTATGCTTTCTCTCTACCCTATTTGGCATGCTGCTGCCTGGGAGGCCCCCAGCTCCTAACCACCTGCTCACATCACAAGAGGACTGACTCAGGGAGTGGTCGAGAGCAGAGAGCCGGAGGAGTGAGCATCAGGTGTGTTTTCTGGGCTCTGCTCCCCCAGCTCCCCAGCAGCCATCTCCACATAGGGCTCCCAAGGCTCCTCAGCCGAGCCACGGTTCCAAGCGCCTTAATGTTGGCAGCAATTTCAATGTTACTCTCTCCCTTCATGGTTAAACTCAATGGTTTCCAAACCTGAGTTAAGAGGAAAAACTGCTCAGACTACAAAGAATGGAGTCTTTGAAAGGGCCAGGAAACGGTTGCATGTAGTCGAGGACTCCTAGAAGCCTGATTACATGCTAGGAGACCATGAAGTGAGGAAATAACTGCCACTATCTGGGTAGCCACTTCGTAACATTAAAGTTATAATTTCAAAAGTATTGTGTGCACATGAAGTCAGCAAGGTAATGACCCAGAATCTACTTCTATCATTCTGCTAAATAGTAGTTATTGTTGAAATGCAAAAACAAAATTAAAGAATGATTTTGCAACTCTTGGATTCCTGAAAACATTTTCTTGGATTTCCCAGAAATCATTAAGCTTCAGTCTGAGGAGCAAATAGACAAGTAAAAACAAGCAAGCTTTCGTCCACTCCTCCACTGACACACATTTCAGCTTAGACCTTAGCTCCTAAACAGCACTAGGACCTATGCCATTATAGTGCGGCTGTAGCATACATGCTTATTAAATTGGATAGCCTATAAACTTATGCCTAAGAAGTGTCTAAATTCTTTTTTTTCCTTTTCTTTTTTCTTTCTTTCTTTATTTTCTCAATTTTTATTAACATTTTCCATGATTATAAAAAATATCCCATGGTAATACCCTCCCTCCCCCTACTTTCCCCTTTGAAATTCCATTCTCCATCATATCCCCTCCCCATCTCAATCAGTCCCTCTTTTATTCTGATGTCATGATCTTTTCCTCCTCTTATGATGGTCTTGTGTAGGTAGTGTCAGGCACTATGAGGTCATGGATATCCAGGCCATTTTATGTTTGGAGGGAGCACGTTGTAAGGAGTCCTACCCTTCCTTTGACTCTTACATTCTTTCCACCACCTCCTCTGCATTAGACCCTGAGCCTTGGAAGGTGTGATCGAGATGTTACTCAGTACTCC
Organism: Dipus sagitta; assembly: GCA_036346955.1. Lineage (NCBI taxonomy): Eukaryota > Metazoa > Chordata > Mammalia > Rodentia > Dipodidae > Dipus > Dipus sagitta. The sequence goes on along the minus strand of CM070793.1, from coordinate 25,002,155 downwards.
AGTCAAAGAAGTGTCTGATTTCTTTAAAATGTAGTTTACCTTCTAATTTACTTACTTAGGGAGAACTGAGGAAAAAGAAACTAATCTCACCTTGTCTTGTTTGTTCAAACCAAATATTGGAGATAGGGGAATCACACAGCCCCTAGGATTATTTCTGATTGCCAGAGCTAGCAAAGAAATAATTAATAATCTCATGTAATTTTACATATATACAAGGAGCTTATAGTTTTCTCAAAAGCCATGTTAATTTACAAAGATCATTAGGAATCTATTTGGTATTATTGGTATTTAAATTTGGCTAGAAGAAATATGAGTTTGGATCCATGCAAAGGCAGGTAGGTAATACATGGTTGTAATTCCAACACTCAGGAGGACTGAGAAGGGAGGGAGGATCCTGGGTAACAGGCAAGTCTTGCCTGCTTATAAGACCCCGCCTCAAAACAAGTCCTCACACGGTAACTATATATTTTAATTGGTCACTAATTTGCCAGGCTAAAGTAACTTTTAATAATGCTATTATGTATAATGAAAGACTGAACATTTGAATTTTAGTAATAAAAAATAAAACCAACAGTGAAAGCTGTACCTATCATTGGCCTTGCTGTGCTGATGTGGTCTATGTGCAGTTGTTCAAATGTTCACCGAGTACCGAACATGAGCAAGGTGAACGGGACACGATCTTAAGAATAAAGGCTGGAGAGATGGCTTAGTGGTCAAGCGCTTGCCTATGAAGCCTGAGGACCCCAGTTCGAGGCTCGATTCCCCAGGACCCATGTTAGCCAGATTCGTTTGCAGTGGCTGGAGGCCCTGGCACGCCCATTCTCTCTCTTACTCTCTATCTGCCTCTCTCTGTGTCTGTTGCTCTCAAATAAATAAATAAACAAACAACAACAACAAAAAGAATAAAGGCAGGTGGGGCTGGAGAAGATGGCTTAGCGGATAAGGCGCTGGCCTGCAAAGCCAAAGGACCCCAGCTCGATTCCCCAGAACCCAAGTAAGCCAGATGCACAAGGTGGCACATGCATCTGGAGTTTGCGGTGGCTGGAGGCCCTGGTATGCCCATTCTCTCTCTCTACCTCTTTCTCTCTCAAATAAATAAAATAAAATAAAAAGAACAAAGGCAGGTAAAAGACATACCAAAGAGTTTTCACTTATCCCACGAAATACATCCCCTTCAGTCCATCCTCCACAGTGTGGTCAGTCTGATCTGCCATTAGCCTGCCTGAAGCTTCTCAAGGCGTGGCAGTGCAGGAGAGGCCTTGTGAAAGGATGTTTTCCCTCCCAGATCCATCCTTTCTGCGTGGTCCTCACAACACAGGTTACAGAAAACAAAGAATGTCCCTGGCCTCTTTGCTCATGAATGTAAAACTAGCCATTTTTCTCCTGAAATCATTCAATCTTTTTTTTTTTTTCCTTTGGTTTTTCGAGGTAGGGTCTCACTCTAGTCCAGGCTGGCCTGGAATTTACTATGTAGTCTCAGGGTGCCCTTGAACTCTAGGCGATCCTCCTACCTCTGCCTTCCAAGAGTTGGGATATTTATTTACTTATTTTGGCGTTTTGTGGTAGGGTTTCACTCTAGCCCAGGCTGATCTGGAATTCACTATGTAGTCTCAGGGTGGCCTTGAACTCACTGAGATCCTCCTACCTCTGCCTCCCAGTGCTGGGATTAAAGGTGTGTGCCACCACGTCCGGCTCTCATTCAATCTTCAAGATACAGCTGAACGCTTTCTTTTCCTCTTGTACTTGCTCCACCGCCAGGCATCAGTGCCGCCTCCTTCTGTGCACTAATGGGATTTGTTCACTGTGCTGCTGAGGTGCTGACCATACTACAGCACAGCCAACAGTTCACTTAATGGGTGTTAATAATGGCAAGCTTACTAAAGTCATGCTAAGTTATCAAGGTGTTGAAGGTAGAGACTCTATCATATAGGTTAGCATCACTTCTAGCTAGCACAGAATCTAGCATGCAGCAAGCATTCAATAAATAATCTGTTGTGATTGTTTATCTTATAACAAAATGGGCCTTACACATGAACACAGATGACCCTGATTTTTCTACTTGGTCTTCAACCATATATCCTCAAGGGGGCACTATTGAGCTGGATGCCGCTGCATGCTTTAGTGAGTAGGTCTAGCACTTGGGGAGCCGGAGGCAGGGGAAGAGCTTGAACTCTGGAGTTTGAGGCCAGTCTGGACAACAATGCTTCATCACAAAAAACAGAATCAAAATTAAAAGGAGGTAAGATACACTCGAGTGCTACTTACCTAAGGTCCACGCAAAATAGTACTTAGGTCTGGCAGCCAAAAGAGAGATATACAGGTAGGTGACTTTGGTGGGCCACGAAGCTGTGGCCTGGAAACGCTCATCAATATTGTACTCCACAGGCAACACGTTGGAGATGGTCAAGTGAAATAACAAGGAAAGTCCGCAGACTAAGAGCTTGTCAGTAACGGCTGCCTGCAAAGTACGAGATGGGCCGTGAGCTCAACCCACGTTATCACCAGATGACTCTTCCCCAGTGCAGCAAAGACTTAACAAACTCTCCTGGTCCAAGATCAGAAGCTGTCTACACTCTGCACTGCAGGTCCCACACAGGGACATTTCCAACCTCATCACCAACTAGGCAGCTCTGTTAAACCCTCAATATGTGTGTTCAGAACTTTCAGGAAATAAATATAAAAAATTTAAAAGCAAGCACAAATGAACATTTGTGAATGGAAATAAATTTAGAAAATATTGAAATTATGTTTTTTGGGAGTGGTTCCTAACTGAAGGGTAAAAGTGATATTAATTTCAGGTATTTAAAATTTTAAGTTAGGGCTGGAGGGATGGCTTAGCCATTAAGGTGTTTGCCTGCAAAGCCAAAGAACCCAGGTTTCATTCCCCAGGACCCACGTCAGCCAGATGCACAAGGGAGTGCACACGTCTGGAATTCGTTTGCAGTGGCTGGAGGCCCTGGCATGCCCATTCTCTCTCTCTTCCCTGTTAAATAAATAAATAAAAAATATTTAAAATTTTAAGTTGCTGGGTTTACCTCTGTACTGAGGAACCTTGGGAGTTCTCTCAGGAGGAAGGCTGCCTGAGGAGATTAGTTTGTAATGTGAAGTAGGGAGACAGGACCCATGGGAAGCCCCACCTGTGGTTTGATTCCCCTGCTTTCTTTCCTTTTAAAGTTGTGTGAACATCACTCATAATATACAGTCTGTTGTGCTTGTTCCCTGTTGTCCAAATGCTAAGCACTACATGGACATCACAATCCATATACTGTGTTAACTCTGAAAGTTATTTGATGATGCAGCATTCTTTAAGAATAACAAAGCTGGGGCTGAAGAGATGGCTCAGTGGTTAAGTGCACTTCCTGCATAAGCATGAGGGTCCAAGGCGCCCCAGTTCAAATCTCTAGACACCAGGTAAAACAGATGGGTGTTGCCACATGTGCCTTTAACCCCAGTTTGCCAGTCTTTGGAGTCTCACAAGCGCTGGAATTATTCAAAGGAGACTTTGGCTCAAAACAAGGTCATGCAGTACAGGGACAGAGCAGGTCACCCTACCTTCCACTCCGTCCTCTACAGACAAGCAATGTCTGCCCCAGGTGAACACATGGAGCACTGCAAGGGCACACACACACACACGCACCACACTACAAACATGTGAGCACACACACGCACATGCACACGCACGTGCGCAAGAGACTTTACAAAAATTCTTTAAAAAGGGCTGGAGAGGGGCTGGAGAGATGGCTTAGAGGTTAAGGCGTTTGCCTGCAAAGCCAAAGGATCCCGGTTTGACTCTCCAGGACCCATGTAAGCCAACTGTACAAGGGGGTGCATGCATGTGGAGTTCGTTTGCAGTGGCTAATGGGCCTGGTGTGCCCATTCTCTCTCTTTCTCTCTGCCTCTTTCTCTCTCTTATATAAATAAATAAATAAATAAATAAATAAATAAATAAATAAAGGGCTGGAGAGATGGCTTAGCGGTTAAGGTGCTTGCCTGCAAAGCCTAAGGCCCAGGTTCAATTCCCCAGGACCCACATAAGCCAGATGCACAAGGTGGCGCATGTGTCTGGAATTCATTTGTAGTGGCTGGAGGCCCTGGTGCTCCCATCCTCTCTCAAGTAAATAGTTAAAGAATAACAAAACTAACATTTTCCTGGAAGACTGATGGAGGCAGGAGGCTGTTCTTTGCAACACTGCGGGAAGTGGTATCTTGTGTACGTTTCATTATTTTGAGACAGGGTCTTACTGAGAGTGCAGGCCTCCATCTACTGATCTTCTCTTGCCTCTATCCTCTCTACCTGATGAGACTGCAGGCACGCACCACCATGTCCACCATGCTCTGTGTTCTTACAACTCATAATATTGTAGTTTAGAAGGTCAGAATCTATGAACTTCAGTATAAGAATACCACATAAACTGTGACTGTAAAGACACAAGAAGTAAAAAAGAAATGCTGAATCCAAATTAAGGAATAAGTACCTGGATTTAGATTATACTCTAGGGCTGCAGAGATGACTTAGAAGTTAAGGTGCTTCCCTGTGAAGCCCAAGTACCCAGGTTCGATTCCCTAGTACCCATGTAAGGCCAGAAGCACATGGTGGTGCATGTGTCTGGAGTTTGTTTGCAGTGGCTGGAGGTCCTGGCATGCCCATTCTCTCTATCTGCCTCTTTCTCTCTCTCTCTTTCTCTAATAAATAAAATATAGATTATACTCTAAATTGCCAAATAATATTCAAATTAACTGAAATAATTTATAAAGGAATGTCCACAGATAAACACGTAACAGATTGGCAGGTGTGGCCCAGGAGCCACCCACCTCTGCCTGCGTAGCAAAAGAGCTTGTACTTGGGCATGGAAATTTAGCCCAACCAGACTCTTGTCACCAAATATAACTATGTGGTTACATTTCGGTCAAGGGAATTTGAGCAAATGCAGTGAGGACCAGCTGCCATGTTATTCACATACTGTTGACATCTGAGTGCCATGTAGGATAAAAATAAACTTCCACTCACACACTGCCATGTTATTTTCATCTTTGTTTCAGCAGCCAAACGTGTATCTTGACTACTACAGATAAAGGCAATTGAGAGGACTCAAGAAAAGAGCCAGTTATGTGTTCCACTACTTTTCTTTGGATCCCAAGAGTCTACATACCATGTGAAGGCACCAAGCACTTCCAGATGCCATTTGAGGGGAATGGTTTTGTGGAAGGATAACATGTGAAGGAAGCCTTTAAGAAAGAGTAAAACTTTGACTGCCAGTGATTAACAGGAGCAGGGCAAACAGGAAAGTTCCAGTGGGCTGGGTCATAAAGGTAGAGAAGGGAAATGTCTGGAAAAGTGGCCCAGTCAAGTCCACAAAGAGGGCTTAAATGTAAAACACTCCACCACAGGACAGCATTATGTGCATTAAGGAATTCACATAGTTTCCTTATTCAGTTTTGTTCTTTAATCATGGTATTGTTTCTACTAGGCACCATTATTAGATAGTGTGTGAATAATCTTTTATCTTGAAAAATACCAAGAAACAGATGGGGAAAACAGGACTGGTGGCACAGGAATATAAATTCAGCTGCTTGGGAAGCCATGGCTGGAGAATCATGAGTTCAACGCCTGCCTGGGCTACAGAATGAGGTCAAGGGCAACCTTGGTGACTTAGCAAGATCCTGCCGTAAAAGAGGGATGGGAGCTTGGGATACAGCTCAGTGATGGAACACTTGCCTAGCACACACAGGCCCTGGGCTCAGTCCTAGCAACACACACACACACACCCACACACCCACACACCCACACACACACCCACACACACACCCAATGGGAAAATTCACCAAGTGTAAACATTAGGGTCTTTCAATAAATCAAACAAAGAACTATGAGCTGGAAAGTACGAGGTCTCCAGATGAAGCTCGTGACCTTACATTTGGGGACGGGTCTGCTCTTCCCTGCTGCGCCTCTTCTTTTCCATTTTCACTGGCCTGTGTCACATAGGATGGCCTGCCTTCAATGAAAGTAATGTAGTCTTTGTAAGAGCAGAGTGGACCTGCCAGGATGCCCATGAAGTTACAGTTGTAACTTACATACTCCAGGAGACTTGGCATGCGCCTGCAATGACAAGACACACAAGCTGTGAGGCGTGACCGACGCTTCAGGAAGTTTCGTAGGAATAATAGTCATGTGCTCATTGCCTTTACCAGTTCCAAAATAAAAGAGACCTTATTTTTCGTTTGCACCACACTCGAAGAATTTGAAAGACTGAGACATAGCAATGTTCAACAGTATTTTGGAGTAGGGGACTTTATAAAGCACTTTATGAGCTATGATAAAGGATTTTCAATGTTTTCTCATGATGAAAGACAGTTGCAACATGGCACAGAGAATCATCTGCTACTACTCGCTGCCTTTTCCCTTCCACAAATGCATGTTGAGTACCAGCACAGGCTCCACAGGCTCCAGGGTCCGCACATACAGCACTAAGCAAAGGGAGGGAATTTTAGCGTTCATGGAACACACATCCCAGTTGTAGAAAACATGTATGTATGTATGTATGTATGTATGTATCTATCTATCTACGTGCATGCACGTGTGTGTATGAGTGCACATGCCCTATGTGTATGTGGTGACCACAGGACAACCTTGGGTGTCATTCTCAGGTATGCTGGCTGCATCTTTATTTTTATTTATTAGAGTCAGAGGGAGAAGGGGAGAGACAGAGAGAGCAAGAGAAGAGAATGGGTGTGCCAGGGCTTCCAGCCACTGCAAAAGAACTCCAAACAGATGAACCCCCTTGTGCATCTGGCTAACGTGGGTCCTGGGGAATTGAACCTGGGTCCTTTGGCTTTGCAGGCAAGCACCTTAACCACTAAGCCATCCCTCCAGCCCTAAAGATTTATTTTTTATTTTGTTTTTATCGGCCACATCTTTTTTTTTTTCTTGGAGGGTTTTGCTCTAGCCCAGGCTGTCCTGGAATTCACTATGCAGTTTCAGGGTGGCCTCAAACCCTTGGCGATCCTCCTACCTCTGCCTCCCGAGTGCTGGGATTAAAGGCGTGAGCCACCATGCCCAGCTTTGGCCACATTTTTATGGGACAGGATCCCTCACTGGCTTGGAGCTAGCCAATTAGGCTAGTTGGGCTGACCAGTGAACTTCAGGGGTTCACCTGTCTCTGCCTTCCCAGCACTAGGGTCTTAGGCATAAGCCACCACACCTGGCATTTATCTAAGTACTGGGGATTGAACTCAGGACCCCAGGCTTGAGAAGCAGGCACTTTCTGATATATACATATGTACACACACACATACACGTCAATGTATACACACACACACACACACACACCATACATAAGTTTGATACACACACACACATATTGGAGATGCGAAGTGCTTTTACAAAAAGGAGATCTCTTATTCAGAAGTCACAGAAGGTACATGTAAGCAGAGACCAGAAGAAAGTGAGAGGTGACAAGGAGCACAGACTACAGGAGTGATCAGGGCAGGATCCTTGAGCAAGGCGTGTCTGCACCAAGGTGGCCACAGTAGAGGACGCTGCCCTGTGCTCTGAGGCAGAGAAAAGGCAGGGCTGAGATCACAGAGGGCCTGTTGCCCTTTAGCCCACGGAAGGATCTATGAGTTTTGTTTTTTTCCCCAAGGTAGGGTCTCACTCTGGCCCAGGCTGACCTGGAAGTCACTATGTAGTCTCAGGGTGGCCTCGAACTCTCGGAGGTCCTCCTACCTCTGCCTCCCGAGTGCTGGGATTAAAGGTGTGCACCACCACGCCCGGCTCTATGAGTTCATTTTGAATGAGATGAAAACCTGCACTAGGGATTTAAGGACCATGTTTGAAAAGCAACACTTCAGCCCTCCTGTGGACACTGCGGAAGCAGGAAGACCAGCGGAGGACCAGTGGCATGGAAGGTGACAGCAGCTGGAGGCCACTGACAGCAGTGTGCTGCGTGGTTTCTTGAAGGAGACCTGTGTGCTCCACTGAGGGACAGCTATGGGATCTGAGAGAAAAAGGAGATGAAAATGTCTCAAAATAGTCTTAATTCCTTTGCCTTGAGATCTGCCCAAATGACACAGAGCACACATTGTTTACCAAGCATTCCAGTTCAACTACCAGAAAGGAAGAATTAACTACCTGGGCATGGAAAGGAGACTTCCAAACGAGGCTAGGATCACTCCTTCCTCTCTAGGAGGGGCTATCTCCACAGAAAATACATTCCTTGTGGATGAAGGAGTAAAGCAAGCACCATCATATAGACCAGGCTTTTAAAAATATTTTTATTTATTTATTTGCAAGCAGAGAGAGACAGAGAGAGAATGAGAAGGAACGGATATGCCAGCACCTCCAGCCACTGCAAATGAACCCCAGATGCATGTGCCACCTTGTGCAGCTGACTTTACATGGGTGCTGAGGAATCAAACCAGGGCCATCAGGCTTTGCAAGCAAGTGCCTTTAACCACTGAGTCATCTCTCCAGCCCTGGACATTTTTTTTTTTTTTAAAGAAAGGAGAAACACTGAAAGTAATGAACAAAGCTTTAGGGACCTTAGGTACAATGACAAAGAGTTTAATGTTTATTTTAATTTATTTATTTGAGAGCGACAGACAGAGAGAGAAAGAGGGAAAGAGATAGAGAGAGGGAGAGAATGGGCGCACCAGGGCTTCCAGCTACTGCAAACGAACTCCAGATGCGTGCGCCCCCTTGTGCATCTGGCTTACGTGGGTCCTGGGGAATCGAGCCTTGAACCGGGGTCCTTAGGCTTCACAGGCAAGTGCTTAACCCCTAAGCCATCTATCCAGGTCGACATTATTTTATTTTATTATTTATTTGAGAGAGAGAGAGAGAGAGAGAGAGAGAGAGAGAGGAGATGATACAGAAATAGGCAGGAAGAGAGAGAGAGAGAGAATGGATGCGCCAGGGCCTCCAGCCACTGCAAGCAAACTTCAGAGGCATGCGACCCCTTGTGCATCTGGTTTACGTGGGTCCTGGGAAGTCGAACCTGGATCCTTTGGCTTTGCAGGCAAGTGCCTTAACCACTAAGCAATCTCTTTAGCCTCCTGAACATTATTTTTATTTAAAAGTAATCACTAGAACAACACAGTCCTCCCCTCTGGCACTATCCAGGTAAACATTCATCCAAAACACTTTAAACGCCTTTTCTAATTTTTCTGGGGAGAAGGGGAGAGGTGAGAGGGGAGAAGGGGAGAGGTGAGAGGGGGAGAGGGGAGAGGGGAGAAAGGTAGAGGGGAGAGGAGAGAGGAGGGGGGAGATAGGAGCGGGGAGAGGGGAACAGAGGAGAGGGGAGAAGGGGAGAGGGAGAGAGGGGAGAAGGGGGAGAGGGGAGAAGGGGGAGAGGGGAGCAGGGGAGAGGGCAGAGGGGAGAGGGGAGAGGAGAGGGGAGAGGGGAAAGGGGAGAGGAGGGGGGAGATAGGAAGGGGGAGAGAGGAGAGGGGGAGAGGGGAGAGGGAGGGAGGGGAGAAGGGGAGAGCGGGAAAGGGGAGAGGAGAGAGGAGAGGGGAGAGGGGGAGTAGGGAAAAGGGGAGAGGGGAGAAGGAGAAAAAGGGAGAGGGGGAGAGGGGAGAGGGAGAGAGGGGAGAAGGGGAGAGCGGGAAAGGTGGGGGAGAGTGGAATGTAACTAGGACTGGGGGTTTCCAGGTGGCTGCATGAGAGGAAAAGGAGAAACGGAGCTGTGTGTCTGTGAGTGATGGTGACTGGGCAGACTAAGGGCTCAGAAAGGTCAGAGAGCCCAGAATAAACTAACAGTTTATCAGTTAAGTATATTCAAGTGGATGTGTATTATTACATGAAGACTGACTATAGAGAATATTTAAAAATATTTATTTATTTATTTGACAGAGAAAGGGGGTGGAGAGAGAGACAGAGAGAGAGAAAGAGAGAGAGAGAATGGGCACACAAGGGCCTCCAGTCACTGCAAACAAACTCCAGACGTGTGTGCTCCCTTGTGCATCTGGCTAACGTGGGACCTGGGGAACCAAATCAGGGTCCTTTGGCTTTGCAGCAAATGCCTTAACTACTAAGCCATCTCTCCAGCCCACTTTAGAGAGTATTTTAAAGATAGGGCAGACATGAGAAGCTTCCCAGATATGCAGCCTGGGATCAAATGGTGATCCACCATCACAAACATCACCTTTGTATTCTAGCAGCTGTGTATTCATTAGTTCTGCATTTAAAGACAAAGCACTCCATAGAAAAATTTTCCCTGAAGGTAAAAGGAGTATTTCATCTCCAATAGTTTAGATTGACATAGACTTTGCCAAGAAATTAAGCTATTCCTTAGATGACTCTTCAGAACAATAACAAAGGAAGCAGGAGCTGACCTCAGAATAAATCCTCCAGTCATAACGAGCAGTATCTTCTTTATCTTAACGTGTACTCCATGTGCTACATTAACACGTTATGTTATAGAACAGTCCCTGCTCTTGGTCTATAAAAAGTAGCTGCTATTATTGCTAGGAAATATTACATGGCACACATGCTACCTTCTTTTTTTCTTTTTTTTTTGTGTGTATTTTTGAGGAAGGGTCTCACCCTAGCCAAGGCTGACCTGGAATTCACTATGTAGTCTCAGGATGGCCTCAAAGTCATGGTGACCCTCCTACCTCTGCCTCCTGAGTGCTGGGATTAAAGGCGCATGCCACCACGCCCTGTTACATGCTACCTTCTTATCTTTGAGGAACTCAGAGTCTCAGTGACAAAGACGTGGTGGACACCCTCATGGAACACACTGTGCAGCAGCACAAACAAGGATCTTAGAGCCCTGGATGATGCCCAGCCTAGCACAGAAAACCGAAAGGACCAAGAAGCCTTAACCCCGGGGAATAATGTGTGTACTGGGCAGATACAGCATGAACCATGGTAGTTAATATGTAATGATGCTCACTTTACAGTTACTCCCCTCTGTGATGGATAACTTGTGTACTGGGCAGATATAGTATGAACCACGGTAGTTATGACGTAATGACGCTCACCTTACAGCAAATCCCTCTGTGATGGATAACGTGTGCACTGGGCAGATACAGCATGAACCATGGTAGTTATGATGCAATGACGATCACCTTACAGCTAATCCCACTGTGATGGTTAACGTGTGCACTGGGCAGACACAGCATGAACTATGGTAGTTATGACGTAATGACGCTCACCTTACAGCTAAATCCCTCTGTGATGGATAACGTGTGCACTGGGCAGACACAGCATGAACCATGGTAAATATGATGCAATGACGCTCACCTTACAGCTAATCCCTCTGTGATGGATAACCTGTGCACTGGGCAGACACAGCATGAACCATGGTAGTTATGATGTAATGACGATCACCTTACAGTTAATCCCACTGTGATGGATAACGTGTGCACTGTGCAGACACAGCATGAACCATGGTAGTTATGACGTAATGACGCTCACCTTACAGCTAATCCCTCTGTGATGGATAACGTGTGCACTGGGCAGACACAGCATGAACCATGGTAGTTATAACGTAATGACGCTCACCTTACAGCTAATCCCTCTGTGATGGATAACGTGTGCACTGGGCAGACACAGCATGAACCATAGTAGTTAAGATGTAATGATGCTCACCTTACAGCTAATCCCTCTGTGATGGATAACGTGTGCACTGTGCAGACACAGAATGAACCATGGTAGTTATGACGTAATGACGCTCACCTTACAGCTAATCCCTCTGTGATGGATAACGTGTGCACTGGGTAGACACAGCATGAACCATGGTAGTTATGACGTAATGACGCCCACCTTACAGCTAATCCCTCTGTGATGGATAACGTGTGCACTGGGCAGACACAGCATGAACCATGGTAGTTATGACGTAATGACGCTCACCTTACAGCTAATCCCTCTGTGATGGATAACGTGTGCACTGGGCAGACACAGCATGAACCATGGTAGTTAAGATGTAAAGACGCTCACCTTACAGCTAATCCCTCTGATGGATAACGTGTGCACTGGGCAGACACAGCATGAACCATGGTAGTTATGACGTAAAGACGCTCACCTTACAGCTAATCCCTCTGATGGATAACGTATGCACTGGGCAGACACAGCATGAACCATGGTAGTTATGACGTAATGACGCTCACCTTACAGCTAATCCCACTGTGATGGATAACGTGTGCACTGGGCAGACACAGCATGAACCATGGTAGTTATGACGTAATGACGCTCACCTTACAGCTAATCCCTCTGTGATGGATAACGTGTGCACTGTGCAGACACAGCATGAACCATGGTAGTTATGACGTAATGACGCTCACCTTACAGCTAATCCCTCTGTGATGGATAACGTGTGCACTGGGCAGACACAGCATGAACCATGGTAGTTATGACGTAATGACGATCACCTTACAGCTAATCCCACTGTGATGGATAACGTGTGCACTGGGCAGATACAGCATGAACCATGGTAGTTATGATGTAATGACGCTCACCTTACAGCCAATCCCTCTGTGATGGATAACGTGTGCACTGGGCAGACACAGCATGAACCATGGTAGTTATGACATAATGACGCTCACCTTACAGCTAATCCCTCTGTGATGGATAATGTGTGTACTGTGTAGATACGGCATGAACCATGGTAGTTAAGATGTGATGACGCTCACCTTACAGCCAATCCCCTCTGTGATGGATAACGTGTGCACTGGGCAGACACAGCATGAACATGGTAGTTTTGATGTAATGACACTCACCTTACAGCTAATCCCGCTGTGATGGATAACGTGTGCACTGGGTAGACACAGCATGAACCATGGTAGTTATGACGTAATGACGCTCACCTTACAGCTAATCCCACTGTGATGGTTAACGTGTGCACTGGGTAGACACAGCATGAACCATGGTAGTTATGATGTAATGACGCTCACCTTACAGCCAATCCCTCTGTGATGGATAACGTGTGCACTGGGCAGACACAGCATGAACCATGGTAGTTATGACATAATGACGCTCACCTTACAGCTAATCCCTCTGTGATGGATAATGTGTGTACTGTGTAGATACGGCATGAACCATGGTAGTTAAGATGTGATGACGCTCACCTTACAGCTAATCCCCTCTGTGATGGTGTCAGTTCTTCATCCTTTCGAAACATCCCTGGGGAAAAAAAGTAGGTGCTTTCATCAGTTACGCTTCCTCACAAGAATGGTGTCAGTCCTGTTCACACTGCAGCACGTGCTTCATATGAGATATCTGGGGCTACAGTAGGAGGATATCAAGTTAAGGCCAGCCTGGACTACACAGGGATTTCAAAGCTATCCTGGGTTATACATCATTCTCTGTCTCAAGAAAAAAAAAAAGGCCTCAAAGCGTTTGAGGGATGGCTTAGCGGTTAAGGCATTTGCCTGAAAAGCCAAAGGACCCTGGTTCGATTACCCAGGACCCATGTTAGCCAGATGTACAAGGGGGCACACGTGTCTGGAGTTTGTTTGCAGTGGCTGGAGGCCCTGCCATGCCCATTCTCTCTCTCTCTCCCTCTTTCTCTGTCAAATAAATAAATAAAAATAAAATATTTAAAAGCCCTCAAATATGTATATTAAAGGAATAAAATGTCATTTTCACAAAGCATGGTCTCAATTATATCACATAGATACATTTTAATGTATGTGCACAAAACAAAGATAAGAAGAAAATTATTACTGCATTAAGATGCCCAGGAGCTGTTGTGGCATTGAAAAAGGAAAAGCATGCTGGGCATGGTGGTGCACGCCCTTAATCCCAGAACTCGGGAGGAGGAGGATCGCCGTGTGTTCAAGGCCACCCTGAGAATACATAGTGAATGCCACGTCAGCCTGAGCTAGAGTGAGACCCTACTTCGAAAAACCAAAAAACAAGCAACCAACCAGCATCAACAACAACAAAAACACAGAGGTGACATGAACCCTGTTTATGCAGCCTTGTTCTCTAGTAGGGAGAGAAATGTTCATAAAGGAACGACTAGGAGGAACTACTGCTATCGTTCTGTAGAGCAGTGCAGCAGAACATTCAGACTCCTTCCTCTAGCCCTAGATCCTCATCTGCTAGGGACATAACCAAAGATGTGATCTACAATGTCTGACAAGGGTTACTACAGCCTTACATATAACAGTTAAAAAGGGCAACAACCTATATTTCTCAAAGATTAGGAAATGGGAAATAACTGCACATCCATTTTGATAATTATGTAAAAAGGACCCCCGACCTGTTGAAAACATAAAGAGGTGAGCATTAATATAAGGGAGGGCTGGCCCTCAAGAGCACTTGGGGAAAGTGACAAAGAATTCTTTACTTTTTTTTTCCCTTCAAATCTTCAAATTTCCTTCAGTGAGTACCAATCTACTTTTTGTAAACAGAAGAAAAAACAAAAACCTTTAAAAGAAGACTAAATATGAGCAAAGGGGACCCCAGAAGCAGGTTACTGTCACTTTCAACAACCTACCTTCTCCCACACCACATATACTGATCTGTTACCCAAGTTAAGGCTGTCTTTGCAAAGAGGATCAGTGTACTTGTTTTAAGTTCCTCACCTTTCCTTCCTCTACCACCTTTCCATTCTCCCTCAACATCACTCCTTCCCTCCCCTCTCCCTTCCTTTCCTTCCCCTTCCCTCTCCTCTCCTTCTTTCCTTCCCTTCCCTTCCCCTCCCCTCCCCTCCTTTCCCTTTCTGCTTTTTAACAGGAAATAGGAATCCTAACAGTCTCATCTGTGATGACATACTTTAGCACATATAAACTTTAATGTGTGTGTGTTTTATTTGCAAGAGGGGAGAGAGAGAGAGAGAGGGAGAGACTACTGCTGCAAATAAACTCCAGATACCTGTATCACTTCGTGCATCTCTGGCTTTATGTGTGAACTGGGGAATTGAACCCAGGCTGACAGGCTTTGCAAACAAGTGTCTTTAACTGCTGGGCCATCTTCCCAGCCCCCTACCTATAAACTTTTCATTATATTTTTTGTTTTGTTTGTTTTTCAAGGTAGGGTTTCACTCTAGCCCAGGCTGACCTGGAACTCACGGCGATCCTTCTACCTCTGCCTCCTGAGTGCTGGGATTAAAGGCATGCACCACCGCGTCCGGCTTCTTTTTATAACGTTTTACTGAGCATTTCTAAGTGTTTGGCATAGGGGCAGGGCTTTCACTTCAGTCAAGCCTGCCATGTTGACCAGGGAGGCTTATTGTCAGTTTAGAACTGCAAAGTAGCCAAGGAAATTAGAAATACAGTTCAAAGTAGAGACTGCCATAAAACACTTTTGTTAAACACCAGTGTAAACAAGCCCAATCTCCCTTCTCAGTTTAAAATTTGGACACCTACAAAAAGAATGACTCAAAACAGATGAAAGTCAAAATACCACTTTTCAAACTCCAGAAGCCTAATAGCAAGTCATGTTATTATGCAGGCTGGCGAATGGCAAGAAACCAGGCCTCTGTCTTTGCGTGAGGGGCAAGCACCCAGTGCGGGAGTCTCCTGCTGTGAGGTGGCATCAAAGAAGCTGCAGCAGGAAAACCAGCTCTTCCCGGGGGCCAGGCTTCGCCACCCAGCCATGCCAAGGCCTCAGTAATCTCACATGCATCATTTAAAACAGAAGGCCAGGAAAGGAGGCTGGATTCTGGGACGTGGTCGCAAAACTGTGCCTAGAAGTTTTCCAAGATAAAAGAACACTTGCTTCCTGAAGCTGTTGGCGAGGATGTTGCTGCTGGACAGCAGCAGAGAGGTCCAGGCCCTGACGCTGCCGTCCTCCAGGGCCTGTCTGAGTGGGTGACCCAGGGCGGGTGCTAGGAACTTGGCATGCAAACGGTCCCTACACTGAGATGAGTGGGTCTTAGGCCCAGATTGTTGGTGCCAACAACATGGTTCATTTCGAACACTTTCTTTCCTACTAGTAGCATGGAACTGTGGCACATACTAGGCACCTGGGGGCCGTGTGACCAGGCCCTGGCAAACACTCTGGGTCTGGGTCTTTCAAGAACTTCCCTGGCAGGTAACAGACCGTAGGGTTTGTCGCTCTTGCTGCTGGGAATCCAGTGTTTTCTCTGCGACCCTACCGGGAGGAGGCTCTGCAAATTTGTGTCTGGGTTTCTTTGAACTTCACTACAGGCACTTTTGTCCTTTACTAACTTTATTGGGAATCTTCACTGGAGTAAGCCTGGCTAAGAGCACACTGCATATCAAGTCCTGTGAATCACCAAACTGGGGATGGGCTTGGGGTCCTTAATAGAGATAAGGAGGCCCATCTCTTGAAAAAGAAATGCAGTGAAAAAGAGAGGCTACAGAAGGTTGGATCTAGCCCTGAAGCACACAGTGCCGGGTGGAGGAAGAACGTTCTGCAGAAGACCCTTTGGCAGGGTGGACTGACACAAGCTGGAGGCAGAGGAATTATGGCAAGTTATACAAGGTCTTATTGTGGCTTGAATGTGAAATGTCCCCCACAGGTTCCTGTGTTTGAATACTTGGTCCTCAGCTAGTGGCACTGCTTGGGAAGGTTGTGGAACCTTGCAAAGGAAAGTGGGTCACATGGGGTGGTTTTTGAGATTTTATAGCCTGACTCCACTTCCTGTTCACTCTCTGCTTCCTGATTATGGATGAATGTGACCAGCCAGCTTCCTGCTCCTGCCGCCCTGCCTTTCCTGCCATGATGGAAGGTATGTCCTGGAACTGTAAGCTGAAATCAACCCTCCCTTCCTTAAGACACTTCTTTTTAAGTATTTGGTTACAACAGTGAGAAAAGTAGCTCATACAAGTCTTCACTCTGAACAGTCCAAGGCTAATAAAACCGGAAAACGTCAGTTCCCACTAAATCTACTTTCTTTCTTTTTATATTGTGTGTATGTGTATGTCAGTAAGAGAGAGAGACAGAAAGAGAGAGAGAGAAAGAGAGACAGACCAGGGCCTCTTGCCACTGCAAATGAACTCCAGACACATGTGTCACCTTGTGCACCTGGCTTTATGTGGGTTCTGGGGAATAAAACTTTAGGCTTTGCAGTCAAGTGCCTTATCCACTAAGCCTTCTCTGCAGCCCTACGTCTACTTTAAAGAGCAAGCCACAAAAGAAGATTCTGTAGTAATTTTAGTTCTGAGGTGAGTATCTATTGACATCAGATACTCCTAGACGGATAGACAGAATTAAATTCCTGACCACAGCTTTTCTATTGCCTCCTTCCAGAGTCTCAGGCGTGGCCTGTCGTCGGCAGGACACAGAGCCTTACACCTGAAGACCACTCAGTGCTTTGGCCTGGAACACTTCACAATATGAGCTTCACAGTGAACTCGAGTATCAGGGTCTGGGGAGCTCTGCCCCTTCACTGTCAGGATCCAATAACCATGAGGCACTGTACATCAACAATAATGCACAAAAAGACCCTCCTAGAAGGGTCAGACTAGGAGCTGCAGGGGCAGCAGAACGAGACTGAGTGTCTGCACACGTCACCCTCAGAGCCCCAGCCTGCATGTTCTGCCAGCCCTGGGGAGAACGCACCTCAGTGAGGACGCCCTACTTTCTGAAGGGCAGAAATAAAGCTGCTGCGTGGCACGCGCTGCCAGCGCCAGCGGGTGTCAGAGAAACGCGTTGCTTCCTTGCATCCCCTGCGGAAGCTACGTGCTTAGCAGGGGCGGGGAGCAAAAACCCTTCCTTTCTACGTAGCACTGGCAAGACGGTCCTCCTAACACTTGTGGGGGCCTGGCTGGGGGTGGGTACAGGATGGGCAGAAACATGCAGGGCCACACAGACAGCGCTTCTGATAGACATGCTCCTTTTGCCTCTGCGGAACCCGGAGCCTCACCCTAAGACTCGGGGTCCTGACTACTGGCACGTGCTGTGGCTCAGCATCCAGGGAAGATGTGAAGCAGCTGTGTGTACTCAGGTGTTTGTACGCGTGGATGTACGCATGTGTGAACAGAAGAGGGAGGGGTAGGAGAAACCAACTTCAGTACAAATTATGAGATGCAATAGAAATTAGTACGTCTTGATGTAGACCAAAGGCTATCTTACTTGTATTTTATAATGCCACTAATGTGGGCCACACTACTGGAGCACACTATTTTTTTGTTGGTCACGGAGCTGAGTTAAGGATCTAGAGGGGTCACACTTTAATAATCTGAAGCAGATCTAAGTGTTTCTCCAACCTTGCTTCCTTCTCTTACCTTACTCTACAGGGAGCAGAGTTATGTTCAAGCCTAAAGCCAGATGATCTAGATAACATTCTTAAAAAAAAACTTTTATTTATTTATTTAACAGGGGGAGAAAGAGGCAGAGAGAGAGAGAGAGAGAGAGAGAGAGAGAGAGAGAATGGGCACACCAGCCACTGCAAACGAACTCCAGAAGCATGTGCCACCATGTGCATCTGGCTTACATGGGACCTGCAGAATTGAACCTGCATCCTTTGATTTTGCAGGCAAGCACCTTAGCCATTAAGCCATCCCTCCAGCCCATAGATAACATTCTTACCATGATAAAAACTATCTTCTCAATTCTTACCGTCATGAATTTCGTAAGCCAGACTAGTGATCTTCTGGGTAATGATCATCATTGGGCTGTGACAAGACAAAAGTAAATATTTTAAGTGAAGAAAGGTAACACAACACTACACGGGAAAAAGAGTCTACTCTGCTTACATGACCTTGAAATCCTGAAATTTCTACTGTAACAAGACCCCTCAGGGATTTCAAAGAAATAACAACTCAGGGGCTTTGCGTTTGAAGAAAACGTAGGAGACAAAAGCAAGGCCTTCCCCATGGCTTTAAAAAGCTATTAAAACAGGGTTTCCTATAGACTAGTGATCTGACCCCATCGCCGCCTTCTTATGCTTATGAAATGAGGGCCGGAGGTCAGAAGTGCCGAGGTGCCCGGTGTGCCAGACGACGACTCAGCACTTCCTTCACCATCCCACTGTGCCATCTGCCTCAAGGCCAAACATAAGGTGAATAAAGTTGCCTAGGAAAGGGGGGGTATGTAGAAAAGTAAAGGAGTTTGGATGAGAAGTGTGAGAAGTAGGGAGCCAAACAGCATGAGAAACAGGGAGAAAGAAAGGAGACAAGAGTGTCACCTCCTAAAAACAAGACATGCTAATGGCACCCACCTAGATCCTCCCAGAATAATGACACAATAATTTAAAGAAAGGAAAATTTGAAAAGCAAAGTACAAGTGAAAATATGGTAGTATTTTCCCTACATTTTGTAATTATTCTAACTGAATAGGTGACTTGGAAAGTAAAAAAGTGAGCCACATAAGAAGACCACAAGAGTCACCAAATTTTGCTCTTTATAGACTCTAGTGGTTTGGATCAGATGTCCACCATAAGCTCATGCGTTTTGTAAAGTTGGCCCTTAGCTGGTAGCAGTTTGAGGTGTACAGTCTTGCTGGAGGAGGTGTGTTTCTCAGGGTGGATCTGGAGGTTTATTAGGCCTAGCTTGCTCATGTTTGGATCATTCTCCTGTGCTGTTTTCCACCTGCTGCGACAGAGGTGATGTCCAGCCTCTGCTTGTGCCGTGCTGTCCCCTGCCGTCACAGAGCTTCCCCTCGAGACTGTGAGCCACTACACAAACTTTCCTCCCACCAGCTGCTTGTGGTCGGGTGCTTTATCGAGCCATGTGAAGGTATGGAAGGAGCGGGGTTGTTGCTGCTAGAGATCTCACTGTTTGCCTTTTGGTCTCTGGAACTTACTTACAGAAGAAATGTGCAAGGATCTGAAACTTTGGCCCAAGGGGCACCTTACAGTGCTGTACGCAGAGCTTATGGACCATTCTGGTCAGAGATGGAAGCCCTAAATATAGAAAGAATTGTGGACTGTGAGGCTTGACTTATGAGGGTGAGAAAGAGCTTTGTCTGGACTGAGCAGGAGGCAGTTTGTGTGAGAGGCTTGCTGTGTTCTGCCTGTGTCCTGAGAACCTAAGCATGACTGAATCTAGAAGAAATGGACCGGTATGAGCATAAGGATATGACCCAGAAAGAAATGAAAGCTCTGCCTGCCCCATCCTGCTGTTATTATTTGAGAGATTACCACCACTGCGACTGGGCCAGCTGGTCTACATTGGGATAACAGAAAGAATGCTGACTCCTGAAAGTAGGGGGCTTGAATGCTGGAGTGTGCTGTTCTTCAAAGTCAGCTTTACAATCCCCTGGATTAACAAATTTAGTGGCCCACCTGGTACTAAGGGAGTATACAAACACAGGAAAGACAGGGTTCCTGGATTTGCAACACGGTGTGTTCTCTGGAAATAGCCACTGAGTGTGTGAGAGAGAAGTCCCTGTATGGAGGCCCAACGGAGCCTCAGGATGAACCGTGGGTTGCAGTGGAGACTTTAGGCTGAATCAGCCGTGGAGTTAGCCTCACACTTATGCATTTTCCATTCTGCTTTAGGACTCTCTGCGATGTCAGCATTGGGGGACGGCTGCCAAGGAGAGTTGCCAGCTTGGGATGGGGTTTTCCTCAAACTGTGAGCAGTCCAGCTGGAGGGGCAAAACTCTAACCCAGACAGACACAGCACTGCAGGATCTAGTGTTTGCCCTGTTTGTTTCAGATCTTGCATTCATTCAGTCTTTCCTTGCAATGCCACCCTGTGCCATTGGGTATTTTTGGTTTTATGGGCTCACAGTCAAAAGACCTTGGACTATGGGGATGTTTGAACAGTGCGGAGACAGATAAAAACCTTGGGAGACTTTTAAAGTTGGACTGAACATGTTGCATTTTATAGCATGCATGGTTGTGAGTTTATGGGGGCCAAGGAGGAATGTGGTGGTTTGAATAAGATGCCTCCCATAGGGCTGGAGAGATGGCTTAGCAGTTAAGGTGCTTGCCTGCAAAGCCTAAGGACCTGGGCTTGGTTCCCCAGGACCCATGTAAGCCAGATGCACAAGGAGGCGCACGCATCTGGAGTTCATTTGCAATGGCTGGAGTGCCTGGCATGTCCATTCTCTCTCTCTCTCTCTCTTTCTGTCTATCTCAATCTCTCTCAAATAATAAATATAAAAATATTTTTAAAAATTCCCTCCTGCATAAACTCATGTGTTCTGAATGCTTGGTCCCCAGATGATGGTAATTTGAGAGGTGGAGGCTTGCCACAGATGTGTTTCTGGGGGTGGGCTTAGTGATGGAATAGCCAGCTCCCCCTCGCCAGAGTTTGGCTCACTCTCCTGCGGCTGCTCTCCACCTGCTGTGGCAGAGGTGCTGCCCAGCCTCTGCTTATGCCATACTTTCCCCTGCCATCATGGAGCTTCCCCTGGAGACTATAAGCAAACACACACACACACACACACACACACACACACACACAAAACCACAAAAAACTTTTCTCCCATCTGCTGCTTTTGGTCAGGTGGTCTGTCCCAAGAATAAGAAAGTAACTACAACATACACTCCAATGAAAGGTAAGTAACTCCAGGTTACGTAGCTCACCGAAACTGTGATCAAAGCAGGAAGTTACGTTTACCTAGAGGCAGCCTGTGTGCTTTGCCCGCTGGAAGCCCCAGGCACCTCCCTGCATCCTTGCCCACAGAGGCACATGCAGGACACTCCTACTAGGCAGCCAGCGACAGGGACGGCTGGTCAGGAAGGGCCAAAGCTCAAGCTGCCCAGGTAAGACTTTTCCACTGTCCACGCTGCTCAAAGTAGAGCTGATGCCTTTGGCCAAACACTGGTGCCTCTCAAAGTGTCAAGAAAGGAGATGATTTCTCATGGTGCCAACATACAGTGGAAACAAGGGTTAGTTTTCTACATTTCACCCTTGGAAAGCATATTCATAGACGTGCCCTTGAGAACTCAAGACTTCAAGAGGGAAGGTGAGATGACTGCTGTTCTTAAATTTTTGGTACCTCTGGGAAAAATTTCCTTTGGTTCCCTTGAAATGCCACTTCTCACAGTTAAACCACTCATTCCCAGGAAGTCATTCCTCAATCTGCCTGGATAAAGGTTGCCCTGAACACTGGTTGCCTACTATTCTATTCTGCCTTTCAAGGCTTCCTTCATGCCCTTAAGGATTCTAGAAATACCCCACAATTTCCATCTCCTTGGAGGGAAGAACCATTGTTCTCACCCTGCCTGATTCTCCTCAGAATGGATTATGAGATCCTCCCAAGCTCTAGTCCCTATGCACCTGCAATTAAAACCACTGGTATCAGTCACTACATTTATATCAATTCAGTGACATGGTGAACTTGAGCTATGGCAGGTAAGATGCTCAAGAATGTAGGCGCGTGCTTGCTGTGCCCTCATGCAGCTCCTAAGTCATTAGGCACGAAGGCTGCAGGGCCTCTGGGGACCGTGGGCTGGGCTCGGAATGGAACGCATGTAAGCGCAGAGCTGATCTCAAGAGCTAGGCAGCCTAGCAGAGCCTCAAAGCAGGACGGGCACAGATCCTGGTGCTTCAAATTGCCAAATGCTCCTCCCTCCATTGGGCGGTTCTTCAAGCTGGAGCCTAAAAGCCACTTGTCCAAAGGGCTACTGGACAACTATGTCTCAAGGGCTCCCCTCTGCCCTAACATGCTGGCATACACGCACACACTTCAAACAGCATCCCAGCCATCTGGGTGCTTCAATACTCCTAGCTTTTTTATTTATTAAATTATAGTGGCTTGCTTTAGAAGGTCTATGAAGCAAGGAACCTAACAGTCTTGCTCACCTGATCTTGTGTCACTGTGCTATTTATTGAAATATCAAATAGACTGAATTTGCTAGGTGTGCAGTCAAAATCTGTAACTCCTTCTGTGTGTCCAATCTCATCCCTGAAAATATTCATCATGCTGTGACTGTTTACTTTTCTGCCACCACTAAAACCCATGAACTGTTCAATGGCAAGAACACTGCCTCATTTATCTCTGTACCTTTGGAGCCCAGCATTGATGCCTGCCTATTCAGAGTCCCACAATTTTGTTGCTGTTTCCTGGGGGACCATCACCCCCATATAGTCCCTTTGGTTTTCAACAGGTAGCAGTTCTACCTCCTCTGGCCCAACCTGTCCCCAGGGCATAGTAAATGAGACTGGAGTGACAGAAGACACACCGTTACAAAGGGGAAAGCCGTGTGCTTGATGTGAAAACAAGAGAAGAAGGAAAGCTCAAACAGGATGAATGGATTAAAAACAGCTAGAAGGGAACACGGACAACGACAAGCCCAACACAGAGCACGAATGGATTAAAAACAGCTAGAAGGGAACACGGACAACGACAAGCCCAACACAGAGCACGGGTGCCTCCGGGAGCAGTGACCGCTAGGTCAGGGCCACTCTACAGGGAAGACGCGCGGGAAACCAGCCCAGCCGTTTGCGGATACTGGCTGCAGTGCGCTGTCTCAACGGCGTATTTTGTTCAGAAACACCAGTCTCAGGTTAGTGAGTGTGACGCATGCTGACTTCACTTCACCTTTATTCACACTTCTCAACTCTGTTGACTTAGTACCCAATGACACTCCCAACACCTCACCCCTTCCCAGGCTGAGAAAAGTCCGGGAGAGCTGGCCAAGGGTATCAGAGAACCTCCTGTTTCCCAGGGAGGCTGGGGTGGGAACAAGGGGCAGGTGTACAGGCGCGGGAACCCAGAGGGGTCAGGGCCTCAGGACCGCCTCTTCCTTCTGTGTGCTGCTATGGATGGGACTGTTAACACACTTCCTCCCATGAGACTTCCAGGAGGACCTAGTAAATACTTACTGATAGACGGTTCACCTAATATAACAGAGCCTCCTCTACAGCAGAGAAGTTAAAAAACAACTCTAGGGCTGGAGAGATGGCTTAGTGGGTAAGGCGTCTGCCTGCAAAGCCAAAGAATCTTGGTTCGATTCCCCAGGACCCACGTAAGCCAGGGGCGCATGTGTCTGGAATTCGTTTGCAGTGGCTGGAGGCCCTGGTGTGCCCATTCTCTCTCTCTCTCTGTGCCTCTTTCTCTCTCTCAAATAAATAAATAAATAAAACATATTAAAAAAACTCTAGACTTTCTGAATTTAAAAAGGATGAGAAAGTTTAAAAACTACATTTTTTTTGCAAAGAACAAGAATAGAAACATTTGGTTTTATCTCAAAGTAAAACTCAGTATCAGTTGAACATTACTAGAGAAAGATGGCTTAATATGGACATTATTTTCTGCAATGTTCCATATCTCTGAGACAGCTATGACTAAACTCAAATGATGTTTGTACATTAATGTCACAGAGTAGCTACAAGCACCTACCTACCAGCGGGACATAAGTTACCTAACAACCGAGGCAAGCTGTTAGGTCCCTACATTCAGCCACCTTTAAGTACACAAGTGGCCTTTATCCACAAGAGCCACAGAAACCAAATAAACCCTACCTGTGAACCAGCGATTACTGTGAGATAAGATCTGGAGAAAGGCCGTGGTGTGAGTCACATGCTCACTCGATTCACTGACTCCCGGTCGAGAACAAGTGGTTCATTGAGCACCCACAAGCATCGCGCTTCGTTCTAGGTGCTGGAGATGCTGCGGCAATAAGGCTAAGCCCTTGGATTCACAGGACTTGCTGGATAGACAAATAGACAGATCTGCAATATACCAGGTGCTGCCAAGTGTTGCATAGGAAAATGGAGTGGGGTGAGGGGTGGAGGAGTGGAGCTTCAGTGGAGACGTTCCAAGTCTGGGCTGAGAAAAGATGTGCTGGGGTGGGGACAGGGAAGCAGGTGAGACAGGCAGGAGAGAAGGCGGGCCAGGATGTGGGCCCAGTACAGGCAGATCAAAGTCCATTCCAGGTGTGTAAAAGTGAAGTGCTTCACGACCCCTGACGATGTATGGGATGCAGGGTTTAAGAGCTGATGCTGCCAGCTTCTGGCTGGGGTAACTAACTACAAAGACGGGGCTCCCTGAGAAGGAAAATGCGGGGTTGGGACCTGATGCCAACACGGTTTCTGACCAGGGTAACTAACTACAAAGACGGGGTTCCTTGGGAAGGCATGGGGGAGAAACAGGGAAGGGAGCCAGGAGTCCACTGTTGGGCGTGTTCCGTGTAAAATGCCTGGACAAGAGGTGGGGATGTGGGAATGGGCTGCTGGGCATGCAGGTCAAGAGTCACAAATCCTGACTCCACCCACCACCTACTGTGGTGGAAAGGGGATGTGTCTAACAGTTCTCAAAAGCAATGATTACCTAACAAAGTGCGGGAGTTAGAACAAACAGCAACGTCAGCAATATCTAACTCAATGCAGGACATAACAGTGTTGCTAAGAGGTAAGCCCCCTCTCACATTCACACTGTCCTCTGACGAACACTGGGCCTGTGTCAAGAACATGAGGCCTTGAAGGGAACAACAGCTAATCAGGAAGTGCACTTTCTGAAGATTCTCTCTGCCCTAGACTAGGAAACATGCAGGTGTGTAAGCGCAGTGATCCTTAGTACTCTGGGTTTGCTTTCTCTGGTTGCAGTCACCTGCAGTTAATGAGGGTCTGAAAATATTAAATGGAAAGTTCCAAAATAAAGAATTTCTATGTTTTAAGTTGTGTACTGCTGTGAGAAGCATGAGAAACTCTTGTAGGATTCCATTCTATTCCATCTGGGTCACAATGCATTCTTTTTTTTTTTTTTTTTTTTTGAGGTAGGGTCTCACTCTGGCCCAGGCTGACCTGGAATTCACTATGTAGTCTCAAGTTGGCCTCGAACTCACGATGGGTGATCCTCCTACCTCTGCCTCCCGGGTGCTGGGATTAAAGGCATGTGCCACCACGCCCGGCACGAGGCGTTCTTCTGTTGGCACACTGTGCACCACCATCTGCTCGTCCTTTAGTAATCTCAAGTTTCAGATCAACTGCCACAGTACCACTGGGCTCGTGCCTGAGTAAGCCTTATTCTACCTGGTAATGGCTCCAAGGTGCAACAGCCCTGCTTGGGGATGCGAGAGAGAGAGCTGCTAAGCACTCCTTTAAGTGAATGTGAAACCTCATCATGGCAACGCCTGTTAGAATGTATCCTATTGAGTGTTGAAACTATGTGTAGTTTTGGCATCCTCTGCGGAACTTCCATGAACTAAGGGGGATGACTGTAACTATATTAATGAGTGTCAACTGACATGTGAGGTTTGGGATAAATATGTAGAGATGTAAGAAATCTCAAACAGAAAGCTGAGGGAGAAACATCTCATGCCTGGGCTTTTTAAAATTTATTTTTATTTTTACTTATTTGAGAGTGGCAGACAGAGAGAGAAAGAGGCAGATAGAGAGAGAGATGGGCACACCAGGGCCTCCAGCCACTGCAACCGAACTCCAGACACATGCGCCCCCTTGTGCATCTGGCTAACGTGGGTCCTGGGGAATCGAGCCTCGAACCTGGGTCCTTAGGCTTCACAGGCAAGAGCTTAACCGCTAAACCATCTCTCCAGCCCACATCTCATGCCTGGGCTTTTGACAGTCGGGGTGTGGACAGGCGGAGAAGAGGTAAGAAAACCGATGAAGAAGAAAGGGCGGGGCCCGGGCTGTGTGGCCGCCAGGCACCTGTGCAGGCCTCTGCCACACTGCTTTGTGAATACACTTACATTCAGAGCTCAGGCAGGGTGAGGAGCGGACAGCCCTAATCGCCAGCCGCTCCATATCTGCTGACTTGTGGTGACTTACACCCCACCAGCAGCAGCTAGACAGGATGTTTCCTAGTCAAATGTAGGTCAAGGGGCTGGGAGACACTCCCACAACACACAGCCCGGAAAGTGGAACTGAAGGTCTGCCGGCGGCTGAATAATTGACATCCCCTATTTACACACAGTGACTGGGTACAATGTGAGTGAGAGGAGGAATATAAAAAGCAGCAAGAGACCATCGTGACTCATTTCACAGAACACAAAAACATGTCTAAAATTAGACTCTGGACTTGAATACAGCCTCAGTACAGCTTCTGAAGACAGAGTGACAAAAGATGACAATCACACCTGCAGCTTCTGGACCATGGTCTATTAGTGCTCAATGCTTAAAAGAATTGTCACCTGCAAAGCTCCTAGCAAACCGTGTCCCATGCCCCACAGGCCTCAGCCAGCAGCACAACGGTCACCCAGCACCTGTCGCTACATTATTCTACACACACACACACACACACACACACACACACACACACACACACACTTTTTTTTTTTTTCTGGCGATCATACTAAGCAATACCTTTTGGCACCACAAAAATCCAAAACCATTTCTAATCAGAAAACTATTCTGTAAGTTACCCACAGGCATTGGCCATTCTCTTCTCCAAAACTTTCTTATTCTTTAGATAATTACTCCATACATTACTGAAGAACTGAGCCAGGCTATCCTCCCACCCCCCGATTTACAACCCCAGCATTGATATTCTGTACCTTTCTTTTTTTCTAATTTGATTTTCCAGCTTGTGTGTGTGCGCAGGGGGCATGTATGTGTGCCAAGGTGCCCGTGTAGAGGTCTGAGGACAACTTTTCGGTGCCAGTTTTTGCCTTCCACTTTCAGATAGTTGTTAGTGCTCCACAATCTCCTGTCTTTGCTTCTTGCCTGGCTATACTGGAACACTGCAAGGATAGAAATCTACCACCTTCAAGCTCTTACCCGGGATCTGTGGATCTGAACTCAGGTGCTCATACTTGGGTGGCAAGAGCTTCATCTATAACCCCAGCCCCATGTGTTTTTGTTGTTGTTTTTGTTTTTGTTTCTGTTTTTCGAGGTAGGGTCTCTAGCCTAGGCTGACCTGGAATTCACTATGGAGTCTCAGGGTGGCCTCGAACTCACGGCAATCCTCCTACCTCTGCCTCCCGAGTGTTGGGATCAAAGGCGTGCGCCACCACGCCTAGCATGCCCCATGTTTTTTTTTTTTCTATATTTTGTGTCTGCATGTCTCTGTTTCTAGGTTCTCCATCATGACTTCCTGAGCTTGTCAGTCCCATAATATTTAGAAATCATGCTTTCACAGACAGCAGTGTGTTCTGTACTGACTCACTACTCTCAGACGTTTACTCTTTTTGTTTCGTTCTGTTTTGTTTGGGCTTGGCTTTTTGAGACAGGATTTGAGTCATTGGTACATGGACCAAGCTTGTCCTTGAATATGTGATCCTCCTGAATCCCAGTATTACAGACCTGCACCACTACACTTGACTTCTCTAGACCAACTTTCAATCAATGTATCCTGCTTCCCTCAAGACTCAAACCTTAACTACATTATGCTAACAGGTTAACTTGAGAGACTTACCATCTGTACAATCCCAAATCTTACTAGCCAAAAACAAGCATGCTATTTCTCAAGATACTCTCCATATCCCACAGTAATGTTTGACAATTCTATACAGAGGTCCTGACCATTTTTTTCGGGCACATTTCTAGATATTTCATAATTGTTATTGCTTTTAAAATAAGATCCCTTTTAATTATATTTTCCAACAGTTATTGATACAAAAGAACATTATTTAATTGTTTTATCAATTTTCTAAAGCTAATGTGAGAACTAACTTCAGTAGCTTTTCTATTTTCTGCAAATAGAAACTTTTATTCAAAGAATAGTCCCCTTGGATCTACTCAACATTTTAAAAAATTCATTTATTTATTTGAGAGAGGAGGGGTAGAGAATGGGCACACCAGGGCCTCTAGCCAGTAAATCAACTCCAGATGCATATGCCACCTTATGCATCTGCCTTTCATGGGTACTGGTGAATTGAACCCAGGTCCTTTGGCTTGGCAGGCAAGTGCCTTAACCGCTAAGCCAACTCTCTAGCCCCTCTACTCCACATTTTCATGATATCCTGAATCTAGCGCTGTTTATGTACACACACACAACAGCTTTTCCACCGCTAATGTGGATAAACTTGTCTCATTCAAAACGAATTTCTAGTTGTCTCCTGAACAAGAACTCGGGCTTCCCTTCTTATGCTTTCTAGCTCAGAGCATGCGAGGGCCAAGCTCGAAGGATAAACCACTCACTAAATTCTCCCTTCATCAGACATCCGACCTCCTGAAGAACAATGGCATTGGCTCTAACTAGGATCACGAGGGGACTTCTCTGCCTCTGTGTTGTAACACTCAAGGGCTCCTAGAACCACAGGTGACAATTCTATACAGAGGTCCTGACCATTTTTTTCGGGCACATTTCTAGATATTTCATAATTGTTATTGCTTTTAAAATAAGATCCCTTTTAATTATATTTTCCAACAGTTATTGATACAAAAGAACATTATTTAATTGTTTTATCAATTTTCTAAAGCTAATGTGAGAACTAACTTCAGTAGCTTTTCTATTTTCTGCAAATAGAAACTTTTATTCAAAGAATAGTCCCCTTGGATCTACTCAACATTTTAAAAAATTCATTTATTTATTTGAGAGAGGAGGGGTAGAGAATGGGCACACCCAGGCTCTAGCCAGTAAATCAACTCCAGATGCATATGCCACCTTATGCATCTGCCTTTCATGGGTACTGGTGAATTGAACCCAGGTCCTTTGGCTTGGCAGGCAAGTGCCTTAACCGCTAAGCCATTTCACCAGCCCTCCTGGGGACTTTTTTTTTTTTTTTCTATATTTTGTGTCTGCATGTCTCTGTTTCTAGGTTCTCCATCATGACTTCCTGAGCTTGTCAGTCCCATAATATTTAGAAATCATGCTTTCACAGACAGCAGTGTGTTCTGTACTGACTCACTACTCTCAGACGTTTACTCTTTTTGTTTCGTTCTGTTTTGTTTGGGCTTGGCTTTTTGAGACAGGATTTGAGTCATTGGTACATGGACCAAGCTTGTCCTTGAATATGTGATCCTCCTGAATCCCAGTATTACAGACCTGCACCACTACACTTGACTTCTCTAGACCAACTTTCAATCAATGTATCCTGCTTCCCTCAAGACTCAAACCTTAATACATTATGCTAACAGGTTAACTTGAGAGACTTACCATCTGTACAATCCCAAATCTTACTAGCCAAAAACAAGCATGCTATTTCTCAAGATACTCTCCATATTCCCACAGTAATGTTTGACAATTCTATACAGAGGTCCTGACCATTTTTTTCGGGCACATTTCTAGATATTTCATAATTGTTATTGCTTTTAAAATAAGTTCCCAGTAATCTGTTATCAAAAGTTACAAACTAAATTACTTGAGAGTATTATTTTTCTTTCGATTTCATACTAAATGTAATCCATGAATTTCTCTCTCCAATAGCACAGCTTTCTCCCCTAGGGCTTATGATATCCCAAGCCCTAGAATTCTTTTGAGAGAGAGAGAGACAGAGAGAGAGAGAGAGAGAGAGAGAGAGAGAGAATGGGTGCACCAGGGCCTTCAGCCACTTCAAACGAACTCCAGATACCTGCGCCACCTTGTGTATCTGGCTTACGTGGGTTCTGGGGAACCGAGCCTCGAACCGGGGTCCTTAGGCTTCACAGGCAAGTGCTTAACTGCTAAGACATCTCTCCAGCCCCTGCTCAGGTTTTCCATCTGCTTTGTTTACTGGTTCAGTAAGCAGTTTACCGCCACTCCACCAGGGCATGCATGATGAACAATCTTAGCACGGTGGCTCTTCTCAGGATGACTGCATTTTCTAGCGATTGTAATGCTTTTATTTTTATTTTTTGAAGCAGGGTCTCACTCCAGCAGAAACTGCCTCACTCTGTAGCCATGGGCTGGCCTTGAACTCACATGATCCTCCTACCTCAGTCTCCCAAGTGCTGGGATTAAAGGTGTGTGTGTTATGATGTTTTTGAACATTCACAGTTAGTGACCAATTTCGTCACTCTGTGATGATACTATGTGACCGGGGTCACTTCCTCCAATTCACTACAGGTTTTCACAGTGGCCCAGTATGTATTGATTTTGTTCAATAACTTGTTTTCTTCAAGAATACCTACAAACTATAGGAATGATCCCTGAAAGTATAGTATTGAGAATACTTACTAAGGTATGCTGGGTCTGCAGGTCTGTTCTCCTTCTGGCATTCCAGGAATATACTTTAATTCCACTATACACACTGCTAACAATTACATAGGTTTTTGTTTTGTTTTAGTATATTTCATCTCTCTTAGTTTGGCTTGGTTTTGTTTGTGGCTTTCATATGCAACTTCTTTCATCCAAGCTTAAATATTCAACACACTGCATAATAAAATCCATTTTAATCTCATTAGGGAGGAAAACATATTTTATCTGTTTAAAATTCTTATTATTTAAAAAATATTTTGTTTATTTATTTGAAAGAGAGAGAAAGAATAGGTGCACCAGGCCCTTCAGCCACTGCAAATGAACTCCAGATGCTTGTGCCACCTTGTGTATCTGGCTTACGTGGGTACTGGGGAATTGAACCTGGGTCCTTAGGAGTTGCAGGCAAGCACCTTAACTGCTAAGCCATCTCTTCAGCTCTAAAATTCTAATTTTTATGGGAGTGATTCTCATATAAGTTTGGCCTACTTATATTACACTGTTTCCAGAGTTCAGGTGTTTGTTTTTTTGGATAACTTACTTATCCTTAAATTAGAGGTATTGCTCATTTAAATCCTGTTCAGAGGACTCAAGATATTCACAAAGATAAATCCCTCTTGTCCAGTGGGGAAAACTGTCAAGAGTATAAAGAGTTAAAATCTTCAATTGCCCACCTGGGTCCAGTGTCTAATGTGTTAACACATCTCTTTAGAAAGATGGGAGTGAGTGAGGTCTGAGGGCTCCTACTGCATTGATCTAATGCTCTCTCACTTTTGTTACAGGACAAGGAGACCTATCCAGTGGACATAACCCCAACCCCGACTTTGAAGGAACAAAAGCAAGTGATTATTTTCTGGTTTTTTGAGGTAGGGTCTCACTCTGGCCCAGGCTGACCTAGAATTCACTATGGAGTCTCAGGGTGGCCTCGAACTCATGGCGATCCTCCTACCTCTGCCTCCCCAGTGCTGGGATTAAAGGCATGTGCCAACATGCCCGGCTGCAAGTGATTTTTACTATTTTGCTAGAAGAAAGAGAGGAAAGGAGGGAGACAGAAAAGAGGGAAGGGCTAACCAGTCAGGAAGAAGGAAGGCAGGCGGTCAAGAGAACGTGACTTCCAATACTTAAAAACGCATGCTGACATTTCTATCAGAATTACAGAATGCTCTCAATACCAGAATGCCATTAGAAATGGAACTGTTACATATTTAGTAATTTTATATAAGGCAATTTAAAAGCATAGGTTATTTTTATAATGGACATAGTACAATTAAAGACCAATTGCATGAAGAAATTTTAAAACCATAAAGAAACTTTCAACTAAAAAGTTTAATAGCCTCTCACTGGAACTACTAGAAGCAACTATAGTTTGTCTTTTCATCACTACGCTAGAAGAGATTAATAGGCCACTGAAATCAAGTTTTGATCTTACCCTGAAAAATCAGCAGAATATTGTCCATAATCAAAGATATAGACTCTAGTAATTTGGCACACTGTGAGGTATCCCAAAGCAAACACAAAACAATATCTGGAAAACAAAAATAGGCTAGATTAGTAAAAATAAGAAGTTCATTTTGTTTAAGAATACATTATAAAGTAACTTCCTAAGTGACATGCCTCAACAGCTAAAAATCACTAGATCTACCCTATAAATAATCTGCTTTCATAAAATATGAAAACCCCTCATTATTATCTGCTTTAGGTTACTTGAATATTATTTTAGCAATATATGCAATTAACTGTTGCTTTTATTCATTCCTTCTGAAAGATAAGTCACATATATATTAGGTATTTGAGAGTCATGCACATAGACATAAAATGTGATTACTGTTGTGTGTTCTTTTGATCTACAGATTACTGTTCAGATAGGCATTAAACAAATTAATAGGAATTTAAAAACATGGCCTGGGAAGCCTCCACTGTTTTTTGGCTAAAAGGAGAGGGAATGCTTATCAAAAAGCCTTCTATGTGTTCGTTTATTCCCTTGGCTCGAGCAAGCGTATTCGTGATCACTTCTCCTGACAAAAGCACACGCGCACACACATTCAGAGAACTGATAAATGAAACAAAAATAAATAATAATTCCTAGCGGTCACACGGTATACTGCATTTCCCAAAGACGGTGACAACACATCTCCCATGTCATATGCTCTTCTGCAACCTGACGTGCTTCCCCATCAAGAGGACAGCCTATTCCTCTGGCCATGTCTAGTCTGGGCTGGCCTTCACACTGTATTGTTTGCAAGCCCACCTGATCTAGGATTGCTGGCTCAAGGTAGAATGGACATGCTTGACTATGTCCAGTGCTTAGTCTTCTCTAAATTCACATGTTTCCAAATTACTTTCGGCACCTTGTTTTTGTCCTTACATAGTCATTCTTTTTTCTGATCTTAAAGACAACTTGTCAACCCATTTCTGTGATTTGGGAATCACTAGGACTAGCGTAAGACAATATAGGCTTGTACCACATTCATGTGTTTATGTCGTAGCACAAATGAAGGGGGATATTCTTCACTATGGTTATTCTTCTTAAATGAAGATTTATTTATTGTGTGTGTATGTGTGTATGGGCATGCATACTAAGCATGCCTGTGGAGATCAGAGGACAATGACAAGACGCCTGGCTCCATGCTCTTTGAGACAACTCTCTTGTCACTATAACTAGACTGCCGGACTGCAATCAAATCCTGTGAACTCTGGATCCACCTCCCGCTGCTGCTGCGGTGGGTCACAGGTCCAGGTGCTACTTCATCTGGTTGCTTGGGAACGGAACAGGGACAGGGTGCTTTGCAAGCATGTGCTGTTAACTGCTGAGTCAAATCCCTACTCCCCCTCCCATGCATTTACGCTTAAGGGCAGTGAAACACGGCTGGTTCTTACTTTAAAATATTTTATTTATTTATTTGAGAGAGAGAGAGAGAGAAAGAAGCAGATAGAGAGAAAGAAAGAATGGGCCTCCAGCCACTGCAAATGAACTCTATATGCATGCGCCCCCTGTGCATCTGGCTTACGTGGGTCCTGGGGAACTGAACCAGGGTCCTTAGGCTTTGCAGACAAGCATGTTAACTGCTAAGCCATTTCCCCAGCCCTTATTCTTACTTTAAAAAAAATTTAGGCCGGGCGTGGTAGCACATGCCTTTAATCCCAGCACTTGGGAGGCAGAGGCAAGAGGATTGCCATGAGTTTGAGGCCACTCTTGAGACTACATAGTGAATTCCAGGTCAGCCTGAGCTAGAGTGAGACCCTACCTCGAAAAAACAAAAATTGGGACTAATTCCAAGTGTGGCCCGTCACTGATCTGGCAGTCTACTTCTTGCCTTTTGGAAGCAGATAGTCACAAAAGGAGTGTAGCTATCCCAGAATGAGGAACCATGTGGTGAGAGACAGACATTCAGACAGAGATGTGGGGGTGCACCAAGGTAAACAGTGTTACCCATGTGAGTGAGAAAGCTACTAACACATGAAAAGGAGATCCGCCTCCCTGTCTGGGCCCCCTCAGTTCGTGAACCAGAAAACCATAAACAGAATAATATATCAGTGCATTGCTTAAAGCCACTGCATTCTGAGGTAGTGGCAGGGCAGAAAGTACTAACTGAAAACAGGGATTTACTAAGTTCACAAGCATCTGGGATGCAAAGAGTCAGGCTTTCAAGTGTCTGCAGCCTCAGTCAGAGCTCAGCAGCGATCTCATCAGACTCCAAACAAACCTGCCTAGCTGAGTCTTGTCAACACACAGAAACAAGAAAAATAATGAAGTGTTATTATGTCACCAAGTTAGAGGCAAATTTTTTCAGGTGACACAGACAGGAATAATTCCATAGTAAAAGTAGGGTTCACCAAAACCAGTATTGATTTAAAATAATAAGATATGCCAATCAATTTGGGTGTATATTATAAATTCAAGGATGATTCTCTATAGGAAGACTAGTAATATTCACCATGATTGTGATGAGTCTAAAACAGTTCTAACAGATATACAGGTATTTAATAAAATTCAAGATGTGCTTGGTGGCACTACTTGGAAGCAAAGGCAAGAAGGATTAAAAGTTCAGAAGTATGCTTGGGAAACAGAGTGAGTTCAAGGCCAGTTTAGGCAACATGGTGAGATCCAGTTTCAAAATAAAAAGTGAAAGAGTGCTGCGGATGTAGCTCAAATAAAAAGGAAAAGGAGTGTTAGGATATAGTTTTTATAAAAAGGAGTATTGGCGAAGTAGCTCAAATAAAAATATAGAGCGTTGGGGATGTCCCTCAGTGGTAGAGCAATAGCCTTGCATATATGGGGCCTTAGGGTTGATCACCAGTACAAAATTATAAAATTCAATAATGTTTCAGCATAACAAAACATTCTTCGGACCGGCATGATGGCACCACACCTTTATTCCCAGCAAGAGGCTGGAGGATCCTTGTGAGTTCCAGGCCAGCCTGAGATGACATAGTGAATTCCAGGTCAGCCTGGGCTAGACAGAGACCCTACCTTAAACAACAACAACAAAAAAGTCTGGTAACTTAAATTTAAATACTATCTTCTTCTTCTTCTCCTTCTCCTCTCCTTCTTCTTCTTTTTTAATGAGAGAGAGAGAGAATTGGCATGCCAGGGCCTCCAGCCAATGCAAATGAACTCCATACACGTGTGCCACCTTGTATGTCTGACTTACATAGGTTCTGGGGAGTCAAACCTGGGTCCTTAGGCTTCTCAGGCAAGTGCCTTATCTGCTAAGCCAGCTCTCCAGTCCAATCTTACTATCTTAACATTAAAAGGTTTAGGTGGGCGTGGTGTCACACTCCTTTAATCCCAGCACTTGGGAGGCAAGAGGTAGGAGGATCGCTGAGAGTTCGAGGCCACCCTGAGACTATATAGCGAATTCCAGGCCAGTCTGGACTAGCGTGAGACCCTACCTTGAAAAACCAAAATAAATAAATAAATAAAAATAAAAATAAAACCCAGGTCAGCCTGGGCTAGAGTGAAACTCTACCTTGAAAAAACAAAACAAACAACAACAACAAAACACAAAAAGGTTTAAATAGGGGGCTGGAGAGATAGCTTAGTGTTTAAGGCACTTCCCTGTAAAGCCTAAGGACCCAGGTTCATTTCCCCAGTACCCATGTAAGCCACATGCACAAGGTGGCACATGCATCTGGAGTTTGTTTGCAGTGGCTAGAGGCCCTGGCGTGCCCATTCTCTCTCCTTCTCTCTTTCTATCTGCCTCTTTATGTCTCTCAAATAAATAAATAAATAAATAAATAAATAAAATATATTTCAGAAAGTATAAACAGGGGCTGGAGAGATGGCTTAGCAGTTAAGGTGCTTGCCTATGAAGCCTAAGGACCCAGGTTCAATTCCTCAGTACCCACATAAGCCAGATGCACAAGGTGGTGCACATGTCTGAAATTAATTTGCAGTGGCTAGAGGCCCTGGTGTGCCAATTCCTTCTATCTGCCTCTTTCTCTCTCAAATAAATAAATGTATTTTTTTAAAGTCTAAGCAGGGAATGAAGAGATAGCTCAGTAGGTAGCATGAAGGATGCTTTTTTTTAATTTAAAAAAGCATGAGTTGGGCTGGAGAGATGGCTTAGCGGTTAAGTGCTTGCCTGTGAAGCCTAAGGACCCCGGTTCGAGGCTCTATTCCCCAGGACCCACGTTAGCCAGATGCACAAGAGGGCGCACGCATCTGGAGTTCCATTTGCAGTGGCTGGAAGCCCTGGCGCGCCCATTCCCTCTCTCTCTCTATCTGCCTCTTTCTCTGTGTCTGTCGCTCTCAAATAAATAAATAAAAAATGAAGAAAAAAATTTTTGAAAAAGCATGAGTTTGATCCCTAGTGCCCACATGAAATGCTGGGGGTGGTAGGTGTCTATCTATAATCCCAGTACTGGACAGGCAGAGACAAAAGGATCCCTGGGCTTCACTGACTAGCCAGTCTAGGCTAGCTGGTGATCTCTAGGCCAATGAGAAACTGTCTCAAGAAAAAGGTGGAGGGGCTGGAGAGATGGCACCGCGGTTATGGCACTTGCCTGCAAAAGCCTAACAACCCAAGGTTCAGTTCCCCAGTACTCCCATAAAACCAGATTGACAAAGTAGTACACACATCTGGAGTTCATTTGCAGTGGCTGGAGGCCCTGGAACACCCAGTCTCTCTCTCTCTCTCTCTGCTTGCAAATAAAAAGAGGCAAAGTTTGTCCCTAAAGATAATATCCGGGCTGGAGAGATGGCTTAACGGTTAAGCGCTTGCTTGCGAAGCCTAAGGACCCCGGTTCGAGGCTCAGTTCCCCAGGACCCACGTTACCCAGATGCACAAGGGGGCGCACGCATCTGGAGTTCGTTTACAGAGGCTGGAAGCTCTGGCGCGTCCATTCTCTCTGTCTTTCTCTCTCTCTCTGTCTCTGTCTCTCTGTCTCTCTCTCTCTCTCTCTCCCTCCTCTCTGTTGCTCTCAAATAAATAAACAAACAAAAAAATTAAAAAAAAAAAAAAAGATAATATCCAAGTTTGTCCTTTGTCCTTCACATGCTCACCCACACACGTGCACCAATACACATATGAACACATATACAACTACATGCATACACACATGCACATATGCAAAAGAAAGTCTAGTGGCTGGAGAGATGGCTCAGCTGTTAAAGGCTTGCAAAGACTGATGGCCCCCATTCAATTCCCCAGTACCCACGTAAAGGCTGAAGTAGTGGTGCATGCATCTGGAAGTCATCTGCAGCAGCCCTGGTGTGCCCATTCTCTTTCTCTTCTCTCTCTCCTCCCTCCTGCCCTCCTTCTCTCAGATAAATAAATATCTATTTATTATTATATTTATAATTTATAAATATATTTTAAAGTCTAAGTGGGACGTGGTGGCACATGCCTTTAATCCCAGCACTTGGGAGGCAGAGGTAGGTGGACTGCTGTGAGTTCGAGGCAACCCTGAGACTACATAGTGAATTCCAGGTTAGCCTGGGCTAGAGTGAGACACTGCCTTGAACCACCTCCCCCATCCAAAAAAGTCTAAACATTCCTGTGATCTTGTGAGCCTTAAGATACTCCTAGGGAGACCATAAGAAAAGTAGAGTAGTAAAGAAAAAATGTGTGTTGTAAGACATGAACCTACTTCTACATTTGAAGGCTCAAATAATAGTAAATTGCATTCTTTTCCAATTAATCACTAAATTTAGCATCATAATCTTAACCACAGTTCTAACAATGCTTTTGGTGGTGCCAAAGTACCTGATTTTCAAGGAATTCTACACAACTAAATATACATGAAAGGAAGACTTGCTCCATTCTAATTCATAAAAGAATATGCTGTGGGATTTAGAATGCAGTGTTGTTTACAAAACAGACCAAATAAGAGATAGCTCAAAAAAGACTCACTGTACACCAGAAAGTTCCTTTGTTATAAAGCTGGCATATTACATCAGTGGGAAGTTGAGTGAGGTTTTAAGTGAGGTGAAAAATAACTCTTGTCTCAGAAATAATTCCCCAGTTTATACTACACACACATGTAAGTCCAATCCTGTCAGATTACAGAAAGATCTAAATATATAAAAATCATAAAGAGAAATAAAATAAGATGAAAGAGAACACTTGGGAGTGGGGAAAATTTCATAAGCACAAAATTCACAAATGCCTTGAAGATTATATTACATATGCATTAGAATTTACCACATATAACAATAGGTTAATGTTCTGAATAAAGAAATTCTACTCAGTAAAGAACTAAGAATTTAAGTTGAAAATGGGTAGGAAAGTTGATGAGCAAATCATACTCATTTTGAAATAAATAAGATGCAAGCCAGGCAGGCATCCGGAGTGACCTGGAGATACATATTAGAATGACAGCTTTTTTCCAACTTTCAACTGGCCCAAGTATTAAGGTAGACGACGTCCAGGAAAACAAGCAGTCTGAAACATGGCTGGTGGGAATGGACTTTCTTTCCTTTTCATTTTATTAAAGTTTTTGGGTTATTATTATTATTAACAACATAGTTAGTATGGATACATCATGTGTTGGTACCCTCTTTTCCCTCGTCCCTGCCCCCATGCTGCTGGGGACCCTCCTCAGTGGGGTCACAGGAATTCCTTATGGGGCTCTGGTTATACGTTGTGGGAGCAGCAGTCAGTTGTTTTTTGGGGAAAGGAATGCCTCTGGGCATGATGTCTCAACCTGTGGCTCTTACAATCTTTCTTTCTTTCTTTCTTTCTTTCTTTCTTTCTTTCTTTTTTCGAGGTAGGGTCTCACTCTAGCTCAGGCTGACCTGGAATTTACTCTGTAGTCTCAGGGTGGCCTCGAACTCATGGCGATCCTCCTACCTCTGCCTCCCAAGTGCTAGGATTAAAGGTGTGTACCACCACACCTGGCACAATCTTTATTTATTATTATTATTATTATTATTATTATTATTATTATTATTATTTGATACAGACTCTCAGGTAGCACAGGCTGGCCTCAAACTAATTATGTAGCTGAGGATGACCTTGAACTTCTGATCCTCTTGGGTGCTGGGATTAGTGAACTTCTGATCCTCCTGGGTGCTGGGATTAGTGGCATGCATCCAGTTTATGAATAATGGGGATTGAACAGAGAGCTCCATGCATGGTAGACAAGAACTCTAGCAACTGAGCTACACTTCCAGCCCTGGGGATGGAATTTTAAAGTCTTTTAAGTGGCGGATTTTGCAGTGTACATCAAATTTTGAGCTGGGCATGGTGGCGCATGCCTTTAATCCCAGCACTCGGGAGGCAGAGGTAAGACGATCACCATGAGTCCAGTCTGGGACTACATAGTGAATTCCAGGTCAGCCTGGGCTAGAGTGAGACTCCTACCTTGAAAAACAAAAAACAAACAAACAAACAAAATTGTACATATTCTTTGAGCTGACAGTTTCACTTTCTTATTTCACTTATTACAGTTATGACAAAGTTGTGGAGTTCAAAGGATTGTAGTATAATCATGGAACTATTTACTATATAATGATTTGCCACTGAGCAATTCTCCCCAAGTCCATATTCAGGGACTTCAATTAGTAGCTTTAAATCTTACCATGGTGAAACTGATAAACATGGTAAATCTGATCATTTAAACAAGATTGTCAACTGTATCCTGTCTCATCTACCACCTGTCTTGGTAAATAGATTTTGATTTGGTTACACCATGCCCATTTGCTTATTACAGCCTATGTTTGCTTTTGTCTTATAACTGCAACAGTATGGCCTTTGAAGCCTAAAATATTTATTAACTCATCCTTTTATAGGAAAAGTGTGCTGTTCCTAATTTAGGATTAAAGTGATGATTAACATAGTAATAATTCACATTAAACTTTTAAAAGTTTGTAATAATTACAGACATTATATCCCTTTATTACTTTATTAATAAACAAAAACACCAATCAAAACTCATGCCAGAAGGCGGGCGTGGTAGTGCACGCCTTTAATCCCAGCACTCAGAAGGCGGAGGTAGGAGGATTGCCATGAGTTCGAGGCCACCCTGAGAATACAGAGTGAATTCCTGGTCAGCCTGGGCTAAAGTGAGACCCTACCTTGAAAAGTTAAAAAAAAAAAACACAAAAATCCTCATGCTGGGACCATATTAATTCTGAAACGACATACTGCAGTTACTTCACTGAGCATCTATAGTTAGCTAGAAACCAAAGGTTAGCTATGAGAATCTGGGAAAAGTCAATCAATGAAAAAGTATTGGGGGAATTGTGTACAAATAATTGACAAGAAAGTGTACGATATAATGATATAGTTTATTGTTATACGTTGCATATTTCAGAGTCATTCCATTTATAAATTTTCATTGTCTCTCAGTCTCCATGGGGACTAATTCCAGAACCAGCTCCAGACACTGAAAGTTAGTAACACTCAAGGTCCTTATACAAAACAGCACAGTATTTGCACAGAACCTACCTTATCCTTCTACGTCCTTCAAATCTATGACATATAATACTCAACGTAACGTAAATGCTATGAAAACGGTGACCCTGCATTGTTTAGGGAATCATAAGGGAAAAAGTCTGAGTACCTAAAGTACAGAGCGGTGCTTTTCAAATATTCTCCACCCACAGTTGGCTGAATCCACAGATGCACAGCTTATGGGTATGAAAAGTTGACTGTCTAATCACAACATATTTTTTTTCCTCAAAAGGCCAGTTAGGAGCCAGGTGTGGTGACACACGCCTTTAATCCCAGCACTCAGGAGGCAGAGGTAGGAAGATTGCGGTGAGTTTGAGGCCACCCTGAGACTCCATAGTGAATTCCAGGTCAGCCTGAGCTAGAGTGAGACCCTACCTCGAAAAAAACCAAAAAAAAAAAAAAAAGGCCAGTTAGTTGTTAAACATTTTCACTCTTAAAATGTGCCTAGTCTAGGGGCTGGAGAGATGGCTTAGTGGTTAAGGCGCTTGCCTGCAAAGCCAAAGGACCTTGGTTCAATTCCCCAGGACCCACGTAAGCCAGATGCTCAAGGGGACTCTCGCATCTGGAGTTTATTTGCAGTGGCTGGAAGCCCTGGTGTGCCCATTCTCTCTCTCTCACTCTGCCTCTTTCCCTCTCTCAAATAAATAAATAAAAATAAAATATTAAAAAAAGTGTCTAGTCCGTACAAAGTCTATAACTATAAAATATACCTAAAGTTTTAAAGACTAAGCAGAACAAAATTTAAAAATCCCTCATTAATTTTTTTTTTTTCCAAGGTAGAGTCTCACTCTAGCCCAGGCTGACCTGGAATTCACTATGTAGTCTCAGGGTGGCCTTGAACTCACAGCGATCCTCCTACCTCTGCCTCCCGAGTGCTGGGATTAAAGGCATGAACTACCAGGCCCAGCTCCTCATTAAAATTTTCACTGATTATATTTTAATTTTTTAAATTATTTATTTGCAAGAAGGAGCACACCAGGACCTGTTACCAAGACAAATGAACTCCAGATGCATGTGCATATGGCTAGATGTGGATACTGATGAATCGAACCCAGGCTGGCAGGCTTTACAAGCAAGTGTCTTTACCTGCTGAGACATCTCTCCAGCCCATGATTATACTTTTAAATGATATTCTATGTATGTTAGGAAAAATGAAAACAAGTTAATTTAACATGTTTCTTTTTGTTTTTAAAGTTGCTGTTATAAAGTTTTGGCTGGGTATGTAGCTTGGTTGGTTGAGTTCTTGCATAGTATACATGAAGCCCTGGGTTCAATCCCTAGCACTGGCAGTACATGATCCAGGTGTGATGCCTACACCTGTACCCCAGCACTAGGGAGGTGGAAGCAGAAGGATCCGAAGTTCAAGGTCACCCTTGGCTATATAAGGAGTAGAGAGTCAACCTGGGCTTCAACACACACACACACACACACACCTCTACTAGAAAGCTCAAGGTTATGTCTGTAAAGCATTGCCTAGTTATTTGGTTTCAATGGTCTTAAAAACAATCTAATAATCTCCCTTTTGAGTATCTTTATGCTTGAACATACGTATATATCCAGGGTGGTCAGGTGGTCATGTGTATAGATATTTGCAGACATACACATATATAATATTCAAAAAGAAAACTAAGTGGGAAGCTTTGTTTTAAAGAAGACTGCTGGGCTGGAGAGATGGCTTAGCGGTTAAGCGCTTGCCTGTGAAGCCTAAGGACCCAGGTTCGAGGCTCGACTCCCCAGGACCCACGTTAGCCAGATGCACAAGGGGGCGCACGCGTCTGGAGTTTGTTTGCAGTGGCTGGAGGCCCTGGCACGCCCATTCTCTCTCCTTCTCTCTATCCGCCTCTTTCTCTCTGTCTGTCGCTCTCAAATAAATTAATAAAAATAACAAAAAAAATTAAAAAAAATAAAATAAAATAAAGAAGACTGCTGGGCTGGAGAGGGGGCTTAGCGGTTAAGCGCTTGCCTGCGAAGCCTAAGGACCCCAGTTCGAGGCTCGATTCCCCAGGACCCACATTAGCCAGATGCACAAGGGGGTGCATGGGTCTGGAGTTTGTTTGCAGTGGCTGGAGGCTCTGGCATGCCCATTCTCTCTCTCTCTGTGCCTCTTTCTGTCTATCGCTCTCAAATACATAAACAAAAAGAATTTTAAAGAAGAATGCTTATAAGGAGGTCAAACTTTCCTTTTATAATTATTTCCAAGTAATTAACTAATATCTTTATAGATTAAATACGCTGTCTGATCTAAAGTCTTTGTTTCACCAGAAACACAAGTGATGTGCATAATAAATCAGAACTACCAACCACCCCCCTTTTTTTAACAAAGGAAGTCACATCAAACTAAAGCAAACTTTTCTTTTTTGTTGAGGTCTACTTTTTCAGTTTTTTTTTTTTTTTTAATCTCTGACAGAAAAACCAGATAATTTTGGAATTTTTGCAATAGCTGGCTTACTACAATTAAGTGCCTCTGAAAACAATCTAAATTTTTGGCCTGACAAAATGAACAATCTATATAGAAAACCATTAATAGTGGCAAATAAAGACACTTACACTATCCTAAGAAAAGATTATGTCTGTAGTTGGCATTATATCCATTGGCCTGTGACATTTTCTTGAAAAGAACAAGGGGGAGGAGGTGGCTCTTTACGCACTCGCCCTGCTCAGGGACACCATGATGGCGGTAGTCATCATTTTGCACACAGGAGATGACAACAGGCCAAGAGCTGCACAGCAGCGCAACAGCCCTGCTTCGTGACTGACACTGCTGAGC
The DNA here is from genome assembly GCA_036346955.1 of Dipus sagitta. Classification (NCBI taxonomy): domain Eukaryota; kingdom Metazoa; phylum Chordata; class Mammalia; order Rodentia; family Dipodidae; genus Dipus; species Dipus sagitta. The sequence continues at coordinate 24,958,663 of CM070793.1, read as the reverse complement.
TGCCACACTGGTTCTGAACAACCCTAGCTGCAGGAAAAAAATCCCAGATGATTTTCTTTTTCCTAGGACGTGCAATTGAATGCACATCACCTGGGCACCTCGGCCGCTGTCTTTTCTTTTCGGTTCGATTGCATGGAAAGGCATAGGGGGAGCTTTGGTTTTCAAGGGCACACCTCAGTAAAGAAAGTACATATATCAGGCAATACATGCACAGCAGTAGCCTGAGAACTTTCGTCAGTCTAGGCTTCACTGAATGTCTCCAAACAGAATAATAGAGATGCAGATAAACTCGAGACTGGACTTCAATCACAACCTGTCACTTTGCCTGTGGAATCTCTGCAGCCTGGTTTTCTCAACAACGGCCAGTGCCTAGGAATCCTGACTACCTGACTCTCATCCTCTTTGGAATCGACTGGCTAGTAAGTAGGCAAGAAATTGAAACGGGGGCTGGAGGGATGGCTTAGCGGTTAAGGCGCTTGCCTGAAAAGCCAAAAGATCCAGGTTCGATTCCCCAGGACCCACGTCAGCCAGATGCACAAGGTGGCACATGTGTCTGGAGTTCATTTGCAGTGGCTGGAGGCCCTGGTTCACCCATTCTCTCTCTCTCTCTCTTAAATAAATAAAATTTTTTTTAAAAAAGGAACTCACACTGGTCAAGGAAATACAACACAGAGGATCCAGAGAGCTGAACCTCATTCTTTTCAGTGTGGCATTTGCTGCTGACACATCTGTAAGTATAGGAGCTCTCTTTAGCTTATGAAAGGAGCTAACCTGAAGACAAAGTTAACATGCTGTGCTAGCAAGACACAAAATTAAACAGAACTTGGATTTTTTTTTTTTTCGAAGTAGAGTTTCACTCTAGTCCAGGCTGACCTGGAATTCACTATGGAGTCTCAGGGTGGCCTTGAACTCACGGAGATCCTCCTACCTCTGCTTCCCAAGTGCTGGGATTAAAGGCGTGCGCCACCACATCCAGCTGGAACTTGGATTTTTGATGTTCTCATCAAGGTTGAGTTGTTGAATTGACCAAAATGACTTGCCCTGTATCATGACTTCTAGCTTTGAGAGATAAGAATTCTATTCTGTTTACACTACAGAGTTGGGGACTGCTCCTTGTAGCTGACAGAATCCTGTTTCACTATTACTAACAACAAAATTAAGTCAATAGCATATGAAGAATGTTAGAGCAGAACATTTTCTTACTAGAAAACAAATGTTGAATTACTGCCTCATTTCAAAAAATCTAAGGTGTCTATTCATTTAGGTTCCAGATACAAATAGAAATTGCTCAAGGAAAAACAAGGTGCTGAGGAATTATGGGAATTAATGAACTAGAAAAGCCGGTGGAACTGGAAAAGAATTCGCAATGGAGGAAAACAGGTAATAGCATCGAAGGGCTCCAAATCCTGATGGAACAAAAATAAAACCTCACAAATGAGTGTTTTAATATATTGAAAGCAACCTGTTTATTTTCTGAAGTTCTCAAACTTAGATTTAAATAAAAGCCCTATCATTTTATCTGTGTGATTCATATTTTATTTTTGTTTATATTTGAGAAAGAGAAAGAGAGAGAGAGAGGGCAAGCTAGGCCTGGTGGTGCATGCCTTTAATCCCAGCACTCGGGAGGCAGAGGTAGGAGGATCACCGTGAGTTTGAGGCCACCCTGAGACTACATAGTGAGTTCCAGGTCAGCCTGGCCTAGAGTGAGACCCTGCCTCAAAAAACCAAAAACAAAAAACCAAAGCAAACAAAAAAAAAAAAAAAAAAAAAAAAAAGAAGAAAGAAAGAGAGGGAAGGGGGCAGACAGAGAGAGAATGGGTGTGCCCGCTGCAAACGGAACTCCAGAAGCATGCGCCCCCTTGTGCATCTGACTTACATGGGTCCTGGGGAATTGAACCTGGGACCTTTAGCTTTGCAGGCAAGTGCCTTAACCACTAAGGCATCCCTCCGGGGCACCTGGGTGATTTTTTAACAAGTCATCACCTTTGAGGTCTGGTTGTCACACTCGTAGAAGGCAGATGCCTGAGGATCCTGACTCTCCTGACCCTGCCTCTATAACCTACCTGCACAAAGGCTTGCACATCGAATACCATCTGAGCTTCTCCTTCTTGCTCTCCCCGTCCACCCACATTTCCCAAGACTGCTAGCTTATGTGCTTTGGTTTCAGTGGTTTTTATTATATGCATTTTGAAAAAGAATAAACAGAAGCTAATGTTACTGCTTTCAAAACTAAAAAAATATATACCAATAATCAAGACAGTGTGGTAGATCAATGCACAGAATAAAGTCCAGAAATAAACCCACACCTGTGGTGCCAGTTTCTATGTGAAATGACCTCCAAAGGCACATGCATTACACTTGATGCCAGAGTGGCCATATTTGGGAGGGGCAGAAGCTGTAAGAAGTGGGCCTGAGGGGAAGTGGTCTTCAGGTCATGGATATGCCCTTGCATGGGGTATTGGGACCTTGTCTCCTTCCTCCTGCTCTTCTACTTCCTGCCCAGGGGTGAATGGTTTTACTATGCCACATGTGTTGTTGAATGAATGAATGGTTTTACTATGCCACATGTGTTGTTGAATGAATGAATGGTTTTACTATGCCACATGTGTTGTTGAATGAATGGTTTTACTATGCCACATGTGTTGTTGGCTTGCCACAGACCCCAAAGCACTAGGGCAAAACAACCATGGATAGAAGCTCGCTGTCCCTGCAAACGTGAGTCACAGTAAGCCTTCTCTCCTTATAAGTTGATTTTTCTTAAGTATTTGTTACAGTAACAGAAAGCTGACTAACAAATATGGTGAATTTTAATTCAACAGGAAAAAGACAGTACTTACAATAAACAATACTATGACAAATGGATATACATGTAAAAAAATGAATTTGAACCTTTGCCCTCATAATCTATAACTCAATATGGATCACTTACCTAGGCGCAGAAACGGAAACTGAAGGATATCTACAAGATGGGGCTGGGGAGATGGCTCAGAGGGTAAGAGCGCTTACCATGCAACCATGAAGGCCTGGGTTCAATGCCCTCAACCCGTGTAAAAGGAGAGGCATGGTTGCACATGAGTGGAGCCCCAGTACTGAAAAGCTGGGAGCCCCAGGATCAGCGAGACACCGTGTCTCAGGGAAATAAGGTGGAAGAGGGACAGAGGAGGGCGCCCCACATCTTTCACTGGGCTTTGCACACATGTGCATAGGTACATGCCACATCTGCACACACAAGTGTGTGCACACCATACACACACACACACACACACACACACACACACACAAAGATATAACCGAGGGCAGGAACAGTTCTCTCAAGAAAGATGCAAAGGAAGTTCAAAATACAAAATTTTTAAAAATGCAAACTTGTTCTCATCAAAAAATTTAAAGTAGCCAGGCAATGGTGTCTCACATCTATAATAACCAGCATTTGGGAGGCAATACAGTACATAGTGTAGCTTCGGTTAGAGCGAAACACTACCTCAAGAAACAAAACAAAATAAAAAAAAATTGAAGATCTACTCTGCTAAAATCATCTCTAAGAAAATGAAAAGGCAGATCAGTTTGTAAAAAAAAAAAAATCACAACTTATCTAACTAACAAAAGACTGATACTCAAAATACACAAAGAGTGAATTGCAGCACAAAAGCAGAACAGGTCTTCCAGGTAGGATGGAGGCATAGCAGCCATGTAAAAGCAGCCTAAGAGGGAAATAAGCAGAAAAACAGCAAATTACACGCTTCCACCAAAAAGTGAAGGTGTATCAGAAACTATCAACCACAGCAGAGAAGTGGGTGAGATCCAGAGCATCTAGACCATGTAAGTGGCTCCAGCCACGGCGCCAGTCTGTGCGGCCGTGGCCACCAAGCTCGGCCTGAGCAGCAGGAGAACCAGGTGGAGGGATTTTCCAGCCAAGGCACGGAACCTGAAGGCGGCAACAGGGACTGGCGGAGTGGCTTGTGAGGAAGAGGACCGCAGGGACCAGCTGTGCACCTCCACTGCAACCTCAGGCATCCTCACAGACTCCCCTCATGCACCCGCCAGCGCCCTGCAAGCACTGGAAGCGTGGGGAAGGGACTGAGCTGCAGAACAGCAGCACAGGCGGTCAGAACAATGACCCACCCACCCAGCCCACAGCTTAGTAAAGAGGGTCGCCAGCAGGCATGCAGCATAGCGGAGACCACAGCCATCCCCAAAGGTAACAGGGCCTACTTACACCAGGTCAGTACCCGCCACAAAGCCTGGTATATAGACCTGCACTGGAAGTGCTAATCACACCTTCCATGCCAGGGCAGGCTATCTGTTCAATCTGATGGATGGTCGGGCTTGCCATTCTTTTTTTTTTTTTTTTTTTTTTTTTTTTTGGTTTTTTGAGGTAGGGTTTCACTCTAGCCCAGGGTTACCTGGAATTCACTATGTAGTCTCAGGGTGGCCTTGAACTCATGGTGATCCTCCTACCTCTGCCTCCCAAGTGCTGGGATTAAAGGCGTGCACCACCACGCCTGGCTAGGGTTTGCCATTCTTAAATAAGCTATATTTTGGGGTTGTCATCTGTTGCTTCCTGATTTATGGTGCCTTTATTTCTTCTTCTTCGTTGGGGCAGGGTCTAACTCTGCCCCAGCCTGACCTGGAGTCCTTTACAGACCAGAAATATCAGCCTCCCACTTTATAGGATTAAGGATGTGGGGCAACATACATCCTTAGGGACTTTATTTTTTATATTGCTCCACCCAGACTGCTAGAATAATTACACAGCAGGCAGACCTAACACAGAGGGTCACTTTTGCTGTTACTCTGAGAGTCATTTAAGAGCCACACCTGGCAACTTAAACTCCTACTCTGAAGATAAATAATGTCAGATTTACACATCTAAGAATACTGCAGATAATTAGAAAACCCAAGCATCAAGTTAACCCAAGATGCAAAAATCTCTACATTATAATACAAGAAACACAAAAATCAAGACAATATAATTCCACTAAAAATTATAAATCCATCAGAAATGACCTCCAGTGAGACTGATTTAGATGAAATACCTGAGGAAGATTTCAGAATAATGATTATAACTATGTTTGAAGAAATCAAAGGAATCAAAGAAGACACAGGAAACTAATTTAATGAAATAAGGTAGTCAATAAAGACGTGAGTAAGGAAATAGAAACACTGAGGAAAAACCAATCAGAAATACTAGAAATGAAAAACACAGTAAGTCAAATAAAAAATTCTGTAGGGGGGGCTGGAGAGATGGCTTAGCAGTTAAGCGCTTGCCTGTGAAGCCTAAGGACCCCGATTCGAGGCTCGATTCCCCAGGACCCACGTTAGGCAGATGCATAAGGGGGCACACGCGTCTGGAGTTCGTTTGCAGTGGCTGAAGGCCCTGGTGCGCCCATTCTCTCTCTATCTGCCTCTTTCTCTCCCTGTCTGTCACTTTCAAATAAATAAATAAAAATGAACAAAGAAATTTAAAAAAATTCTGTAGAAAGTCTCATCAATAGAATGGATAAAAGAGAGAACAGAATATCTAAAGTAGAAGACCAGGTGGCAGATCTAATACAACAAAGACAAAGACAAGTCAAAAGGAAGGTATGAATGGGAATAGCAAGATATTCAGGACACTATGAAAAGATCAAACATAAGAATTCAGGGTATAGCAGAAGGAGAAGAATTTAACTCCAAAGGCATAGTAGGTGTTTTCAGCAAAATCGTAGAAGAAAATTTCCTCCAAATTGGGAAAGAGATGCCAGTGCAGATATAGGAAGCTTGTAGAACACCAAACAGACAAAATCTGGAAAGAACCTCTCCTTTCCATATTATAATTAAACTACCAAACATATAAACCTAAGACAATATATTGAAAGCAGATTACTCAACACAAATTTTAAAAGTCAGAAGGGCTTGGAATGAGGTATTTCAAGTTCTGAAAGATAACAACTGTCAACCAAGATTACTTTGTCCAATGAAGATATCTATCCAAACTGATGGAGAAATAAGAACATTCCACAACAAAAACAGGCTAAAGGAATATATGACCACTAAGTCAGCTCTACAGAAAATACTTGAAGGGATCCTTCACAGTGAAGAGAAAGGAAAGCACACACATGAGGAAACAGGAAAAAATAAACCATACTCCAGTAATAGTTAATATGAGAGAGTAAAGAAAAAACAGGAAGCACTACAAAACAAGAATGGTGAGAATAAATACCTACCTTTCAATAATTCTTTTTAAAATATATTTATTTATGAGAGAGAGAGAGAGAGATGGAGAATATGGGCATACCAGGGCCTTCCAACCACTGCAAACGAACTCCAGACGCATGCACTACCCTATGCAATTGGCTTGCATGGGTCCTAGGGAATCAATCATGGGTCATTTGGATTTTCAGGCAAGTGCCTTAACCACTAAGCTGTCTCTCCAGCCCAATAATAACTCATGATATCAAGGCCTCAATGTCCCAGGCAAAAGACACAGGCTTGCAGACTGGATTAAAAGGCAGCAGCCTTCTATTTGTTGCCTCCAAGAAACTTACCTCTGTAAAAGACAGATACTATCTTAAAGGGGAAAGGATAGAAAATGGTGTTTCAAGCAAATGGGCCTAGAAAACAAGCAGGTGTTGCTATCCTAATATATGACAGGATAGACTTCAAACCAACATTAGTGAGGAAAGAAGGTCACTTTATAGTGACTAATGGAAAAATTCAACAGGAAGGCATTACAATTCTAAACATATATTCACCTAACATGGGGCTCCCAATTTCATCAAATAAACACTATTAGACTTAAGGTCACAGATAACACCAAGCACAACTGTAGTGGGTGACTTCAATATCCCACTCTCATTAATTGACAGGTCATCCTGGCAAAAAAAGAACTAAATATAGAGATAACTGGATTAAATGATGTCATAGAACAAATGGACCTAATAGATATCTACAGAACATTCCATCCAAATGCTGCAGAATATACATTTTTCTCAGCAGCACATGGAACATTCTCTAAAACAGACCATATATTAGGACACAAAGGAAATCTTAACAAAATACAGGAAAACTGAAATAATTCCTTGTACTCTATCTGATCATAATGGGATTAAATGACAAATCAGCAGCAAGAAAAACTACAAAGCACACAGAAATTCATGGAGACTGAACAATACACTACCGAATGATGAATGGGTCATTGAGGAAATCAAAAGGAGATCAAAAATCCATAGAACCAAATGATAATGAGAATACAACATATCAATACCTTTGGGACATAATGAAGGCAGTCCTAAGAGGGAAATTTATAGCTTTAAGTGCGTATATTAAGAAATTAGAAAGGTCACAAGTAAACAACTTAATGCTTCACCTAAGGCCTTAGAAAAAGAAAAACAGGAAGAAAAGACAGGAAGAAATAATAAAGATTAGGTCAGGAATTAATGAACTAGAAACAAAAAAAATACAAAGAATCAATGAAACAAAGATTTGGTTCTTTGAAAGGATACACAAGATTGATAAATCTTCAGCAAATCTGACCAGAAGAAAGAGACAAGAGACACAAATTAACAAAATTAGAGACGAAAAGGCACAATTAAAAAAAGATACCAAAGAAACTCAGAAAATCATAAGGACATACTTTAAAAACATATACTCCTCTAAGTTTGAAAATCTGAAAGAAATGGACGATTTCCTAAATTTATATGACCTACCAAAATTAAATCAAGATGAGATAAATCATTTAAATAGACCTATAACAAATACAGAAATCCAAGCAGTTATAAAAAAATCTCCCAGAGATTGCTTAGCAGTTAAGGCACTTGCCTGCAAAGCTAAAGTATCCTGGTTCAAATCCCCAGGACCCATATAAGTCAGATGCACAATGGGGCGCATGTGTCTGGAATTCATTTGCATTGACTAGAGGTCCTGGCTCACCCATTCTCTTTCTATGTCTCTCTCTCTAATAAATAAATAAAAATTTTTAAAAATATTTTTAAAAATCTCCCAATTAAACTAAGTCCAGGCCCAGATGGATTTACTGGTGAATTTTGCCAGACCTTCAGGGAAGAACTAACACCAATGCTTGTCAAACTTTTCCATAAAATAGAAAAGGAAGGAAATCTACCAAACCCCTTCTACAAAGCCAGAATCACCCTAATACCAAACCAGACAAACCAAGAACAAAAAATAAAGAACATTACAGACCAATCTCCCTCATGAACATATATGCAAAAATTTTCAACAAAATATTTGCAAACAGAATACAAGAATATATCAAAAAGATCATTCACAGGCTGGGGAAATGACTTAGTGGTTAAGGCGTTTGCCTGTGAAGCTTAAGGACCTTGCTCAGTTCGATTCCCCAGGACCCACGTAAGCCATATGCACAAGGGGGTGTATGCATCTGGAGTTCGTTTGCAGTGGCTAGAGGCCGTGGCACGCCCATTCTCTCTCCCTCTCTCTCTCTCTGCCTCTTTCTCTCTCAAATAAATAAATAAAATATAAAAAATATTTTAAAAAGGAAAAAAAAAGATCATTCATCCCAATCAAGTTGGTTTCATCCCAGAGATGCAGGGATTGTTCAGCATACACAAATCAATAAATATAATATACTATATAAAGGGACTGAAGGACAAAAAACATATGGTCATCTCAATAGATGCAGAAAACGCACTTGACAAAATCCAACATTCCTTCATGATAGAAGTCCTACAGAAACTGGGAATAGAAGGAACATATCTCAACATAAGAAAAGCTATTTATGACAAACCTGCAGCGAACATAATACTAAATGGGGAAAAACTTGAAGCTTTTCCACTAAAATCAGGAACAAGATAAGGGTGTCCACTGTCACCACTTTTATTTAATATAGTACTCAAGTCTTAGCTATAGCAATAAGAAAAGATAGACTCATAAAGGGGATACAAACTGGAATGAGATCAAATTATCAATATTTGCAGATGATATGATTCTATACATAAAGGACCCTAAAGATTCTACCAGCAAGTTGTTAGAGCTGACAAACACTTTTAGCAACATAGCAGGATACAAAATAAATACACAGCAATCAGTAGCTTTCCTATATGTTAACAACAAACATGCGGAGGATGAAATCAGGGAATCACTCCCATTCATAATTGCCTCAAAAAAAAAAATAAAGTATCTTGGAATAAACCTAACCAAGGAAGTGAAGGACATCTACAATGAAAACTTTAAAATACTCAAGACAGAAATTGCAGAAGACATTAGGAAATGCAAAGACATCCCAAGTTCTTGGATTGGAAGAACCAATAATGTGAAAATGTCAATCTTATCAAAGTAATCTACACATTTAATGCAATCCCCATCAAAATTCCAATGGTATTCTTCACAGAAATAGAAAGAACAACCCTAAAATTCATTTGGAAGCACAAAAAGCCTTGAATAGCCAAAAAATTTTTGAGCAACAAAAATAAGGCTGGTGGTATCACCATACCTGATTTTAAGTTTTATTTTTATTACAAAGCCATCATAACAAAAACAGCATGATACTGGCACAAAGACAGACACGTAGATCAGTGGAACAGAATAAAGACCCAGATGCAAATCCAGACAGCTACAGCCATCTGATTTTCGACAAAAAATACTCATTGGAGAAAAGATAGCCTCTTTTGCAAATGGTGCTGGACAAATTGGTTATCTATATGTAGAAGGATGAAAACAGATCCTTGAGATGAGTGAACAATATAGTCAGGATGGCTAAAGGTGACCCCAAGAAGCCAAAGGGCAAGATGTCTGCCTGTGCCTTCTTTGTGCAGACTTGCAGAGAAGAACGTAAGAAGAAAAACCCAGGGGTTCCTGTCAATTTTGCAGTTTTCCAAGAAGTGTTCTGAGAGATGGAAGACGATGTCCAGCAAGGGGAAATCCAAGTTTGATGAAATGGCGAAGGCGGATAAAGTGCGCTATCATCCAGAAATGAAAGATTATGGACCAGCTAAAGGAGGCAAGAAGAAAAAGGACCCCAATGCCCCCAAAAGACCACTGTCTGGACTTTTCTTATTCTGTTTGGAGTTCCGTCCCAAGATCAAGTCCACAAACCCTGGCATCTCTATTGGAGATGTGGCCGAGAAGCTGGGGGAGATGTGGAAAAACTTGAGTGATGGCGCCGTATGTCAGCAAGGCGGCCAGGCTGAAGGACAAGTACGAGAAGGATGTTGTAGACTGTAAGTCCAAAGGGAAGTTTGATGGCACCAAGGGTCCTGCCAAAGTTGCTGGGAAAAAGGTGGAAGAGGAAGATGAAGAGGAACAGGAGGAGAAAGAGGAGGAGGAGGATGAATAAACTGCTTATCTGTCCCTTTGTGAATACCTTAGAGTAGGGAGCGCCGTGACTGACACATCTCTCCTTGGAGCCGTGTCTATGGCCCTCATTCGGTTTAATCACAAAACTTGATCACGATCATACTGTAGTCTCTCAAAGTGTCAGTGGTTTACATGAAGTGGCCATGGGTGTTCAGAGCACCCTGAAACTGTATCAGAGTTGTACATACTTCCAAGCATTTTTAAGATGAAAAGGCACTCTCGTGTTCTCCTCTCTGTGCACTTTGCTGTTGGTGTGACAAGGCATTTGGAGATGTTTCTGGCATTTTGTTTTCAACTTGTAAGCTGGCGTTAGCTCTATGGTCATTGGCTAGAAATTCTGAGTTGTCAACTGTACATATCTATAGTTTGTAAAGAGAACAAAACAACGGAGACAAACTCTTGATGCTCCTTCTGTGGCATGGAGAATGGGGGGGGGGATGCCTTTTTGAGGGGCTTGTAGCTCAGGGCGTGCACTGTGAGGCTGGACCTGTTGATACTGCAGTGAGCATCCATTTAGCTTCAGGTTGTCTTGTTTTGTATATAGTGACATAGCATTCTGCTGACATTCTTAGTTGTGGAAAAGGGGGGTGGGGTCAGCTGGCATGAGAAGTGTTTGCAGTTATTCTTTTAGTACAGTGCAGTAGATTTTCAAACTTCGTTTCTAAACGAGAGCTTGTCTTTGTCAGCAAAGCAGAAGAACTACTGCATCACTGAGGTTCAAGGGCCCTCTGTACTTCAACACAATTTGCAACATTCTGTTATTTTTTGGATGTTTAGAATGCTGAGATGTTTTTGAAGTTAAATAAACAGTATTACATTAAAAACAAAAGAAAATAGATCCTTATCTCTCTCCATGCACAAGAACCAAGTCATATGGAACAAAGACCTTAATATCAGACCCCAAACTCTGAAACTGCTAGAGGAAAAAGTAGGGGAATCCCTACAACCTACAACATATTGGCATAGGCAGTGACTTCTGAATATAACCCCAGTTGCTCACTGCTGGGACCTCATGATATTACAAAACTTTTGTATAGCAAAGGACACTGAATAGAGCCAAGTGGCAACCTACAGAATGGGAGAAAATCTTTGCCAGCTATACATCTGACAGAGGATTAGTATCTAGAATATACACAAAGAAGTCAGAGAACTAAATAATAAGAAATGAAATAACCCAATTAAAAAATGGGCTATGGAACTAAATAGAGAATTCTCAAAAGAAGAAATACAGATGGCATATAAACATCTAAAAAAAATGTTCTACATCCTTAGCCATCAGGGAAATGTAAATTAAAGCTACATTGAGATTCCATTTACTCCTGTTAGAATGGCTATCATCAAGGAAACAAACGACAATTAATGTTGGCAAGGATGTGGAAAAAGAGGAACCCTTCTACACTGTTGGTGGGAATGCAATCTGATATAGCCATTGTGGAAATCAGCGTGGAGGTTCCTGAGACAGCTAAAAATAGATTTATCATATAACCCAGCTATAGCACTCCTAGACATATATCCTTAGGACGCTTCTCACTACCTTAGAGATACTTGCACAACCATGTTTATTGCTGCTCTATTCACAATAGCTACGAAATGGAACCAGCCCAGATGTCCCTCATCTGATGAATGGATAATGAAGATGTGGTACATTTGTAGAATGGAGTTCTATTCAGCAGTAAAGAAAAATGAAATTTGCTGGGAAATGGATGGATATGGAAAGGATTATACTAAGTGAGGTAACCCAGGCCCAGAAAGCCAAACATCACATGTTCTCTCTCATATGTGGATACTAGCTACGAATGTTTAGATTTATGTGTGAATTGAAGTAAAAAAAAAGGTAGCAGAGATCAGTAGGCTAGAAAATGGCTATAAGGGAGGGAGGAGAGGGGAGGACTTAAGGGGATGGAATTGTATATATGTAAGTAGATGAAGAGATTACAGGGAGTGGAATGGCCTAAGCAAGGTCAGGGGAAGAGATTAAGTAAAAAAAAAGGGTGGGGAGGGCTAATCAAAATTCAAGGTATTGTGAATAAGCCATATGAAAACCTACTTTTTTGGATAACGTAACACCCAGAAGCCACAGATTGATACTAGAAAAATTTCAGTGCCAGGGATGGGATACCTTCCAGTGAGTTGTTGGTCATGGAGGTCCCTTTTGCCCCTAAAACATTATAGGTTACTGCCAAGGCTCTTGGTTTCCCACCAGAAATAGATGGTAAGACCCTATTGCCAAAGAGTCCACAAGTCTGGGCTGCAAGGTCACTGAGAAATCAAGCTGGGGCTGAGCTAAAAAACTCCTCCCTGTAGACCACTTGACAGAAAGCTGGAAAACACTGCACTGCATGCAGCCTTATGGGAGACAGAAGTCATCAGTGGTGAAAACAGTGGACACTGCAAGTCTCAAGTTTGGCCACCCAGGCCAAATGACTGAATGTACACAATAGTGGCATGTCTCTAATTGGACTTCAGGCCCTCTCTAAGGGAGGGAATGCATGCCTGGTACTGAAAAGCTAATCAAAATCCTATGGTGGGGGGGCTGGAGAGATGGCTTAGCGGTTAAGCACTTGCCTATGAAGTCTAAGGACCCCGGTTCAAGGCTCAGTTCCCCAGGACCCACGTTAGCCAGACGCACAAGGGGGCGCACGCATCTGGAGTTCGTTTACAGAGGCTGGAAGCTCTGGCGTGCCCATTCTCTCTCTCTCTCTTTCTCTCTCTCTCCCCCTCCTTCTCTCTGTCGCTGTCAAATAAAACAATTTAAAAAAAATCCTATGGTGGGGGAGGTCATGAGCCTTAGGAGTGTAATGAGTGCTCTAAATGCATGCATTATCCTCACCAAACTGCCTGTAAGCACTTCTCTTAATGCTCATACCCATATATAAATGTTACTCTCACTTTGGTTAGAAAAGCTTCTCTTTTCAGATGGCAGTGATCTTGGGATGACTCAGAAGGCACCATGGTGCTGAGAAGAAGTGACAGAGGAGTGCTCAGCACTGCAATATCTCTATCATACCTTCCAAGGCTCAGGGTCCATTGCAAAGAGGTGGTGGAAAGAATGAAAGAGCCAAAGGAAGGGTGGGACTCCTTACAACGTGCTCCTCCAGACACAAAATGGCCTGGATATCCATGACCTCACAGTGCCTAACACTACCTACACAAGACCATCATAATAGGAGGAAAAGATCATGACATCAAAATAAAAGAGACTGACTGAGATGGGGAGGGGATATGATAGAGAGTGAAGTTTCAAAGGGGAAATTGGGGGGAGTGAGGGAGTTACCATGGGATATTGTTTAAAATTACTGAAGTTGTCAATAAAATAATAAGTTAAAAAAGGCAAAACAGTCAGAATGTTTGGATAGAATCTATGCCCCAAATTGTATAATTAATTCATCAACACAGGAAAACACAGTGAGCATCATTACTTATCAGAGAAATCTAAGTTAAAATCACAGTGAAACACCACTATATAACCATCAAAATAAAAACAGATTGCTAATACCACCTGTTGTTGGGGACTGAGGATATAACTCAGTGGTAGAATTCTTTTTATTTTTTTCTAGGTGGCATTGGAATTTTTTGTTCTTTTTTTTTCTTCCTTTTGGAGATTTTAAATTTTATTTATTGACAGGTTTTATTTTATTTTATTTTATTTTATTTTTCGAGGTAGGATCTCACTCTAGCACAGGTTGACCTGGAATTCACTATGAAGTCTCAGGGTGGCCTATTGGCAGGTTTTATATATGTACATAATGTATTGATCATATTCACCTATTACCTTTTTAATTTTTTTTTCGGTTTATCAAGGTAGGGTTTCACTCTAGCCCAGGCTGACCTGGAACTCACCATGTAGTCTCAGGGTGGCCTCGAACTCATGTCGATCCTCCTACCTCTGCCTCCTGAGTGCTGGGATTAAAAGCGTGAGCCACAACGCCCAGCTCACCTATTTATTACCTTCTTGTCCCTGTCCCTTCCCCTCTCTTTTACTGAAACCCTTTTACTTTCCCAGAGTCCCCTGCTACTTCAATACCTCTGTGTGCATATGAGTGTGGTCCATTGAGCTGTGCCTCTATTTCATGAAAGTAAAGAGGACACTACTAGGGAACTAAAAGGGTACAGGGTAGGCGGGGAAAGGAGAGTAATGAGTGGTATGAACAGCATCAAGTACATCATGGGCATGAATGAAACATAATGAAACCCATTATTTTGTACAGTTAATATATGGTAATAAAAAGGAGAAAATGTAAAATATGTTAGTTCAAATGTAAAACAACTGGTACTCTTAGTCTGCTAGAGAGAGTATGAAGAGTGTGCCCACTGAGGCAAAGTCTGGCTATTTTCAGTCTGCTAGAGAGAGTACGAAGAGTGTGCCCACTCTGGCAAAGTCTGGTTATTTTCAGTCTGCTAGAGAGAGTACGAAGAGTGTGCCCACTCTGGCAAAGTCTGGTTATTTTCAGTCTGCTAGAGAGAGTGCGAAGAGTGTGCCCACTCTGGCAAAGTCTGGCTATTTTCAGTCTGCTAGAGAGAGTACGAAGAGTGTGCCCACTCTGGCAAAGTCTGGCTATTTTTAGTCTGCTAGAGAGAGTGCGAAGAGTGTGCCCACTCTGGCAAAGTCTGGTTATTTTCAGTCTGCTAGAGAGAGTACGAAGAGTGTGCCCACTCTGGCAAAGTCTGGTTATTTTTAGTCTGCTAGAGAGAGTACGAAGAGTGTGCCCACTGTGGCAAAGTCTGGCTATTTTCAGTCTGCTAGAGAGAGTACGAAGAGTGTGCTCACTCTGGCAAAGTCTGGCTATTTTTAGTCTGCTAGAGAGAGTACGAAGAGTGTGCCCACTCTGGCAAAGTCTGGCTATTTTTAGTCTGCTAGAGAGAGTACGAAGAGTGTGCCCACTCTGGCAAAGTCTGGTTATTTTCAGTCTGCTAGAGAGAGTATGAAGAGTGTGCCCACTCTGGCAAAGTCTGGCTATTTTTAGTCTGCTAGAGAGAGTACGAAGAGTGTGCTCACTCTGGCAAAGTCTGGCTATTTTTAGTCTGCTAGAGAGAGTACGAAGAGTGTGCCCACTTTGGCAAAGTCTGGTTGTTTTTTACATGACTGCAATATTTTAATCCTCTGCGTTAGCAATTTAGTTATTTACAAAGAAAACAAAGACATATCTACAAATAATATTTCCTATAAGAATGCTTCAGAAGTTCTAATCCCACTATCCAAAATTCTGAAATAATCTCAATGTCCAATGGAAGGCTAGTCAGTGGTAAAAAGAAACGAAGTTCTGATAAACACACCATGGATGACTTTTTAAAATATATATATTTAAAACAAGCTCTGGCAAGTTTAATTAAAGAAAAATTTTACAGTTTAAAAAAATTTTGAAATATTAAACTGAGTAAAAAGTACAAGCCAGACACAAAAGATCGTATGCTGTATGACACAGCTTACAAGATATTCTAGAACAGACAGGACTTTCTTAGTGATGGACAACGGATCAATCATTGTAGGCATCAGGTGCACTGACTGCATGAACGGACTTTGTGGCATGAAAGAAAGGCCTTTTTTTTTTTTTTTTTACTCAGTTTAATATTTTAAAAAGTCATCTACGGGGTGTTTATCAGAACTTTGCTTCTACTGCAGTCTCCCTGCAAGGTCTTTAAGAATGCTAAGGGGGCTGGAGAGATGGCTCAGTGGTTAAGGTGCTTGCTTGCAGAGCCTAATGACCTGGGTTTGATTCCCTAGTACCCATGTAAAGCCAGATGCACAAGGTGGCACATGCACCTGGTGTTCGTTTGCAGTGGCTAGAGGCCCTGGCACACCCATAAACATACACACATACACACACACACACGCACACACACACTCTTTCTCTCCCTCTTGTGTATATATCTTTCTGCCTGAAAATAAATAAAACAGTTTTTAAAAAACGAATGTCAAAGGATCTAATTTTTTTTTAATTTTGGTTTTTTTTTTTGAGGTAGGGTCTCACTCTAGCCTAGGCTGACCTGGAATTCACTATGGAGTCTCAGGGTGGCCTCGAACTCACGGCGATCCTCCTACCTCTGCCTCCCGAGTGCTGGGATTAAAGGCGTGCGCCACCACGCCCGGCTTTTTTTTTTTTAAATTTTGGTTTTTTGAGGTAGGGTCTCCCTCTAGCCCAGGCTGACCTGGAATTCACTATGTAGTGTCAGGGTGGCCTTGAACCCACGGCGATTCTCCTACCTCTGCCTCCCGAGTGCTGGGATTAAATGTGTGCGCCACCATACCCAGCCTAATATTTTTAAATTAATTCTTTTCTTTGGCTCTCACAGATGGATGATGTATAGTTACACATATTTTTTATTTTTACTACAATCAAAGAATAGAGAACCATTATTATTGTCATCATCATCATTAGAGACTGTGTTCTTACTCTCCAGCCCATGCTGTCCTGCAATTTACTATGTAGCCTAGGATGGCCTTCAACTCACGGTGATCCTCCTGCCTCAGCTTTCCCAAGGGCTAGGATTACTGGTGTGAGCCATCATGCCCAGCAAAAATTTCCTAAGACATGGGTAAAGCCAGGGACTTCCTGGCACCTTCCAGAGGCACTGCAGCACCTACGGCACTCACGACTGGGGCAAGTTGCCAGGCTCCATGGCGCACAGGAGGGCAGTCAGACACCGAGCACGGTGGGGTCAAGTTAGCCATGATCTTCCTTTTGCTTTTCGAGGTAGGGTCTCTCTCTAGCCCAGGCTGACCTGGAATTCACTATGTAGTCTCAGGGTGGCCTCGAACTCACGGCGATACTCCTACCTCTGCCTCTCGAGTGCTGGGATTACAGGCGTGCACCAGCACGCCCTGCTCCGGTCATGATTTTCTGTTGGCGCCTTCTGTGCGCTGACTTGTTCCATTCCACTTTAAAGGTAATTTTGTACTTGTTTAATTGTTTCTTGCTGAACTATGCTGAGTCTCGTCTTGTCTCCCTTTCCTCTCCCTCTGCTCATTAGAGCTCTCCAGCGGAACAGTGAAGGAAATGAAAGGAAAGCGCAGATTAAAACAAATGCCTTTAAGACGAAGTCAACTTTTATTCAGTGTGGCATTGCTAAAGCTTGCCCTTCTCCTCCTGACATATAAACATACCTACTGGTAACTAATTTTGAAGAGATTATTTAGCTTAAACATATATCTTTAGACAAATAATTTTCCAAGCCTACATCTCAAGGCCAGTCTTCTCAAAATCCATTCAGAACTTTCTATGCACAATCACACATTTCCATGTCTCAAAAACACCACATCAAATTAAATAGATAAAACTATAATTCACCCAATCCAATTAGTCCTTCCATTTCAGTCTGCTTCATTTTATTTTATTTTTTTTTTATTTATTTGAGAGAGAGTGAGAGAGAGGAAAGAAAGAAACAGCTAGAGAATGGGCACACCAGGGCCTCCAGATCTCCAGACGCATGTGCCACATTGCCCATCTGGCTTACATGGCTCCTGGGGAATCAAACCTGGGTCCTTTGGCTTTGCAGGCAAGAGCCTTAACCACTAAGCCATCTCTCTAGCTCCTGCTTCTGTTTTCATTTAGGGTCTTGCTGTGTTGCCCACACTGACCTCAAACTCCTGGGCTTAAGTCATTCTCCTGCCTTGGTCTCCCAAGTAACTTGGACTTTTATGTATGCCACTATGCCCAGCTTTTCTGTTTCTTACCTACTTATATATACTTAGCATAGCCCCAAACTACAAATGAATAAGGCTTGTATAGATTAACTGGTGTGGTGGTGAGTACGGGGGGGGGGGCACAGTGGCAATGTGAGGACACACTAGTCTAACCTCGAAGATGGCATTGGTTTGTCAAGTACTCAAAAAATTTACAGGATCTTAAAAACAGACTTTGCTAGCAAGTAGCAACAATAGTTACAATACATTGTTTCCTATTTAAAGAATTTATGAGCAGTCAAGTATGTCCATTTTCATTAAGTGATCCTGTGCGAGGCACTTTGAAAAATTCCTTTTATACATGATAGCATCTGAAAGTGGCGTAAGAATGCACCCTGTTATTCTGAAACCAACATTCCAGAGACAGCTGGTTTCTTCTGTATTTTTAAGCATGCATGTATGAAAATCGTATGTGCACAGAGTTTACAGGTCAACGGTACACTGGTCCACACTGCCCGTGCCCAGGCTGACAGTGCCCGTCTGGTGTTGAACCACTGGATTCAGCAGCGTGAGCTGCCGGCTCCTCCGCTACACCACTGCCTGCAGACACTGGCCCAGCATGCCTCCTTTTCACCTTAGCACCCTTTGAGTCGTTTCAGAAGAAAGCACAGATGTTTGTATCTAATTTGCTATCCTTACCTGGAAAGCTCAGAATTTAATTTTAGAGGCACTATCATAAGTATCAAATTCCCAGTCTGCTAATTTCCTGGATGTTACTGTAACAATCCATGTATAGATTTAATGGGATGGTAATCAATGTGAACTTGAGCATTTCTCACTTTTTACTTTGGGTACAGTAACCCATTTTAAGATAGACTGTTGCAATACAACTCAGCTAATGGCTTTAGTTTATTCTCAGCTTACCATGTGATCTCCTAAGGCCAGGTTTAAAGGTCTCTCCCACTGCATCTACACTTACATGGGTACCCAGCAGCCATTCTGGACATTTTAAGACTTCAGAGGCAGGAGACCCTGGAGTGCTCATTTTCTCCTCTCCCACCCCCCCATATACTTTAAGGCTTTTACCTTGAACAGCAGACCTGTCTGACAATCAACTGGACATCATCAGGTGGGTGTCTAATTTAAAATCCCCTCAAACTTTACCTAGCCAAAGAAAGAAAAGAAAGGAAAAGCTCTTCACCAGTAATATGTTTTCCTTCTTCCTTCCTCATGTCGTAAACAACAACAAAATCTATCCAGTGCTTAACACTGAAACCGGCACTCCCTTTAGTGCCTCACCTTCAGCCCCACTAGGACTGCTTTGAGAGCACATCTCTACGTGTCACAGCAGTGCCTTCTTGTCACTGGGGCAAAACACCTGAGCAGCAGCAGCACAGGACAGGAACATGGTTAGCTCAGCTGTAGTGTGAAGGGGAAGTCTCACCATGGTGGAGAGCATGGCAAGACTAAGCAGTGCTGTCACATCTCGTCACAGTAGCAGGGAAGCAGCAGGAGTGAGCTTAGGTAGGGGAAGATGGCTCAGCAGTCAAAGGCACTTGCTTGCAAAAGCCTGTCAGCCTGGGTTCAAGTCCCAAGTCACTGACGGAAGCCCGGCACAGAACATGGCAGAAGTGTCTGGTGTTCATTTGCAGCGGCAAGAGGCCCTGCTACAGCCATGCACATGCACAGTGAACATAAGTAAGATTAAAAAAAAAAAAAAGAGCGAGCTGAGCTACAAACTCTGAAGGCTCCCTTCCAATGATACACCTCCTCCAGCAAGGCTCACCTTCCCAAGGCTCCTCCATCTGGGGATTACGCATAAGGTTTAATCACAAACACATGAGGCTATGGGGGACTTTCTACATTCAAAGGCCCGTACCTGTGCCCTCCTCTCTACTCCATGCCTGTGTTCCCATTCTTCTACAGTGTCCCAGTATTCACTTACTGGTGCTCCCAGCTACTGGTCTAAAGCCCAGCTACTCAGAGCAGCGAGAATATTTCCACAAGATATATTCCCTCTCGTAAAATTTTCCAGCAGGTTCCCACCGCTTCAGCTTATAACAGTGGACTCTGTGCTCACCACACTCCAGTATGACTGGTCCTGTTTCTAGCCTCTGGATATACTGAACACCTGATTCCTGAGAGCCCTGCACCCCCCACCCCAGCTGTCTGGAGCTCTCCCTCTGTTTGCTTGGACAGCTGGCTCATTCCCGCCACTAAGATATCCCCCTGGAGTTTATATGTAGCCCCTGCTGTGATTTTGTTCACTTCACTGCAACGTCACTTACTTATTCACAGGCCAGTGGCCTGTGTTCTCCATCCTGACATTAACTGCCACTCCCTCAGTACAAAGTCTGTCTACAGATCACCAAGAAGAGTCTGAACACTTAACAAGTATGTGCTGAATGAATACGAAAGTGTGTATCCAGACTGCTTCAAGCTTTACTTACAATCCTGAGACTGTTTCTTAATATCACAGAGACCCCTAAACAAAGAAAGCAGAAAGTGGATGACGGCTGGGTCCACAGTGAAGGGTTAAGACATGGTCAGGGCAGCAGCAGAAGGGCAAATTGCTCATAGCACTCTGTGCCTCTTGCAGCTCAGTAAGAAGCAGCAAGAAACAAAACTGGGAACAAGCTGCTAGGATTGAACAATCTGGAATCATCCCCCCCTCCCACCCTGTGCCAGTACAGAAAGCTGAGGAGGACAAAATCCTAGAACAATTGGACAGGAGGTTATGTGATTCTTGCACGCCTTCTGTGGCTCAAAGGAACACTTCCAGAAGCCTTCTTGCTTCATGGATGGTCACTTTTATACACATTTTATTCTTTATCTATGCCATAAAGAAAAACAACCAACGATGTAACTTTCAACTTCCCCAAGCCCATCTCCCACTATTGTATGAAAAACTTTATTTTGGGGCTGGAGAGATGGCTTAGCAGATAAGCACTTGCCTGTGAAGCCTAAGGACCTCAGTTCGAGACTCGATTCCCCAGGACCCACGTTAGCCAGATGCACAAGGGGGCGTACGCGTCTGGAGTTCATTTGCAGTGGCTAGTGGCCCTGGGCGTGCCCATTCTCTCTGTGTCTCTCTCTTCTGCCTCTTTCTCGTTCTGTCACTCTCAAATAAATAAATAAACTTATTTTTATTTATGCATTATTTAAAATTACTTCCCTGTCTCAGAGCCTTACTGTGTAAATCAACAGATAAGACACATTAAACCTAGGCCTCCCTGATTAAAATCCTATGAGGGCTGGGGAGATGGTGCAGCAGTTAATGGTGCTTACCTGCAAAGCCTGCTGGCCTGGGTTCAAATCTCCAGCACCCACATAAAGCCAGATGCAAAAAGTGGCACATGATCCAGGCGTGGTGGCGCACGTCTTTAATCCCAGCACTTGGGAGGCAGACGTAGGAGGATCGCCATGAGTTCAAGGCTACCCTGAGACTACATAGTGAATTCCAGGTCAGCCTGGCTAGAGCAAGACCCTTCCTCAACCTCCCCGCCCCCCCCCCCAAAAGGCACATGTGTCTGGTGTTCATTTATAAAGGCAAGAGACTCTGGGTGTGCCCATACACACATGCATGCACAAATAAATATTTCTTTTTCTACAAAAGTGTACTGAAAGTTGCAGGACAACCTTCGTTCTTCAAGTCAGGAAAAGCAATGTGCTTATAATGCTGCACCTTTTTTTCTCTTCCCCCCTGAGGTAGGGTCTCACTCTAGCTCAGGCTGACCTGGAATTCACTATGGAGTCTCAGGGTGGCCTTGAACTCACAGCAATCCTCCTACCTCTGCCTCCCAAGTGCTGGGATTAAAGGCGCGTGCCACCACGCCTGGCCCAATGCAGCACATTTTTATGGGCTAAAAACTAAATACAAAGGAGCAGGAAGACCTTTGCTCACTAAGGGCTCAAACTCTACTGAGGAACAAATAGCTTCATGTTGCTGGCCAACTGTAATTGAGAATGTGACCGTACACCTTTGCATTAAACTGTGCGCCCTGCTCAGGGGACCAGGAACAGTAGCTGTGTTTGGGGGACGTGACAGACATACTCTAATACAAGGCTCTGCAAACTGCAACCCTGGGCCAAGTGTGTCCTTTGCTCTCTTGGTTCCTTGAAAGTTTCACCAGGACACAAATGTACCCAATCCTTTGCAGACTGTCTCTATCTGCTTTCTCTGTTCAGTGACAGAGCCGGGGAATGGTGACAGAAAACAAGCCCCACTCACTAATTCACTAACTGACCTGTTACACCAAACTCATTGCCTATTGCCTTAGCATAAAAACGACATTTACTGTGTCTTACCTCACTCATCTTAAGTTATAAATTTAGAACTTAATGTATGTTAAATGATCTTTATCTTCTTTACTCTCACAGTAGAAAATGATTTTTGCTGGAATTTCTCTTTTCTTTTCTTTCCTTTTCTTTTGGAATGAGGATATAAGCTCTAAAATCCCTTGGTTTTACTGAACCAGGTTAACTGTAGGAAATATAAACATACCTTGAAATTAAACCACATGACTTATTGCAAAAGCACCATCAGCAGTAAGAAAATCAATGAAGGGTCAACATGAGAAACTAGACCAATAACTTCTCTATAACCCAAAGATTACAGTTTACCAACATCCTTCAATGGGTCCTCCTTCCTGCGTGTGAGCAAGCTTGTGTGTGTGCGTGTGTGTGTGTGAGAGAGACAGACAGACAGAGAGAGCAAGCCTGTTTGTATGGGGGGGGGGCATGTGGACCCACGCACCCAGTACTGAGTTCTCAGTCAACAACAGACCTCACAGACAAGGATGGTCCCATGACGACACACATGGGGCTGAAATATTCCTTCCCTCCAGGTGTTGGGGCTGTTACAGTGTGACAAATCAAGGCATTCCTCAGGGCCTGTGGTGAGCCTGGTATAAACAAGCCTACCACACTCCCAGTCACATAAAAAGTCTAGCAATACGTCTCATGCAGTACATAACCCTTCACTATGACAATGAGCTACTAAAGTACTGGTTGATGTGTGTCCCATACAACAGGAACAGTGCCAGTTCCTGGTATTTTAGAATACACTCCTCCTTATATGAAAAACTGAGTGAGCTGGGCATGGTGACGCACGCCTTTAATCCCAACACTTGGGAGGCAGAGGTAGGCGGATCACAGTGAGTTTCAGGCCACTCTGAGACTACATAGTGAATTCCAGGTCAGCCTGGGCTAGATTGAAATCCTACCTCAAAAAAAAAAAAAAAATAATGCGGGGAGCTGGAGAGAGATGGCTTACCAGTTACGGATCTTGCCTGCCAAGCCAAAGGACCCAGGTTCAGTTCCCCAGTACTCATGGAAGCCAGATGCACAAGGTGCCGTGTTCATCTGGAGTTTGTTTGCAGTGACTAGAGGTCCTGGCCTGCCCATTTCCTCTGTACTCTATCTGCCTCTTTTTCTCTCTAATAAAATATTTTATTTAAAAAATTGGTTTTTAAGGTTGGAGAGATGGCTTAGTGGTTAAGCGCTTGCCTGTGAAGGCTAAGGACCCCGGTTCGAGGTTCGATTCCCCAGGACCCACGTTAGCCAGATGCACAAGGGAGTGCACGCGTCTAGAGTTCATTTGCAGTGGCTGGAGGCCCTGGTGTGCCACTCTTTCTCTTTCGCTCTCTCTCAAATAAATAAAATATTTTAAAAACTTGACTGGACAACAGCCTGCCATGTGACCTGGGCAGCAACCCCACAGACCTTATGCTTGACAGCATCTACCGATTCCAACAACAGGCCACAGGGAGTGACTTAGTTGTGTGTGAGTGAACACACTGTCAGGAATGATGAAATTGCCCAATAACACCATTTCCCAGAAGGCATCCAGTTATTAAGTGATAAAGAATTATGTGTGCACACGCATGTGTGTGTACATATATATGTTGTATACAGACCCATAATTAGTTCATTTGCTGCTATTTAGGAATCTACTGCTGCCTATTAACGATGTACACTTTCTCGTGTAAGTGAGGTTCCCTTTGAGGTTGGCCTTCACCCACATTTCCCCAGCGCTCACACTTGCTTCCCAGCCGGTGTGCTCGGATCAGGAGCAGGCGCTGTCACCCCTGCGTTCCTGCTCCTCCCCTCATCACTGTCATGCTCAAGGGACCAGCATTCCCACAGAACGCCTCCCTTCCTTGGCCTGCCACGTAGCTTTCCAGCACTGCCGCTGAGGATTAGGTTGTTCCTCAGTCCCCTGGAGGATTTTTTAAAAAATATTTATTTCTTTGAGGGGGGGGCAGAATGGCCACCCCAGGGCCTCCAGCCACTGTAACCAAACTCCAGACACTTGCGCCCCCTTGTGCATCCGGCTAACGTGGGTCCTGGGGAATCGAACCTGGGTTCTTTGTCTTTGCAGGCAAACACCTTAACCTCTAAGCTATCTCTCTAGTCCCCTGTAGGATTTTTTAAAAATATCTTTAGTTACTTATTCATTTTCAAGCAGAGACAGAGAGGTAGATACAGAAAGATGTATGAAGAGAATGGGCACACCAGGGCCTCTAGCCACTGCAAATGAACTCCAGATGCATGTGCCTCTCTGTGCATCTGGCTTTACATGAGCACTGCAGAACTGAACCAGGACCCTTTGGCTTTGCAGACAAGCTCCTTAACTGCTAAGCCATCTCTCCAGGCCCCTGTAGGATTTTTAATAGCCTCAAGCTAAACATTTTCGAAAACAAGTGACAGAAATGACAGCATATGAACAATAATGCACTATGTGCTGCATAAGAGACTTACCATCAGCAAAACCAGCTCTGGTGGTGATGACCAGACACAGGGTTAGTCAAAGTCAGTATGACTATCTACCCTGCATGCACCGTCACTCCTTTTTGTCGTTACTGTTGTTACATTTTATCTTTTTTAAAAATTTATTATTTATTTATTTGATAGAAAGAGGCAGAGGAAGAGAGAGAGAGAGAATGGGCACACCAGGGCCTCCAGCCACTGCAAAAGAACTCTAGACACATGCATCACCTTGTGCATCTGGATTATGAGGGTCCCGAGGAAATGAACCTGGGTCCTTTGGCTTTGCAGGCAAGTGCCTTGACCACTAAGCCATCCTTCCAGCCCAAATTTTATCTTTTATAATAAAATTTTCAAGCATGCAATAAGAAGAGCATCACAAGTCCCATGTACTGATCGTCTAACTTCAATAATTACCACCATTTTTAGTAAATTTATATTTTATTATTTATTTATTTGAGAGAGAGAAAGACACAGGGGGAGAGAGAGAGTGAGTGAGAGAGAATGGGTGCGCCAGGGCCTTCAGCCACTGTAAACGAACTCCAGACTCATGCGCCACCTTGTGCATCCGGCTTACATGGGTCCTGGGGAATCGAACTGAGGTCCTTTGGCTTTGCAGGCAAACACCTTAACCGCTAAGCCATCTCTCTGCCCCCACCCTTTTTTTTGAGGTAGGGTCTCATTGTAGCCCAGGCTGACCTGGAATCCACTATGTAGTTTCAGGGTGTTCTTGAACTCACATCAATCCTCCTACCTTTGCCTCCCGAGTGCAGGGATTAAAGGCGTGCGTCACCACACCTGACATTATCACCATTTTAAAACTATTCTTTCTGGAGTATTTTAAATCAAATTCCAGATATCATTATCATGTGCTGTGAACACTTTAGAACACAGGACACTTTCTACTTTTACAGAACCATCACGTCACTATCACAGGTAACACAGCCAGCACAATTTTCCTGTGTTATCTATCTATATTCAAAACTTCCCTGTCTTAGAATTGTCCTTCACAGTTGATTTCTTGACTGAGAATTCAAGGTACTATACTGCTATTCTAACAATTTACTTGAGTTAAATTATTTCATTAACAGTTATAGAATACTCCTTTTCTTCTAAATAATTAACTGGATTTTTTTTCCCTCAAAGCAGAGCAATCCCTCACCAATTAAGATTACTTGGTCAAATGGAACTGTAGTTCTTTCCAGTAGCACAGGATGGACAATTAATTATGGAGCTGACACTGTCTGGAGACCTAAAAGGCCTAAACAGCTGAGAGGCCCTGATGCAGTAGGCTTTTATTAAACAGCTGTGGTGGTTTGGTTCAGGGTGTTCCCCAAAAACTCAGGTGCTCGGAACGCTAGGTTTCCAGCTGATGGAGATTTGGGAATTAACACCTCCTGGAGGGAGTGGATTGTTGGGGGTGGGCTTATGGGTGTTATAACCAGCTCCCTTTGCTAGTGTCTGGCACACTCTCCTATTACTGTTGTCCACCTGCCGTTGTGGAGCTGCCCCTCGAGCCTGAAATCCAAAATAAACCTCTTTTTCCCACAACCTGCTCTTAGTTGGGTGATTTCTACCAGCAATGTGAACCTGACTGCAATAACAGCTTTCTTTTCTTTTCTTTCCCTCCCCCCTTTCTTTCTTTCTTTTGGTTTTTTGAGGTAGAGCCTTACTCTAGCCTAGGCTGACCTGGAACTCACTATGTAGCCTCAGGGTGGTCTCAAACTCGTGACGATCCTCCTACCTCTGCCTCCCGAGTGCTGGGATTAAAGGCGTGCGCCACCACACCCGGCATAAACACCTTTATTGAGATAGACCTTCACATCATAAAATGCACCCACTGAGTCCGTAATTTAACACTTCCCAGCAGATGCATGCGGCTGCGTGGTTTCACAGCACTTCTTCTGCCTGGCATATCCCCTGTGCTCTCGGTAGCCCAACTAACTTCAGCCACCCAGGATGACTTTCTGTCTCTAGGTCTGTGTGTCCCAGATGTTTATGACTATGCGTAGAATCATGCCGTAGTCTTTGTATCAGGTATATGTATTTATTCCTCTTTACCGGGCTAGCTAGCATCCCACTGTATGGGCATACATTTTGTTAATCCATTCTGAAGGTGATAAACATTTGGGTTATTTCCATCTTCTAGCTATTCTGAATAATAACAATTCAGGTTAATATTAAATATAAATATATATTAATAAAAATATATAAATTATAATATTAACATGGAGATGTATGCTGGAGTGAGCCAGCTTCTTCCCCCATGATAGAGCTAACCCTGGGATCTGTACGCCTGAAATAAAGCCTTTCCTCCCATAAGCTGCTTTTGTTTCTCTTGGGTAGACATTTACCAGAAGGATTTCTAGGACATAAGTCACTCTAACTTTTTAGATACTACCAAAATATTTTCCAAAGTGGCTGTATAGACTTTATGTTCTCATAAGGAATGCATGGAGGTTGTGGTTTCGCGATATACTCATCCCTGTGGGTGTCACTGTTTCCAAATCCATCCCCGTGAGGATTAATAGGTGTCTACTGTGGTTTCAACTTGTAGCTCCTAAACGACTAGTGATGTTTAGCATCTTTTCATTGGGCTATTAGCTATGAAATGTCTAACGAGCAAATCTGTTCATTTAAAAATAAATCTTACTCAACTCTGTAAAGGTTCTTTATCAGATGTTTGTTTTACAAACACCTTTCCCAGCAGTTAGTCTTTATTTCTGAATGGTATCTATTGAAGAACAGTGTTTTAAATTCTGAAGGACACTTATGTTCCCTTTGTGGGCATTCTTTTTGTATATTAGGTCTAAGAAGTCTTTGCTGATGTCATAGAGTGCTATTACGTTCAGGTCTATGATAATGTTTATATTTACATTTATGTATTTTATTAAGACCATCTCTGTGTTTGCAGACATGTGCTTGTCACAGCACAGCTTGTTGAAAAGTCTACCTGTGCGCC
Organism: Dipus sagitta; assembly: GCA_036346955.1. NCBI lineage: Eukaryota > Metazoa > Chordata > Mammalia > Rodentia > Dipodidae > Dipus > Dipus sagitta. Next base: position 24,931,001 of record CM070793.1, on the reverse strand, counting down.
ACTGAAACGCCTTGACACCTTTAACACACGAGTTTCTTTCTGCACTCTCAATGTGCTTCTAGTGACTTGTGTGTGCTCATCCTCACATCCGTGCTACAGTGTCTTAGTTGAACATTAGTCTTAGTAGCATCAGACCCTCAAACTCTCGTGTTCTTTATCAAATCTTACTCAGAGTCCTTTGTATTTCCATAAAAATTTTCAGCCTATCATTTCCCACCCCCATACCTGCCAGAGTTCTTGGTGGGGTGCTGCAGTTGCCGTCCTGTGGCGGCATTAAGCACCTGACCAGAAGCAGCTTACGGGGTCAGGGTGTGTCTCAGGCTGACAGAGTCCAGGGACAGCTCTGTCGTGGTGAAGCTTATGGGGGTCAGGGTGTCTCAGGCTGACAGAGTCCAGGGACAGCTCTGTCGTGGTGAAGCTTATGGGGTTCAGGGTGTCTCAGGCTGACAGAGTCCAGGGACAGCTCCGTCGTGGTGAAGCTTATGGGGTTCAGGGTGTCTCAGGCTGACAGAGTCCAGGGACAGCTCTGTCGTGGTGAAGCTTATGGGGGTCAGGGTGTGTGTCAGGCTGACAGAGACCAGGGACAGCTCCGTCGTGGTGAAGCTTATGGGGGTCAGGGTGTGTCAGGCTGACAGAGACCAGGGACAGCTCCGTCGTGGTGAAGCTTATGGGGGTCAGGGTGTGTCTCAGGCTGACAGAGTCTAGGGACAGCTCTGTCGTGGTGAAGCTTATGGGGGTCAGGGTGTGTCAGGCTGACAGAGACCAGGGACAGCTCCATCGTGGTGAAGCTTATGGGGGTCAGGGTGTCTCAGGCTGACAGAGACCAGGGACAGCTCCGTCGTGGTGAAGCTTATGGGGGTCAGGGTGTGTCAGGCTGACAGAATCCAGGGACAGCTCTGTCACGGTGAAGCTTATGGGGGTCAGGGTGTGTGTCAGGCTGACAGAGACCAGGGACAGCTCCGTCGTGGTGAAGCTTATGGGGGCCAGGGTGTGTCTTAGGCTGACAGAGACCAGGGACAGCTCCGTCGTGGTGAAGCTTATGGGGGTCAGGGTGTGTCAGGTTGACAGAATCCAGGGACAGCTCTGTCACGGTGAATCTTATGGGGGTCAGGGTGTGTGTCAGGCTGACAGAGACCAGGGACAGCTCCATCGTGGTAAAGCTTATGGGGGTCAGGGTGTGTGTCAGGCTGACAGAGACCAGGGATAGCTCTGTCACAGTGAAGCTTATGGGGGCCAGGGTGTGTCTTAGGCTGACAGAGACCAGGGACAGCTCCGTCGTGGTGAAGCTTATGGGGGTCAGGGTGTGTCTCAGGCTGACAGAGACCAGGGGCAGCTCTGTCACAGTGAAGCTTATGGGGGCCAGGGTGTGTCTTAGGCTGACAGAGACCAGGGACAGCTCTGTCACGGTGAAGCTTATGGGGGTCAGGGTGTGTCTCAGGCTGACAGAATCCAGGGACAGCTCCATCGTGGTGAAGCTTATGGGGGTCAGGGTGTGTCAGGCTGACAGAGTCCAGAGACAGCTCCGTCGTGGTGAAGCTTATGGGGGTCAGGGTGTGTCAGGCTGACAGAGTCCAGAGACAGCTCCGTCGTGGTGAAGCTTATAGGGGTCAGGGTGTGTGTCAGGCTGACAGAGTCCAGGGACAGCTCTGTCGTGGCGGAAGCAGCTGGCTCACTCCAGCATATACCCACAGCAGAGGGAGAAAAGCCAGCCACCAGCAAGCACGAACAGCCTGAGCCCACACTGCTCTCAAGGAAAGCCAGGGTCGCCTGGTAAACCCTCGTGGCACTGGAAAGGGCTATGGGAGCTACTGGGTGACAGTGGTCACCAACAGCATGAAGAAGCAGGAGACCCTGCAAGGCCGGCCATCCACCAGCCCGACAAGAACTACACACTTGTGCAATAGTGGTGCGCAGCCTTTGTGGGTAACCAAGTGCCCTCCGATTGGATATGTGTCCCACTCAGTGAAGGGAACTCATAACTGGTACTGGAGCCAAGCCAGTGCCCCATGGTCAGGAAACTCGCATTCCCCTCAGAGAAGATCCCAGTGTCCCCTGTATAAGTCAAGTGGGTGGCCTCATCAAAATGCCTCTCCAGCTCCTAGTCACCTCCCCTTTAATCAAAGCTGCTCTCACCCTTGGTCAGAGAACGTGTTTCATTTTACAGATGGCAGAAAATCCTGGGAAGATCCAAGAAAGGACAGTTGAATGCCTGCAATGAGATGCGCCACCTTTACCACGTTTACTGGGGTCCAGAAAAAATTGCGGAGGAAGCAGCAACCAATGCTAGCCCATATCCAGGAAAACAGCAACGAACACTGTGGAGGACTCAACACATCATAACAGAAATACAGAGGCCGCAGAGAAACCACCACCAACTGATAACACACTGGCCATGGCTCACTGACCGATGTGGAAGAGGGAGCAGGAAGACGGCAAGAGCCACAGGCGTGCAGAAACATCCCTCCCCGCGCAAGAGACAGAGGCCCTCCTTAGCCCACACTGAACTGAACACCAGCAACCTCACAGGAAAACGGGGACTGGGGGGGCATACTACAACCTAATTAAAAATTATTTAAGGGCTGGAGGCCCTGGCCCATCAATTCTCTCTCTTTCTCTCACTCTCTCATTAAAAAAAAAAAGGCGGTCTGTTGGGCTTGCCTCTGTTTTTTTGTTTTGCTTTTTCTTTTTTTGTTTATTTTTACTTATTTACTTGAGAGTGACAGACAGAGAGAGACAGAGGCAGAGAGAATGGGTGCACCAGGCCCTCCAGCCACTGCAAATGAACTCCAGATGCATGTGCCACGTGTGCATCTGGTTTATGTGGGTCCCTGGGATCGAGTCTCAAGCCAGGGTCCTTAGGCTTCACAGGCAAGCGCTTGACCGCTCAGCCATCTCTCCAGCCCTTGATTTGTTTTTTTTTTTGAAGTAAGGTCTCTCTCTACCCCAGGCTGACCTGGAATTCACTATGTAGTCTAAGGGTGGCCTTGAACTCACATCCATCTTTCTACCTCTGCCTCCAGAGTGCTGGGATTAAAGGTGTGCGCCACCACACCTGGATATGCCTGGCATTTTTATGTGGGTACTGGGGATGAAACTGAGTGCTTCATGTTTATGAGGCAAGCATTTTATTGACTGGGCCATCTCCCCAGTCCTGTTTATTTTTAACTGACATAGCATGATGATGATGTGGTATAGTGTGGTGGTTGATACATGCATACAGCGTATAATTATCACAAGGATTTAGCACACTTATCAGCTCATACTACTGTAGTGTGAACACTCAAAACTCTTTTTCTAGTCACTCTGAAATATTCAGTACAACACTGTTAGGCCATCACCCTAATGTGCAACAGAAGGCCACAGTTTACTTCGATGTGTCTGTGACTTTGTAGCAATCTCTCCCCTGCCCTCTCCAGCCTCTGGTAACGCTCTTTTTCAGGCCAGGAGAGCTTCTGTGGATTCCACATGAACGAGACTGTGTGGTATTTATTTTTCTGCGCTTGGCTTATGTTAACATATCTTCTAGGTTTATCCATGTTGCTACAAGTGACAGGGTTTCATCCTTTTATGGCTAAATAGCATTCCATTGTGCTACACATTTTGTTTACCCATCCATCAGTTAACGAACATATACTGGTCTCATGTCTTGCCTATTCTGAGTACTGCTACAGCAAAGCTATTCAGCTATCTCTCTTTGACACTCTTATCTCATTCCCTTTGAGTGCATAACTAGTAGTGAGTTCTGGATCATGTGGCAGTTCTATTGTAACATTTTTTTAAAAAATATTAAATTATATTTATTGAGGGAAGTACAGAACCAAGGGAAGGAAAATGAATACACCCATGTGATCTGAAAGCCCGCATGTTAGGCCTGGAGGAAATGTAAAAAACAGAGTTAAGAGAGGAAAGAAAGTACAAAGAGCTCCTGCCATCTGGACGGCAGCTGGGAGTAGAAAGCCCTGTGGGGAGGAGGGTCAGGGGGTTCTAAGGAGGGGGTTCACCAGAACCTGGAGGTTCATGAGTGGTGAAAAGCCCCCAGGAGCTATTGTGACCGTTTTTAAGATTCCAAAACCACAGGCAACAGAAGCAAAACTGAACAAATGGGACTACGTTGAACAAAAAAGCTGCTACACGGGGAAGTCATCAGCAGGGTGAAGACACAATGTGTCAAATGGGAAACCGTGCTTGCAAAATGTGCAGCTGACAGGATACCTATTGATGACTGATTGATTGGCAGGGTTTCATGTATCCCAGGCTAGCCTCAAACTCACTGTGTGTATATGGGGGCGGGAGGGGGAGGGCTGAACGCCTTATCTTTCTGCCTCCACCTCCCAAGTGCTGAGATGACAGATGTGCACCCCTACATCCAGTTTATGCAGCACTAGGGACTGGGCCTTTGTGCAGGCTAGAATACCACTTTATTTATTCATTTATTTTGGTTTTCAAGGCAGAGTCTCATTCTATTTTTTTTCTAGAGGTAGGGTGGCCTCAAACTCACAGCAATCCTCCTATCTCTGCCTCCTGAGCCACCACGCCCAGCCCAGAGTCTCATTCTAGCCTATGCTAACGTCTAATTCATTCTGTAGGGTGGGCCAGCCTCAAGCTTCTGGCAACTCTCCTACCTCAGCCTACTAAGTGCTGTAGTTACAAGCGTGAGCCACCATGTCTGGCGGATACCACTCCATTGATGAATACATCTCACTAGGTTTTCCCCTGATCTCTATTTCCCTGATATCTACTGACCAGGAAAGACAGACGATTCTTTACTAGAGATCTATTAGTTAATCTTATATATGCCTTGTCTCTCCAAACCTCTGCTATTCCTGGAAATTCAGGGTTTACAGACCTATCTACCTTCCCTGACTGACCAAGTGTTTTCTTAATAGGAACAAAGAGATTTAAAGGAGTTACAAACATAATAAAAGTCGTGAGGGATCTGTTTGATTTCTTACAAAGTCCTATTCATGAACACAGCAAAGGAGCTCAGCTGCCCACACTATGCCAAATACGAATCGTGACACTGATACAGTCACTGGACTCTTCCTCCTCTTACTTTGTATATGGATGACAGAAACAAATCGAACCACCCCTTGGCTCTTGTTCACCTCCCCTGCTTTTTTTGAGGTAGGGTTTCACTCTAGCCCAGGCTGACCTGAAATTCACTCTGTATTCTCAGGGTGGCCTCGAACTTATGGTGATCCTCCTACCTCTGCCTCTTGAGTGCTGCGATTAAAGGCATGCGCCACCATGCCCGGCTCACCCCCACCTTTTTTTAAACAAAACTCAACTATTGTTCCCACACCTGGTTGAGTAGTATACTGAAGTCACTTTTCCAAAGTTGACTTCAGATACATACATAAAATCGGCTGCAGTCATTAAACAAGATTGCTTTATCTTGCAGATTATAAAGAACAACATTGTAGTTTACATCCAGATTTAAGACCTCTGGATCCAGTTAAATATCACCTGATTCACAGTCCCCAATTCAGCCTCTCCTAATATATGAACAGATACACAGAACAAAAGTCAATGTTTTAATAACACTAAGAGTGACAGAATCTTGGAACAACTGAGAAAGATAATTATCCACAAGTGTGCGCACACACACATACACACACAATCCAGATTTCAGCCCTTTCTAGTTGGTACTAAAACTAGAACTCTGCAAAAAAGTTTGGACCAGGCTTCCTGTCTCCTTTACTGTGTCTCACTTCCAAGACCAAGCTTCTACAAGCACAGGGAGAGAAGTCTGTCCCTGCTAAATCCTTGGGGGCTGTGTTTCCATAAAGGCTGCTGCTATGCCCATCCTCCCCTCCAGCCCACCCACACTGAAGACCACTCCTTTCTATACTTTCTATACTTCAGGGAAATCCGAAGTAAAATGTTGGGGAAAAGGTAATTCACAAAACTCTACAAAGCTCAAAAGCCAGGACTAGAAAGCCTGCAGCAGTCTCAGGTCTATGCATCCACATTTTGACTCATAATGTAACTTACTCAAGAAATGGAAACCAGATAAAGGTACCCCCAGATGCGCAAGAACCGAGCTAATGGGAGCCTCCTAGAAATGGGGGCCCGGAAGAAGCACAAACTTTGTCGTACCTGCTGCCTGAGCTATGAGCAAACGGCCGGCTCGTGAGCAGTCACTACTCACTTGTGTTCGTGTACACATTTTAGTCACGTACCATCGTCTGGCGACGTTCTGAGGATGCTACATGGAATGACATTTTAAAGCTCAGTTCTTGTGCTCTTAAGATCAAAGTCTACCATGGGAGGCAAATACACAGGCTGCCGTGGACAAGGCCAAAAGGCATGGACACCACTGCCGGGGCTCTGGGTGAAATTCTACTTCACTCAGCCCGGTACACACATAGCTTCTCTGTGTGTTACTGGGGATTGAATCCAGGGTCTTATTTATTCTAGGCAAGCACTCTACCACTGAGCTATATCCCTAGCCCTTTTTCTAAATTTTTTAAAAAATTTATTTTATTTGCAAGCAGAGAGAGAAAGATAGAGATAGAGAGAAGACAGAGGGAGAATGGGTGCGCTAGGGCCTCCAGCCACTGCAAACAAACTCCAGACATGTGCGCCCCCTTGTGCATCTGGCTTATCACAAGCACTGTTCAATGAGGGGAGAGGCCTGCAAGCCATGCTCCATTAGTTTTCAAATTGAAAAGTCACCCAGCAGAGCCAGTCAGTGATGCACCCAACTGATCTGCTCTTGGCTTTGCCCACAGATGCGTCCAGCATTTGTTCCACCAAATTACTGAGGGCTCAGAGCGAACCAGGGCACTGTCTTCTATGGCTGGCCCCATGACATCTTGCTGCCCACCTATACCCACGGACAAAGCATGGCTTCAAGAATGAGGCCAGACTAAGTGAGGCTGGCGAGATGGCTCAGTGGGCTAGAGCACTTGCCATACAAACATTAGGGACTAGGCTGGAGAGATGGCTTAGCAGTTAAGGCGTTTGCCTGCAAAGCCAAAGGATCCCGCTTCGATTCTCCAGGACCCACGTAAGCCAGATGCAAAAGGGGGGGGCGCATGCATCTGGAGTTAGTTTGCAGTGGCTGGAGGCCCTGGTGTGTCCATTCTCTCTCTCTTTGCCTCTTTCTCTCTCTCAAATAAATAAATAAATAAATAAATAAAATATTAAAAAAAAACATTAGGGACTGAGAAGGTGTAATTCATCCTGAGTTCTATTCCCCAGCTCCTGGGTATGGCCATGCACGCTTATAACCCCAGTCCTGTGGGGAGCGGAGACCTCAGAGTCGCTGGGGTTCACTAGTTAGCAGCATAACTGAAAATATGAAAATACTCTAGGGTCAGTGACAGACTCCGTGTCAAGGTAACACATGGATGAGTGATGGAGGAGGAAAGCTGCTGGTTTTCTCCTCTGGCCTCCACATGAATATGCACGGGTGTGTGCATTACACACGCATATATACGTACACCACACATATCACACGTACTACATACAAAGACACACACACACACACACACAGAGAGAGAGAGAGAGAGAGAAGAGAAAATAAGGTCAGGCTAGAAAACAACAGGTATTGTCCAAAGGACAGCTGCTTGGGAAGCAATGTGTCAACAGGGCACACAGTCCCCATGACGAGAGGCACAGGAGTGCAGGGAAAACACCAAGTCCCAAGCTGTCACTGTCTGCCAAAGACTAAACAAGCTGAATGTGCTGGCACTTGCCTTTCTCCAGCACACAAGGGAGGGGAGCCTCAACCTGAAGGCCAACCCCCAAAGAACACGAAAAAGAGCAAATGAACCCTAGTGTTTCCATAGTGATGTCACTCTTCCAGGTCACTGGAAGGTGGATTAGTTTTTTTTTTTAAGTATATACGGATAAAAACGAGCATAAATGGGATATAAGAAGAAAAAAATCCCAAATTAAAAAAAGTCACAATGCAATTTAACAAAGAATAGAACAGAAGAAATGGGACCCTCCCATGACACGCCAAGACAAACGCAGTCAATAGGATTGGGAATAACAACCAGACTCACTAGAGACTGGCTTTTAAATGATCACTTGACGTTAAAGGAAAAAATCCTAAGAAACAAAAACACAACGTGCTTCTTAGTGTACTATTTTCAACCAATTATTCCTTTCCCCCACCAATTCACTGTGGGGGCGATGAATCAGTGAACCCCTATGTCTACCAAGGGGTCATTTAGTCATACTAATTCTGTAGACCTGACGTTTCATGCTTCAAGATTTAAGTATCTAGAAAAAAAGCTGCTTTATTTAAGCCTGCTTTCTAAATGTTTTAAACTGTAGTGTCTAAGACAAATGGAACACACGGTAGAGCTTTGGAGGATGGCCTAACAGCTTTGTACTCTTTTCAACTTGTAAAAGTTCTACACACAAGAAAAAAGAGCCCTGGAAGACAGAGAGTGCCCGTCCCATCTCAGACGTGTGCCATCTTCTCCGAAGGCAAGTCACACGGAGGCATAGGGCTTGGTCAGGCCTCCAAGTGATTTCTAGGTCTGGAAAAGACAACCTGTGCCATTTCCTTTCTGGGGCTTCATCACTTGTATACAAATACTCAGTTTTCATGACGGGAAACAGGGGCCTGGCACTCTTGTTCTAAAACCCTGCCACCTAATGCCAGGGAGGTTTTAGGCCATTGAATATCTCCTCTTTTCTTTTTCTTCTTTTTTTAAATTTTTTCTTTATTTACTTGTGGGGGAAAGAGAGAGAGGAGAGAGAGAGAGAAGGAGAGAGACTAGATGTGCCAGGGCCTTCAGCCACTGCAAACTAACTTCAGATGCATGCACAACCTTGTGCATCTGGCTTATGTTGGTCCTGGGGAATCAAATGTGGGTCCTCTGGCTTTGCAGGCAAATGCCATAACCACTAAGCCAACTCTCCAGCCCTTCCTCTTTTTTTTGTTGCCTTTCTTTCTACAAATACTCTAAATGAGGACTGTTTACTAAACTAGTAATTATAAGAATTCATTTTTCATACTAAAATTAATTTATCTAAGTGTCTTCAATTGTATTTTATTTATTTATTTTATATTTATTTATCTATCTATCTATCTATCTATCTATCTATCTATTTATTTGACAGAGAAAGAGGGGGAGAGAGAGAGAGAATGAACGGGCTCACCAGGGCCTCCAACCACTGCAAATAAACTCCAGATGTGTGTGCCCCCTCATGCATCTGGCTAATGTGGGTCCTGGGGAATTGAACCTGGTCCTTTGGCTTTGCAGGCAAACACCTTAACTGCTAAGCCATCCCTCTAGCCCTTAAAATTGTATTTTAATCAATTAACATTAAAGACCTACTTTAAGGTCTGTATTTATTACTATTTTAATAATCAACCTTAAGAAAAGCACTTACAAAATATGAACAATTTTATATCTTATTTTTTAAATATTATTTTATTTATTTATTTGAGAGTGACAGACAGAGAGAGAAAGAGGGAGAGAGAGACAGAATGGGAGCGCCAGGGCCTCCAGCCACTACAAACGAACTCCAGATGCATGCTCCCCCTTGTGCATCTGGCTAATGTGGGTCCTGGGGAATCGAGCCTCAAACTGGGGTCATTAGGCTTCACAGGCAAGCGCTTAACCGCTAAGCCATCTCTCCAGCCCCGAAATCTGAAATTTTAAATAAAAAGGGATCTCCTCGAGATTTTGTTTGCGTGTGCATATGGTACCACACCCAGTACTTTACGTGGGTACTGGGGATCTGAACTCAAGTCTTCATGTTTGTAAGCAAGCACTTTACCCACTGAGCCATCTCCTCAGCCTGGTTCTAGAGGCTGAAATCACTACTGTCCAGCCAGGTATTTACTTAAAGGTGAAAATATGTTGAGAAAATCCCCAAATACTATAATCTGATGATGAGGATGATGATGACAAAATCATCACCACAATGTTTTAATGGTATCTGCTATTCTTTCAAAAAATACATCAGGAACATTTTTCTATCTGGCAAATAAATAAAAATCTCTTTTGTTTAATTAAGCCTTTAAAAATAAATCTTCATTCGATAAGCAATCTAACAGCCTCCAGCGGCACAGGTAGGCTTCAGACGTCCAGAGTTGCCAATAAGCCATTTTATGACGTTGTCCAAAGGACTTTGCATGATGGAACCTGTTAGGACCGCAGTTTCCTCACCTCTACAGTAGAAAGCACAACCTCCTATGTAGGACTGTTCCAACATAATTTTTTTTTCTTGAGGTAGGGTCTCACTCTAGCTTAGGCTGACCTGGAATTCACTATGTAGTCTCAGAGTGGCCTTGAACTCATGGCGATCCTCCTACTTCTGCCTCCCAAGTGCTGGGACTAAAGACATGCACCACCATGTCCAGCTATAAATGTTTGTTTGTTTGTTTGTTTGTCTGTTTTGAGGCAGGCTAACCTAGAATTCACTCTGTAGTCCTCCAAAGAGCTGAGATCATAGGCCATAAGCCACCATGTCCAGCTTGGGATTTTTTTTTTTTTTTGGTTTTTGGTTTTTGGTTTTTAGAGGTAAGATTTCACTCTAGTCCAGGCGACCTAGAATTCACTATGTAGTCTCAGCGTGGCCTCGAACTCATGGTGATCCTCTTACCTCTGCCTCCCAAGTGCTGGGATTAAAGGCATGTGCTACCACACCTGGCTGGGATTTTTTTTTTTAACAAAACAAAGCAAACTTAACAAGGTGCCTGGCATGGGGAAGCCACCCCATCATTCAAGTTCCAAAGTGACCCAGAAGTCTTCCTATTCAATCACTGTTCTCAGAAGAGTGACTAGAAAACCTTGCTATATTCAGGAGGCATCAGTCATTCTTGAGCAAGCAAGGCATATGAGTGGTACTAACATGTGCATGCTAATAAGACGGAGTGAGCCCTTACCTCCTTAACCCTAACTATCTTTCTGCCTTGTTAGGTGTGTGCTCTTAGGATAGACCACGCCACATGTGGAGGATGTCACTGAGCAAGTCCTATCTTCCAAAACAGATGTGCTTTTTACCGAAAACACTAAAAAGCAGCCTGGCACTCATGTCTTTTCTTCAGAAAACTTTATCATGGATCATGGTTTCTATATAAATAACATGGTGTAAAAATAAATTATGGGGTTTATTCATCATCCATTGTGATGGTTACATAGGCTCTTAATATTATTTTTTTGGCAGTATTGTGGCAAGGATTAGGATCTTGAGATAAAAGGAATATTAGCTTCTAGATGTACCCAAAGCCATAAGGTGAATCTCTGTACTTTACCAACAAATAAGATTCTCATTTTTATTATTTAAACTACCTCATTTTACAATAATACATGATTACTATTTTCAAGGCCAGAGAAATATGTCATCTAATTAGATAATTAATCTTCAAAGTTCTCTTTTGTTCTTAATTGCTTGCTTTGCAGCACTAGCTACCCAATAAACATTTTAGACAGCCCTAGTTTAGTGAAGCCCCATTCCATGAGTAATAGGTGTAAGCTTCTTTTACTCAATATATTCACAGTGCAATATACAGCAGAACACCCAAGTAATGCTTTTCTTCACCAAAGAAGGTGCCAGTCTCATTAGCATGCACATGTTAATACCACTCCTGTGTCCTTGCTTGCCCAAGAATGACTGGTAACTCCTGAACAGGGACTCAATTTATGGACGGAAATAAGGCTTAGAATTCAGATGCTTTTAAAGAGATATTATTGCTGCTTTAACAGTAGAAAGGGGCCCAAGTCATATTGTTTCCTGGACATAGCATTTGATGGGAAGAATATTTGTTCTAACGATCTCACAAATCAACAGGAACTGCACTGACCTTCATCTCTCACTATAGGAACAGGTACTATTGAAAAAGTGTGCATTGTAAGCACCAGATGCTGACAGAGGGGTGTGTATTTTTGTTCAAACCAAGAATAACCAATGAAAGAAACCCCTGCCTGAACAAAAGTTCAGGAACCATCTTGGCTCCTACGACCTCTACTCGTTACTCAGGGTTTTTTTCCCCCTTTTTATAGAAAATGTTTATTTTATTCATTTATTATTTATTTATTTATGGGAGATAAAAGAGAAAGGTGAGCTCTGGGGAAGCAAACCTGCAAGCACCTTAACTGCTAAGCCATCTCTCCAGCACCCCCTGGAAAATTTTTATTTAAATTAATTTATTTATTTTTATTAAAATTTTTTTATTGACAACTTCCATGATTATAAACAGTATTCCTTCCCTTCCCCTACTTTCCCCTTTGAAACTCCACTCTCCATCATACCCCTTCCCCCTCTCAGTCAGTCTCTCTTTTATTTTGATGTCATCATCTTTTCCTCCTATGACGGTCTTGCGTAGGTAGTGTCAGGAACTGCGAGGTCATGGATATCCAGGGCATTTTGTGTCTGGAGGAGCACACTGTAAGGAGTCCTGCCCTTCCTCTGACTCTTAGGGTATTTTTTAATGACACAGTCTTAATCTTAAGAGTCACTGCTCAGTAGTCCTCTTTGCAGTGGAGAAGAGCTTGGGCCAGGTGGAATTAGGCACACCAGCTCAAGCGCCAGCTCCGTGTTTCTTGGTGGAATGGGACAGAGCACGCGCCTGAGGGCGGGGCGGGGCTGGATGGCGGTGCCCATGCTTAGCGCAAGGCTGACACACTAACTAGCATGAGGGTAAGGTGAGCAACCAATTCTAGAGCTGATTGCAGACTTCTAACTAAAGTCCAACTTTTAGTTTGCTAAGCTGAAAGGCAGCAATAGTCCCAAAGAGCTCAGACCTGTACTCTGAAACCCCAGAGGCTTTTTATACAGTCCGCAGGAGCATAAGAGGGTGGCGTTGGGGGGGGGGACGACCACCTGACGTCCACTCTCCTTCTGCCACATTACTGTCCCTCACAGGATCACACAGTTGCCCTCAGAGGAGTTACTTCCCCAGAGTCCCCTGCAGGGCCACTAACCACTGCTAAGTAGCTTCATAAGGACAACTTTTTAAATGGCTTGAGGCTTCTGCCACCCAAATGGCAGTTCCGAGATCACTCTACTACACTAGCAGTCAGTGCAGTTCTGATAGTATTTTTATCTAAGAGCCCACACTCAGGAGTCTTGTGAGCACTGGTAGATAGAATGTGACAGGGCTCTTGGCACTATCTGCCCGTTAGGGCCACAGAAATTGAGACATACACCGTATCAGCTAAAACTGCCTCTCCTTCCCCACCTCCACCCTTTACCGTCTCCAACAGTCCATTGCTCTGTGGGTATCCCCAGGCAAAGGAAAATGAGAGGAGGGGCAGAGAGCACCCTAACAATGCCCCAAGCCACCCATCTGAGCATGGCACTCAAGGCGGGAATGAACAGCAGTTGTTTGGAAACTTCTTCCATAGACACTAGGAACCAACAGCCAACCCCCAAACAGACAAAAACACATTCCAAACTAAGGGCTATAACTATCAATTCAATTGGCTGGTGTGCTTTAACACTTGATCCCCAACAGTGGGATGCTCTTTGGGAAGGTTGTGGAACCTTCAGGAGATAAAGCCTTGCTGGAGGAAGTGTCACTGGGGTGGGCCTTGGGCTGTTACCAGCCAGCAATCAGTTGCTTCTTTTTCTCTCCTTCCTCCCTGTTAATGGGGCGACGGAGCACCCACTGCCTGATCCTGTCATGCTCCCCCACCATTCCATCCTCCTGAACCCAATAAACCCTTTCTTTCTCTAAGTTACTTCTGGTCAAGTATCTTTTAAAAATATTTTTTATTCATTTATTTGACAGAGAAAGAGGAGAGAGAGAGAGAGAGAGAGAAAATGGGCGTGCCAGGGCCTCCAGCTGCTGCAAATGAACTCCAGAGGCATGCACTACTTTGTGCATGTGGCTAACGTGGGTCCTGGGGAATAGAACCTGGGTCCTTTGGCTTTCAGGCAAACGCCTTAACCGCTGAGCTATCCCTCCAGCCCCTGGTCAAGTATTTTTGTCCCAGCAACAAGAAAAGCAACTGATACACTGGGGAAAGCCAAAAATGAACGGCAGTTATGGAGTAAATATGACAGAAAGGGTATGACAAGAGGCTGGACTGTGATGTCAGATCCAACAAGATTCTGAGTATGGAGTGATCTCTAACCACACGCAATCCGCAAGTCTAATACTTTCTCTTGGCGTGGAAATCCTTTATTCCAACAAGTTTACCTAGATATCCACAACGTGAAGTAGATTAGAAGGCACTATGTGCTCTTGGGCAAGATACTGACTTAATGGAGGTAAGTCCAAAAGAGCCTAATCCTAAAGCCAGTGGATATTTAGCAGAATTCGAGCTCAAACTCACAGATGCGTGGCTCCAAACCAGTTCTCACAAGTGAACACCAAGGTCGCCTGGTGGAAGTCAACAGTGCGAATCCGATCTTTTCTCATGCTGCTGAAGTTCATCATCAATAATGCAGGCGAATAATTTAAAACAATGATCTCTAGCATAGCTGTTTGCAACTGCTTTGGTCTACAAAGTGTTCCATTGCCCTACACACCCTGTATTTTCCTCCTTTCCCTAAGACACCCTCCTCTTCAACCTTCCTTTGAGGCATCAATCACACTTATGACACACTTATGGGCTGTGAGGTTCGTGAGGCAACACAGAGAATCTTTTGCGCTCACCACAGCGCCATCCCACCAGTATACCTATGTGCTGGGTGAATGAGCTGCAGCTCAGAGGGTGCGGAAGGGTAGGGACTACATCTCCATCATCTCTCAGCTTCTGGAAACTCTGTGGGACGCAATACTCACTGGCACACATCAGAAGGCTGCTGAGCCCTATGAGGGAAGGCTTGAATCCTTGCTGTGGTTTGAATCTGAAATGTCCCCCAAAGGCTCACCTTAGCTTGTGTGTGGTCCCCAGCTGGTGGCACTATTTTGGAAGGTTGTGCAGTACTTAGGAGATGGGCCATACCTAGCACAAGGAGATCACTAGAGGTGGGACTTTCGTAGTACTGGCCTTGGTTCTGGTCTCACTGTGCCTGGTGTGAGCACTCTGCCACACACACCCACCACCGTAACCAGCCTCACCATAATTAACTGAGAGCCTCTGAATGCTTGGGCCAAGATAAACCTTTCCTCTCTTGATTTGTTTCTATCAGGCATTATGGTTACAACAATACCGGAGTAGCTAATACCATCCCCTTTCACACAGCTCTTTGAAGTAAACCCACACATACACTGCATACACACAGACACAGCATAGTAATGTATTAGTCTCAATTTTGTTATGAATGCTTATATCTTTTATGTTTTTATCCTTGTTATCAATTTGTTGAAAATTACTTGCCAATGTACAAAGGGAAGTAACTTAGCTTCTCAAAGCCAACATATCTTTCCGCTCTTCCCATTCTAACCATTCCACATTTCTGCTGTTTATACTGAAATAATGGCAGCTTCTTTGTATTGTGTTTCAAAAATGTGACTGCCTTCTGAAACTCAAAAGAAAATTTTTCCCATAGAAAGTTAAAAAACAACAACAACAAATGTAATTCAAGAAGGGCACTTTGGTTCCCACACCCATCCACAAAGGCCTACTTAGTGCATTAGAGGAGCACATTAGAATACCACAGAGCTCAGCCCCACTGCGGGTCCTCCTCTAGGGAAAATGTCTTCCCAAATCCAACTGGGTGTGTCTGAAACACTGCTCTTGTTCCTTCGTCTGCCACGACAGAGGGGGAGCAGCTGCCTTTTCCTCACCTCCTACCCTCTGCTCTCCCGGTGACAGGGAGACAAGGGCGACCCAGGAGCAGATACGCCAGGGCCGCAGTCGGGGACTCTGCTCCTAGGGGTTGGGGGAGGAGAAGCCAGCGCATAAGCAGTGGCCAGGACACGACTCTTAGGGGCAGAATGACGACATGGCAGGACATGTGAGCCCTAGGTGGCTCCCTGGACTTATTACCAGACAGAAGACAGGCGATTCCTCCATTTAGTCACTGGTTCCTTCATGTGCTGTACACTCATTCGTTCTGTGAACACTTACTGAGCACACACATGCTCCTAGGTACACTGCCACGTTCAGAAAATAAAGGCAGGCGCAGCACGACCGCTGTCACAGAATTTGTGGTCAAGGGCAGAATCTGAACTTGGTAGGAAAGTGACAGAGAAGGAAGAAAACTCCAGGCAGAGGGCAGGGAGCAAAACCTGTGCAAGAATGAACCTTTTGCAGGAAAGAAAGGAGACTTCTCGGAAAGAATAAGGCGCAAGGTCTGGTGGAGGCTGAAGAAAGCAGGCTGACTGCCAAACTCACTCTCCTGGCAAATCCTGAGAACCTTCCACGTGCCAGGCCCTCTGCTAGGCCTTGCGGTGGAGCAGCCAAGACAGCAGGTACACACATTCCAGTGGCAGGAGACACGACAGCAACTAAATGAGCAAGGTGCTCCTCAACAGTGAGAAGCACACTGCGACAACGCTCTCAGCCAGGCAGGGTGGGGCTCCATGCACACAGAGCAAGCCCACTAACCAGGACTTGATTTAAAGGTTGGCAGTAGCCAGACGTGGTGGCTCACGCCTTTAATCCCAGCACTTGGGAGGCAGAGGTAGGAGGATCACCGTGAGTTCCAGGCCACCCTGACACTCCATAGTGAATTCCAGGTCAGCCTGGCTAGAGAGAGACTCTACCTCGAAAAACCAAAACAAACAAACAAACAAACAAGCAAACAAAGACTGGTAGTGATGGCATACGTCAAGATACACATAGGGACTGTTTCCATAACCACATGACATTTTTATAAGCCAGGCACATATGTGTCGGTATTTAAACCACATATACACCAGATAAAAGAAGAGTTTAGCCCTAATTAAGTCCCTCCGTATATGAAAGCACAAGACACCTGGGTTCTCATTTGCCACAGCGGTAGAGCCCTTTAGCACTATTAGCATCTAGCCGAGGCCCTTCACTCAAATCCACGCACCACTCCATTCAGGAAGGTCTCGTTTGTGTTTCTTGCTCTTTACTGGGTCAGCTACTTCTATAAACTCTCTCCTCCACCACAGCTCTTGGCACGGAACATTAACACGTGTTCACGTGTCGCACTAGACTGCAGTCCTCAAGGGAAACAGCTGCAAGGCAGTGCCCAGCACCAGGTGGGAGAATGCGAAGTTGCTTGAATACAGTAAACTTACAAATGTATGAACCAATTATCAAACAGCCTGATTTCATAATAAAACCCCTTCTTGTAATCTTGAAAAATTTTTTTGTGTCTGTGTGTGCACGTGCACACATCGTGGTACACAGGTGAAGGTCGGAGGACAACTCTACCTTCTTTGAGACAGGGTCTCTTGCCGCTGCAAATGAGCTGCGGACTGCAGGGGAACATCAGACTAGCTGGTCCTGGGGCTTTGGGGTCTCCTGGCTCTGCTTCCCATCGTCATATGTGTGCTGGCTTCACAGGTGAATGCATGACTGTCATCAGGTTTTATGCAGGTGCTGGGGAATTGGACCTGGGCCAGTAGGCCTGGACAGCAAGCACGTTTAGCCATCAATCCATCTTCCCAGCCCCCTTATCTTGTCTGCCAGAGAATCATGAAGAGATTGTTCCAAGCTGAGACTGATACTGGTAAATCCCAGGGAATTAATTCCAACTCTTCACATTGAATCTCCCTACCCCTCACCATGTCTCATGCCCAAGGAACATTTTCTACAAACGGAACCCTCTGGAGATTGGAGCCCTGGCGAATTCCAGTGTACACTCCTCCCTGGCCCATGACAGTAAGGCTACAAGAAGCTGACAGGACTGAGTCAAATGAAAGCACTACAAGGAGTCTGTGATGCATGGAAGGAAAGACACCCCAAGACTTTCAGAGAAGGGCTGGGGCATAAATAACTTCAGGCTTACGCTCCTACATGTAAGTTTCAGGTCTCTGGGCTATGGTTTCAGAAAGACAACAGGCTAAGTGCACTCTCATCGCCTATCACTGCTTAGGCCTCTGGAGGCCTGTGGCTACTGTCTAAAACACAATGTCTGGGAGCAGGGGGTGAGACTGGAAGAGCACACGACCAAGCATGGCCCCCTAGGAACCTTAGGACACACGGTAAACTTGAGAGACAGTCTACAACGTGTGCTGTCAGAACTGGGAGCAAGAAGTGGACTCAAAGTTCCTCCTCGGCTGATATCTGAAATTCCCTCAACCCTCGTTTATCATTTCACAGAAGGAGATAAAGGACAAACTGTTAATGACAAATAACGTGAGTATCAAATGAAGTAAAATGACTTAGAACAGCACATTCAGAGTGCCACTGGCTCCACAGGCTGGCTCACCCCAAAAGTGAGGGGCCACCCTGCTGGGTTGGAGTGGTCCTCAGGCTCCCAGCCAGCTCCCTCTCCCCTTTCAAAGGTGGGGGTGGGGCGGGAAATGGTCAGTACTATAGTCCTCAGAGAAGCAATGAGTTATGGCTTGAGGGGGGGGGGCTCATCCTCTAACTTAGGATTCTCTGTGGACTCCAGGAGAAAAGGAACCCTAACCATGGCACAGTCGGGGGCTCGGAGCTCCACGGTAGCAGAGCAGTGCCTGCCACCAGATGAGAATTTAGGAGCACCTGGTCCTATCTACCACAGTGTCCCCAAGCACGCATTTAAGACTCTCCAAGGACAAGCACAGTGTCTACAAATCACATCGTTAAACCTTCTCATTATAACAAGCTGTTTTCCCTTGAGTCAAAAAATATGACTTTTCAAGTTTTAACTAATAGCACCAATTCCATTTTAGCAACCTAAAGACAATCAAACCAACTCCTACAACACTGAAAGAGAGCTCTCATGTCTCCCCTACAACACACCTCCTTCCTTTGTCCTTTCCATTCTTCATTCTTTTTTTTTTTTTTTTTACATTTTTTAAACTTTATCTTATTTGAGAGACAGAGAGAGAGAGATAGAGAGAGAGAGAGAGAGAGAGAGAGGCAGAGAGAGGGAGAGGCAGAGAGAGAATGGGCGTGCCAAAGTGTCCAGCCACTGCAAACGAACTCCAGATGCATGTGCCCCCTTGTGCATCTGGCTTACGTGGGTCTTGGAGAGTCGAACCCGGATCCTTTGGCTTTGCAGACAAATGCCTTAACTGCTAAGCCATCTCTCCAGCCCCCCATTCTTCATTCTTAAAACTAAACTCTAAAAAATACAGATACATACACACACATACACACATGATCATCTGTAAATTTGCTTACGTGAGAAGATACATAAAACCATCCTTAAACTTAAAAAAAATCTCGATTTTACTATACTAATGGTCTTTCCTCTTGCACTTCTCTTTATAATTTAATTTATCTGTTTTTGCATGCGCTTTTGTGTAGTATGTTGCTATGGTATATGCACACGTGTAGAAGCATGCAGAAGCCACAGGAGAATGTTGGGTGCCTCCCTCCATCATTCATCTGCATGTTTTCCTGAGATGAAACACTGAATTCCAGAGCTTGCCATTTTCCCCATCTTCAGTGATTCTTTGGTCTCAGATTCCCACAGAACTGGGGTCACAGCCATTCACTGGCATGCCTGGCTGTTCATACAAGTGCTGCGGAATCTAGCTCAGGCAGTGTCGCTTGCTCTGGAAATGCTTCTACCTGCTGAGCCATGGCTCCAGGAGAGATGATAGATAGATAGATAGATAGATAGATAGATAGATAGATAGATAGATAGATAGATAGATGATGTGTTTTATTTTTCAAGGTAGGGTCTCACTCTAGCCCAGGCTGACCATGTGTGTGCATTTTATTTTTTAAGGTAGGGTCTCACTCTAGCCCAGGCTGACCTAGGACACATTCTGTAGTCCTAGGCTGGCCTCAAACTCACAGCTAGGATTAAAGGCGTGAGCCACCCTGGCAGCACCATCTTTTCTCAGAGCTTGATTAAGATAAAATTTACATGTCACAAAATTCACCTAACTTGGGTGCTTAATTCAATGAGATTTAGTGAATGTACATCTCAACCCACTTTTAGAACCCTTTCACGACCCTCAAACATTTCCTCATTCCCATCTGAAGTCAGTTCTCACTCCCACCTCTGGATCCTGGCAGCCACGGACACACTCTCTGTCACTTGTTTCCTGTGTGCAGAGCCTCATCTAACTAGGACCCCATGACTGCACGCTCTGGTGTCTGGTTCCTTTCAGTGCATGCAGTTTTTGTAGTAGCATTCCCCAGTGTGGCTGGAACAGTTTCCTCCCTGGCAGATGGGCGCAGGGATTGCTTACAGTTGGGACTATTAAGAACAATATTGCCATCAACATTTACAGACAATTGTCCATAATGATATGCTTTTATCATTTCTTGGGTAGAATTACTAGGTAACACGGTAAGCACATGTTTAATTTTTTCCCTTTTTATTGACAGCGTCCATACTTACAGACAACAAACCATGATGATTCCCTCCCCTCCCCCATGTTCCCCCTTCACAATGTTTAATTTTTGTTTTTAAAGAGACTGCCAAACTTCTTCCCTCAGAGGCTCCTCTATGTTATGCTCCCGTTAGTGAAGAATAAGGGCCTGTTTTCTCCACAGCAGCCCGCGCTTGGAGGTGGCTGCTTGGGAGTGGGAAGCAGTGCTTCACTGTGGCTCCATGCTTACTTAACGATCAGATGCTGTGTTTCATAGGCTTATTTCTATCTCTATACAATTTTTAAAAATATATATTTTTAAAGCAGGGCGTGGTGGCACACGCCTTAAATCCCAGTACTCAGGAGGCAGAGGTAGGAGGATCACTGTGAGTTCAAGGCCTTTAATCCCAGCACTCGGGAGGCAGAGGTAGGAGGATCACTATGAGTTCAAGGCTATCCTGAGACTACATGGTGAATTCCAGGTCAGCCTGGGCTAGAGTGAGACCCTACCTCAAAAAACCAAAAAAAAAAAATAAAAAAAAAAATATATATATATAATATTTATTATTAAAAAATTTATTACTTAAAAAATATATATGTATGTCACATACATACATACATACATACATATATATTCCACAAATATTTTATCCTATTTTGAGGCTTGTCTTTTCACTCTTAATGTTGTCTTCCCCTGAAAAGCATTTTTTTTAGTTTAATAAGGTCTTAACTATCAGTTTTCTTTTCATTTTGTGTGCTTTTAATATCCTGCCTTTGCTTAATCCAATATCAAAAATATGTTCTCCTATGTTTTCTTCCATGGGTTGAATAATTTTTTTCCTCACTTGCAATTCTGATATATCTGAGAGTTCATGTTTGTGTGTGTGTTCTGAGAGATGGAAGTCCTTTATGTGTCTGTACATGTAGATCCGAGTTTTATAGCCCCAGTGTCAAGAAGATAATCCTTCCCCCAGTAAACTGCCCTAGTCAACCATTTGACAGAACTTGCTCTTGATTACTAGAATTTGATGACAACTTTTGAAATGAGATGGTATAAGCGCTCCAACTCTGTTTTTTACGGGATATCCCAGGTCCTTTGTATTTACACTTAAGCGCATCAAGTCAGTTTCCACAAAGATGCCTGCTAGAATGCAGACATAGAACATCGGGAGGACTGCCATCTTAACAGTTCCAACCTGTGAATGTGGGATTCGTTTCCATTTATTTAAGTGTTCTGTATTTTGCTCAGCAATGCATTTATATTCCTAAGCATGTTATTCCCTTTGATGCTACTGTAAGCATATTTAAAAACTTTACCTTTGGACTGTTCATTTCTGATATATATGGAAAACAATTTTTGCATATTGATATTACATCCTGTAAATTTCATATTCCCTTTATACTATCATTTTTGTCTCACTATCAAACCTGGATTGGACTTGAACTCATAGTGATCCTCTTGTTTCAGTATCCCAAATGTTGGGGTTCCGGGCATGAGCCACGACAACCTGGCTTCTCTTTATGTTTTTCTGAATAAGATATTCTATATTTAAGTGCTAAATGGGCTTTACTTAAATCATAATTTCACTTCCCTTTACAAACAAACCTATGCCAAACAGACAGCAAACATTGCTAACACTTTTTAAGAAATCTAGCTGCTTAGGAACAGTAAGGTGGGCTGGAGAGATGGCTTAGTGGTTAAGGCACTTGCCTGAGAAGCCTAAGGACCCATGTTTGACTCTCCAGATCCCACATAAGCCAGACGCACAAAGGTGAGCCAAGTGTGTAAGGTCGCACATGTGTACAAGATGGCATATGCATCTGGAGTTCAACTGCAGTGGCTGGAGGCCTGGCACACCGAGTCTCTCTCTTGCTCTCTCATAGAAAATTACAAAATAAGAACAGTAAGTCATTAATGAAGTTCATATATTCCACTATTTGTGTTATAGCAAGTTTAAAATTATATTCTAGCAAAAATTAAAACTGTATCATAATTTTTAAAGTTGGTTTTTTAAAAAAGTGTCTCTCTTCCTACTGCTCTGTTTAAAAATCCCCATGGCACAAGTTTTCTGAGAAAAATGATTGGCAGCCAGGCGTGGTGGTGCACGCCTTTAATCCCAGCACTTGGGAGGCAGAGGTAGGAGGATCGCCGTGAGTTCGAGGCCACCTTGAGACTCCATAGTGAATTCCAGGTCAGCCTGGGCTAGAGTGAGACCCTACCTCGAAAAACCAAAAAAAAAAAAAAAAGATTGGCCAAATCTAGTCCCATTGTCAGTAAATAAAATGTTACCTAAGTATAGCCATGCTTCACTAATTTGCATTGTGAGAACAGGGTGTAAGGACTGTATGTCCTGCATAGCCAAAAGTTTGTTATTTGGCCCATTATTTGTCAAACCCTGCTTTAGGTGAATCTGCCAAAAATTGAATTCTCCGTACATTAATTAAGGAGTTAACATCCTAATGTATAGTGCTAGAAAATACCTTCTCCCCTCAAATTCCTATGTTGGTATCTAGTCTCCAATATGAGGACATCTGAAGTTGGGGCCTTTGGAAACGGCCACCAGGACAGAAGCTCCATAGACGGAGTACGAAATCAGGCCTCCTCCTGATGAAACTGTCCATCTCCCCCTCGTTCAAGCCAGGAGCTCGGCATCCTTGATACCCTGCTTCCTTCCTGCGCTTCCCAGTAGTCCCCAGTCCTTCCAAACCACTGTCCAGTCTAGTCACCTCACTCCATTCTTCACTGCAATCACCTATACACCAGTGGCTACTAGCCAGAGGCAGCCGTGCCAATGGACATCTGGAAATATCTAGAAACATCCGCTGCTGTCACAACTCAGGGGGTCTCCTAGAGTCCA
Source organism: Dipus sagitta (assembly GCA_036346955.1). Lineage (NCBI taxonomy): Eukaryota > Metazoa > Chordata > Mammalia > Rodentia > Dipodidae > Dipus > Dipus sagitta. The sequence goes on along the minus strand of CM070793.1, from coordinate 24,907,883 downwards.
ACGGGCAGAAGCCAGGATGACTCAACATCCCACCACGCACAGATCAGCCCCAAACTGCAAAAGTTATTCAGCCTGAGCTGAAGTTTGAGAAATTCTGCTTTAGGTAAACAGAAGAGATTGATGCACGCTGATGGGATGAAAGCCCAGTTAAAAGTATTACAATTCAGAATTGTTTTAGCATAATAACACAATTCTATTTTGATCCAATTCCGTGAAGGGGAGGGTATAGTGCTACGGACTGAGTGAATACTCACTTGTGCATGCTTTCCGCTCCGATTATGACCATGATGCAGTAGGAAATGCCACTTTGTACAAGAAAATGTAAGGCATACCTGTAAAAAAAAAAAAAAAAGTGATAGTACGGTTAGAAGTCACAAACGAGTTCAAATAATGTATAATAAAAAGCATTTAATGTATGGTAAAATGAGCACTAAAAAATTCTCATATGCAAAATATACAAATACAAAAAGCTCCAAAGCCTAAATGACCTGTAAACACCCTGGAGAACAAGTCCCATACCTCAGGCCCCAGGAGCCAGATAAAGAAAATCAACCCCTAAAAGCCATGTTCAGTATCCTAGCATTCTACATTTCTTAGCAACATGAAAGCAGGGTGGGGTTGTATGGCTCAATGATAACATCTTTTTTACATAACACAATTATTTTAAAAAAGAAGTGATACATACAGATTTCAGAAAAGCCCTGACAATATTGCTCTTTCCCCAAACTTCTCCAATACCAGCTTCGTACTTTGTTCTTATTTAAACAGTATCACTCACAAAACAACCAAAAGCTCTAGGTATTATGATTTACTAAAAAAATACCTAAATCTAGTATCAAAGCATGGTGACTCTAATCAAATAAACTTCCTTCTGTAAGTCTAGTCATCTGATAATTTGCTATGATGAATTTGCAATTTATTCTGGCTTGTATGACACAGTAATTTCTAATATCCTGATATAGATCAACCGTTTGAAAAAGAGAACTAATTTATCTATGTACTTCACAAAATTCAAGCAGAATGTAATTTGGATCTGTGGGATTAAAATTAAACCAAACTGTCCATGGGATTATATATACATCTGTACACATGCATGTTCTCTCTTTTCTCTTGCCCCTCTATTTTTCTGTTTCTTTCCCCCTTCAACTTACTTTCCCCTTTTTGGTGACATAATTTTTGGTAAAATTTCCAAAAATTATGTGTAAGAATCTTAACAGATGACTAAAATTACTTTCAATTTTATTTTTACGGGGAGAGCAGGTACCTTGAATGTGGAAAAGTTGCTTAAAATGTGAACACATTTTTCCACAGGCCTATTATAAATAAGGAGTAGCTCTAAGGCAGGTCTACTGAAGGTATGTCCAAAGTGGGTCAGTCTATCTCTACTCCCTCTTATGCATACACACCCATATGCACTCAAAAACTAGTGATGGTCTGGAGTGCTGCTATAATCAGAGAACTCCAAGGAGGCAGAAAAGCCTGTACAAATATAAATGAAAATAAAACAAAACTCTTTTTTTAGAAACATAATTAAAATTCATGTTTTCAAAATTATCTACCAATGCTTCACTTACAGTGTGAGCACGGTTCTAGACACTAGAAGGGCTTTTAAAACTGACTGTTGAATGCATTGAAGGCATTGATCTTAAACAAGAAAAACTATGTTTGAGTACTGCTAAAGAAATTTTTCCCTTTTCTGGATAAATTTCCTTGGAACATGAGGAGATGAGACAATTCTGAAGCTAAGTTTTATTTCTCAAACACAATTCTGGTGCCTTAGATGGCCTTCGGGTGCCTACTTTCCTGGCATGGCTGGCATTTTGGGGCACAATATGACATTTGGGCAGCACCTGCTGGAGCAGTTTCTGCTCCTGGGGTAATACAGGTGTCTTAGCACTGACCTGCTCTGCACGCACCTCTGTTCTGTTGACTTCCTTAGGTACCTCACTGGTGATGCTTTTCAGTGTCCTGTGCTGAGCTACCGCACTCGTCCTCGTTAGTAAGATGGGCATAATAAATATGTAATAGCCACATAAGCTTTGCTAGGATTCCACAGAAACACATGAAAAGTGTTGACAAGCATCCAACTATTAAAAGTGATTAGTAAGTAGAAGCTAGTCTATCTTAAGTTGACTTTTAGGATAAATCTATCCCATGCTTGTCATTTCAGAGGTGGGAACTACGGTCACATGCGAAGTTAGTGATCCAGCCCCCACAAAACACAAGTTGTTTCTGGCCAACATATCCACTGACAAATTCTTTAAAGGGTGGAGTGGGAGTGGATGAATAATAATCTTTCCAACTGCTTAAGCACTTTGAAAATAAAACAATGCTTTACCCCAAAACACTTCAATTTATCTTTAGATAATATATTTTATGTATATGTGGTGAAGCATTGTGCTATGAATTTCAAATAACACTAAAGGTAGGTGGAAAATTTATTTCTAACAAAATGAAAGTTTTTAAATACTCAAAATACCTCTTTGATCAACTGATTTTAGAGGTTTTTTTAAAAATATTTTATTTTGGCAGTGATAGTGTCAAAACCAAGGCTTCATACATGCTAAGGCAAGTACTCTACCCTGAGCTACACCTCCTGTCCATAATGCCTACTTTCTGAAAACTACTGGCCTGGACACTGGAAATACAAGAGTAGTCAAAATAACCACGATAGTGTATCCTCAGAGAGCGTCCAATCTCAGGAGAGATCAAGTAAGTAGCTACTGCAACAGTATATAAAAAACAATAGGGGCTGCAGAGATGACCTAGTGGTTTAGGCGCTTGCCTGCGAAGCCTAAGGACCTATGTTTGACTCTACAGGTCCCATGTAAGCCAGACGCACAAAGGTGACATAAGTGCTCAAGGCTGCACATACCCACCAGGTGGCGCAAGCGTCTGGAGTTCAATTGCAGTGGCTGGAGGCACTGGCATGCTAATTCTCAATCTCTCTCTCTCTCATAAAAAATAAAAAGATTAAAAAAACAGTAACAAAGAGATATGATAAACACAAAAATTCCCAATCTAGATCACCAACTAGATAATGGTAATAACACAGTCTGTGCATCCCTAATCCACAAATCCACTCTAAATGTTTCCAATCTCGGAGCATTCCGGAATGTAAATTTGTTTATTAGATGCATTCAACTGGTCAACTTTATGCAAATATTCCAAAGTCTGAAATACGACAAAATCAGAAACACTTCTGGTTCCAAGAATTTCACACAAGGACCACTCTGTGATGGACGACAAGTCTGAGTAACAGTGCTCACTCTGAATGACCTTCATCTCATGCTTTTCCTGAGGCGTTAGGGCTTCAGGCCTCACACTGGTCTCTGGTTTCATTTCGTAGAAGAGGAAAATTTAGCCGGGATAGTTAAACCGCATGTCCAAAGCCATACAGCTACCAGACGTAGACACTCACTCAGGTCCAACCCAGGTCTGCCTGACTTCAAAGTCTGAGCTCTCATCACCTTACACTTTGATTGTGTTTCTTGTTTGAGGCAGAGTCTTGCTGTACAACCATGGTTGGCCCCAAACTCACTATGTAGACCTGGCTGGCCTCGAACTTACGTGATCCTTCTGTCTTTGCCTCCTGAGTGCTGGGATTACAGGCATGCATCATTACCCAATACTTTCATCAAAGATATTTAAATGAAGAGATATAATTGTTAAAACAAATTTGTAGGCAATAGTTTTTTTTAAAAAAAGATAAGGCCAAACAGAAGTGGCCAAAATGACCAATTATACTTATAGAGCAAACATGGTCTCCAAAGGGAAGTTGTAAAAATTAGTAGGAGATGGGATTGCCTTTAAGCCTAAAAACTGAAGTGCTTCTGAAAAATTGCAAAGCAGGAGGGGCATGATGGTGCATGCCTTTAGTCCCAGCACTTGGGAGGCAGAGGTACGAGGGTTCAAGGCTACCCTGACACTACATAGTGAATTCTAGGTCACCATGGGCTAGAGTGAGACCCTACCTCAAAAATCCTCCCCACAATGCAAAGCAGGGCTGGACAGATGCCTGAGCAGTTAAGGCACTTGTCTGTGAAACCTAAGAACACCTGTTTGAATCTCCAGGTCCCACATAAGCCAGACACACAGTAACACAAGCATGCAGTATCGCATATGCGCACAAGGGGGCGCACGCATCTGGAGTTTTCCTGCAGCAGCTGAAGGCCCTGGCATGCCCATTCTCTCTCTCTTACTATGCCTTTCTCTGTCTCAAATAAATAATAATAATAAATTTTAAAAATGCAATGCAAAAGAATGCTTCTTCATTAACTAATTCCAACTAGCAAAGAGCCCCATTACACATGGTATCCCTCTTACTAAAAAGGAAGGAATATTAAAAGTTTCTTCCTTAAGAAAAGAACAAAGAATTCAATTTTAAACATCCCTGTTACCATATGCAACTTGAAATTTAGGACTGCTGACTTTGACATTAAAGCCAGGTTACTTTGCACTGTTATTAAGCACTCAAGAAGGGTTATGATAAGGGAGTCCTTTCTCAGTGAAGAAGAGCTAAGTGATGAAATTCACCCTTACCTCTGGCCCTGCCTCCACGTCCCAGGACACCCACCGTAGCCATCTACTGTTGCCACAGACCACAAAGTGAAGGTAGCAAGGGCCATTCTAAGTAGAAGCCTTCTGCAACCCCTCATTTGAAAATACAAATACATATGGGATACTGAAGTTATCTCTGTAAGGGGAGGGATAGACTGAGATATGCTTCAAAACACTCTAGAAAAATAGGTTGTGAAAGAAATAGAAGAAAAATGGTAGCATTTAAATTATTGTCAAAGCTAGCTAGGTAAAGAGCATCATTCTCTGCATGCCTGTGTTTGCAAAGTCCCACAGTGTTTTAAAACATGTACTAGCCCTTCTGGGAAGGGGAATAGAAATATAAGGAAACCTTGACGATTCGAACGTGATGTTGTCAAGGAAGTGAAGGTCTCATTCCTGTAGGAGAACACAGTGAAATCTCAATACCACCCATACCTATCTGTGCCGATGCCTTTGCCCAGCAGAGTGCTGGCACAGGACGATATGGTAGAGATGGGACACATTACCAGTGCTTGCTTTTTCCCATAATTTCTAAGAAACATTTGCAATTGCCAGAAGCAAAGAGCAGGCTAAGAAATGCCAGAGCATTCAACTTTCAAGAGGAATCACAAACCACCTCCCAGAACAACAGAGAAGTGCTTCCATACGGGTCCCACAGGCTGTGCACACTACAACAGAGGAGGCCTCAGCACAGATCAAGTGAGTTCGTTTCTACTCGCTCAAAGAAGTCTCATCTCTGATAGCCAGCTGCCTGCAGAGGAGCAAGCCGAGCCCTCTCCTGTGAGCAGTGAGCTCTAGGACAAGCGCCCACGGCGAGCACTCACACAGGAGGGAAAGTCGGAGTCAGAGAGGAGCCCTTTCACTGAGCAGCTACACTGACTGCCTTGCCAGGAGCTCTCAGGCTAGTCCAATGAAGAAGACTGGGGACTAGCTGGAGGAATCACACATCCATGACAAGGATCATACATAAAAGTTTTCCACTATAAATGATTTTTTCTCTATCAAGAATGTTTTAAAAAGCCATCTTTGTTAATGGTACAATCTAAAAACCAAAACAAAACAGTAAGAGAGTCGTTCAATGAGCTTCACTAGATTCTTAAAAGCCTATTGCACAGTGAAAACTCAAATATACAACCAAAATATTTATAGCCGGGCATGGGCGCACATGCCTTTAATCCTAGCACTCAGGAGGCAGAGGTAGGGGGATCGCTGTGAGTTTGAGGCCAGCCTGGGACTACAGAGTGAATTTCAGGTTATCCTGGGCTACAGCAAACCTTACCTCAAAAAACCAAAAAAAAAAAAAAAAAAAAAAAAAAAAAAAAAAAAAAAAAAAAAAGGAAATGGTTCATTTGTCTTGGCATAAAAAAAATTTAATTGGTGAAAAGAACTACTCATGACTGACTGCCTTCATGTATTTTTGTGTCCTTTTTCATAAATTACAAATAGCAACTTTAAAGACCAACCTTAAGAGAAACGCTAGCCCTATTTTTTTGTTTTTAATACTAAAAATAAAAATTTTGAAAGTGGCTTTGAAAGAACACTTTATAAGTACATTTAAGAGCAAAACCCTGCACAACATATCGTTCTACACACTCATTTCTCAAATATATCTAAATAGTCTTCATTTAAACAGGTTCAAAACAATTACTTACCATCCAAAGCAAAAAAATGCAAGATAAAGGCCCAAAAGGGTAGCAACTATGTGTCTTATAAAAGAGCTAGTTTTGCTTGAGTGTAGATAAATTCGAAACCAAATGGCTGCTAACAAGGCAAAGAGTTGGCACACTACAAAGTTGACCTGTAAAGAAAAATTAAAATTTCATATTAGCAACAGACTTGAATTTGTCATTTGATGTTACATTTAAATTCTAAGAACAAAAACACCATGGTTATATAAAACTTTGATCCAGTTTACAAAAAAACAAAACAAAACAAGAGGATTTGTGATACGTGATTAGACAGTGCATACTGTGTGCACTACACCTAGCAAGGGAAGGGCATCCCAGGGGTGAGGAGCGGGGTGCTACAAGAACGTGGACAACAGTTTGTGGGTACTCCTGGAAAGCACGGGACATGCTATGAGTCAAGGGACAGAAAAACTTCGAGTGACTTAGGGAAAAGTAGAGCTCCAAGTTTTTCATAATGCTCTCCAACAGCATCCCTCCCTGAAGACCCGGGCAGCTATGAGAGCACTTGGGGCTGTTCCTGGCGGTGAAACCCAGGAAGCTGCTATGGTCTGAACAGTGTTATGGTTTAGCTAGAGGGATGGCCAAGATGAATGACAACACATAAGGCAGAGAGAGCCAAGGGGAGCAGGAGGGAGGACGGGACGTCACACGTGCCGTGATGATGCCCCTCACAATGCTTGGAGCCATGCTCCTCTCGCACGCAGAGAAGTGTGCCTAAGTGAGCCACGCTTCCCTCTCCATTGTCAGAAACGTAAAGGCTCAAGGAAAATTGCCTTTTGTCTCTTGCGAGGCTCACTCTCACTGCATGTTAAGCAAAATACATCTTAAAGCTTGTAAATAAAAGATACCTTCGCCTAAAGACACAGACAAGTAAGTTCTTGTCCTTCATTACATGGAGAAAAACAGATGAACATTGTTAAATGTTGTCTGAGAGACCTTTATTCTCTGAAACACACTAAATACAAGCAAAAAGTCTTTCTAACAGGTTCTAACACTTATTTTTCCTAAAAAACAACAACAACAACAACACAGTTCTAACAGTATTTTTGAAAGTTAAGCCAAAAGTAAGTATGTCCAAAAAATTAATACTCTCCCTCCATAGAAGAAGTACTCATATCTACATAGCTTCCGATAGTTTACAAACACCTCAGTCCCTTCTCTCAAATCTCTTAATTTAACAATGGACAAAGCATGAGATCTAAAAATGGGAAGCATCAGCACTGCCCCAGGACAGTTTCAGAATCAACCAGAACATGCAAACAAGGTGCTGCAGTTAATATTAAAGTGTCTTCAAAGGGCTTTCAGGAAGCGCTTTAAAGACACCACAAAGGAAGGAGCCCGAGGGAATGAATGTCACAGAACGAGTGGCCAGTGGGCGAAGCCAGAGCAGTAACTCCCCATCCCAGCAGCTCTCCACGACCCTCTGAGGGCTTCTTTCTCCCTACTGCTCATGACTCCCAAGCCTGTATGCATACTTATACAACATGGAACAAAGTGTGATTGTTCTAGAAGCATTCTAAGACTGCTGACATAAAATTTTATATAGTCTTTGTAATCACTTGTTCTTAACACTTGTCTTTCCGATCAAGAAAATGAGATCAGGCCTCAGTGTAGACACTGGATCTGTATTTGGGCACACAAGTGTAAGTATATACATATAAAGTCAAAGACCAAATACAGGTTTTGGTAAGCTTTAAGGCATGAGAGTCGCTGTGCTGGACAATAATAAGGAAAAAATTAACGTAAAGGAAGTTCTCGGGCATGAAAGCACGCGTGAGCACACCGTGTGGGCGAGGTAGAAGGAGTTCAGGCATGAGAGGCTTTGCATGTCATGCTAAGGCAGTTTACGGTGATGAAAAGTGACCCACCATGCTACCTCTCTCAGCAGACACAGAACGAGGGTGTGGACAGAGACAGAGTAGAAAGCTGCCGTTCTAGTCCCCTGGGGAACCGAGGGTCTCAACTTGCTCGGAGGGAGGGAAGGAGCCTTTCCAAACAACACTGGCCACCACAGGGATGAGAGAATGGGAAAAGGCAAAAGTCATGGGTGGGGTTGGAGACATGGCTTAGCAGTTAAGGCTCTTGCCTGTGAAGCCTAAGGACCCAGATTCAACTCCCCAGAACCCACATAAGCCAGATGCACATGGTGGTGCATGCATCTGGAGTTCATTTGCAGTGTCTGGAGGCCCTGGCGTGCCCATCCTCTCTCTCTCTTTCTGCCTCTCTCACAAATAAGTAAATAAATAATGTTTTTTAAAGCCAACAACATGAATCAAGACTGGGAAATACAGGAAGGAGAGTGGTCTGTGGAAAAGGAATTCTACCTCGAGAACGCTTGGCTTAAGAGAGCTCAGGGGACAATTGTACACATCCAAACATGGCTCAGAACAGTCTGGAACAAGCAAGGCAGATGTGAATCTGGAAGCAGCAGGGGCAAGTGAAGGAAAGCTGCAAAGAGACAAGATGACTTTAGCCAGAATCCTTAAGACCTGCAATGCTCACATCCAAGGCCAAGAGCAAGCAGCTTCTAAGAACATAGAATGACAAGATCTGGGGGGCTGGGGGTTGGGACGTGGAACTCACAAGGCAGGAAGTCCCTATCAGACATCTAGTTTGGTGACTTCACTGGTGATCATGGTAAAAGTAGCTGGGAACTTCCAGCACTGCATTTTATAGCTGAAAAAACTAAGTCACAGTAGTTAGATGACCTGACTAAAACCACACAGAATAAAAATGATTCCCACATTTCCCACTAATGGCCAGGATAACTGCGCAGGAGACAGGACCACGCGGGGAACGTGGCCTCACCTACAAAGAACTCTGAAGCGAGTCACAGTCCCTGAGTTGAGTCTGAGTTGAGCACAAAGGCTGAGTAATCAGGGGAAAGGGCAGTCCCTGCCCTGCTGGAGGGAAGCCCATGTACCCCCAGTCGGGGGTCCTGCAGCAGACCCATAGAACTGGGTCCATGATGGGAACTTAAGGATGAGGGAACAGCATAGCTCACTTCAAGACCTGCAGGACAACCAGATGGAAAAGTCCCGATTATCTGTGGCTCTGCTAGAAAAGACTGGAAGACACATACACCCAGACATTCAAATATTCTTTTGAAAGGTCCTGCATGTAAAATTTTCCCAAATGGAAGTCACATATAAGTCCTTATTCCACGGATGGGGTAGGCTGGAGTGGTAAAGGAGTCCTGGGAAGGAAGGGAGGGCAGGAAAAAAAAAACACAGGAAAAAAAACATGGGCGCCTGAGCCTCCCCAATCCTGGAAGGACCAACACAGCTACAATTCATGCTACCCATTGTGTCCTGAATACACAGTTTCCTCACCTAGTCACACGGTATTAAACCAACTTATGCACTGAGCTCAAGGTCACAGAAAGTGAGGAGTGGAGCCTGACTGACCGGGGGCTGTCCCACGGTCACTTCTTTGCTAAGTCAGGCTCCCCTTCCAGAGCATGTCTGAAGATCAAACTCGAGGGCCATGGGCAGGATTCCAAATGAGATGCTGCTCTCTGCCAGACACTTACATCCTATCTCCCAAAACATAGACACAGGGCTGCTTCACATAGCTGATAAACACATTCCAAAATACTTCATGTGGTGCCTGGTGTAACGGCAGTCATCTGTGATGCCAGCGCTCCTGCCCGGGCAGGAGCGTGGTGAGACCAACTTCGTTTCATAGCAAGCTCTAGGCAAGCCTTGGCTGAACAGTGAGATCCTGTCTCAAAAAAAAAAAAAAAAAAAAAAAGTGTATATTTGGCTTGATACTGGTCAACTTTTTCTTTTTTAACAAGATTTCTTCTAAACAGAGAGTTTATAGTCTAATAAAGACTTTATGTTCATATATCTTGTTGAAAATATAGTCGGTTCTCCCTATCTGTAGGCTCACGGTCAGTTTCAACCAATCACAAGTTCAAGATATTTGAAAAAAGAAAAAAAGCATCCGTACCAAATATATGCAGACTTTTCTTGTCGTTATTTCTCAAACAATACAGTATAGCAACTATTCGCATAGCATTTTGTGCTGTACTGAGTATTTCAAGCAATCTAGAGATGATTTAAAATGCACACAGGGTATATAAATGCTATGTCATTTTATGCAAGGACTCTGACAGTCATAGATGTTGATATCTAGCAGGGGGCCTTGAACTAATCTCCTCAATATGGAGGAATGCCTGTATCCTCCTCAAATGACTTAACATTTGAAATCATGTGAATTTTCTTTAGAATTCATTCATTGCAAGTAAGAGACGGAGGTGCAGAAGTAACATAAAAAGAAAAGAAAAGCAATGATGAAAAATCTTAGCTACTTTAAGACTGACTTACAGCATACCCCATTTTACATAAAAGCCTCTTTTTTTGAACAGCTGCACATGAAAACCCTTATAAGGCCACAGCTCCAGATATAACAAACAGGTGGCTCTTTAAAGTGCTTGTTCGAAGTGAGGTGGCAAACTATTTTCCTCAATACCTAGAAACTTCTCTAACACTTAACAACTAGGGGATAGAGCTTGAATGCCAACTCATGCCACTTCAAAGAAAAAGCAACACGATTAGCTTATTTTTAAGGACGTTCAAAGAAGGTAATAATGTCTCAAGATAAATTTGTAAAAGCATAAAGTATTTAAAAAACAGATATCATAAAAGAAAACACTGGAAGTTATTTTTAACCACATAAAGATTTTAAAAAAATTATCTACTTATTTATTTATGAGGAGAGAATGGGTATACCAGGACCTCCAGCCACTGCAAATGAATTCCAGGTGCCTGAGTCATTTTATGCATCTGGCTGTATGTGGGTACTGGGGAACTGAACACAGATCACTAGGTTTTGCAGGCAAGCGCCTTAACCACTGAGCATCTCTCTAGTCCTTGCAGTTTTTTGAGACATGCTCTTACACTACAGTCCAGGCTGTCCTCAACTCACTTTGTAGATTTCCTTAAACTCATGGAAATCCACCTGTCTCAGCCTCCTAAGTGCTTGGATTATAGAAGTGAACCACAACACTGGGAATTGACCATATAAAGATTTTAAAGATTATATATAGCAAAATGGAGGGAATAAAAAATAAAAAGTGGGGGAAATGTTTGCAAGAGTTTCTTATTTAAAATGGAAAGCTCTTGGGCTGGAGAGATGGCTTTAGTAGTTGAGGCATTTGCCTGCAAAGCTAAAGGACCGAGGTTTGATTCTCCAGTACCCATGTAAGCCAGATGCATCTGGAGTTCGTCTGTAGGAGCTGAAGGCCCTGGCGTGCCCATTCTCTCTCTTTATCTGCCTCTCTCTCTCTCTCTCTCTCTCTCAAATAAAGTAAATAAATAAAAATAAAGTAATGCAAAGCTTTTTTCCACACAACACCACATATCACTAAAAGGAAACAGAGCTACGTGTAATCAATTACATTTTTTTCTGGTATAAACTATCCAATAGAAAACTGGGCAAAAGGCATAGTCCGGGTCCAGTAAAGACCTGAAGAAATTCTCTCTCAACCATCAGTTAAGAAGCACAAGTTAGCGTATCAGTGAGGTATTACTTCCCAGCTCTTGCTGCACTGGATCGGAGGTAGAAGTGATAGGTGTTACTCCATGGCCAGAACTGTTATCTGCCAGAATAATCAGTCCTCCCCAACTGGCCCATCTATCTGCATTGTCCCAGAAATGCTGAGGAGCCAAAGTGCCCCTGCCAGCCCACGACCAGACCCAGAGCAAGAAAGGTTTTCACTGTCTTACACCTGGGAGATTCGGGGACGTTTTGCTACAGCAGCTAAACTTAGTTCATCCTGATGTGATATGATAATTAAAAAAATATATATATATATATACACACACGCATATATATGCATGTGTGTATATATATACATATACATATACTAGATAAGAATGTAAGATTATATAATCCTACATAACATAATTAAAAAAAACTAATTTAGAAACTATTTCCTACATAACATTTGAAACTTAGAGGAAAATTACACATTATAACTGTCAAAGTGGAAAAATCTGTGCACACATAAGAAATATTTAACAAAGAGTTAGTATTAAAAATGTACTCGAGGCTGGGCGTGGTGGCACACGCCTTTAATCCCAGCACTCGGGAGGCAGAGGTAGAAGGGTCATCATGAGTTCGAGGCTAACCTGAGATTACACAGTGAATTCCAGGTCAGCCTGGGCTAGAGTGAGACCCTACCTCGGGAAAAAACAAAACAAACCCTGAGGAAAAACAAAAGTGTACTCCATCCAGGAGTGGTGGTGATGCCTATAATCACAGGTCTTCAGGCAGCTGATGCAGGAGGACTACCAACTTCAAGGTCAGCCTGGGCTACACAGCCAAACTCTCACAAACTAATCACAGAAATATAAAAAAAAAACTAAAAAAGAAAAATATGATGTGGAGAACAGAAACTAGCATACAAATCACAGAAATGACAAACTAGATAAAATTAGATGTTTTTAATGTGGTAAACACTTAAGATGATCTGTATGTTTTGACATGGAAAAATTACCAAGCTATATCATTAAGTGAAAAGTACAAGTTGTAACACCAAAGAAAAATCTAATCTATTCATATATATCCTTTTATTAAGTGTGTATGCCACACCTACTATATGCCCACTACGCACTTACCTGCGTGCTTGACATGGCCATAGTCTACACAAGGCTAGGTATGTATCCCATATGTCATGAATTGCAGGTAACGTGACAGTCACCAAGCATGCAGCAGGCACATTTACATCAGAGCCCACTATGCCAACCACAGGCAACTGTGCTTCTGTGTATTCAGGCCTAGAAAAGCTAGATACCAAGCCATCACATGTGGCTCCTTCTACGGAGTAATGGCGAAAAGGCCGGAAACTAGAGACGCCCCAGCACGTGCGAGCCTCCACGCACAACAGAGCTTCTGCACAGTTGTGCTCTTTGCCAACCCTGTCCTCACCATTCCCCACAAGAATATTTACCTATCTTAAAATAGCTGTAGTATTCTCCAGTATAGTTTCATACTTTTACCACCTGCACATTTTACATATTGGTTTTATTTATTTATTTATTTTCAAGCAGAGAGAGAAAGAGAGACGGACAGAGAGAATGGGCACACCAGGGCCTCCAGCCATTGCAAAGGAACTTCAGATGCATGTGGCACTTTGTGCATCTGGCTTTACAGCATACTGGGGAATCAAACACAGGTCATTAGGCTTTGCAGGCAAGTGCCTTAACCACTGAGCAATCTCTACAGCCCTATTTTACACATTGTATTTGCTTTGAATGCTTTACTTTATAAATGGCGAAAAACAGAATGTAAGCTCCTAAAATGATTAATATTACGGTACTCATATTTATCTATGTTGATTACACATAGCTCTGTTCCATTTTCTGATCTGTGTTTAGTATTTGCCCGGTGAACAGCTTGAGTAAGACTTGAAGGCAGGTGACGTCAACTTGGACAGACAGTGCCACGCTGCTCTCTGGAGCAGCACGGGCCTGTTCACACCTCCGCCTTGCAGTGTGAGTCCCACTGCTCCACAGCTCTGCAGTTGGTGCTGCCAGACTTTTAATTTTTGCAAAAGTAATGAATGTAAGTTGTTCCCTCACTGTTTTTGAATTTGTATTTCCTCTGGTTACTAGTCATTTTCTCCCACATATCTATTGGATTTAGTTTCCACTTGGTATCCTTTGCCTATTTTTCTACTGGGTTGAATATTCCTCATGACTGTTTTTTTTTTTGTTTGTTTGGTTGGTTCTTTTTTTTTTTTTTTTTTTTTTTTTGAGGCAGAGTCTCACTCTAGCCTAGGCTGACCTGGAATTCACTAGGTAGTCTCATGGTGGCTTTGAACTCATGGCGATCCCACTACCTCTGCCTCCTGAGCGCTGGGATTAAAGGCGGGTGCCACCATGCCCGATATCTCCTCACGACGCTTTTACATAAAGAATTCTTTATTTGAAACTGATGCTTTGCAGACAACACCGGTCAGTCTGTGGCCTGCATTTTATGTGTGTCTGGTTCTTTTCCAGTGGTCGTTTCCTCTGTGGCACGTGCGTGCTTTGGCTTTAGGTGCCACACTTGAAGCTGTAACACATGAACAGGTGGACACACATCTGTGGGTTTCTGGGGTGTCTAAAAGAACAACAGAAAACAGTTCGAATGTGATCATATCACTGAGTGAGAAAACCAGGAATCTGAATTTTCACTTTGGGCACGAACACCCTTATTTATATCCATTCCCTGCTTAAACCTTAGTGCTCCCAGAGCTACCAGCGTCTAATACATTTTCACTATGTTCACAAAACTTAAATTATCCTCAATAGTCAGGTAAGGCCTGGCGTGGTCGTGCATGCCTTTAATCCCAGCACTCGGGAGGCAGAGGTAGGAGGATTGCTGTGAGTTCAAGGCCACCCTGAGACTCCATAGTGAATTCCAGGTCAGCCTGGGCTAGAGTGAGACCCTACCTCAAAAAAAAAAAAAATAGGTAAGATCAGGGTCATCTCCACTTTATTTATTTATTTGTTATTAGGTTTTTCAAGGCAGGGTCTTGCTCTAGCCCAGGCTGACCTGGAATTCACTCTGTAGTCTCAGGGTGGTTTTGAACTCATGGTGGTGATCCTCCTAAGTCTGGAATTAAAGGCAGGAGCCACCATGCCCCCGCTCATCTCTACTTTAAAGAAAACAGCAAGCATGGCAGATTCAGGGCTTGAGGCATTTTTCTTTTAGTTCCCAAAATTATCTTATCATTCTCTAATCTACTACTTCATGCCAAGACATGAAGGTGGCCTAAAAAATATGCATGCGTCCTGTCTGACGACACACTGTATTGGCTCTTTAAATGTCTTCTCACTAGAACATGTGCAGGGGGCCCTGGGGTGCTCAAAACACATTTCAAACTATGAGCTTATCACTGAGCAATTTCCTAAGAGACCTGCGCTGGCTGTTCAGTGATAGTAACGCACACGAGGCCACAAGCACTTATCTGTGGCAACTCCCAGAACTGAGATGCCGTAAGTGCTCATATGCACCAGACTCCAAAGTATGACAGGTATTTTTTGCCTTGTTTTTTAGAGGCAGGGTCTCATTCTAGCTCAAGCTGACCTGAAACTCATCCTGCTGTCCCAGGATGGTCTTGAACTCACAGCGATCTTTCTACTTCTGCCTCTCGAGTGCTGGGATTAAAGCATGCACCACCACACCTGGCTGAGGATATTTTATTTAAAATCGCTTATTAGCAATCTCATATAAGCCAGGTACAGTGGCATGTGATCCTACCACCTCTGCCTTCCGAGGGCTGGGATGAAAGGTGTGCACCACCTTGCTCCTTGCTTCTCTTTACTTTTTATGTGTCTACTATACTATATAAAATCGCATGTGTGGTCAGCATTGGTGATTCACATTATTATTTCTATTACAAAATACTGGCACATCTACTACTTCTAAGGTAACATTGTTTTCTCCATTTTATGAAAAAAAGGATATTTGAATTGCCACACATATCCAACAAGAGTTTAATTACCTCTATATCAAAAGCATTCTACCATAAGCCAACAACTGACATAATAAATTTAGTAAATACTTAAAATATCAAGAAAGCCCAAAAAGTTTAAATCTTCAACAAATCAATAAAATTTAAAAAAAAATCAACTGACACATCCACATCTCTCAATGGAATACCCTGTTCTAATGCTGCTCAACCAATAATAGAAAAGTGTTTCGTTTAGCATGCATTCTCAGCCTGTCCCTTCAACAAGAACAGCATTTGTGAGACGTCACACTGATGGGAAGCAGTGAAAAACTAAGGCAGACAGTCCAGGCCAAAGGTCAAGGGAGCTCTGAAGAACCATGTGTACGTAGGGAGGCTGTCAGATTCCGTGGTGCTGGGCTTAGACCCATCTGTGTGAGCAACTGTGTAAGAGCCACCTGGAAAGTTAGAAAGATCTTCCTGGATACTAGCCCCAGAATTGCCTACTCTTCAAGTTTGAAATGAACTGGTTTATTGTATTTATTTTTATTTTTATTTTTTATTTTATTTTTTTTTTTTATTTGAGAGTAACAGACAGAGAGAGAAAGAGGCAGATAGAGAGAGGGAGAGAGAATGGGCGCGCCAGGGCCTCCAGCCACTGCAAACGAACTCCAGACGCGTGCGCCCCCTTGTGCATCTGGCTAACGTGGGTCCTGGGGAGTCGAGCCTTGAACCGGGGTCCTTAGGCTTCACAGTCAAGTGCTTAACCACTAAGCCATCTCTCCAGCCCTATTGTATTTATTTATTGTTGCACTTCTCAAGACAAAACTCCTGTGCAGCAGCTCTCTGTAAATCAAACAGCCTCCTCAAGCAACATTTTCTGCCAGAACCAACCACAAAGTCAGGCAGACATGGCTGGACTCAAGTGCAAAAGGAAGGCCTACTTCTTTTTTTTTTTTAATTGTTTATTTATTTTAGAGACAGAAAGGGGGGTAGAGAGAGAGGGAATGGGCGCACCAAGGTCTTCATCTGCTGTAAATGAACTCCAGATGCATGCTGCCACCTTGTGCATCTGGCTTACGTGGGTCCTGGGGAATCAAACCTGGGTCCTTTGGCTTTGCAGACAAGAGCTTTAACCATTAAGCAATCTCTCTAGCCTATAGTTCTACTTCTCCCCACCCCCCCCCGAGGTAGGGTTTCACTCTAGCTCAAGCTGACCTGGAATTCACAATGTAGTCTCAGGGTAGCCTCGAACTCATGGTGATCCTCCTACCTCTGACTCACAAGTGCTGGGATTAAAGGTGTGCACCACCACGCCTGGCCTGCTTCTTAAATGTTGATGAGGTAATGGGAGTCCTATACATGGACGACAACTCTTAGCGTGTGTGTGTGTTGTTTTTTCTTTATAGACCCAAAGACACCCATACCTACAGACAACGACTTGACTACTTACGGGTATAACACGGGAACGAAATGAGCACTAATGTTCAAGTATAATGTAGTTCATAATGGCCAAACGCAAGAAAAATCTCATCTGAAAAATAGCCAGGCACACTTATCTATTCATACAGTGAGAAACTACCCTGAATAATGAAAATGAAAAGCTAGCTTCTTACACTAATATGTACTGAACTCAGGACACAGTACTGCCTAAGGGCATCCATACATCTCTTGAATCCACTCAGAAGAGTGCATACATATGTCAACATGTAACTAGTTCATGAACATTCCAGAAAGTAAACAATAAAGCACACTGCCTGGGGATGAAGACACGTGGCCAACTTACAAAGCAGTGCACAGAAGTGCTGACCACTGGGGACGCCACCGTGGTTATGGTAGGGAGGATCATGCTATGGTAACAAGAGATAGGCAGGGGATACGGGTGATTTTTTAACTTCGTGTATTAATTATGGCAACACTAGGTACTGGAGTAATTAGACACAGAAGTATGGAATGGCTCTAACAGAGCAGTCTAGGAGCCCAAGGCTGCTCTGCCTTGGTAACTGTGGTTTAGAGCTTCTGAGTCCCTCCACCCTTTGCTTCCACCACCCAGGACCTCATCACCGCCTCATCTAACCATGGAAAGGCAGCCAAGAGAACGCGGAAGAGCTTCACTTGTTTCTGCACAGTCCTAGACTGAAAATGGGACACAGACCACTGCCACTTATACTCACAGGTCAAGTTAGTAACAGCTCACCTCAGATTACAAGGCAAGCTGGGAAATGTGGTCAAGCTAATATATATATATACTAATGTGAACCGCCAATGCTGACCACACATACAATTTTATATATTATAGTAGACACATAAGAAGTAAAAAGAAAAGGGCCAGGTGGTGCACAACTTTCATCTCAGCACTTGGGAGGCAGAGGTAGAAGGACTGTATGCCACTGTGCCTGGCTTATATGAATAAGCTTATATGGACAAGAAGAACTGGTTTTAGTAAACAGCTAACCTATTTTTACCAGGTTTTTTTTTTTTTTTGAAGCCCTATGCATTGTCCTGTGTGGGCATTATATTTACAATAAAAGGTACAATGAAAAACTGTACCTGCTATATCTATCTAAACAGTCACAAGTATGCCACTAAGAAATTATTTGAAAAATTTTTTTAACAATTTGTAAATTTTTTGTTATATATTTATTTGAGAGAGATAGAATGGGGGCACATAGAGAATGGGCACAATAGGGCCTTCAGTCACTGCAAACGATCTCCAGATGCATGTGCCACTTTGTACATCTGGCTTATGTGGGTTCTGGGGAATTGAACCTGGGTCCCTTGGCTTTGAAGCCAAGCACCTTAACTGCTAAGCCATCTCTACAACCCTGAAAATGTTTTAGACAATGATTAAGCAAGGGATGGAAGTGATGAGACTGAGATGCAGCCAATATAAAATTACATTATGCATAGTCCTATCTTAGTTTAAACACATAAATCTTAAAATCAGAAGCAAAGCCAATAGCCTTCATAGCGCTAAAAAGTGCTACACGAGCTGCTGGGGGAAACGGCCACCAACACTGTGAGCAAGCGGGGTTCTGCACACAGGAAATCAACCAGCCAGACAGGAGGTACACACCCAGCCAATAGTGGTCCAGGCTGGTAACCAGTGGCTCTCTGATTGGATAAGAGACCCACTCAACAGGAGGGAACTCAGCTGGTGCTGGGGACTAAGCCACAATCCTACGGAGATGAGGGTCTTGGACTACAATGAGAAGCTCCTACTAGTTTTTGGCTAAAAGAGAAGCTACACCCATCAAAATATTTATTAACTGCCAGGCGTGGTGGTGCACGCCTTTAATCCCAGCGCTTGGGAGGCAGAGGTAGGAGGATCGCTGTGATTTCGAGGCCACCCTGAGACTACATAGCGAAATCCAGGTCAGCCTGGGCTAGAGTGAAATCCTACCTCAAAAAACCCAAACAAACAAACAAAAAATCTTTATTACTATGTGTAACCCCTTTAACCCATGCTGCTTTCACTATCAGTTGGAGAAGCTGTTTTCTCTTTTACAGAAGGCAGTAAAAACCAGGAAGAACCAAAAGCCATCAACATGACAAGAAAAGACAGCCGGGTCCCTGTCACAGCAAGAGCCAACCTGCACACCAGCCAGGGTCCAGGTGAGATCAGAGAGGAACTGGTGATCAAGAATGGGTGCTGCTCTCACGGCAAGCCTGACAACCTGTGCCAGGGTGATGGGGACAGACACTGATGACACGTATCAAAGCAGAAATCCAGAAGTTGCTGAGAGCTTACGCTGCCAAGGCTCAGGGAACACTGCAGAAGACAGGGCGGAGAAGGAGTCTCCAGAGGCACTGCCCCTCCCCCACCAATGTCGGACAGCTGCTTTCACCCCACGGTGAATACCAGTGACCCCAGTGATGAGGACCATCCGTAGAATGGGGGTGGGGAGGAGGGGAATGGAACCAACACATGATTTGTCCATACAAAGTTTCTATTAAGTTTTCTTTTTACGAGATGAAGCATGGTGGCCCCTGCCCTTAGTCCCAGCACTGGAGAGGCTGAGGTAGAAGGATTGCCATGAGTTCAAGGTCATGCAGGGGCTGCAGAGTAAGTTCCTGCTCAGCCCTGCCTCAAACACACACACACACACACACACACACACACAATCACAAGTGCTGTCAAAGAGCGCAGTCCAGTCCCTAGTCACACCCAATGACTCTCCCAAAGGGCCCGTAGGTGGTTACCTTTCCTTTAGTTCCCAGAGGCAAAAAGCTCACTGTACTCCATAGGCCAGTATATGTTCCATTGCTGGAAATACACATGTTCTTCCTCTTTTCAAATAAAAACATATTTGGGGGCTGGAGAGATGGCTTAGTGGTTAAGCACTTGCCTGTGAAGCCTAAGGACCCCGGTTCGAGGCTCGATTCCCCAGGACCCACGTTAGCCAGATGCACAAGGGGGCGCACGCGTCTGGAGTTCGCGCCCATTCTCTCTCTCTCTCTCCCTCTCTGTCTCTCTCTCCTTCCCTCCCTCCCTCTTTCTCTGTCTGTTGCTCTCAAATAAAACAAAACAAACAAAAACCATATTTGGCTTTATTTTAGTGATGCAATATATTTTCTTTGTTTTTTCCTTGTTTTCTTTTCTTTTCTTTACCCTTTCCATTACCTTCCTTTGTCCTCTCTCCTTATCCTCCCTCCACTGGATCCCTTCTTCTTCCCAATTAGTCTCTCTTTCAACTTTGATGTCCATTTTTTTTCCTTTGTGTATTTGTGTGACCCACCAAGTTTGACTAGGCTTACCTGCACAAGCGTGGATGGGAGGTTGTTTCCCACAGCATGTACAACTCGCTGGCGGCACATCACTGCCGAAAACGTCTCCCACTCTTCCAGCAACTACTAACTGTCAACAACTCCTCAAGGAGGGATGGGGACCCCGTGCCCTCCCCATCGTCCAGGACTGAATACTGATGGGCCCAATATTTTCCAAGCTAGCAAGCACATTCTTAAAGTTCTTCCGACAGGGACCTAAACTGTTAGGAATCGTATATACCTTCTGTCGACCGTGCCCACCACAGACTCTGAACCCCACTTACTCCGCCAGCCCTGAGTCTGTAGTGTCTTTAATGTCCTCCTCTTTCTGGTAATCTGTGGCATCATTCTCTCTTTAGCTCCTGCCCTTCAACAACTGAGCACGCTGCTCTCACTCTAGTCTGTAAAACAACCTTTTCAGACATTCTAACAGCTCTGCTTCTCCCTGTGTGCCCCCCTTTTCTGTGGTGGTTTGGATCTGACGTCCCCATAAGCTCATGGGTTTTGTGCGCTTGGTTTTCAGCAGTTTGGAGGGTGGCGCCTTCCTGGAGGAGGCGTGTTGCTGGCACTGGGCTGCGGAGTGTCCCAGCGGCCGTCCCTTGCCAGAGCGGGGCTGCTCTAGCTTCTGCTCTCCACCTGCTGCGGCAGACGTGATGTCCAGCCTCTGCCTGCCTTCAAGAAGCTTCCCTCAAGACTATAAACCTTCCTCCCAGCATCGAGAAGGGAACAACCGTACCTTCCATTTACAGGCAACCTTCTAGAAAACAGTAACAGTACTGACCATGGCTGCCACCCTCACTCTCCCACCACTCCCACAAACAGGAGTTAAGTGAGCATGGGGGCCCCGTTCCAACTTCCCAAATCCTGGTTTCTGTCTGCTCTTGCCAGTGTAATGGCATTGTGGTCAGAGCCCTTTCGAGTTCACAACCTGATCGCTGTCTGAGTGACTGACCCGGGTGACCACTCGAATGTCTCATTCTCTTTTGTGGGATTTCCCACTCAGCTTCAGTTATTTCCTGAGAATTTCCCCGCGCCGTCCGCCTGGCTCACCCGCCCAGAGCGCTGGCCCTGCAGCTGCCACGTACCTCTCAGCGGTGCCTGGCCGGCTGGCTGCCACTGACCCCACTCCACTCTGCGCTGCTCAGGGCTCAGGAGAGCCGAGGAAATACTGAAACTACCTGACTGTGTCTTCTGAAAGGATACAAAATGATTCTTGTCATCTTCCTAGAGGATGACTCCTGAAGACGGCACAATCCTCTTCTCTATCGCAAGCCATCCCGATGTATCAAATGCTGTTTGGAAACTCTGCTTCCAGAATCTTCTTTAACTTGGTTCAACTCCTTTACACACTAGTACACTACTAAAGAAAAGCAGGTATTTCTGTCTGTGATACAGAAATTACTGAATTATAAAAATATCAATATTTACTATTCTTAGTGTCAGAATTGGACTTTATACTGGCTGAATTTTAGAAATAAAAATATTGCCTCAGAATTTATTACTTGTTTTTTTGTTTGTTTTGTTTTGTTTTTGTTTTTCGAGGTAGGGTCTCACTCTAGCTCAGGCTGACCTGGAATTCACTATGGAGTCTCAGGGTGGCCTTGAACTCATGGTGATCCTCCTACCTCTGCCTCCTGAGGGCTGGGATTAAAGGCATGCGCCACCACGCCCGGCTTATTACTTGTTTTAATACCACAAACATTCAAAGTCACTGAAAAGATTAAAAAAAAAAACACTCCAAGGAAATATAAAGGAAAACAGATGACATAAATAAAAAGTTTACATTACTTAAATATTTTCTTTAAAGAATAGGGTAAGAGGAGAGTTTAATTTTTGTTTCAAATGCACCCGATCTCAGAGAGTAGGAAAACAGAACTTTCTATGTAATCTCAACACTAATGGCGTTTCAATGTCAAAATAGAGCTCAAAATTATATAATGTTTCACTGGTCCTTGTATCTAAACACCCTTATTAAAACTTTTCATATTCTTTACAAAACTTAGCTTAAAACCTTCTACCATAGTTTTAGATGTCAAACACTATTGCTGCTCACAAACTACTGTTCTTAAATTGAAAACCCATCATAATCACACACAGGTTGACTTCTTAACCAGTTTTACCTCAATTTAAAAAAAAAATTTTGTTCATTATTTATTTATTTGAAAGCGACAGACACACACAGAGAGAGAGAGAGACAGAGAGAGAATGGGCTCGCCAGGGGCCCCAGCCACTGCAAATGAACTCCAGATGCGTGTGCCCCTTGTGCATCTGGCTAACGTGGGTCCTGGGGAATCGACTCAGAGGCAAAATACCAAGTTCATCAACTTTAAACATCTACTATTTTCAAATGATTTGGGGAAACAATAAAAAATAATTAACTATTCATCAAGCCTTATATTCGAGGCTTAGATGTTACCCTCACTACACTAAGACAACTCTTGTTTGTAGTATAATCAGTTTTTAACTGCTTGGGCATTCTACAAAGGTATGGAGAGTATCAGAACCAGCACAGAACAATGCAAGACAGCGAGATGGAAAAACAAAGTCGGGCAGAATAAGGAGTGCTGGAATCTAACTGTTATTCACAATATGCTCTTAGACAAGTTGCTAATCTCTCTCAAATTCTGGACAGAAATCAATAGTTTTCATGTAGATAAATAGCCAGCCGGAAGATGTAATAAAAGACCAAAACCCCATACACAATAACAAGAAATACTAAGTAGCTAAAAATAATATTAAAAATCTTAAATAGGCAAATTTTAAATGCTATAGGAAAGAGATTTTAAAACATGAATATGCAAAAAGGCACACTGTTCTTGGACAAGAAGAATCAGCATCATGAAAATGTTAATTTTCCCCTGCATTAATCTTTAATTTAAATCCACCCAAGAACTGCCAATAGGCTGTTTTAAAAATGAAAAAAAAAACCCTTGGTTTTAAAGTTAGTATAGATACATAGACACCTCAGATGGCCAGGAAATAAAAAATGGACTACCCCTTTTGAGTTTACAAGCCAAGAGGAGGAACTGAAAGATCAAATGTAACTGGAATGCCAGAGGTAGATTCAAACATCTAATGAGGTGATGTTCTGACATACTTGTGTTTTGGTTTTCTCCAAGGTTCTGGCTCGTAACTCCCTTCTCAGGCAAGCCAAGAAATGAGAATCTCCCTTTCCCAAAGGAGGTCCTATGAGCTCTAACCTTCCCTTGGCTTTCCGTATTTCTATAAAGACAATTCCTTCTTTTCTTTCATACAGAAACCCCTGTCATACCCTTGTCTGCATCGGTTAGAAGGCCCTCCACGCTCCTGGAATGCCTTGCTGAGAGGCCAAGAAGAAACAGGTAGGCCTTGCTGGGGTTTCCCCACTCTTAGCTGGTACCCTGTTTGTGCCTCAAGTATGCCCACACAAGCAAGTCTCCATAACAACGCAGTAGGGTGGCATTCAGAGCTTCCTAATCATTGAGCACATGGGGGTGAGGGCACCACAGGAGCGCCGTGCCCACCGCAGACCTGCCCAGATGGCTTTTGGCCTGCAGCCTTTGTCATATTCTTTATGAGAATCTGGAAACACAGTTGTTCCAGAGTTTCCTGAGCTGCTCGAGCAAACCTCAGGAGGGGCAATGGGGACCGCAGGGAATTTTAACTTTGGAAGATGAACCACACTTCCAGGTAGACGTGTCAGGCTGAGCTGGTAAAGACACGTAGCCGCTGTCTGCTGTAAAACTGCTTGCTTTCTAGTGAGGAGGAAACCCCATTTTTGAGATCACAGAAGTCGTCCATGTTGATTGTTTTGGTGTCAGAGCAAGCATAGTAAAGCTAATATTTGAAAAGGCTCTGAATATAACACAAAAGCAAAAAATAAGATTAGGCACAGTTTTATCATATAAGGACAAAACTTTTCTCATCGTAAAATACAACATCAAAATCAAAAGACAACAAATTTAAAAGTTATATCATCAATAACTTATTCTCTCTCTCTCTCTCTCTCTCTCTCTGTGTGTGTGTGTGTGTGTGTGTGTGTATACACCCTATAGATCAATGACAAAATGAGCAACCACATAATAAAGAAGGTCAGAGTACAGGCATGGTCATTTTTCAGAAAAAGAATTACAAATGATTCATTTATAGTTAAAGATGCCTGAACCCTGTAATAAAAGAAATGGAACTTAAAACCAGAATGAAAGAACATTTCTACTTATCAGGCTGGTAAAATCTGAAACTTCAAAAGCTCCCGGTCTTGTCAAGTATTGTAAGGAAGCAACCGCTCTGAAACACTGGGAGTGCTAGCTACTGATAGGGTGCTGACGTAGAACAATCTAGAAGTGTGGGACACAATGTATTTGTGCACATACACTTCAGCACTGCTACAAGAGGACAACTGGGAAAGATGGGATGATGTAAAGTACACTACATTAAGTCTACAAACTGCTCCACAGCCACAGTGTTTTGTTTTTTTTTTAGGGTAGAGTCTCACTCTAGCTCAGGAGGACCTGGAATTCTCTATGTAGTCTCAGGGTGGCCTCGAATTCATGGCGATCCTCCTACCTCTGCCTCCCGAGTGCTGGGATTAAAGGCGTGCGCCACCACGCCCAGTTACTTTTTTTTTTTTTAATAAATATATGAAGAGACTGCAGCCCTGCAAGTACTAAAAACGACACACTCTTCCAGATAGCCCTTAGCAGCAGGTCGCTTTCTTTGCCACTTAACCGGGCAGCCATCCTTTTCAGGAAAAGCCAGACCCTTCCCTAGTCCTGTGAGGTAAACAGTGACTGGTCTTAGCCAATCATGAAATGTACCTGTGCTGCATTCTGTTCAATGGGAAATGAGATTGGCAACTCTGTGAAAGTTAAGTCTTCCTGACTCTTAACAGGTGACTGTTGAGAGCTCAGGGCTACATGAGACAACTCTTTCACTCCCTCTAAGGCTCAGAACATTACAGAAGAGGAGACAGAAACACTGTAAGAGCCAGAGGATGAGGAGTGCTGTGGAATGCTATCTTCCAGACATGACGTGGCCACTGCATTCATAGCCACACCGTGACAGTCATTATCTGCATAAGACCTATACGATATGGGGCCCGCCGACACTCAATCATGGATAGCAGAGGAGGGCTTCAGGTCCCTAGCCCCCTGAAGATTACTGGCAGCTAACGGTCACTGGAAGGGCTGGGCAACATTTGCTTCGGAGGGATAGCCATTGGTAAGTTTCACTTGTTTAGTAAATAACCCCTGCTGCAATGTTCATTCAAGCCACCCTAATTAAACTCAGTGGAATGAATACACACACACACACACACACACACACACACACATGACATCAAAGTGGAATGGGGACTACTTGGGAAGAAGGGTTTCTATGGGAGGGGATGAAGAACAGATAAGGTAATGAGTGAAGATTATGTTTGCAATACACTACATACATGTTAAAATTGTCAATAAATAATTTTTTAAAACAAGATATATTAAAAGAAAGAATGGGCACAGTAAAGATTTTTAACTTTTGCCTGGAGACTTTGCAATTGGCATGGGATACACTGGATGGGAAAAGGTACCTGTGAATCATGTGGGGAGCAGCCTGACAATAATTAATAATAATAATAAATTAAATATTAAAGCAGAACAGAAAGACTGGGGGTGTATGGCGTGTGTCTAGTACAGCAAAGTACATACACGTGTGCCAGTAAGAGGACAACCTTGAGGGGTCAGTCTAACACCTTTCACTTTGTTTGAGACAGGAACTCTCCTCATGTTCTGCTGCTGTGAACACCACACCAGCTGGCCTTCATGTTTCTGGATTCTCCTGACTCCCACCTCCCACTGCCAAAGGCACGCTGGGATTAAGACATGTGTGCTGCTTGCATCTGGCTTTATGTGGGCTCTGGAGACTAACACTCCAGTCAGAGTATTTCAACCACTGAGCCAGCCTAGGCCCCGAACAGAGAGGTGAAAGAACACAGGCCATGCTCATGCTGCTCAGCTATTAACTGAGCCCACGCTAGATGCACACTGCCTCTGGATTCTATGAGATAATAAGCATTCTCCTTAGAATATCTTGGGAACGATGCCCAGTAGCTGCTAAGCAGGGTCACCCCTCAAGGTCAAGGACAAGAATAAAAGGGAGATTTGTCATTGTGTACAGTCTCTGCTTATATTTTGCACCATGGGCACTTATTATCTAAATTCTGAATAGAAGTTTTTTTTTCTAAAAAAATAATACATGCTAGTGTTCAAATTTTCAAATAAGAAATAGCACCAGGACTTAAGATAGTCATTACCTCATGTGCCTCACATGTAACCTGGAATGCTAGTTTCATCTTTCATCTAATTTTACATTATGTAAGATCTCAAGGATTATAAGCATTTTCATATACCTGTATGCTAATGCCATAGAAAAAATAACTTTTTCTACAGAAAGTAAAGAAACTCTGTTAGTGTCAGAACTTTGGAAGACACATTTCTTTCAAGAACTATGACTTCTCCATTAATAATGAAAAAGAACTCAAATGTACAAATTTCAGAATTGTTCCTAAGATAACAAAGTAGACTATCTGAGTACTATACAGACCGCTGATATCACCAAGTTCTCACTGAGTGCACCACAGTGGGTGCCCTGCTGTATTGCACCTCACCCCGGCACACACCCCACCAAGCCTGCCTCTCCTCCTCTCTCTCTCTTTGGGTTTTTGAAGTAGGGTCTCACTCTAGCCCAGGCTGACCTGGAATTCACTCTGCAGTCTCAGGGGGGCCTCAAACTCACGGTGATCCTCCTACCTCTGCCTCCCAAGTGCTGGGATTAAAGGCATGTGCCACCACGCCTGGCTCCTCCTCACTGTCTTATTTCACGCAGGGAAAAACTTTGTGAAGAATCATGCTTCAGGAACCTGCTCACCACCAAGGGGCATCAACAGTTACATTGGGAAGAGCGCGTGTTTTGGTGTGCACGTTTTGTGTGTGATATGTGCTCGTTTGTGGAAGTGTGGGCACGTGCAAGCCAAGGCACACATTCAGAGGACAACTTCGAGTGTCCGTCTCTGCCTACACCAGGCCTCACGTTGTTAGCGTGCTGCCAAGATAGCTGGCCTCTAAGCAGCCACAGATTCTCCTGTCGCCGTCTCTACTTCTGCCATGGTCATGGCTGAGACAGACACGCACCATGCCACCCGCCTTTTTACGTGGTTCCCGAGTCACCCCCCCCCCCCCCGCCCCGGGCTGCAGCCGACTGTCACTGTGCGTGGAGAACACAGCAGCCCACAGTTCTCTTCTGTGCCTCTTAAGGCTTCATAAAGCTCTTACTATCGATTGCCACCATCAGAAACGTCAAAACTAGGAGTTTAAAGACAAGCGTAAGAAGCACTAAATGTCCCCTGGTCAGCGGTCAGTGGAAACTTGCTGTACAGGCACAGTGACGTCTGCACTCACAAGTCTCCCAGGTGACAAGAACGCAGGGGGTAAAATGGCACTAGCAATGACAACCCAGGCTGCACAGTGGGTGGGAGGCCTTCGTGGATGAACACACAGGGCAGGGGTCTGTTGGGCACGCCTCTCTCAGGACTGCTTCCTGCCCCTGAATCTCATGGCCGCTGCCTGTCCTAATTCTGCATAAACAAAACACACCAGATTTAGCCAGCAGAGACCCTGCTCTCCCAGGACAGGCCTGTGCGTTACTTGCAACACTCTCTCCTCCTCCCAGACAAGGGTAGACAGAAGTGCAAGGCAAGAGCCAATACACTCCTGCACCACACCAAGGCAGACACCATCGAAACCTCCAGGGGTTGAGCAACTGACAAATCTCTGCATTATATTCTCAGACAAATCTATACAAACCCGATTTCCCAAATGCACCTAATGAAAACAGAAATCCAAGCAACTTACTCAAGACACCACAGAGACTGAAGAACGTTTCTTCTACATCGCGGATTACCGAAGGCTGACCTCATCACAGTCTCAGCTGCAGGAAATCCCTGTGAGCACAGTGGGGATTTTCATCGTCCTGTGAAGTTAAAAGGCACCAAAGTGGGGCTGGAGAGGTGGCCCAGCGGTTAAGACACTTGCTCACAAGGCCTAAGGATTTCCCCAGGACCCACATAAGCCAGATGCACAAGGGGTCACATGTGTCTGGAGGCCATTTGCAGTGGCTGGAAGTCCCAGCACACTCATTCTTTCTCTATCTACCTCCTCCATGCTCTCTCTCTATCAAATAAGTAAATAAATAATTTTTTTTTTAAAAAAAGGTACTAGGGCTGGGGAGATGGCTTATCGGTTAAGGCCTTTGCCTGCAAAGCCAAAGGACCCAGGTTCGATTTCCCAGGATCCACATAAGCCAGATGCACAAGGGGGCGCATGCGTCTAGAGTTCGTTTGCAGTGGTTGAAGGCCCTGGCGCACCCATTCTCTCTCTCCCTCTCTCTCTCTCTGCTTCTCTCTCTCCTCATTCTCTCAAATAACCAAATAAAAATATTTGAAAAGGTACTAAAGTAACTGCAAGTCACAACTACGGACCTCAAGTAAAGGTGATCTATTGAAGCAAACCCAAAGGGCACATAGGACACAGACACATGGAGGATGGGCACTGCCAGTGCGGCTGGGAAAGGAACAAGCAAGCAACTCATCTACTAACAGGAAAATGAAGGTGAATACAAGCGTAGGGAAGGGAGGCCTCTGCAAGAGAAAGAGCCGGTGAGTGTGGGTGAGTATGTATTAAAATGTGTGTTTCTCCCATGATTAAAAACATTACCAGCAGCCAGGTATGGTGGCGCACACCTTTAATCCCAGAACCCGGGAGGCAGAGGTAGGAGAATCACTGCGAGTTTGAGGCCACCCTGAGACAACTATATATATCAGAAGACCTGACACTATATATATATCAGAAGACCCTGAGACTATATATATATATCAAAAGACCTGCTGAAGGGAAAAGTCATCTAAAAATTACGACTGGAACAAGAACTGTGATGTCGATATAGCTGGATACTATTTATTGATTAGGAATGAACTGCTAACACACAGCATCATGGATGAGTCTCAAAATAATTTTGCTGGGGCTGCAGAGATTGCCCAGCGGTTAAGGCACTTGCCTATAAAGCTAACAACCGGGGTTCAGTTCCCCAGTACCCACCTAAAGCCAGATGTACAAAGTGGCACATGTATCGAGTTTGTTTGCAGTGGCTGGAGGCCCTAATGGGCCCATTTTCTTCTATTTTCTCTCTCTCTCTCTCTCTCTCTCTGCTTGCAAATAATAAAAATATTTTCAAAAATAATCTTGTTGAGTGAAAGAAGTCATAAAAAGAAAGAGTGCCCACTGTATAATTCTATTTACACATATACTTCTAGAACACAAATCTACTTTATGATACAAAAGGCCTATCAGAGCTCCTCTGGGGATGGGACAGGGAGAAGAAATGGGATATAACAGGAGAAATGTTTATTATCTTTATTGTAGTGACAGTTTTATGGATGAATACCTATGACAAGTATCAATTTTATATTTTTAATATGTAGTTTAATGTGCCTTTATACCTCAATAAAGCCCTTTCAGTTTTTTAAATAAAAATAAATTCAAAATTAAATTTCTTTGAATTTAACTCAAATCCTTGCAGCGTAATTGAAGTCGTTTTACTTTGTGAAGGTTATTTCATGTCCATTACATATCAAGCTCTGTGAACAAGCAATTCTGGAATAAACACAGATGAGGACTAGCTTGAATTCTGTATTTCCTTCCCATTCAGCATGTTTGTGATTTAAAGACTAGGAACTCTTCAGTGAAAATTCCCAGCACTTTTTTTTTTCTTGTAGAGACTGCTCTCTTCAGGACATAATCAATGTGGCCAAAAATCCAGGCTTCACAATATTCTAGTAACCATCTGCCTTTCATAACTAAGATAAAAACCCAACCCTTACTTTGCTGTAAAAGCAAAAACAAAATAAAAACAGCCTCCCTACAGCCCCTAGACCTCTTTAGTCTCATCTGCCCCTATTTTTTGCACGAACTACATTGCAACCAGCACATGAACTCACGTTCATCACAAGACCATTGCTTTCCTTTACCGTGCTACCTCCATGTCTGGAATAAACAACAGACATTTTACCACGCAAATTTCAATCCAAATCACACCTTCAAATGCTTCCCAGCCCTCAAAATCTTCATAAAATAGCATCTTCAACTACTCTTGTGTTGTTGCCTCTGTGTGTATGTGTGTGTGTGTGTGTGTGACAGAGTGCGTGTGTGTGTGCGTGTGCACGCACATAGTGTGGGATGGTGCCCCAAATGCTCTCCTATGGTGGCATGAGCAGAACATTGGGACATCACGCCCTTTCGCCTGGTCTTGTTTTTAAGCCCTAGTTTCTTCTAGCAATTCCAGAGCTTTCAGGGCTCCATTCTTTTTTTTTAATATTTCACTTATTTATTTTAGAGAGGGAGTGGTAGATAGAGAGAATGGGCGTGCCAGGGTCTCTAGTGCAGGGCTCCATTCTTGAGTGCTCGCCTGTGACACCAGGGTTACAGGCAGGCATGGCCACGCCCAGCCGTTTAGTGAGATCTGCAGATTCAAACTCTGGTAGTCTCAGGCCCTCATGCTTATGCAGGAAGTGCGCTTAACTGCTGAGCCATCTCTCCAGACCTGTTTTCTTCCTTTCTTTCTTTTTTTTAAATCATAAACCCTGTCCTGCCAAGTGTACAGTCCTTATCACTATCTTAAGTAATCACAAACATGTTTACTCACTATATTTGCTAATAAAGTTTAGTCATCCATTTGTTCCTGCAATGACAAACAGAAACACTAACCCAAATAAGAAAATGATCCTTTTCTTGTTTAACCAGAAAACATTCATCTCCAGATATCAAGCTGCTACTGAGTAAAAAGAACTCATCATTACATATATGTGTGTATACACACATACATATGCATACATACATACATATGATCAATTTCAACTAACTTATTAATTCCACAAAGCTCCAAATTGTGCTCCTAAAGAACACTTCTCCTGGGCTGTCTCATTATCATTCAATTTCAGGTCAATACAATGGCAACTTATGGTTTGATTTGAAATCATACTGCCTCTCACTGAATAGTATATTTTTTTGGTTTGTTTTGGTTTTTCAAGGTAGGGTCTCACTCTAGCTCAGGCTGACCTGGAATTCATTATGTAGTCTCAGGGTGGCCTTGAACTCATGGCAATCCTCCTACCTCTGCTTCCTGAGTGCTGGGATTAAAGGCGTGCACCACCACGCCCAGCATATTCTTCTTAAAACAGTTCATGACTATATAAAAAGTGTTAGCCTTTGAAGATGAGTTTGGATCTAAGATGCACTGCCTTTGGGATCTCTAGTCATTAAACATGCAATACATTATCCAAATTAGCCAATGTAAGTACTTTTAAATTCTCTCTATATTTTCTTTTACTTTTAGAATTTGTAAGTACTGCTACCAAAAAGTGAAAGCTGGCTACTCAGCCTCAGTTTTACACACTATTAATGATCTAATAGTATTTCATACAAACTGGCACTGGAATACATAGTTCATAAGGATGGGAATTTTTATCTTTTTGTTTACTCTCCCTCTGTACCTACTCCTGGTACAGTATCATCTTAACAAATATGTGCTATTAAAAACTTGCAAGCTCAGCCGGGCGTGGTGGCGCACGCCTTTAATCCCAGCACTCGGGAGGCAGAGGTAGGAGGATCACCATGAGTTCGAGGCCACCCTGAGATGACCTGGTGAATTCCAGGTCAACCAGGGCTAGAGTGAGACTCTACCTTAAAAAAAAAAACAAAAAAAAAAAAAACCAAAACAACAAAAAAAGAAACCTTGCAAGCTTACATTTTGTTTTCTCTAATGCAGCTCAACACTCTATTTCAAAGTCGGGAGGCTCAGACAATGTAAATATAAATCTTGTTGCTACTGCCTGAAGCTAAATTAAGCTCAAACTCAACAGTGATTATAAGTCACAAGTATCTGACATCCAAACTACACAGCAACATGTGGCAAATGCCAAGAGATCAGCAGATTCTCACATTTGATGCAATCGACACGGCTCCTCTCACAGAAGGTGCACCCAGGAGGCAAAAACCCATCATGATGTTGGAATACACTGGTTCTCTATCAAACTTAATAATGGAATCTGTCTAGGGCTAGGGTGAAAGTCACAGATGGAAAACCATCTGTACACCCCAGACTATAGACTACTACATTATCAAATATTTACACCAATTCCAAGGTGAATGCTAAATAGCCCTCCACAGCAGATAAAAAGTAACCATGATTCAATAGTCAAAGGTAGTAATTACGAATCACAGCAAAGTAGCTCAATTTGGAGATGTGTTGCAAGAAATTTATACACTAATGTAAGTTAAAATATTTCCACACTTCCTACTTTAATAGGATTATTCCCCCAAACATAACCTTCACTCTCACACTTCTAAGAACAATAAACAACATAATGGTGTACACAGGTACGTGTGTGTCTCATGTGAACGTCACCCGTCATGCCACAGAAGGCTGACAACCGCTGGTCTAAAGGAAGCAGCTCATCCCCACCTAATGAGCCATAAACACACATCTTCGCCCCATCTTTCACCGAGTACACTCTGGCTCTTACATTATCTTTCCGCCATAGTTCCTGAATTTGAATGTAGGAACAACCCCTAACTATGTTTGTGGATTATAAAGCTTGAATAAAAAGAAGGATGGAGAGAGATACTCTTGATCCTCTGACCAACATAGTCTGCCTGCTTGGCCAGGTAGCCCAATGCGGAGAAGTTCAGACCCCACTTGGGAGAGGCCCAAACAAGACAGGCAGACATACAGGCAAATACTTCTTAAACATTAATTAAACTGGGCCTGGTGGTGCAGACCTGTAATCCTACCAACCGAGGAGTCTAAGACAGGAGGATTCCAAGTTCAAGGCCTCCTTGCGCTACAGAGTGCGTTCAATGCTTGCCTAGGCAACTTAGCCAGGCCCTATCTCAAACTAAAGACTTTTCTAAGAGCCGTGGCTACAGCACCATGGCAGAATACTTGCCCATCGCTGGTCAGGTCCCTAGGCTCAACACCCAACCGCAGAACAAGCACACCCAGAGGATGCTAGTGATCACACAGACACGTACGGTTAACTGTTGACAAGAACGGAGAAAAAGGAGAATCTCTGCATATTGCTGAGGAGAATATAAAATGGCACAGTCATGTAGGAAAACAGTTCTTCAAAGGGGTAAACGGTTACCACACAACCCATAAATTCTACTCCATGTATGTGGGGGTTTGATTCAGGTGTCCCCCATAAACTCAGGTGCTCTGAACATTAGGTTCCCAGATGATAGAGATTTGGGAATTAAAGTCTCCTGGAGGCAGTGTATTGTTGGGGGCAGGCTTATGGGTATTATGGCCAGTTTCCCCATGCCAGTGTTTGGCACACTCTTGTGCTATGGTCCACCTAATGTTGGCCAGGGGATGATGTCCACCCTCTGCTCATGCCATTGTTTTCCCTGCCATCGTGGACCTTCCCCTCGAGCCTATAAGCCAAAATAAACCTCTTTTTCCCACAAGCTGCTCTTGGTTGGGTGATTTCTACCAGCAATGTGAACCAGACTGCAACAACGTAGATATCCAATAATGCTGAAAACTTACATATCCACATTATTCTCAGCAGTTTCCACACTTATGTTTATAGCAACACTATTTGTAACAGCCAAAAAGGGGAAACTAATTGAACATCTATCAACAAATAAAATGTGGCATATCCATACATTATGTGAGATGCATTCGACTATAAGCCAAGACCATGGATAAACCTTGAGAACATTATGCTAAGTGAAAGATGCCAGACACCAAATACCACGTACTGTATGATTCGATTTACATGAGATGTCTATAACTGGTAAACCCATAGAGAGAAAGATTCGTGGTTGCCTAGGGAATTGAGAGAAATGGGTAGTGTTAATGTAAAAGGGTTCTTTCCATGATGACTGTGGTCTGGATTAGTCATTTTTCTCAGTGCTGTGACCACACACGTGACAAGCAGCAGCTTGAAAGAGGAACGGCTTATTCTGACATACAGGGACCACAGTCTCTCATGGCAGGACAGACGTGTGGACAGGAGCCTGAGGTAGCTGGTCACATGGCTTCCACAGTCAAGAAGCATAGAACAGATGAAGTGGAGTCAGGCTTAAAAGACCTGAATAACTGACCATATATAAGTGGTAATATTTAAAGATTTGAGGGAACAATGTATTAATATTCTAATTTTGAAGGTCATCATGATAAGATATATCAATTTTCCCAAGGCTATTTGCATAGGAGTTAAGCACGGTTGAGTACTATTAAGAATGTTCATTCTGGGGCTGGAGAGATGGCTTAGCGGTTAAGTGCTTGTTTGTGAAGCCTGAGGACCCCAGTTCTAGGCTCGATTCCCCAGGACCCATGTAAGTCAGATGTACAAGGGGGCACACGCGTCTGGAGGTCTTTGCCGTAGCTGGAGGCCCTGGTGCGCCCATTCTCATTCTCCATCTCTCTCTGCAACTTTCTCTGTCTGTCACTCTCAAATAAATAAATAAAAATAAACAAAAAATTAAAAAAAGAATGTTCATTCTCTGATAGGTCTTCGTTGTACGCACCCTTTGATGTTGTTTCCCTTTAAATTATAAGATAACGTGGATGAGCTGTTTGGTCATTCGACAGACAGCTGCGAGGCCCATCCCTTGTGCTTGACTCCAGCCACGACAGGCATCTGTAACTGCTCAATTGCCCTGCCTGTGTTGTGGCTCCTCTCACTCAGGTCAAAAGGAACTTGTGATCGGTAAGCATCTGAGGCCTATGGTTTGGCAGAACCAGCAGCTGTGCTCATGCAAGGCTGTGACCAGACTGGAAGTTGTGCACAAGCGTAACACAGCCCCTTCCTAGCTGCATATGTAATGTTTTTGGTCTCCTACAGTCATTCCAAAGGGCCATCCTCCTGTGTACTACCAGTCCCCCCGCCCCCAGTATGGCAACATTAGGCTCCAATAAATGTCTCTCCCAAGTGGTTTCTTATTTGCCTGTTTGTGGTTCTTATCATGGGTACAGGGGGCTGAACTGGTCACACACAGAGTAGACAAAATCTTGGGCACCAAGCCTTCTTGACAGCAGTCACAGAAATCATCCGTCTCCAGCCACAGCAGTGGCAATGGAAGTGAGAATGTGACTGAGAGGTGCAGAAGGCACCCTGGAGCAGAAATGGAAGACTGCAGAAAATAACGTCCAAAAATCATGAAAATGCTGACACGTGATAATGTATCAAATCAGCAATATAATCTCAAATGGTTCAGGGGGAAATAAAAATTCTCTCAACTTACTTCTTTTCTGTAAGTATACACATTAGTTACAAAAATACCGGACAAAAGCAACTTAAGGAAAAGGACTTCGTCGTACAACGCAAAGGTGCAGCCGTCATGCGAAGGGAGGTAAGGCAGCAGGCGAGCGTGGCAGCTGGCCACACTGCATCTGACACCACAGAGCAGAGAGATGAATGCTTCCGCTCCGCCCATCCTCTCCTTTTAATTCAGTCCAGGTCTCCAGCCAGCGAACAGTGCTGCCCAAAAGTGGGTGTCC
This sequence comes from Dipus sagitta, assembly GCA_036346955.1. Lineage (NCBI taxonomy): Eukaryota > Metazoa > Chordata > Mammalia > Rodentia > Dipodidae > Dipus > Dipus sagitta. The sequence continues at coordinate 24,871,844 of CM070793.1, read as the reverse complement.
AGCCTCACAAGAGAATCCCTCACGGGCATGCCCAGAAGCTAGTTTCCCAGGTGACTCCAGCTCTGTCAAACTTGACAACCAAGACTGACCAGTAGCATAACATTGTTTTCAAATTAAGAAAAATCACTGTAAATGACAGTATAGGAAGCCAGCATTATGTGCTCAGCCTAAAGAACACTTTCCTAAACTAAGTGCAAAAACTTACAATTCATGAACAAAATGTTATCAGTTCAATCCAACTACAGTAAGAACTTTACCCACTGGAACTGTATTTATTTAAAAGGAAGGGAATTCTATTCTATCTGTGACAACATGGGTGAACCTTGAGAACATTACGCTAAGTGGAATAAATCCATACAAAGAGACAAACTATAGGTTTCTAGTTACATGTACTAAGTAGATGAACCGAATTCACAGAAACAAAAAGAATAGAAAAGTGATTCCCAGGGAAGAGGAAATGAAGAGTTTGTTTGGTTGGCTGGTTTGTTTTTACACATGAATTGTTTACGGTGTGTGTAGATATATCATGTTCATACATGTGTACACATGTGCATGTATACATACAGCATGTTCATATGTGTGTACACATGTGCATGTGGAGGCCGGAGGTTGACATCAGGTGTCTCCTCAATCACTCTCCACCTCATTTCTATTTTTTTGAGGCAAGCCCAACAGACTGGCTTAAAAAAAATTTTTTTTTGTTCATTTTTATTTATTTGAGAGCGATAACGAGAGAAAGAGGCAGAGAGAGAGGGAGAGACAATGGGTGCGCCAGGGCCTCCAGGCACTGCAAATGAATTCCAGATGCATGCACCCCCTTGTGCATCTGGCTAACATGGGTACTGGGGAATCCAGCCTCTTAGGCTTGACAGGCAAGCGTTTAACCGCTAAGCCATCTCTCCAGACATGTGCAGCACTTTGTGCACATGTGTGAGCTTGTGCACATGCACCTGGTGCATCTGGCTTATGTGGGACCTGGAGAGTTGAACATGAGTCCTTAGGCTTCACAAGCAAGTAAGTGCCTTAACTGCTAAGCCATCTCTCCAGCCTTATAGCTTATTTAAAAAATATTTTTATTTATCTATTTATGGACAGAGAGAGAAAGTTGAGCACACCAAGGTGTTGCTGCTGCAAATTCCAGAAGCATGCAGCACTTTGTGCTTACGGCTTTATGTGGGTTCTGGGGAATCAGGCCGAGGACTAGCAGACTTTGCAAGCAAGTGCTTGTAACTGCTGAGCCATCTCTCCAGCCTTGTACCTTACTGTTTTTGAGACAGGTTCCCTCACTGATCCTGGAGCTCACTGATTCAACGAGACTAGCTAGGCAGCAAGCTCCAAGGATCCTGGGTCTCTGCCTCTGCAAGCTGGGAACACAGGTGTGCGCCCAGCTCCGTGCCTCCCCGGCAGAGGGATTATGAGCACAGCTGCCACACCCAGCTCTATGTGGGTAACGAGGGGCCTGAAAACAGGTCATCATGCCTGCACAGCAAGCACCTTACCAAATGCACCATCTCCCCAACCCTGGGAAGTGTTTAAGGGATATAAACAGGTTCAGTTTTAGAAGATATAAAAGGTCTAGGGAATCTGTTGTATAATACTATGAATATTATTTACTATTACTGAACTGAATGCGGATTTAAAAATTTTTTATTTATTTATTTTATTTTACTTATTTGAGAGCGAGAGCGTGCACGCAAGAGAGAGAAAGAGAGAGAGAGAGAGAGGAGAGAGAGAGAGAGAATGAAAATGCGCATGCTAGGGCCTCCAGCCAATGTAAATGAACTCCAGATGCATGTGCCACCTTGTGCATCTGGTTTACGTGGGTCCTGGGGAATCAAACTGAGGTCCTTTGGCTTTGCAGGCAGGTGTCTTAACCACTAAGCCATCTCTCTAGCCCCCTGAATGCTGATTTTTATACTATATATGCATACAGTTGTGCTTAACTATGAAGAAAAGCAAGGAAATGATGGTCACGATATTTCAGAAATTATTCCTGTCTGGGATAAGACTATAGAGAGTACCCATAGAGCCAGAGAAGGTTTACCTTAAGCTTAAGTATAAGAGTGGCTTTCATTACCCTCTAAAAGCACATGATTGTATTTATTCTCCAGCAAATCTGATTTTAAAACCAACTCCCCAGAAAAGGGAGGATTTACTAGTACATAAAAACTGTAGAAATAAATAAAGAACTTTGGAGTAGAAAAGGGAAAGGGAAGAATATAAACTTCTCTCATATTAACTTAAAATTCTATTTTCTAAACGATGAGACCGACTTCTATATAGTGAATTAAAATTGAACTTATCAGTGGTGATGGTGAGATGTTATGCAATTCTGTGTATCTGCCAAACATTTTCTTAATTCCTATTGTGAAGCCAAGCAATATAAACCTCAGCCTCCCAATCGTCATAATCTACATGGGAGGCATAAAGACAGACAGACAGCGGTCCCCAGAGATCTGGGGACGCAGAGGGCAGAAGGAAGCAGGAAGAGAGGCAGGGCTGCTTCCGCGTGGACGCAGACGAAGGTTGGCAGCTGGCTCACAATGCAGCCTGCTCGGAGGCCCCTCTCCCGACGGCTCTCCCTGTCCAGGAGACAGGACATGTGAATGGCTGCTATACAGCTATCGCTGATGCACAGAAATATACGCATACAGTTTGAAGGGAAAGCAAGAGTTCTTATTTCCTTTCCCCAACAATTTTAAGACATCTGAATCAGATTCTGAATTGCCTTCTGCGCAACTGATGTTATTGGCTGAATTCCAGTCAGAAAGGCCTCTCATGCCAAATGAAAGAACACCTGTATTTTTTTATTTTATCTAGACTATTCTCAGAAGACAAAAAAAATTGCTGCATTTCACTTTTTCTCACCATTCTGATGGAATTATTATAAATTCTTTATTCTAGCAAACCAAATTTCTTCACTGAAGGCACAATGGAATTATTTAAAGATGAAATGTGTAATCCCCAAATTGAATCTTGAGTGCCCTGTACTGACCTCAGATTCACATCTTCAATGGCCTACACAGCATTTCTACTTCAAAGTCTAACACGCATCTGAAACTTAAAATCAGCCAAAGGAAAAGCTTTCATATCTGCTCCTTCCTCCGCTCCAAACACCGCTTCTCTTCCAACCTCTCCTAGCCTCACTGGCTTAGGCCAGAAACCCGGATCATTCTTGATTCTGGTTTTCTCATCTTGTTTACTCCATTAGGAAGTCCCTTCACTTACATCCCAGGTAGGCTCACTTCCATCAATAGTAGTTCTCACCCTCACTTACCCTAGAATACTAGTTTTCCTGGTTTCACTCTTTCCCTCCACATACGAATAAGGTCTTTTTAAAAAGTAAACCATGGGCTGGAGGGATGGCTTAGTGGTTAAGGCATTTGCCTACAAAGCCAAAGGACCCAGGTTCAATTCCCCAGGACCCACGTTAGCCAGATGCACAAGGGGGCGCACATATCTGGAGTTCATCTGCAGTGGCTGGAGGCCCTGGCACGTCCATTCTCTCTCTCTCTCTCCCCCTCTTTCTCTGTCAAATAAATAAATAAAATATTTAAAAAAGGAAACCACTTGGTTCACTAGCTGTTAATAAGAGTTTGAAAATCTGGTATGGACATATGAGAATTCTCTGTGCCATCTTAATGACTTTCTATATGTCTGAAACTATTCTGAAGTAAATGGGTTATTTTTCAAAACCCAATGGCATCCTATCACATTTAAATTGTAACCAAACTGCTGACAATCTCTTTCAGCTCACCAGCTCACAGTCTGCTCTCCCTGGTCTACCACATTCACCTTCACAAGTAACAAAGGACACGGGCCACATGGCTGTGAACATTTGTCAAAACTGTTCACAACTTGCACTTAAGCTTTGTACTCATGCCATCTGTAAAGTAACCTTCAACAAGTTGTTCAAAAGCCTATACTGCCAAAATGGGAACTCTGATGACAGAAAACTTACTCTTGAACTTGGTGGCTCAAAACAGCAACGTTTCTTTTGGCTCTTAAATCTGCCTTTTGGGTAACATTTGGCAGGATGGGTGGCTCCTTGGTGCTCGGCCAAGGCCTGGAATTTACCGAAGACACAGTCACTCCCATGACAAGTGGCTGGTGACGGCGTCGTCTATGACCTTAGCTGGGGATATGCGATCAAACAGCCACAGGCAGCTCATGTGGCCTGGTTTCCTCACCACAGGGTGACGGGGTTCCAAGGACAGGCATTCTAAGAGGAAGAGAACAGATACAGAAACAGGCACACAGAGATGAAAGTCATGTCCTCCTCAGGACCTAACCACAGAAATCACATGACATCACACCTTCTATACGCTGTTACTTGCAGCAGTCACAAACTTGTCTAGGATCAAAAAGAAGGGAAATAAATTTTTCCTCTTAATAGGGAGTAACAAGGTTCTAAAAAAGCCTATAGGATTGGAAATATTGCTGGGGCAGTTTTTGGAAAGTAAAAACATGCAAGGTTGCAAAATGCATTTGGGAGAAGTTGCCCAAAGACATGGGTGAAAAGATAGAATATGTTAGAGCTGTCCTAACATATTCCATAAAGTCCTAAATTTAACAAATAAACAACTGAAGAAAAAAAAAAGGTGAGGAGGATTCCTCTCTTCTTTCCTCTCCTCAAAAAATAATTTTAGGGCTGGAGAGATGGCTTAGTGGTTAAGGTGTTTGCCTGAAAAGCCAAAGGACCCAGGTTCAATTCCCCAGGACCTACATTAACCAGATGCACAATGGGGCTCACGTGTCTGGAGTTCGTTTGCAGTGGCTAGAGGCCCTGGAGCGCTCATTCTCCCCCCTTTTTTCTCTCTCTCCCTCTTTCTTTGTCAAATAAATAAATAAAAATAAAATATAAAAAAAATTTAGAGTGCTTCTCAGAGCTAAAGAACATCTTCATAAGGCACTATGATGCTGAGGAGAAGTGACAGAGGAATGCTCAGCACTGCAATAACTCTATCACACCTTCCAAGGCTCAGGGTCCACTGCGGAAGAGGTGGTGGAAAGAATGTAAGAGCCAAAGGAAGGACAGGACTCCTTAAAGAATGCTCCTCCAGACACAGAATATCCATGACCTCACAGTGCCTGACACTACCTACACAAGACCATCATAATAGGAGGAAAAAATGATGACATCAAAATAAAAGAGAGACGGATTGAGAGGGGAAGGGGATATGATGGAGAGTGGAGTTTCAAAGGGGAAAATGGGGAAAGGAAGGGAATTACCATGGGATATTATTTACAATTATGGAAGTTGTCAATAAATTTTTTAAAAAAGAACATCTTTATAGAAAGAATTTACCACACAGCTTTAAGACTATCAAAGACAAACCAGATGCAGTGGTACAGCAAGGTGGAGGCAGGAAGACCAGAAGTTCAAGGTCATCCTCAGCTACTGTAGGAAGTTCCAGGTCAAGCTGAGCTTCATGAGACCTTTTCTCAAAAGAAAACAAACAAAACGGAACCAAAAAGATTATTAAGAACTTTAAGACAGAAAGATCAGATCAACTATGACGAGAATGTGGCTGGCATAGATCTTCTCGTCCTAATACTATGTGCTCAATACTAATAACACAATGCCTTGAGTCTATGGGGAAAGTATTGTCAATCTTAAGTTGTTAAAAGGTATTTTCAGACACTTAAACAGGAACTGGCTAAGACAACTTGTGCTACATACCCTTTCTTAGGAAGTTCTTTAGATCGATGCTTCAGCCAAATACAGGTCTGCCCACCAAGAAGGATGGGCTGGGAGTAGAGAAGAGATGCACTCAGTTCTCATTTCCAGAGACAAGGATCATGGAAGAGACTGTGAAGCGAGCTGACTGGAGATGGGAGCAAAGCTCCAAAGAATGGCCCAGAGCATCCAAAGGGAGAAAAGGAAGTGAACTCTGAAGGTATGAATGCTACTTCCAAGGATATGTATTTTATTTTTATTTATTTATTTGACAGAGAAAAAGTAAGAGAGAGAGAGAATGGGTGCACCAGGGCCTCCAGCAACTGCAAACGAATTCCAGACGTGTGCGCCCCTTGTGCATCTAGCTTATGTGGGTCCTGGGGAATCGAACCTGGGCTCTTAGGCTTCATAGGCAAATGCCTTACCCACTAAGCCATCTCTCCAGCCCTGGAATTCAAATTTTAAGTTCACGTACTTTCTAAATTTCTACCAACATTTAATGGCACATTTAAGGGATAAAAATATAGAAAAAGTTTTTTTTTTAAATACCTGTTTCTCTGTCTAAAACTAAGTCTTTGGAAGTTTATTTTCTCCCAAAGGAAACAATGACCATGAGAACTGTATGCTGCAGGCTGGGCATGGGGGTACAGGCTCGTCATGCCAGCACTCAGGAGGCTAAGGCAGAGGGACCTCAAGTTCCATGCCAGCCTGGACAACTGACATGCTGTCTCACTAAGAAACAACAACAACAACAAAAAACTAAATCATGTTCCCTCCAGTCAACTTAAACAAAACAAGAATGTTTTCTACTGACCTACCAACATGATCAGTATCCTCAGTTTGAGGGGAATTGAAGATTAACCCAGGGGCTCATGCACGCGAGGCTATACCACTGACCTACATCCCTAGCCTTCTTTTTGTCTTAAGACAGTGTCTCCCTAAGTTGCCCATGCTGGCCTTGAACTTGTGATTCTCCTGGCTCAGCCTCCTGTGTTGCTGGGGATTACAGGCCTGAGCCACTGGACCAGACTTTTTGAGACATGATCTTACTATATAACCCAAATTGGCTTTGAAGTCTTGAATGTCCTGCCTCATCTTCCCAAGTGCTAGGATAATAGACATGTACCACCACACCCAAATAATTTATGTTATTTATTTATTTATGTTATTTATTTGAGAGAGAGAGAGGTTGGGGGTGAGGGGGAATGGGCGTGCCAGGGCCTTCAGCTGCTGCAAATGAACTCCAGATGCATGTTCCACTTTAAGCTCTGGTTTATGTGGGTCCTGGGGAATTGAACCTGGGTTCTTTGGCTTTGCAGGCAAGAGCTTTAACCGCTAAGCCATCTCTCCAGCCCTATCAGAGTTTTTTGTTGTTGCTGTTGTTGTTTTGTTTGAAGCAAGGTCTCTGTGGTGGTTTGAATCAGATGTCTCCCGTAAACTCATGGGCCGTGAATGCTTGTTCCCCAGCTGGGGGCAACTGGGGAGGTTGAGGCTTACTGGGGGAGGCTTGCTGGGGGCAGGCCCTGAGTGGCTCCCAGTTTGGCAGCACTAGCTCAGCTCACTCTCCTGCTGCTGTGGGAGCAGTGATGTCCAGCCTCTGCTCATGCCATGCTGTCCTGTCACCATGGAGCTTCCCCTTCAAGACTCGAAGCCAAAAAACTTCCTCCATCAGCAGCTTTTGGTAGGATCCTTGTCCCAGAAAACATGAAGGTAGCTACAATAGTCTCATTCTAGCCCAGGCTGACCTGGAACATACTGTGTAGCTCCAGGCTGGCCTCAAACTCAGGGCAATCCCACCTTGGCTTCCTGAGTGCTGGGACAAAAGGCAAGTGCCACCACACCCAGCCGATTATCAGTTTTTAAAGGTGCCCAGAATAAGTAACTTATAAAGCCAACACATAATGCTAAAAAAAAAGTTGAGCTTTTATTACCTTCTAATACAGATACTCACAAACTCTCCATTATATAATTTTGCTCACTTTAGAAGTACCCATCTATCAATGTGTCTATATCCATTCCTATGCCTACATCTGTGTCTATGGACACTTCAGTACAAACCACACAGCGCCAGTGTCACCAGATCCACTCACCAGCTGAGACCTTGGATGGTCCATCAGACAGCTAGGGGCCACCATGCCATTCGTTACAAGGAAGTCACGGTGCTGTTACAAGGATTAATGGAGAAAATTTACGACACATAACACCATGTGCCCAACAGAGTGCAAGTACTCCCTATGTGCAAATGAGTTCATATTATAGCTGATAATAACTGCCATTTACTGAGCAGTGACAATGGTAAGGCATCTTATATGCCCCATTAACCCAAATGATACTCTGATAGCCTGTGAAAATAATTACTCATTTAAAAATAAGGAAATGGGGCTGGAGAGGTGGCTTAGTGGTTAAGGTGCTTGCTGGCAAAGCCAAAGGACCCAGGTTCAATTCTCCAGGTCCCACGTAAGCCAGATGCACAAGGTGGCGCATGCGTCTGGAGTTTGTTTGCAGTGGCTGGAGGCCCTGGCATGCCCATTTTTTTCTCTCTCTCTTATATATATATATGTATATGTATATATATATATATATATATATATATGTATGTATGTATATATATATATGCCTCTTCCTCTAATTAATAAATAAAAATACTTTTAAAAATAAGGAAATGGCTGGGCGTGGTGGCATACACCTTTAATCCCAGCACTCAGGTGGCAGAACTACAAGGATTGTGGTCTGTTTGTGGCCACCCTGAGACTACATAGTGAATTCCAGGTCAGCCTGGGCTACAGAAAGACTCTACCTTGAAAACTAAAAAAAATTTTTTAAAAGGAAATGGAAAATCATAAAATCAGGAAATTTTTCACAGTCCCAGAGCAAGAATAAGTTTTAAGCTAGGTCAAACCCAAAGATCAGACTCAGTGCCTAGCTGCACTTCCCATATGAATGTGACTGACAGTAGCTTTTAGAAACAAGGAAAATGACCAATTTCCAACGTACAGTGTTCAGAGCATTGTGCCGTGACTGTCACCTGCCTCTTTGGGAGTCTCAATAGGTAAAACCCTCCACATCGGGCAGGATGAGCTCAGAAGCAACGAATCACCCTCTGAAACCACTGCCTTCCCACAAGGGAAAGTGTGCTCGTGCTCACTGGAAGACACGACGGGAAGCAGAGTCTGGAAGTTAATGCGGAAACAAGTCAACTGCTGGTCAATGATATTGAGTGAGTTTTCAGAAATGAAGCCTCAGCTAAATAATATAATCATCAGGCTCATAGTTCTCGAACTCCATTAATAAATACTAATTGAGTTCCTGAAATATGAATGTTGGTGGGGGAATACACACACACACACACACACACACGACCACACAGAGGAGTGATGTGACAGGAGGGTCTGTGCGCAAATGGAAGCTCCAAGGCCTTTCTTCAGGTCTTAAGGATCAAGCTGGACTATGGGAAGGAGGTTGTACAAATATCTGGCCGGTGGGAACAGCAAGGGCGAAGGCCCTGACATGGGAATGCGTGTGCCAATCCAAGGATCTAGGAGAAGGCCAGTGTTGATAAAATAGAGGGAAGAGAAGACAATAGTAGGAAATGAGCTTGGAGGTAACCAGGGCTAAATCACTGCCAGCCTAGAAATTCCTGGAGTGCTCTAAATAAGGAAATGGCAAGACAGATCGTACACTAAATGTATCTCTTCACAATCCCCAAAACAACAGGCTGATTTCTTGTTTCTTCTTACCCACAGTTCAGAAATCAAGGGAGATCCAGATTTTTTACTCATTTCTCAGAAACTTGAGGTAGGCCAAATGGGAGTGTCTATGCAATCAATCAGAACGTCCAGTTACACTGGCTTAGGACAAGCCACATAGACAAGCACCAGTATGCAGAGACTGCAAGTGGCCCTTAGCAACCCCTTAATAGCGTCTATCAGCCACAAGAGCCAGTCTTCCTTTTCATGGAACTCCCAATTCTCTCAACACTAACTAATCTGGAATGAGTCTTTATAACACACACCCTGAACAGCTTAAGCTGAATGGTGAAAATTGGGGACTGCTTCTAAATAACTGCTTGACTTCTTTTTTTTTTTTTTAATGCTGGTAGAATTATACATGGCTTGGAGGCTTAAAAATTAATTTAGTATTTTTCTAAAAATGAAAAATATCATCATAAGCCTACATTCAATGTAGACATCTGGCAGATGCCAGCAGAGGTTGGCACTACAGATGACGAGACAAGCAGAATCTGGTCACTGGAGCCGGGGGCTCAGTGCATGGGGGAAACAGAGGCTCTGGAGGGGAACAAAAAGTGTCGCCTCCAGCCAGGACCAGGGGGAAGAAGGGCGTCTATACACACTTGATAAAGCATATTCCCAAATCCTTTCAGCACATTATAAAATCCCGGGCAAGGGTACGGAGGAGGTTGCACCTCCTCTAGCCATGACAACACTCACCCAGCTGGGCACTCTGGTCACCTCTGTACCAGGCATTCAAGCCCCACAGAGCAGAACACCTTCTAAGGGCAGGAGCACAGAGACCCAAGAGAAGCAAAAGCATACCAAAAATACTGTGCTGTAATAACTGAAAAATTAAAAGTCCTAATAGCAATTTTTAAAAGCGATGATTTTCTGTGTTGTTTCACCAAGAGAACTCTTTTTTAAAAATATTTTACTTATTTAAGAGAGAGAGAGAAAGAGAGAGGGCTGGAGAGATGGCTTAGCAGTTAAGCGCTTGCCTGTGAAGCCTAAGGACCCCGGTTCAAGGGTCAGTTCCCCAGGACCCACGTTAGCCAGATGCACAAGGGGGCGCACGCGTGTGGAGTTCATTTGCAGTGGCTGGAGGCCCTGGCGCGCCCATTCTCATTCTTTCTCTTTCTCTCTCTCTCTGCCTCTTTCTCTCTCTGTCTGTCACTCTCAAATAAATAAATAAAAATTTAAAAAACTTCTCTCTCTCTCTCTCTTTTTACTTTTTTTGTTCATTCTTATTTATTTATTTGAGAGTGACACAGAGAGAGAAAGAGGCAGAGAGAGAGAGAGAGAGAATGGGCGCGCCAGGGCCTCCAGCCACTGCAAACGAACTCCAGATGCATGTGCCACCTTGTGCATCTGGCTAACATGGGTCCTGGGAAATTGAACCTCGAACTGGGGTCCTTATGCTTCACAGGCAAGCACTTAACTGCTAAACCATCTCTACAGTCCCCAAGAGAACTCTTTTGCTAAGGAAATAAACAGGTATACATACCAAAGTTGTAAGAAATTTATTGCACAATCATGACAATGTAAAACTGCAAACAACTGAGAAATAGCTAAGCATGGAACATCTAAACAGTGGAATACTGCATATACTTGAAAAAGCAATTTTCACAAAATTATAAATTAAAAACAAAGGTCACAGAAAATGCATATTCAAAAAAATCTGCGTATTGAGCATGAACAAAATTTTGTTTAAATACACAAACTTTTTTGTTTGTTTGTTTGTTTTTTGTTTTTCGAGGTAGGCTCTCGCTCTATCCCAGGCTGACCTGGAATTCACTATAGAGTCTTGGGGTGGCCTCGAACTCACGGTGACCCTCCTACCTCTGCCTCCTGAGTGCTGGGATTAAAGGTGTGCGCCACCACACCCAGCTCCACATATACTTTTTTAAGTTAAAAAATAATCTGGATTGAAGGATAATGGGTGGTTTTGAATTTTTTGTGTTTATATACTTTTATATTTTATAACATGAAGAGTCTGACGAAATAGAAGAGGACTCATTGCAAAGAAGGGGGAGTTCAGGATACAGAGATGGCCCAATGGTTAAAGATGCTTGCTTACAAAAGCCTGATGGCCTGGGTTCAATTCCCCATGCCCATGTAAAGCCAGATGCACAAAGTGGCACATGCATCTAGAATTTGTTTGCAGAGGCAAGAGGCTCTGGTGCATTCCCTTCCCTGTCTCATTCGCTTACACTTATATCTCTGTTTCCTTACGAATAAATTAACTGATTTTTAAAAAGAAGAGGTGGTTCAGTGGAAGGGGGATGGGGATGGAGAACAAAAGAAGGTAATGAAGGGCTGGAGAGACAGACCTGCCATTAAAGGCACTTGCTTGCAAAGACTGATGGCCCAGGTTCGAATCCTAGCCCCTAAGTAAAGCCAAATACACAAAGCAGCACATGCATCTGGAGTTCTTTTGTAATGGCAGAAGGCCCTGGTGTGCTCATACTCACTCTGTGTCTGCCTCTCTCTCTCTCTCTCTCTCTCTCACTCACTCGCTCATTCTCTTTCTCTCAAATAAATAAGTATTTTTTAAATATTTTAAAAATATTTTTAAAAAGAAGGTAATGGAGGGGTTAAGAAAAAATAAAGAAATTAACTTTCTAAATCAGATGAAAAGTAAACTCAGTTCCTTTAAGAAACATAATTGAAATGGAAAGGTATATATATCAATATTTACCTGTTTTAAGAGGAGAAAAATCAGACCCAGGATGAAAAACATCACTAATACCAATTTCATCTCGCTTTTTTAGGTTACAGATGAACTGAAGTTTAGTTTTACCCTCAGTTTTTTTCAGCCTAAATCCACTATTTTGCTTTGGTTTTGGCCCTGACTACCAGAAACCAGGTGGCCTAATACTTGCTTCCTAGTCACTTGAAGGATTCCTAATTCTGAAGAAATTTGAGATTATTTAAATAAGCATCATGTTTAACCAGGAAAAAAAATATAAACAATATATGTCATTCATGACTTTAATTATTAATAAAATATTAATTTATAATGATTATATACTTAACTTGGCATGCAAATTACTTTATATGACATATATGTTTGCATTCTATCAGTTAAAATACAAGCATGGTTATCTTGAAGAGTAAAACACTGTGGTAATTAATTATTAGGCAAATATTAATAGGGAAATAAATGCGTCTATGAGTATTGAGGAAGGCTTCATGTAAAGAACTTAAGGAAGTATATTATAATCTTGGAGAAAAACTTTTGTTTGCTTTGAGGCAAGGTCTCAAACTATCCCAGGCTGGCTTCAAACCCAATGCTCTCCTCCTACCTCAGCTTAAATGTATGAGCCATTATGCTAGGCAAGACAAAAGTTTTAATGTAAATAAGGTTAGATTTTTTTCATAATACACGTTTGTAAAGTTGTTTCCTGAGATAACATTAAACAAAATAGACTTTAAGAACTTATTTGAATTTGAGTTAGTCTCAGTTGTCAAGCAAACGACCTTTCATGAAAAAGCCCTATTTGTCAATTCTGCAGACCTTGTGAATTGAAAGCAGAACAATTAGCTCTGCTATGTCAATTTTACAAAGAGAAGTGAACCCCTAAACTCATGCATAGTAAGAAACATGCAAGGACTATGAAGAAAAAGGAAGACATTAAGGAACATGTGTTAAGGGAGCTGGGCAAAACGGCTCAGTTTAAATGTGCTTCCTTGAAAAGCCTGCCCACCCTCAGTTCAATTTTCCAGCCATCCATGTGAAGTAGGACAGGTGTTTGTGGTAGCAAGAGACCCTGGTGTGTGTGGGTACACCACCCCACACACACACACACAGAGAGAGAGAGAGAGAGAGAAATAAAAAAGTAAACATTTTTAAAAGAACACATGTATTATTCCCATTAAACCTGAAGTCAACAGTCAACAATGCTTTAAGAATAAATCCCATTGAGACACGTGTGGTGGCACACGCCTTTAATCCTAGCACTCAGAAGGCAGACATAGGAGGATCACTGTGAGTTGGAGGCCAATCTGAGACTACAATAGTGAATTCCAGGTCAGCACAAGCTAGAGTGAGACCCTACCTCGAAAAACAAAAAACAAATAAACAAATAAAATAATAATTTCCATTGCTTAAAATCTATGCAGAACAGTATTTCAGCAATGACAAGAGGATGATCACTTCAGAAGTTGGAGATCTGCCTGGATGATCCCCAGCTTCAAATCTACAGTAATTTCATGCTCAGCCATGAGACACTGGATCCCACTGAGATCTGTACATACAATCTTAGGCCACACTTTTCCATATGCTGCACATGTTCCTCAGTTATGTTCCTCTCTCACCTCCGTCGGTTCAAATCTGAGATTGCCAAGTCCACAGAAGTGGTGTTTGGGGGCTGGAGAGATGGCTTAGTGGTTAAGGCACTTGCCTACAAAGCCTAAGGACCCAGGTTCAATTCTCCAGGACCCACATTAGCCAGATGCACAAGGGGGCGCATGTGTCTGGAATTTGTTTGCAGTGGTTGGAGGCCCTGGCACACCCATTCTCTTGCTCTCTCTCCCTCTCTCTCTCTCTCTCTGCCTCAAGTAAAATAAATAAATAAATAAATAAATAATTTAAAAAATTTTTAAAAAGAAGTAGGATTTGGGATATGCCTCAGGGTTTCTATCATTGTTTCCAGGATTATTATGAGAACATGCTTATTACTAAACCAGCAATTTTAGTCTTTTAGTACATTCTAGAAAGTAACTGAGGAAAAATAATATATCTTCAAGTGAGCAAAAACACTGGACTTCCAGATGGGAGTGCCCCCACCCCGCGTGGGCTAGCCATGTTTTCTCGTAGACCCATGATGAGGCGATTCGGGGGCACTGATACCTGGTGCACTAAAATTCATAAGCCAGCACTATGAAGAAAGATCTAGATGTCTCTAATTCTAAAGACAGTGACCAGGAATAAATGGACTTATTCAGACAACTTCTGAATTAAATCCAGAAAGTTTGTGAGCACCTAGAAATGGAACTCTCCAACAGCTACAACTGCCTAAAAATGGAACTGGCTGACCTACTGAAGGGAGCAAGCGCCACCTCCTCGGAGGCATTCAAGCAGAAGGCAGATGGCCATCGACCAGAAGTTCCCCAGGGGAAACTTTATTTTACACAAGCAGTTTGCACAGAAGGCACCCTAACAGTCAGGGAGCCCTGGCTTGACACCGGGCTCTGTGCACACAGAGAGCGAGGCTCGGATGCCCCACTGCGCTGGGAAGTGATGCTGAGCTGGACACAGCTGCTCCTGGATTTCGGACACTGCATGTTTGCTTTTCAATTAGCTCCGTCATCAGACCCTGTCTACTCTGCCTCTGTTCTCTGAAACTCAAGCCTATCACAGAGCCTTGCCATCAACCAACATTTACCCCAGTATTTACCGAAGGAATGAGCCTGCGTTACTTTGCAAACACTTTCGCTGATAAATTGTACCTATGCTCTGGGGCTCCAGGAAAATGTATCCTCCCTTGGAATTTTAGTGCAAATGTGACCTTAGTTCCCTTGGTTACTTATTTCCCTGGATGATTCCAGAGTGTGGTGGGCCTGCCCACTTCTTCCACTCTGCCGGGACACTAGCTAGGTATGGCTTCTAACCATCCTCTATACTAGCCCAAGGCCATCTCCTTGAAGTAACCCTGGCCACATGTCAAAGGCCTTGCAAAAAGAGTATGTGCAGCCGGGCATGGTGGCGCAGCCTTTAATCCCAGCACTCAGGAGGCAGAGATAGGAGGATCACCATGAGTTCAAGGCTACCTTGAGGCTGCATAGTGAATTCCAGGTCAGCCTGAGCTAGAGTGAGACCCTACCTTGAAAAACAAAAACAAAACAACAAAAAAAAAAAAACAAAAAAAAAAAAAGAAAAGAAAAGAAAGAAAGAAAGAGTATGTACAGAAGAGGCACGTAAGTGCGATGACCAAAGTCAATCCACCAAAGGTCTGGCAATTCTCCATGTTCTCCAGGATTTGCATCATCTATGAACCTGAGACATGAGAATTAATAAGCCCTGGTTCAGATTCGCTAAAGCAGAAACCCTGATAGTAGAGTTCCAGCTGTCTACTTTATGTTTACTGATAAATACAAATGGAAAAACTGTACACGTTTGTGGGGTATCATGTGATACTTCAATACATATATGCACTGTAAAAGGTTTAGATCATTTAAATGTTTCTAGCCGCTTATTTCTTTAGGTTAAAACAGCTGAAATCCTTTCTTCCAGCTTTTTGAAATATGTAGCCCATGATTATTATCTGTAATCACCCTACACAGCACTCTGTATCTTCATACTCCTAGCTCAGAACTCGTGGCTCAACCCTCCCAGTGCCACTCATTCCTACACACACTCTCTTTGGCCTGTGGTAACCATTTCTCAGCTTCTACAGAGTGAGGTCATGAAGGACTTAGCTTTCTATTTCTGGCTTATTTTATTAAACATAACAATCTCCAGTTCATCCATGTTGTAAATGACATGGTTTCATTCTCATTATGACAATAATATTCTCTTGTGTAAATGTACCCACACTTCCTTTATACATTTATCAATTGATGGCTGTTTCCATTTCTTGGCTATTTTAACTAATGCTGCAATAACCATGGAAGTGTAGATGTTCATTCAGTGTCCTTGTGGTTCATACTGATTGTCAACTTGACAGGCCCAAGAACCACCTGTGAGGGATTATCTACATTAAATGAGCCTCTGGGCATGACTATGCAGGTAATGCCTTGCTCAGGATGACAGGTGTGGGAAAACCCGCCTTAATTGGGAATGCCCATTTCCGGGGCTGGGGTCTTGGACTACATAAAGAGAGAGCTGGCTGAGCACTAGCTCTCCTCCCTCTCTGCTTCCTCAGTGTGGGCTGGATGTGAGCAGCTGCCTCAAGTTCCTGCCACCACGTCTTCCCTGCCGTGACGGGCTATAAACTGGAATCGTAAGATAAATGAAACCTGTTGCAGTCAGCTTTATGTGGCTGGGATGGACCTCCAGACCAGACACAGTTTATGGGAGGGAAAAGGGACTCACTGAAGCTTACAGATCCAGGGGAAGTTCCATAATGGAAGAAGAAGCTGGCCTGCTTTCACAGGTCCACGCAGAGAGAGAAGCCAAAAGCCACCAGCAGCAGCACAGCAAGGACGCTCCGGAAACGCAGGCAGAGCTCAAGCACTCCGCATCCCTTTAGCTGGAATTTCAGACAACCTTAGGGCTGGACCCCAGGATCCTCCCAGTGACACTTCTTCCAGCCAGACAGCTGGAAATCCAAGAACCTTTAATGAAACTGAATCTATTGGGGGACATCCATTCAAACCACCACAAAACCTTTACCCTTAAGTTGATTTTTTCAGGTATTTTGTCCAAATGAGAAAAAAAAAATATATATATATATATATATATATTAGTCCAGGCTGACCTGGAATTCACTATGTAGTCTCAGGGTGGCCTCAAACTCACGGTGATCCTCCTACCTCTGCCTCCCGAGTGCTGGAATAAAGGCGTGTGCTACCATGCCCGGCACAGAAGTTAACTAATATAATACTGATTTCATTTCCTTTGGATATAAACTCAGTGGTACAACTGCTGGATCATATTTGAATTCTATTTTTAATTTTTTGACTACAAGTGTTCATTATCACTCATCATCAGGGAAACGCGAATCAAAACACAGCCATTAGCAGGCACACCCAGAAGCCATAAGACTGTTACTAGAAAAGTTTCAGTGCCAAGGATGGGATACCTTCCAGCGAGTTGTTGGCCAGGGAGGTCCCTGATGCCCCAAAACATTACAGGCTATTACCAACGTTCTTGCTTTCCCATCGAAATAGATGATAAGACCCTATTTCTAAAGATTCCACATGCCTGGGCTACAAGGCCACCAAGAAATCAAACTGGGGCTGAGCTGAAAACCTCCTCCCTGTAGACCAGCTGACAGAAAACTGGAAAAAGCTGCACTGCATGCAGCCTTATGGGAGACAGAAGTCATCAGTGGTGAAAACAGTGGACACTGGAAGCCTCAAGTTTGGCCACCCAGGCCAAATGACTGAATGGGTGCAGTAGTGGCATATCTGTTATGGGAGAAACCAACTGCTCTCTAATTGGACTGGAGGCCTGCTCTATGGGAGGGAATATATGCCTGGTACTGAAAACCTAATCAAAAGCCTATGGTGGGGGAGGTCATGAGCCTTAGGAGTATAATGCCTGCTCTTATCTAGCTAAATGCATATATTATGCTCACCAAACTGCCCTGTAAGCACTTTACTTAATGTTCATACCTAATGCTACTCTCACTTTTGGTTAGAAAAGCTTCTCTTTTCAGATGGTGGTGACCACTGAGATGACCCAAAAGGTACCTTAGTGCTGAGAAGAAGTGACAGAGGAGTGCTCAGCACTAAAATATCTCTATCACACCCTCCAAGGCTCAGGGTCAATTGCGGAAGATGTGGCGGAAAGACTGTAAGAGCAGAAAGTAAGGGTAGGACTCCTTACAATGCAACTGACCAAACAGAAATTGGCCTTGATATCTATGACCTCGCAGTGCCTAGCACTCTCTTCACAAGACCCTCATAATAGGAGGAAAAGATGATGACATCAAAATAAAAGGGAAACTAATGGAAAGAGAGAGGGCATATGATGGACTGTGGATTTGTGAAGGGGAAAGTGGGGGAGGGGTGGGAATTATCATGGTTTATTGTCTTAAGTATGGAAGCTGTCAGTAAAAAGGAAAATAATAAAAAACAATTAAAAAAGAATAGCCATTATCAAAAAGAGACAAGTACTTGTAAGCATGTGGAGAAAAGTGAACCCCTGCACACTGTGGGTGGGAGTGTGAATTAGTGAATTATGGAAAAGAACTACTTTAACAAGGGCTGCGGGGGATTCATATGCATGCCTAGCTGAAGGACAGCTTCTTTAAGTGAGCCAGCCTCAACCTGGCAGAGAGTCTCAGAAAGTGTCTTTGTATGACCAAGTGGTGCAGAACTACCCAAGGTAGACTGTTAACATAAAAAGCGTTATGTGAGAAAATACATACCTGCAGCAGCCGTATCCAAATCCTCATCCCTGCCTTCTAACACTGAGTTACACGTCTTCCTCATCTCACAAGGCTCAAGAGCCAGAACAAGCTCTCTTAGGTGGTCTCTCTCTCCTTCTCTCTCTCTTCCCAGGACCTACTAACAGTCCTGGCTTATGAAGGGTATTTACTTATTCTCTTCTATCTTTACTACCCAGTGTTAATTCTCACCATCTAAAGTGATTCCAAACTCATCAACTTTCTTTTACCAAAAATGGTCTACAACCACCACCATTCACTGCAGACAAAACTTTCCAAATGTATAAAACTCAGGGTGATGACACTTGTCAAAGGCTAGTCTTTGGTACTTAGTAAGCTGCCTAATTTCAACTTGCAAGAATCTTGTTTGTTATCCGAGGATAGCTTTCCTGCCATGTTAGCTTACAGTAAGACACAAAACACCGTTCCCTTTCTGTGCCTCACCCTGTTTCCCACTACGTGCAGTACAAAGCGAAGGTGGTGATCTACCTGCCGAGCCACACCACCAACTTCACCAGGGCACACTGGCCTGTCTGCACTGCCTTTCTCCTTTGTCCTGCAGAAGCTGAAACTCCCAGCCAGACATTTGCCAAATCTAGACTTAGGGATAAAAGAGAGAAAAATTACCTACTAGTTCATTCTTTTCTAGAAATTCATGTTCTCAATAAAATACAATATGGGAAACAACGCAATACCAGCCTTCTGGCACTATTCTTTTTTAATCTTTGTTGAAATAGTCCCAACATCCTTTTACTTCTGATATCCTGAGTAGAACTTTTAATGTACTCAAATATTTCCTACCAAAAGACATATTCCTAAAAAAAACATATACAATACAGTTTTATGTGGTAAAACTCTGAGTCTGTGCCAAAAACTTGCCTGGAACTTTGATTTCTCCATTAATTTATATTTCTTGTGTCTTATAAGGAAACTGAGTCATCCAAAATGAATCCCCCAAATTCAACTCAAAATCTTAACAGACACATAATTCAATGACATTCATAATGCTACTCTTCAATTTTGATTACTACATCACAATCTCCATTCTTGTCTAATGAAAGACTGAAGCATAATACTTTAATGCCAAGTTATGTGGCTCTGGAATATTTTCCAAGAACAAAAGGAGAAGACACAATTAGCATGGCATTATAGGAAAAGTACAGAGACTACAATGCCTGCACCCAGGATTAGCATTTTCTGCTAAAGAGCCCTTAAACATCTAAGTAGACCAAGTACAAGCTGAGACCACCCTCCACCCCGCCTCTGCCTTTGCCCTCTTGGCACTGCTCATGCACCAAGAATCCCCATCACTTCTATTATTGGGACACAGCTATGATGAACAGCTGTGTCAGGCTTAGCATTGAAGAGGCATGCTATCACCCGCAGTGAAGAGCTCTGTGGACAAGCTTTAACTCCAAAGCCTGGGTAGTCAGTCATATCACATGTTAAAAGCATTCTGGCCAAAAATTATTATACACCCAAGAAAAACTAAAAATACTAACAAGGGCTTATAAAACAATGAAGACTTTTCCAAGTATTGCTTGATTTCCTAACTAGACAGACTTTAAAATGACATATCCCATAAGATAGTTTTGATAATATAGACCAGTTAATAAAATTACAATACTGGCTCTTCAAAACTAATAAAAGCATAAAATTACAGCACAATTCAACAATACTCAAAATCCCACTCTTTAATTTTGATTAATACATCACAATCTCTACTCATATTATCTCTCAAGACTTAAGTTCAAGATTTGATCTTCTCTGAATGAAAAAAAAAAACTAGTCAAATGCAATTTAATTGCAAACACTTTTGGTCAGTTCACTTCACATTTCTAAATGAGGAAATATAAGGACTGTGTCTTCAACTATTGCTTGACATTGCCCGGAGTCTTCTGTGTTCTGCCTGCCCCGATCTGGTTAAAATCCATGTGTCAATGTTCTAAGCCTTAGATGTGCTTCAGGATAGACTGACCACCATAATGTGTAATAGAAACTTCTAATTCCTGATAGCCAATTAGCTAACTCTGACCTAGGTATATTGTTAGGGCTCAAAATGTGAAAACTTGACATTTCAGTCAAAAATTTTAAAAATCATGTTTCCATTCAAAATCCAGGTTTTCAGATTCTTTTTGAGAAGTCAGCTTTGGCACCAAGTCAAATTCCTTTCCAGCAATCATTAGCAAAAGTAGGGAGGAGCTTCCTATTCCAGCTGCTATGGCCTTTCCAGATGGCCCCACTACACACATCTTAGAAAACAGATGCACTGACATTTACACTCACTTGGTGTTTGCTGCCTTCAGGGCATCAGAACCTGATCGGATGCTGGCATTAGCTACTTCCTGGTTGGCTACACCCCACCTTGACCCAATCAAGATCCTGTGATTCACTGCACTGCCCACCTTCACCCAATCAAGACCCCGTGATTCACTGCACTGCCCACCTTCACCCAATCAAGACCCCGTGATTCACTGCACTGCCCACCTTCACCCAATCAAGACCCCGTGATTCACTGCGCTGCCCACCTTCACCCAATCAAGACCCCCTGATTCGCTGCGCTGCCCACCTTCACCCAATCAAGACCCCGTGATTCACTGCGCTGCCCACCTTCACCCAATCAAGATCCCGTGATTCACTGCGCTGCCCACCTTCACCCAATCAAGATCCCGTGATTCACTGCGCTGCCCACCTTCACCCAATCAAGACCCCGTGATTCACTGCGCTGCCCACCTTCACCCAATCAAGATCCCGTGATTCACTGCGCTGCCCACCTTCACCCAATCAAGATCCCGTGATTCACTGCGCTGCCCACCTTCACCCAATCAAGATCCCGTGATTCACTGCGCTGCCCACCTTCACCCAATCAAGATCCCGTGATTCACTGCGCTGCCCACCTTCACCCAATCAAGATCCCGTGATTCACTGCGCTGCCCACCTTCACCCAATCAAGATCCCGTGATTCACTGCGCTGCCCACCTTCACTCAATCAAGACCCCGTGATTCACTGCGCTGCCCACCTTCACTCAATCAAGATCCCGTGATTCACTGCGCTGCCCACCTTCACTCAATCAAGACCCCGTGATTCACTGCGCTGCCCACCTGCACCCTATCAAAATACTGTGATTCACTGCACTGCCCACCTGCACCCTATCAAGATACTGTGATTCACTGCACTGCCCACCTGCACCCTATCAAGATCCCGTGATTCACTGCACTGCCCACCTGCACCCTATCAAGATACTGTGATTCACTGCACTGCCCACCTTCACCCAATCAAGATCCCGTGATTCACTGCGCTGCCCACCTGCACCCTATCAAGATCCCGTGATTCACTGCGCTGCCCACCTTCACCCAATCAAGATCCCGTGATTCACTGCACTGCCCACCTTCACCCAATCAAGATCCTGTGATTCACTGCGCTGCCCACCTGCACCCTATCAGATTCACTGCGCTGCCCACCTGCACCCTATCAAGATCCCGTGATTCACTGCGCTGCCCACCTTCACCCAATCAAGACCCCGTGATTCACTGCGCTGCCCACCTTCACCCAATCAAGATCCCGTGATTCCCTGCACTGCCCACCTTCACCCAATCAAGATCCCGTGATTCACTGCACTGCCCACCTTCACCCAATCAAGATCCTGTGATTCACTGCGCTGCCCACCTGCACCCTATCAGATTCACTGCGCTGCCCACCTGCACCCTATCAAGATCCCGTGATTCACTGCGCTGCCCACCTTCACCCAATCAAGACCCCGTGATTCACTGCGCTGCCCACCTTCACCCAATCAAGATCCCGTGATTCCCTGCACTGCCCACCTTCACCCAATCAAGATACTGTGATTCACTGCACTGCCCACCTTCACCCAATCAAGATCCCGTGATTCACTGCACTGCCCACCTTCACCCTATCAAGATCCCGTGATTCACTGCGCTGCCCACCTTCACCCAATCAAGACCCCGTGATTCACTGCGCTGCCCACCTTCACCCAATCAAGATACTGTGATTCACTGCACTGCCCACCTTCACCCAATCAAGATCCCGTGATTCACTGCACTGCCCACCTTCACCCAATCAAGATACTGTGATTCACTGCACTGCCCACCTTCACCCAAACAAGATCCCATGTTTCACTGCACTGCCCACCTTCACCCAAACAAGATCCCATGTTTCACTGCACTGCCCACCTTCACCCAATCAAGATCCCATGATTCACTGCACTGCTAGTCTTGGGACCCTGTCTATCAATACTTGCTTCTAGAATGTCACTCTAGGTCTTTACATTTTTCTTGAAATTTAGTATGCTGTTAGATGTATCCCATTTTATCATTATTTATTGAGCATTCACTAAACAAATGGTTTTGATACTAAAAGTTTTGCAAAAGAAAGGGCACCTCTCCTGTCTATACTCAGTTCAACAAGGTACCACCTGGGGTGCAGCTGTATTGTCTGTGTATGTACTGTGGTTTTAGCTTTAAATTATTTTCAAATGGAAAACTGAAAGGCTCAGAATTTATTTTAATGACTTACATATACATCTCTAGCCTTCCACAAATACCTAGCCTGGGAGAGAAAACCACAAATTTAAAATTTAAGTTTCTGAGGGATAATAGGTTCCATCTTTGTCCAGTGTCTTGACAGGGTCTGGTCAGACCCTGTGCTCAGGTGGGCACCTGGTTGTTCTCTGGCAGAGTAGTTTTTCTCAGCCCTGCTCCAAGGACGTCAGTTCACCTGCTCCTTTGAGCTAGCTAGGGAACATCTGCCAGTGTTTTGCCTATTATTGGTGAAATGGTCACAACATGGGGGGGACAGGAGAATACCCCAGAAGAGTCCTTTCAGAGGGCTATGGGGAGGAGAGACACTAAAAGTGGCAGTCTTTTGTTCCTTAGAGATAAAGACGACTGTGCAATCTGAAGGCTTCTTTTGTCTGAATCTCTTGATTAACATGCTGATAAGGCTTCTCTTTCCAACCAGCCTGAGCCCCTAGCTGAGAATACCGATCTGGCTACAGTTCTTTTCATTTCTTTTTGAGTAAAATCATTCACCTTCCCCCCCGAACTCTTCCATGTTTCACCTGTCTTCAGCTTCTTAGCAGCCCACAGAAGAAAACAGAAAGTCCACCCAAGCGGCTCCCAACGCGGGCTTCTCCCTAACAGAGGAGAACTGCTGCGCTGGCTTATCCTTCAGGCATCCTGACCTCTCTCCAGGCCACACACCTGCTGCAAGTGACAGAGGGCAGCTACTGATCAGGGCGAAGGGGCAGCCAGCCCTCAGAGAAGGTAAAGAAAGCACGGTGTCCCTTGGACATGCCCCGGGCTGGGGGGGAGACCCCAGTCTCCCTGTTGCCCTGGGGAGGATCTGTGGGATCCATCCTCTCCCCTGACCAGCAACTCCGGGCAGCTGTGGTGCTCTGAGTTTGGCGCCCACATTGTGGGACAGCAGTCACTTTCTCTGGCATCCCTGTGTAGCCCAGCAGACACTTGTCCAGTGGATGGCTGAGAACACTTCAGCAGACTCGGAAGAACCTGAGAGTTAGACTGAAGCCGTAGACAAGACAGGGCCTCTCAAGCCCCTTGGAAGACAACCTTAGACAAGTCAGTAAACCCCAAAGGCCCCGGGCCCTGGCTCCTGCTGCCATTATTGTCTCTGCAGTGTTGGGAGGTAGGACCTACTATGTGCCCCATTCTATAGACGATGAAACTGAAGCATACAGAGATCAGCAGCTTGCCAACAGCTAAGAAACAGACTGTGCGCCAGTCTAAGCCTTCTGTCGCACTAACGCCACTTGCCCCGGCCATACTCCACACCAGGGAGGATCCACAGCTGAAGAGAGACAAACGGGGCTGACATAAGGAATAAGCAAAAAAAAAAAAAAAATTAAGTACAACAGGGGCCATGACAGTAGATTCAAGGAGAGGGGTCGCTGCTCATAGACCCTAAGCAACAAAGGCAGCCAAGACCCCTGGGAAAGTATGAAGCACTCCTGCTGGGGGGAGGGGGGGACTCATCTTTGACTAGGAGCCAAAGGAAAGGGGCCGGAGCCCGCAAGGGTGTTCCCACTTATTCCTTCCTAAGCAAGGCAGACCTGGAGGACCCTGGGTAGAAACAGGACAGGCTGGGGAGAACCGGAGCTGCGCAGAGAGGCAGGGGTAAGGCCACAGTTGTCACTCCACCACAGAGGTGGCGTCCTCACAGAAGGGCTGCACGGATGAGGGAGACGACTCTTTGCAAGAGTTCACGTCATGAGCCCACCTGGATGCGCACAGCCCGAGGCAGGAGCACACACACGCACAGTACCCATGTGTCACCTACACAGACATTACACACGCAAGAGGCCTAAGACAGGAGGCCAGAGAGCACGGAGGACATGTTTAAAAGCGACCTGAGGAAAGCACAGACCTGAGCTAAATAATGAAAACAAAACAACCTGCCAGGCCTAAAAGGCTGGAGGGGGTTTGGGGAGAGAAAGCATCTTCACATAAGTCAGAGTTAAAAGACAGGGGAACGTATTGCAAAAGTTGACGTAACGGCACCGCCAGTACATACACAGCAGAGGCCAGGGCTGGGCTTGCTTGCCTCTTCCGCACATCACGTGCATGGGTCTGGAACGCTCCTGGCCCAGCAGGGATGCGTCCGTGCCCCCAGAGGGAAGGAGCAGAAGAGCCATCCTTCCCAGAGTCTAGGCCTGGCCCTTAGGCCAGCGCTTCCCAAAGAGGACAATGAGGAGGAATGGCGCCGTTCCTGTCATGAGGTGGCCCGGAAGGCCAGGAGGTCCAGGCCTCCCATTCAGGAAGACCCCAAATCTAGACTTCCAACACTGTTTACATATGAAGTTCAGTATAGTCACAAGAGAGAATTTACAGGATTGAAAGGAACACATTATACAACTAAAAACGTGTCCCCTATTTTTCAAGAACACACTGCCTAGAGTATAATATGAATGTTATTTTTCATGCTCTTGTGATTATGCTGCCAACCGTACTGTTACACTTCATTATATGCTGCGCGTCACGTTTTATTTTGTTAAATGTAAACACTTAAAAAATACATTACCCCCCCCCCCAATACCTCTTACATGCTAGGGAAGCACTCTACGACTGAGCTATATCCAAGTCTTACATCATACTTTTGTAACTTTTTAATCATATGAAGACTCCAAAATGTCCTAGATCTCTCTGCCTTTAATGGTGGTGGAGACTAGGGGGAGCCCCTGTCAAAAATGTACATCCTTAGCCAGGCATGCTGGCACACCCCTTTAATCACAGCACGCAGGAAGCAGAGGTAGGAGGATCACCATGAGTTCGAGGCCAGCCTGAGACTACATAGTGAATTCCAGGTCAACCTGGTGATGAAGTGAGACCTACCTTGAAAAACCAAGAGGAAAAAAAAAAAGCAGCTCCTCTCTGGCCCTCATTTCATGGGTCTAAGTAAAGCCTGGGAATATGAAGAAATATATGTGTGTATATATGTGTGTATGTATGTATGTATGTGTATACCCCTTATCTCAAGTGATTTTTTTTTGGACATTCCTTTTTAAATATTTCCTTTCTTTATATGAGAGAGAGAATGAGGGCCTCTAGCCACTGCAAACAAACTCCAGACGCATGTGCTACCTTGTGCACCTGGCTTTTACGTGGGTACTGGGGAATCCAACTTGGGTCCTTAGGCTTCACAGGCAAGCACCTTAACCACTCAGACATCTCTCCAGCCCCCAAGTGATTTTTGATTCAAGTGGTCTCAGCCACATTGTGGGAAGCACTGACTGCAACAGGCAACACAGAAGCCGACCAGAGTTTCAAGCCAGGGAGTGACTTAGTAGCAACGCACGTCTCCAAGTTTGCCAGTGAACTTGGCTATTAGTGTCAGAAACAGCAGCTTGATTACAGTGGTTCTTGGAGTGACTAAGAAGTAAGAGGATGAAACAGCTACAGTCAACTATTCTTCCCAAATATGTAAGAAGAAAGAGAAAATGAGGGCTAGAGAGATGGTTTAGCGGTTAAGTGCTTGCCTGTGAAGCAAGTTCTAGGCTCGATTCCTCAGTAGCCACGTAAGCCAGATGCACAAGGTGGCACATGCATCTGGAGTTCATCTGCAGTGGCTGGAGGCCCTGGTGCGCCCATTCTCTCTATCTATCTGCCTCTTTCTCTCTCTGTCTATTACTCTCAAATATAAATAAATAAATAAATAAACAAAAATTTAAAAAAAGAGAAAATGAGAATGGACACAAAAGAGCCTGCCCAGAGCTTCATTTGTAATCAGAGCAACCATAGAGTCTGGCATTGTATTTAAATGGTCATCTACATCCACTCTCCACTCTGTCCTAGAATCCCAAGGAATCACACCATCCTCTGAAGGAGACCCCGGCAGCAGACTTTCCGATGGGAGGAGTGAGGGGCTGCCACCTTTCCTCATTCTCACTGCCCGTTGAGTCCCTCAACTGGGGACCCCAGCAACTTCCCTGCTGTCAAGCAGCCCTGCTCCACAGCTACTCTCTTGGGGCTCTGCTCCTGCCTTCCTCTTGCCCCAGCAGGTACCGTGCAGTTGATGTGGGAACTGTGCTGTCTCTTGCTGACTGTCTCAAGCCTGCCCACATCTTTGTAGATTAAGTCTCTTTAGTTACTTACTTCAGTCTGTCTCCTACTAAATGCTACGAGATTTCCAAACCCAAAATGCTCCTGGAGCTCAAATAAGGAAGGAGTCATATCAGATAAGATTTTAAAAAGGGATCTGTGTACAAGATGTACTGGGTATGGGCTTGGAAGAATGGCTAGAATTTGATAAGCAATGGAAGGCACATCATTAGTACCTCCTATGAGGGATTCGAACTTTCTACACATCAGCTGTCCTTACACTGCTCTAAACACTAGAGAGTGACTAAAGGAAGACTTCAATCTTCACTCATGTCTTTCATAACATCATGAGATTATCACTCTTTTGAGGGTCCTATTCATGGATTGTTTTATTTTTAAAGATTTTCCTTTTTTACTTTTATTTATTTATTTGAGAGAGAGAGAGAGAAAGGCAGAGACAGAGAGAGAGAGAGGGAGAGAGGGACAGAGAGAGAATGGGTGTGCCAGGGCCTCC
The DNA here is from genome assembly GCA_036346955.1 of Dipus sagitta. NCBI lineage: Eukaryota > Metazoa > Chordata > Mammalia > Rodentia > Dipodidae > Dipus > Dipus sagitta. The sequence goes on along the minus strand of CM070793.1, from coordinate 24,844,289 downwards.
AGCCACTGCAAAGGAACTCCAGACACATGCGCTCCCTTGTGCATCTGGCTTACATGGGTCCTGGGGGAGTTGAGCCTGGGTCCCTTGGCTTTGCAGGCAAATGCCCTAACTGCTAAGCCATCTCTCCAGCCCAAGGATTGTTTTATTTTAAATCTTACAAAATTTGATTGTGGTAGAATTCCACCTGTTAAGCTAACTGTAGGCAAAAGTTATGTGTGAACTATTTTGAGTATTTCCCTGCAAAGTCATCTCTGTCAGACCCAATAAACAGAAGCAAGGATTATGTGTGCCAACAGACGCAGAAACATCATAAGAAGCATTTTAAAGTCATGGAGACAAGGAACTCTCAAAGCAATAAGAAAGCACAAAAACCACTTTCGACTCCAAATTTACAACCAGGTTTTAATCCTACTTTAATCACTGTGTGGGCATATAATGGAACCTGAGTTTAGTATTTCTCTTCCTCAAAAGGAAGTCCTGAAGATTAAAAAACTGATTTATATCAACAGATGTTAATTTCTCAAAATAAAAACATAAAATATAAGTATTTCATAATTCATAAAGGAGGCGGAACCCTGCATCAAACATCTACCAGGAGTCAAGCTTTTCACATAGATGATGTGTTTTACAGATTATTATAAAACCGGGGCTTAAAGAAAAACAGTAATCTGCCCAAGGGCACATGGCGGCAGGGTATGGCTCCCACGCTGATCCTGCAGCTCCTCGCCGCCGCCATGCTGATACTTCCTCTGAATGCAGGGAGACGGCCAGGGCACAGGGGCACCTGCATGGACACAATTTCCAGGGCAAGTGCTTTCTACCTAACTTTGGGTTAAACAGAGAGTTGTCAACTCTCACTACTGAAACTTCCTCAAAATTACTGGTGCACTTTCCTGCCCTAACTTTCACTCATATTCTTCCCAGAAGACTATATTAACAAACACAAAAGCATGGTACTTTTTTGATTTTTTGAGGTAGGGTCTCACTCTAACCCAGGCTGACCTGAATTCACTATGTAGTCTCAGGGTGGCCTCGAAACCCATGGCAATCCTCCTACCTCTGCTCCCCAAGTGCTGGGATTAAAGGCGTGCGCCACCACGCTTGGTGAAATCATGGTACTCCTAAACTACGCCCAGAACATGTTTTACAGGAGAAGAAACATTTATATAAAATTATATTGCTGGGGCTGGAGAGATGGCTTAGCAGTTAAGCGCTTGCCTATGAAGCCTAAGGACCCCAGTTCGAGGTTCGATTCTCCAGTACCCACGTAAGACAGATGCACAAGGTGGCATATGCATCTGGAGTTCGTTTGCAGTGGCTGGAGGCCCTGATGCACCCATTCTCTCTCTCTCTCTCTCTCTGCCTTTATCTCTCTCTGTCTGTCACTCTCGAACAAATAAATAAAAATAAATAAAATGACATTTCTAAAACTGTTAACTGACAGAGCAAGGAATCGTCCACTACATTCTATCAGTGTTTCCGGGTTCTTACAATATAGGTAACCTAAATTCATTACAAGTATAAAGGTAGTTGGAGACAGATGAGTTACATCTTAATCCTAGAGCTAAGTCTAGAGCATTCAAGTGGCAAATCCTGGATTGCCTGTTGTGTTGTATTCACTGTCTCCTAGAAGAGACATTTCTGTAAAAGTCTCTTCACTGAGCGCGTCACTCATTTCTTCATCTATAACACAGGATTCATTACAGTTCTGACCTGTAAGAGTACTTTGAAAGCCAAAGGGTTTTTTTGTTGTTGTTTTTTGTTTTTCGAGGTAGGGTCTCACTCTGGCCCTGGCTGACCTGGAATTCACTATGTAGTTTCAGGGTGTAAAAGCCAAAGTCTTAAACTAACTCTTCTCTGAAATTTTATTTCTTTAGGGTCTACATGAGGGTGGGAACCCTAACCCGATTTTATAAGCCTCCACACTTCTTTCTTACACACACACACACACCACCACCACCACCAGCAGCCCCAGCACACCAGTATTTGGGGCTTTGGAAAGTTGTTTTGACTTTTGTCCACAAAAAGGCTAGCTTTAAAGCAAAGATATACCTAAAGCATTTGCCACATGTTTAAACTACAAACCAAAGCTGACTTTTTTTTTTTTTGGTTTTCCAAGGTAGGGTCTCACTCTAGCCCAGGCTGACCTGGAATTCACTATGGAGTCTCAGGGTGGCCTCGAACTCACGGCAATCCTCCTACTTCTGCCTCCCGAGTGCTGGGATTAAAGGCGTGCGCCACCACGCACGGCTTCTAAAGCTGACTTTTTCTGTACATTCATGGGCACACGCCTACCTGAAGTTAATAACTTAGGTTTGAATTCTCTCTGACTTAGCAAGGTCTTGTGAAAATGTGGTTCGGTGTAGAATACCAGGAAAAAACTTAGTAAACGGTGAAGTGTTGGGCATTTGACTTCCACTCCCATCGTCTCTCTCTTCCTCTTCTGACCTTTGCAAAAATGCCTTGAGTATCTCTCTTGCCTTCTACTGCTCCCAAGAGTTTGGCACAACAATCTCTAAACAATGGCCCCAGTTCCAAAACAAGGACAGTTCAACTTATCGCTACCCAGCCTTCTACCTAGTATGCTATTCCGGATATCCTAGCATTGGGAAATTCACTCCAGTTTCACAGTAGTAATTACAGCATCATGGGAAATAAGAAGAGAGAAAAGAAAAGAAGAGAGGTCAAGGCCAGATGGCAATCTCATCTAGTAACTCAGAGCTAGACAAATCAAATGTATTTGATCTACTATTCTTTGTTTCACTTTGGTATTTGCTATGGAGTCTTAAAACCCTACCACATCAGCAACTAATAAAGAACACAATTAATCCAATGATATCTGATCTCTCCCAGGCTGCCAGATCTGCCCTCTTTGGCACGACTCTCCCTTAGTGCAATTCCTTCCTCAAAACCTCTCTCCATACATTCCTTTAATTATATCCATCTATGAAACATTATCCTAGAAATCAAGCCGCTTGGAATGCAGGGCCTAGTAGAGGGAGACATCAGAGCAAGGACCAGATACTTCCTAGCTTAAAGGCGCACCACATAACCTCATGGACATTAGATTTTTGTTGTTGTTGTTTTTACATTTTTTTAACCTTTCTTTTTTTTTTTATTTATTTGAGAGAGAAGAGAGACAGGAAGAGGCAGATAGAGAGAGTGAGGATGGGAACACCAGGGCGTCCAGCCACTGCAAACGAACTCCAGATGCATGTGACCCCTTGTGCATCTGGCTTACGTGGGTCCTGGGGAATTGAACCCGGGTCCTTAGGCTTCGCAGGCAAACGCCTTAACTGCTAAGCCATTTCCCCAGCCCTCTTTTTTTTTACATTTTTATTTAAACTTAAGTTCTACTAAAGAATACTGTAGGATTCTCCGTAAAGATTAACCAATCCCGTCATCTAAAGCAAGATCTGCTCCTGCTCCTTCCCTGGCATCAGCCTTGCAGTCCAAACCATGCAGCTTTCTCAGCACCTTGGTGACAGGCTCCTTCTTATGCTACACACATGCCAAGGATGTCTACCCCTCGAAGTCCACAAATGTAGTTAAAAGGCTAAATTTAGCTGGGCGTGGTGCGCACGCCTTTAATCCCAGCACTCGGGAGGCAGAGGTAGGAGGATCGCCGTGAGTTCGAGGCCACCCTGAGACTCCATAGTGAATTCCAGGTCAGCCTGGGCTAGAGTGAAACCCTACCTCGAAAAACCAAAAAAAAAATATATATATATATATATTATTTATTTATTTATTTATTTGAGAGAAAGAGGCAGAGAGGGAGAGAAAAAGAGAGAGAGAGTGAGTGAGTATGGGTGCACCAGGGTCTCCATCCACTGCAAACGAACTTCAAGATGTGTGCGCCCCCTTGTGCATCTGGCTTACGTGGGTCCTGGAGAATCGAACCGGGATTCTTTGACTTTGCAGGCAAATGCCTTAACCACTAAGCCATCTCTCCAGCCCCAAACGACTGCTTTTATAATTTCCTAAACTTTCAAAACATTGTTAACTGGCACACACCAAATTAACATACTAACATATTATAATTTTTCACTACCTGACTTTTGTCTTTTTCTTGTTGAGTCACACTATATGACTACAACCAAGTCTTTCTCTCAGTTTGCATCTCATTGTTTACACAAGGCAACAATTTTGTTTTGATTAACTTTAAAATGGCTAAATGACTCTATCTAATTGTACCACATGAGCTTACAATTATTCCAAGAACATTAATTTTTTAGAGGGCCAATTCTTTGGTACTTTACAGAAATAATTTCCTATCACTATGAAACGCATGGCTTGTGTAGTATTACAATATTCTTCAGCCTTGCTTAGAACAGAGAAAACAACTCAACTATAAAATTGGATATACAAATTTGAGTAGTTCCTAAAGAATAAAAGTAGTCCAAAATATCAAAACAAGACCTTTAGCTAATAAAGTAAAAAAAAAAAAAATTAAGTGATCCATCTTCCCTTGATTCTTCTGCTTATTTTAGTTCCAAAAGGAACTTTCTCTGAATTGCTGAGATGTTTAAGTTTATTAATAGCAAATCACTTTTAAAAGTTATGATCGCCAGGTGTGGTGACACACACCTTTAATCCCAGCAGAGGCAGGAGGATCACTGTGAGTTTGAGGCCACCCTGAGATGACATAGTGAATTCCAGCCTGGGCTAGAGTGAGACCCTACCTTGAAAAAACAACAAAAAATTATGATCCTTTATATAAATTCAAAGGTATTAGCATGCCAAAATATTATATTGCATCACAGTAGGGAGGAGGACAACTATGGCAGGGAATGAGAATTCAGATTATCCCCACCTCCCTAAAAGAAATGAAACGATATAAGCCTCTATTCTCCCTTGCTTTCCTCATCAGCAAGAAAATATTTCCACAGACACCATCCTGCACTTGCCAATACATGAGACATAACCTATTTGAGTCAGAGGTGTAACACACCCATATACTACACTTCAGTTTAGAAGAGTGAGCATCCTCCACAGGACTGAGAAGAACAAGCCTTGGGTCCTGATGAACTTATTAATAAACCGAGCATTCTGTGAATCACATGGGTAATTTCACTTGACACACTATTAGCATGACGCACACCCAGCTGTTGTTGAGGACACGTGGGAGATAGCCGCTTCTCTACTAACCGAAGGTAAGAAAGAAATTCAGAGTTGAACCAGGGCAGAATTGCTTAACTCTTTCCACATACTTCAAGTGTGTTTTATTTTAAACAGTGAAGGGGCACAGAAGTGAGTATGCCAGTGTTGGGCTCAGAAGTCATCTCCAGCCTGCAGGTTATGAGCAGCAGAAGTCTGAACACGAAGGAATTCCATATGATAAATGAAATCCCTAAAGACATCAATAACAGCCAAAGAAAGCCAATCTGAGGACAGTGAATCAGGATCCCTTCTCAAGTGCACACACTTGCACATCAAATACACTAGAAATAATAATGCTTGAGTGAATTTTCCCAAGGCAATTACCTTCGGCCTGGGGCTAGACCCATTATCTAACCATACTCCATCAACAACTTCCATTCAAGACAAAATACTCCCAAACTTTCCTTGCTGAAGAAAAATGGCGCTGCTCCCGCCCCCCCCCCCCATCCAAATACAGTTTATTTCTCGGTCACCCTGAGGCCCTTTAAACCATCAACTCGACCAGCCTCCTTTAAAGTGCAAGCCTTCCCTAGACGTCCAAACGCTTCCCTGGAGGTGGGTTGAGGGGACAGGGGCTGCTGGCACAGCGCTGCCGCAACTTTCTCGCTAGAAACCTTGGCATCGTGATGAGCTCACTTTTGACTTTTATTTTATTTTATTTTTGTTCATAACCTCTTCTCCGGCCAAACTGTTGCCTTTCCAGCCACACTTCAACGCAAACTGTCCTCAAGCGCTGGAGTGTTTGAAGAGCCGTCCACGCCGGGTCCTGGGCACTCGGCGCGCCCTGACCATCCTCATCCTCTCGGGCAGTCGTGGCCAGCGCCTCTACCTGGCAGCCTCGGCGCTCCTCCCCGGGCCCCATGCCCGCCGGGGGGCTCGCGGGGCAGGGACACCCGCGCGCACGTCTGTCCCCAGCGCCACCGCCCGCGCCCACCCCCGCCCGGACGCGATGTGGGTGGCTGGGGGGTGGGCACGCCGGGCACCGAGGCAGGCAGCCGGCGCGAGCGGTCGAGGGGGACAATGCCAGCCTGTCGCCATCCCCCCCACCACCTCGCCCGCCGTCCTTCCTGCCAGGCGACGGGCAGAGTGACAGCGGCCCCAGCCCCCATCCGCCTCCCCAGCCGTGTACCGCGGGGCCGGTTAGGGGGGACGGGCCGGGCGCGATGCCCGGGACCCTGCGCTCCGGGTACCTGGTCGATGGGCAGTTGCACGGCGTTGCTAAGCGGCTGCAGCAGGGTGGAGCCTGTGGTGCTGGTGGTGGCCATGGCCGGGCCTCGGCGTGGCATCGATCGCTCGATCGCTCCACTGCCCGCTCGCCGCTCTCGCCACGATGGGGAGCGACGCCGCCGCCGCCGCCGACGACGACGATAGGGATGCAGCGGCGCGCCCGCCCCTGGGCCGCCCGCGGTCGGTCGGAGAGAGCCGCGCGGGGAGGGGCCGGGGGCGGAACCCGTCCTCGCCACGCCCACCCAGCCCTCGCCACGCCCGCCCGCCCGCACGCAGCCGCGCGGCGCCCCCGCCGCATCCCCCTCCCGCTCCGGACTTCCAGCAGCTTCCAGCGCCCCCTCCCCACCTTGCGCGCTCTCGCGCCAGACATCCTTCCGCCATCCAATCACCGCGCGGCGCCCCGGCGGCTGCAGCCAATCAGAGATCGCCGACCGTGCCACGCCCCCTTCTCCGCGCCCGAGGACCTGCGCGCTCCGGGGAGGGGGAGCCGAGGCGCCGCGTTCGTCCCGATCGGGGGGCGGCGGTGGGCGTGTTTGCCTCCGCCTCATCCTCGTTTCCTTTCTCTGCAGGCTTGGGCGACGCCTCCAAATCGCCGAGACGGTGGACAACAAAGGGGCTCCGGGTGGCGGCCAGACAAAGAGGGAATGTTAGGGATGCGGCCGATCCCGCGACACACGGCGAGGGGGGAAGTTGGGAACAAAGCTTGGGAACGCGAGGGCAGCGGTGCAAAAAGAAAAAAAAAATTAAAAATAAAAGTGGCTTAGCTAAAAAGTGCCTTTTGTCTCCTAGACTGGTGCGAAAGCCCAAAGTTGAGGAAATGGCAATGGTGTGACCTGCTCCTCACCTGGGCCTTGCAGGAGGCGAGGTCCGGCAGTGGGCTGGGAGGGAAACCGTCCCGTTGGGCAGGGTTCAAGTTGAATTCTTTGGTAGCCAGCTGCCCACGTTCAAGGTCCCGCCTCCTAAAGGACAGGCTGCTGTGCCTGGCAGCATCATGCACCACAGGAGCAGCTCTCCTCAGACGCGAGTTCGCCTCCAGCGAGGTTAGTTTGCGTGTGTGTCACACGTGCATATGTTCATCCTCACCCTCAACTTGATGAAAGTGAGACATTAGAGCTGGGAAATGCCAGTACCGACTTCTCAGAAGCTTAGGGATTTGAAATTTGGGGTAGAAAGAATATGGATAATAAGACACTGCTTTAAAAGGCTAGACTGGGGCTGGAGGGGTGGCTTAGCAGTTAAGGAGCTAGCCTGCAAAGCCTATGGACCCAGGTTCGATTCCCCAGGACCCACGTAAGCCGGATGCATTAGGTGGCACATGCATCTGGAGTTAATTTGCAGTGGCTGGAGGCCCTGGCATGTCCATTCTGTCTCTCTCATAAATAAATTAATTAAAATTTATCTGAGAGCGACAGACACAGAGAGAAAGAGGCAGAGAAAGAGAGAGAGAATGGGCGCATCAGGGCCTGCAGCCACTGTAGACGAACTCCAGATACATGCACCACCTTGTGCATCTACCTTACGTGGGTACTGGGGAATTGAGCCTCGGACTGGGGCCCTTAGGCTTCACAGGCCGGTGCTTAACCGCTAAGCCATCTCTCCACCCACCCCCCCCCAATTTTTTTTAAACAGGTAGATACTTGGCCTCTACCATAACCTTATGAGCTGGGTCCTGTAACCACCTGCAACCTAGGAAGGAAATTAGACTACAGAAAAATTACATAACTTGACCAAGAGCTAAATACCAGTGAGAGAAATAGAATCCAAGTAATCTAGCAGCAGGCCTGACCTCTTCAACACAAGACCCCATTTCTCCGTAGCACACCCACTGCAGAGTATCTTGTCACCTATGAGACACCACTTTCTGGAGGACCGGTAGTCTTCAATAGTAAGAGTACAGTGCTTCAGTGAGTCCATCTGTGGACTTAGCTGTCTCTGAAAAGGAGAGAATTGAATTGGTCAGGACACTTCTTTCCTACCTAACATGCTCAGGGTGGTCAACTTAATCTTAGCTTGGCAGCTTTTTTAGCCCACAATGAAGACAGGAGAGAAAGACCAATTTAAAAATGAAATCTCATTTTCCCTGAGGCAATGTTCCAATGAGAGCTGTGACCAAATAGAAGGCAAACTTGTTCAATAAGCTGCTCATTAAAATATCCTAAAAATCTGGACCTGTCTATTAATACAATCTTGGAGGGAGAGACCACTATTTTCCTCTCTTCTCCACTTTAGGGAAGTGTACAGGTGGCTGAACATATGAACTGACGGAAAAATTAAAATACCATTTTAAAAGCTTAAAAGGTGGGTGTTGGAAAACTATTGCAACCTAAAGTAGGCAGCACAAAGATGTAACTCCAGAGCGAGAACAAATAATACCAAAAGGAGTTTCCTTAGACTAATATTTTTTTAATTTTGGAAGAACAGGACAGTCTCTTGAGAGAGGTTCTGTTATCAGAGTCCTGAGCCAGAGACCGTCTCAGTCCAGTGAAAGCTGACAAAAGTAATTGAAGATAGGAAAAGATGTTGATGAAAACGGTCGCTTTGGAGACAGAAAGTAAGCATTTCAGCCCATCTGTGGTGAGCAATAGGAAAACTTAGGAAAGGGAGAGAGGTGTGCCCAATCAAGGAGCCTCGGTCAGACTTGGTCAGGTCTGGTTGACCATTCTGCATAAAGGTTCCTAGAGAACTCCTTATTGCTCAAGGGGCTAGCCACGGTCTCTGAGATGGTGGCTTCTGCTTCAGGGTGACCTCATCATGGGTGAACTGTCTTTCTAGGCTCTGTTCCTGGAATGCAAGATGACTACACAGGTTCAGGACAGTGACTGGAGATTTTTGGGCACCTTCTGGTGGGAGGTTCTGGAGCAAAGCACTGTTAGGCGCTAACAGTAAGATACCCTGTCTTGGTGCCTTCAGCCTTGAAGGGAGGTGAGGTAGGTTACCACCAGTTTTCAAATGTGCATTCCTTTGAATGATTAACCTGCTTACTGGTAGAGTTAGGCAGGAAATCTGACCCAAATTAAAGGAGTCGGATACAAAATGAAGGTAGGGGTGCTAGGCTTTTGTCCTGTCTTTGGTTCCCTTGGGGGTCCAACTGATAAGTCAGTGCTTTTAAGCAAAAGCAGTTTCTAGGTACCTGTTAAAACTCTGTGAAATTATTTACTTTGGTATCTAGAAAGGGAAAGACTGTTAGCCCCCTGGGAATTTTTAGTTGTGTAAGAGCATAGGCCATAGATAAGATATCCTGGAGTAACTACTAATAGCTTAAATTTTGGAGTCAGACAAGTCTAGGTTTTTAATTTAATTTAATTGCAAGCAGAGAGAGAGAGAGATGAGACAGAGAGAGAATGGGCATGCCAGGGCCTCTAGCCACTGCAAATAAACTCCAGATGCATGTGCCCCCCTGTGCATCTGGCTTACATGGGTACTGGAGAATCTAATCTGAGTCCTTTGGCTTTGCAGGTAAGCGCCTTAACCGCTAGGCCATCTCTCCAGCACAGGTCTAGGTTTTATACCATCTCCACCATTTATTGGTAAGGTACTGAATCTTTCTAAACCTTACTTTCCTTATAACGTAAAAAGGAGCACAATGACACCAACTCTGTGGGTTAGAAAAGCATGCCTGTATGAAAAGGTCAGGACATGGTAAAGCTTGAGAAAGAAATACTAAAGGATTTACTAAAGAAATAAAAACAACTGGAAATATAGCGAGAGACAGGAAAAGATATAAGGAATTGGCTTGAGGTGATGAGGCTGAGAAGTATTGTGTTTCCTATCAGTAAGGCTGGAGGGAGACCCAGGAAGGCAAGTGGTAGAGCTGCACTCCATGCCCACATGCCTGAGAATCAAAGAAGCTACATAGTGCAAGTCAGTCAGAACACAAAAGCCAGCAACATCAATGTCTCAGGAACTGAGGCAGTGGATGTCCCAACTTGAGCAGCCCTCTCTCTGCCATTGAGTTCTTTTCAGCCCAGATGATGGCCACCCATAGTGAAGAGTGCACTTTTCTTTTCACACTCTTACCAGGTCAAATGCTAATCTCTTCTAGAAACATCCCCACAAAGCCTAACCAAAAATGATGTTTTATTATCTGGGCCTCTTGTCAGTCCAGTCAGGTTGGCATATTAAATTAACCATGCAAAAGATTTAATGTACAGTTGGTTTTTCTCTTATAAAAATATTACATCTCAGGGTTGGGGAGATAGCTCAGTTGGCAAAGTGCTTGCCATGCAAGCATTGGAACCCAAGTTTAACCCACGTATGCAAAAGAGCTGGGCATGGTGGCACATGCCTGTAGTCCCTGTGCTGGGGAAATGGAGACAGATGATCCCTGGAGCTTGTTGGCCTGTCAATCTAACCTCCTTGGCAGACTCTGGCACAGTGAAAGACTGCCTCATCATCAAAAGTGGGCAGTGCCTGGGGAGTAAAACCCGAGGTGGTCCTCTGGGCTCCACATTCACATGCACAACTAGATTTAGCTGCTTCACAATATATACATATAGCATAGCATCAGCTGGTATACTGTAAATATGTAGTTTTTCAGCTATGCCTTAAATTTGAAAATACTACATCTTTATGGGGGGTTTTTTGGTTTGGGGAATTTTTTAGGAGGCAAGCTTGAGGCATGGTCTCACTCTTCCCCAAGATGGCCTGGAACTCACTAATGTAGCCTAAGCTGGCCTCAAACTCATGGCCATCCTCCTACCTTAGCTTCCAAGTGTGGGGATTATAGGCATGAACCACCATACTCAGCTACATCTTTATGTTTGTTCTTAATATTTTTTTATTTATGTGAGAGAGAAAGAGGCAGAGAGAGAGAAAGAGAATGGGCATGCCAGAGCCTCTGCCTACTGCAAATGAATTCCAGACACATGTGCCACCTTGTACATCTGGCCTGCTTTGGTCCTGGCAATCAAATCTGGGTTCTTTAGTTTTACAGGCAAGCACCTTAACTGCTAAGCCATCACTCCAGCCTGTCTTTTTGTTTTTAATAAAGAAACTGAGACCCACATCTTAAGTTAACAACTCGATGAGATTATAAACTGGATAGGCCTCTTGCCCAGTATCTGCTAACTAGCCAGGAACTCTTAAATGGGAATAAAGGAGAAAGAAATTAATTATGTATAATTACTGTGATGCCTCGGATAACATCTAACAACCCGCGAAAGGTTCCCATGTTCTTAATTCTTAAAAACATTAATTTAGTACTTACTCTGTTCAAAATACTAGTAGGATGCTGTCAAGAATAAATGATGTTTATGGGCAAAGAAAGAAAGAATGTGAACACAACAGTAAAGTATTAGAAGCACCAAGTAATGGTCATTTATTTTTATTTTTATTTATTTATTTGAGAGTGACAGACAGAGAGAGAAAGAGGCAGATAGATAGAGAATGGGCGCGCCAGGGCCTCCAGCCACTGCAAACGAACTCCAGACACATGCACCCCCTTGGGCATCTGGTTTATGTGGGTCCTGGGGAATCAAGCCTTGAACCGGGATCCTTAGGCTTCACAGGCAAGCGCTTAACCGCTAAGCCATCTCTCCAGCCCAAGGTTATTTTTTTTTTAATGTTAAAAATAAGCTACAGGTCGTGGGAAATGGCTCAGTGGGCGACAGCACTTTCCACACGAGCGTGAGAGCCTGAGATAGCCTGAGCTCAATCGCTAGCCCCCATGTAAAAAGCCAGGCACGGCTACAGAGACCTGGAACCCTAGTCCTGTGGGAGATGGGGATAGGAGACTTATTGGGGCTCCACAGGTTAGTCAATCTAACAAAACAAATGATCAATAAAAACAGCAGGTCCGGGATCAGTGAGAGACACTGCGTGTGGAAGACTGAAAGAGGAGGACACCCAGCATTCTCCTCTGGCCTCTGTACATGTACATGGGCGTGTGTCTGCCCACACGCACGTGCAAGCACTACACATATACACCAAATTTTATTTATTTTAATTTTTATTTTTAGTTATTTTTGGTTTTTTGAGGTAGGGTCTCACCCTAGCCCAGGCTGACCTGGAATTCACTATGTAGTCTCAAGGTGGCCTTGAACTCACAGCAATCCTCCTACCACTGCCTCCCTAGTGCTGGAATCAAAGGCGTGTGCCACCATACCTGGCTCCAAATTTTATTTTTTTTTAAAGATACTGTTTCTGTAGAACAGAGAAACTTGGTTGAAGTCAAAAGGCCTGAATTATTTGAGTTTTGTTTTGTTTTTCTAGGTAGGGTCTCACTCTAGCTCAGGCTGACCTGGAATCCACTATGTAGTCTCAGGGTGGCCTTGAACTTACGGTGATCCTCCTACCGCTGCCTCCCAAGTGCTGGATTAAAGGCGTACACCACCATGCCCGACAAAAGACCTGAATTGTAATTGTGAATTTTATACTGAATGCCTGTGAATTTTAGAAATCTGCTTGATTTCATTATGCCCTCATTTCCCCATTGTTACGTTAGATAGTAACTTCACAAAGAGTGAAGAGTGACTATGGCATGAAGCTAGTAAGAGGGACTATTGTTAAAGATGATAGTGACTCTGGTCCAGGCTGACCTGGAATTCACGCTGGAGTCTCAGGTGGCCTTGACCTCACAGCGATCCTCTTACCTCTGCCTCCCCCAAGTGCTGGGATTAAAGGTGTGCGCCACCACGCCTGGCTAACAAAGGTTTTAATATAGTCAGCACACGTCAAGAGTTAACTACCTTCAACCAAAGTATGAGCACACTGAATAGTGGTCATGGGTGACAAGATGGCATGTGGCTGAGCCCTTGTGTGACTCTCATTCTCACCTCTGAAAATGGCTATGTTAATTAAAGGTTGCCACAATGAAATGCTCCCTTCTCAACTTATATTTAACTGGAATAAACCACTCAAAAGAAATGAATAATCTGCCAAACAACTTTTGTTTTTGTAAGAAATGGCATGTGTCATGAAATCAGAGCTCTTGGGCAATCATTTAGCCAATTTTATATCCTTTGATCCTGAAATCACTTAGAGATGAAGAACATTGAACTATACACATTACAATAAGGCCAGCCAGCTGGTTGGCACTCTTTTATGCTCACAAGGTAACCTTTAAGCTAAGACCAAACACTGAAACTGAGAAAGTCAATTTCCAAGTCCCGATATATCACAATTAGGAAATCACAAGAAAACAAACAAGAGGCTGTCAGACCCAGTCCATGTCCTGGCCTTCCTATTTTCTGACCCTGCTAGTCATGAGGTCCATGACAATATACAAATAACTTATGTTTCATTGCCTACATGTGAAGAGTATAGAAAACTGGGTCATTTCAGTGACCCCCCTGTTTCACTAAGTTACATGATTCCCAAGAATTTCTGGAGCTTACTCTGCCTCCATGAGCCTAACATTCAACTTTGGTTTGTTTGGCTAAAGGATGCAAATAAAATTTAATATGATTCATCAATTCAGGAAATAATATTGCTATTCAGTTGTTCCACGTGTTTGAGAACTGCTACTCTATTATTTTTCTAACCAACCTTTCTCCTTTGACATGTATTATTTTTCAGTGATCTGTGAAGATATCTATTTTAAATCTCTATATTTTGGGAAAATTGTATTTTCCTTTCAGATTTGGAGGGGTTTCACCTTTATATGCATGAGTCAAATCTCTTAAAATAATATTCCCAGCCAGGCTCAGTGGCTCACATCTGTAAACCCAGCACTTGGGAAACTGAGGCAGGAAGATTGCTATGAATTCCTTGGCTACATAGTGAGTTCCAGACCATATAAATAAACCTCCTTTGGGGGATGTGGAGATGGCTCAATTAAGAGCACTTGCTGTGTAAGCCTAACAACTGGAACTTGGATCCCCAGGACCCATGTAAAGCCAAATGGGCAGTAACGTATTTGTCCATAGTCTCAATGCTCTTTGACAATGGGAGGCAGGGTGAAGAGAAGTCTAGTCTGGCCTTTACAGTAGAAAAAAAAAAAGAGAGAGAGAGAGAGAGAGAAACCATCTCAAACAAGGTGTAAGTCAAGAACCAGGACCCCAAGGTTGTTCTCTGACATCCACATGTGTGCACACATACACATGTACACATCATACATGCACATACACAACCATTTCTTAAATCCCTTTTGTGCTTTTTACAGGGTAAATATGTAGTCGGTAACCCCTGACCATTAGGTAGAGAAACAGAACGTATAAACTCTCTCATGCTTCCATATGTCTACATAATAGTGTTTGCATCCAAGTTATGAAACAGCCATAAACCATTATAACCACCCAGGTTTTATCATAATCACCACCTCACTGTCACCACCTACAGCATTTATTACATCAGCTCGAGACTCTTCCCTGGGTAAGAAGGCCTCATTTTTCTCAGTTTTGCCTAATACTTCAAGTTTTTTCTGTGTATCTGCAATTTCAAGAAGAGTTCCCTTGCTGAGACATGTTGACATATCACGGCTCTTCTAAATAGTCTGTCTTACTCCTGGCGAAGGAGGTCCACTCACCACCCCCCTTGTTGCCAGCCCTGTTGTGCTCTCTATAATGTCCCAGAAGCCTGTCACTGTCAGCTGATTTCTCTGAATATGGCTGAACCTCTCAAACAGCATGCTTTCTATTAAGCATTCTCTGCTTAAAGCCTTATCCCTTCACTGCCAGCGGGTTTGACTCCTCCAGAGAAGAGTTAGGAACAAGAGCCATCTCCGCTCATAAAGTCTACGGTTACCACATCTAACCTAGTTCTCTTGCCAAAGGGCTTGCTCCCCATGACAGGTGACTCTTCAAGTACATGAGGTTCATGCTAAAGAATGTCCTTATCATCAGATAAGACCAGGTTTCGATTGCATCAAATTATCTTTTAATTCATTTTCCATTTGAAAGCAGATATGAGTCCTTCCTACTTGGATTTTTGTATGTAAGGTCTGATCTAGACCTTAAAACATTATATATCACAAGGCAGCTAACCCTAAAAATAAGTAGTGGAAGAGATGCCAAGCGTTCCCAGGACACTTCAACTATTGTATTGGTTTTTTTTTTTTTTTACCATTTTTTCTTTATTAGTTATGTACATACTCAGTATGTAAACAGCACATGTTGCTACTATCCTTACCCTCATCCCTGTCCTCCCCCCTCTGAAGGGACCCTCCTCCTTGGGGATGCCCGTTATCCCCATGGGGTTGTGGGTTATGCATTATGGGGGTAGCCGTCAGTTATAGGGAAGAGGCAATGTCTCTGCATAATGTCCCAACTTATGGCTCTAACAATCTTTCCACTTCCTCTTCCGTGAATTTCTCTGAGCCATGTTGGGTTCATTTTAGGTCTACTTCAGTGATGAGGTCTTGGAGCCTCTGTGTCTCTGGATATCTGGTTTGGTAGGAGTTGAGTGTTCTCTGTGTCTGTCTCCTTCACCCTTGTACTGGTACCAGGTTCACCAAGAAAGCAGTGCTCTTGCTCATTTCCTAATTACTCTGTGGTTTCAGCTAGGGCCCTGGTGAGGTGCAATGGGCTGATTCTCTCCTCAGGTTCTGCGTCCATCTGAAAAAGAGAAGCAGATTCTCCAACAGAGAGTGAAGTCATCACTGGAGAAACGGGATAACCATTATTAGTTTAGAGATAATTTAATAGATGTAGGCCCTCTTGTAGCCCAAGATTGGCGGGAGCTTGATATTGGAGAGCAGGCTTGTTTTTTGGATATGACTCTGACTGGTTTCCCAGCTCCAGCTATGGGTTCCATTCCACTGAGCAGATCCATTAGCCAGTCCTAGAACAGTTGGTTACCCACCATGGCTGTGTGCCACTATTGCACTTGAGTGAGCATCATGTCATGTTGTTTGCTACTGAGTAGCTTAGACCGCAAGTTGCTTGGACACATGTTGGTCATTTCCCCCAGGAGCTCATGTAGCACCTTCTGGCACTAGACAAGCTAACTGTCTGGGGACTGGCTCTCTTCCAGATTCCAGCCAGACCTCTCCATGTTCCATACAGACAGCACATGGTGTCTTTGGCAGTAGGGTCTTACCATTAACCTTTGATGGGTAATCAAATGCCCTGACAGAGTCTGTCTTCTTTTGGGAAACCTTGTAGATCTCTGTAATCAATAGCTCATTGTGGATGTTAACTGCATCCTGGTACTAGGAGTTACAGGCCAGCACCAAGGGAAAAGAAGGAAGAAAAAGATAATATAAAAGAGAGGAGAGAGAGAAGAAAGAGAGAAGCAGAAGAAAATTAATATTAGTCCTCATTATACCCTCTCCAGGACCCTTTGATTCAGGTGTTCCCTTATTTTATTAAGATATTAAAGGACAGGATTATTTAGGCCTCACTAGATACAGCAGTTGGGTGCTAGAACCAGACTGCCTGAGTTTGAAGCCTGCTAATTACTTACTTGGTTTTGTACAGACTGATATACCTCCTTGGGCCTCAATGATATCATCTCTCAAATGGGAATCAGAATGATTTACTGTGCTAATTAAACAACCTAATACACAAAGAATTTAATGGTAACACTTGAAGCTCTCAATATATACTAGATGTTACCTCCTAACCATTTTCATTATAGAAACTACAGATCTTGCAGCATATAACACATTAGTACTTGTGCTAAATAACAGGTAGAAGTGTAGATTAACAACACATTGCTTTAGTCAGTTTATCTCTCTAAAATGGTTAGGAAAAAATTGTGATGATTATGACTCTGAATACAAAGAGGATAAATTAAATGGCTTAATAAAATTCTAATCTACTTCACCTTGAAAACACTTAGCAGAATTTTACATTTACAGAAATAAGTAGAATGACATCTAGTTTTAAATTCTTCCTTCTTAAATGCTGGGAAATATACTGTGGTAGGTGTGTGTGTGTGTGTGTGTGTGTGTGTGTGTGTGTGTTTAGTAGTCAGTATCTATTCTGATCTGTACAACCTACACAGTAGGAAAAGGATTTTAAAAATACAAAAAGCTGGGCATGGTGGTACATGCCTTAGTCCTAGCACTCCAGAGACAGATGGGAGGATTTGCTACAAGTTTGAGGCCAGTCTGATCTACACAGTGAATTTCAGGGCAACCAGAGCTACATGGTTATATATATATTTTAAATACTTTTTATTAACAACTTCCATGATTGTAGACAATATCCCATGGTAATGCCTTCCCTCCCCCCAGTTTCCCTTTTGAAACTCCAATCTCCATCATATCCCCTCCCCCCTCAATCAGTCTCTCTTTTATTTTAATGTCATCATCTTTTCCTCCTATTATGATGGTCTTGTGTAGGTAGTAGTATCAGGCACTGTGAGGTCATGAATATCTAGGCCATTTGGGGGGGCACATTGTAAGAAGTCCTACCTTTCCTTTGGCTGTTACATTCTTTCCACCACCTCTTCAGCAATGGACCCTGAGCCTTGGAAGGTGTGATAGAGATATTGCAGTGTTGAGCACTTGTGTCACTTCTTTCCAGCACCATGATGCCTTCTGAGTCATCCCAAGGTCACTGCCATCTGAAAAGAGAAGATTCTCTACCAAAAGTGAGAGTAGCATTAATATATGGGTATGAACATTAAGGGAAGTGCTTACTGGGCAGTTTGATGAGCATAGTATATACATTTAGCCAGACATCAGCAGATGTTACACCTCTAGGGCTCATGACTACCCCTGTATTAAGTTTTCAGTATCAGGGATGTATTCCCTCCCATGCAGCTGGCCTGCAGTCCAATTAGAGGGCAGTTGGTTTCCACCATGACAGACCTGCCACTATTGGACCTGTTGGCTCATTTGGCCTGGCTGGCCAAATATAAGGATTGCAGTGTCCACTGTTGAATATCTTCACTGGTGATTTCTCTCTCCCATTGAACTGCATGCAGAATGGCGTCTTCCAGCTTTCTGTCAGCTAGTCTACATGGAGGAGGTTATCAGCTCAGTTCCAGCAGGATTTCTCAGTGGCCTTGCAGCCCAAGTATGTGGAGTCTTCAGCAATAGGGTCTTACCATCTATTCCTGGTGGGAAACCAAAGGCCTCAGCAATGGCCTATAATGTTTCGGGGGCATCAGGGACCTCTCTGGCCAACAACTCACTGGAAGGTATTCATTGTTATATCTTGTCTCAACAACAACAACAAAGATAGTAATTTATATAAAGATTTAACAGGTAAGAACTAAGAAAAATCAACGTATACTTTGTGATTGGTAGTATTATATTTTAACACATTTAAAAAGTACTTTGATTTTGAAAATTGCAGGCACATTAGATAGCATTTCTGTAATAAAGAATACTGTCTCCAAATACACAAATATTTATCTTTTTTGGTTAGTATCCAGCTAGTAACCAATGAAATGACCCTATGTTATTCTAGGACAGGAGCCAGGAACTTAGCCTTATTTCATAAAGTGACTCTATTCCTCTTCATGTAAAATGTATTTAGCTACTGGTCCCTAGATACTTCTCTAAGAGAGCTTTTAAATTTACTCCCACTGGAGTTGCTTGAGTGTCATCAAGAAATAAATTAGAAGACAAATAAAATCAACTCAAGTATGTTTGATACAACCAACAAGGCAGTATGTCTCAGTATAGCACTGAGGACTATGTCAGAATCACCCAGGTTCCTTCCTGGTTTGGGGGAGGCATAAAGGACCAGAATTTCTAGAATTTCTAGGTCAGAACCCTAAAATCTGCATTTTTGCCAGTGTCCTTAGGTCATCCATAAGCACTCACTGATGTTAAAGAACAGTTATGTTAGCTTTACTAGCCCTTATCCTGCTAAGCCCCATTATAACTAAAAACAAAACAAAACAAAAAAGTGGAAATAATTCACAGGTGTTGATTCCAAAGCCAAAGCAAGTACTTTAATTAGATTTTCTTAAGTGTCTTTATAATTTACAAATGACTCCATAACCCTTTTCCTAGGTGAAAAATGTTAATTAAATTCACTAATATTGAGTTAGTAGTAATAACTATGGCAACAGTCCTAGGCATATTTTATTATTTAGATAAAATAAAAATCAGACACCCAGAATTGATTCTTGTTGACTCCTTTGTATTCCTCAGTAACAATAGTTTCATCCAAATATCAGAAACATGACAACTTTGAGGCACTGTGTTTGAGAACTAGCACAGGCTAGAGATACCATCCAAGTGATAGAACATTTGAACCATAAAGTGAATTAAGGAAGTAAAAGAAATCCCTGTGGTGCAGCGTTCAGTAGAAGAGTCTCATCCAGCATAAGACCCTGTTGTAGTCACCTTCTCACTGCCAGGATCAAGTGCCAGACAAAGGAGCAGCTGATGGGAGGAAAGTTTTTATTTTGGTTTACAGCCTTGAGGGGACACTCTGTGATGGCAGGGGAGCATGGCATGAGCAGAGGCTGGACATTGCTTCTTCCCCATCAGGTAGAAAACAGCATCAGGAGAGGGAGCCAAACTCTGGCAAGGGGAAGCTGGCTATAACACCCCTAAGCTCACCCCCAGAGACACACCTCCTCAAGCAAGGCCCCGCCTCCCAAATTCCTACCAGCTAGGGACCAAGCATTCACAACACAGGGGACATCTGATTCTAAGCACCATATTCTGCCCTGGACGCCCAAACTGATGACCAAACATAATATAAAATGCAATTCACTTAGTCCAACAAGTCCCTATGGTTTTTATCGACACTGTTCAAATATCCCCATAGTCCAAGGTCTCTTAACTGTGAGTCTGTAAAATCATGACATTAACACTGCAAAAAAAATGTCATTGTAAGGAAAAATTGAACCAATGCAAGACCTAATACAAACACAGAATGCAAGCATCTCACACAAACTACTGCTATCCTAGTCTGGAAAAAGCTGCCTCTTACCCTCATAAGCCAAGCCTACACAGTCCCTCGTTCTTTCTGCATTTAGGTCTTTCAACTCTGACCAAGATGGTCTATCACACTCTGCTTACAGCACTTCAAAGCATCTCTTAGTCCTTCCCCATTCCTCCCATAAATTAGATCCAAAAGGCTCAAACCTGCACATGCTTCTGGCAGCAATGACTTCACTTCTCTGGTACCAATTTTCCTATTGTAGTTACCTTTGTATTGCTGAGACAAAGCAGCTAATGGGAGGGAAGTTTTTATTTTGGTTTACAGTCACCATAGGAAGCTTCATGATGGCAAGGGAAAGCATGGCATGAGCAGAGGCTGGACATCACCTCTGCCACTACAGGGGGGAAACAGCAGCAGAAAAATGGCAAGGGGGAGTTGGCTCTGATGCCCCCAAGCCCACCCCTAACAATATACCCCCTCTATCAGGGATCTACCTCCCAAATTGCCATCAGCTGGGGACCAAGCATTCAGAACACATGAGTTTATGGGGGACATATAATTCAAACCACCACAGTCCCCTGAGTACTATGCATATATAAAATCTTTTTTCTTTTTTGAAAAAGTAATGATAGACAAACATTAGTAAGCGCATTCAGGAAGAAAATGAAACAAAGAAGCACAAGCACTTAAGAGAATGTACAACCGGGTAGGTGCTTATCTATTTTTATTTATTTATTTATTTATTTTCTTTTTGGTTTTTCGAGGTAGAGTCTCACTGTAGCCCAGGCTGACCTGGAATTCACTCTGTATTCTCAGGGTGGCCTCGAACTCACTGTGATCCTCCTACCTCTGCTTCCAAGTGCTGGGATTAAAGGTGTGTGCCACCATGCCCAGCATTGCTTTTGATTTTTGAATCACATTTCTAGTATACACATACAAGTTTTTATGATGAATAGTATGATAAGATATTAGCAAAAAAAGAGCTCCTTGTCTTACCTCTTCCTACTTCTGATTTCTGCTTCCCATCATTAACACTTCCAACTCATAAATTGTTTCTGTTGGTGAATCACTTCATTTCCCATTACTATAGCAACTACCTGAGGTGGGATAATTTGTAAAGAAAATAGGTTTGGTCTGAGCGGCTGGCTGGCATGGTGGTGTGTCCAACGAGGCCACTTCAGAGGCTCTGAGGAGAAGGTGCCAGATAGGTGCCAGGAGTCAGGATCTTCCATGAAAGCCAGCAGTGGCGCTGTTAATCCTGTTCTACTTCCAGAAGTGGCAGTGCCCACGGATCCAGGAAATCCGCAACACACCCCTGCAAGGTCTCACTCCAAGGAAGATTCCAGGTGCTCCAGATCACAGTCCGGGTCCAGAACTGAATCTAGGTGTAGATCCAGAAGTCCTTGGAGGCATTATACAAGATCAATATCTCCATCCTGCTCCCATAGACGATCCTTAGCAGATCTTATATTCCAGATGACTGCAGATGGCATAGCCGCAGTTATTCTCCCATGTCTACTGGAAGCCACTGTGTTGGGAACCGGGCAAATCCTGACCCCAGCTGTTGTCTTGGAGTGCTTGGGTTGTGCTTGTGCATCACAGAAAGAGTGGAGAAGTGTTCTCTAAATATGGTCTCCGGCTGCTAATGTGTCTAATGTATATGTCCAGCAGTCTAGACATTCAAGAGGATTTGCTTTTGTATATTTTGCAAACGTAGATGATGTCAAGGGAGCTAAAGAACTCTGCCAGTGGGGATGGAGCTTGATGGACGTAGAATTAAGAGTTGATTTCTCTACCCCAGCACCAGGAATCTACATGGGGAGACCTGCCTCTGGCTGCTCACGTCATCAGGATTATTATGATAGAGGGCATGTTCGAGGCTGTGATGATGGCTACCATAGCAGATCAAACGGAAGAAGAGGTGGTGGTGGTGGGTGAGCAGCTCAAGACCGGGGCAGATTTACGGAAGCCATCACCTTCGCCTTTCTCTGGTCGTGTCCCAAGTCTCACTCCTGTTTGTCTTGGCACTAGTAAAGCATGGGTTGAGGATTTTCTGAAACCTGCCATTGAGCTGGGATACTGTTTGTGGACAATATTTTTATTGTCTGCTGTCTAAAAGGTGACCAGTGCCTGGTGAAGTTAGGTGACTTTTACACCCTTTATGATGGCTACCTTTGGTGGAGTTGAAATGCAGTTTTCATTCTGTGTTTGTGTAGTTCGGTGCTTTGTTCAAAGTTAAGTGTTTTCAGAAAAGTATGGTTTGCATGTATTTTTTTTTTTTTACAATCTACATTTTGATGGCTGAGAAGTTTCTATTTTACAAAACTTCATTTAAAAAAAGATTCTCTCTACTGAGTCCAGGGTATTCTGAAAATTGAAGCCTGTGTTTAAAATGCTACCAAAATGGCAAAAAGCAACAATAAAGTTTGATTTTTTCTTTTTACTTTTATTTCTAAAAATAAAACAAAAGGAAAGAAAATAGGTTTGTTTTGCTCCCATATCTGGAAGTCCCAGAGCACGGGCTGTCTCTTCTTCGAGGTCCTCATGGCCCATAGCACCAGTGTGTTGAGAAGAGGCCACATGGTGAGACAGGAAGGCAGATGTTGAGGTGAGTGGGCAGTACAACCCTTCATTACAACTCATTCTCTTGGGAACTAACCAAGGTCTCATGAGAACTACATCAATTCCTTTCTAAGGGGAATGCTACCTGTATCCTAATTATCTCCCACTAGACCCAACCCTTGAAAGTTTCTGGGGTCATATTCAAGCTGTATAGAGGCCATCAAAAGTAGCCGGCATAGTGACACATGACTTTAATCTCAGCATTTGGGAGACAGAGGTAGGAGGATCGCCATGAATTCAAGGCCACCCTGAGACTGCATAGTGAATTCCAGGTCAGACTACAGTGAAACCCTACCTTGGAAAACAAAACAAAACAAAAAAGTAGTGTTGACCTCTGAATTTAAAATAAGATGTTCAGCCAGGTGTGGTGGTACATGCCTTTAATCCCAGCACTCGGGAGGCAGAGGTAGGAGGATTACTGTGAGTTCAAGGCCACCCTGAGAGTACAGAGTGAATTCCAGGTCAGCCTGGGCTAGAGTGAGACCCTACTTTGGAAAAAAGAAAAAAAAAAGATGTTTAGGCCTAGAAAGAGCTTAGCAGACAAGGCACTTGCCTGCAAAGCCTAAGGACCCAGGTTCGATTCCCCAGTACCCACATAAGCCGGTGGCACATGTGTTTGGAGTTCATTTGCAATGGCTGGAAGTCCTGGTATGGCCATTCTCTCTCTCTCTCTCTCTCTCTCCCTCTCTCTCTCTCTCTCTATCTATCTACCTCTTTCTTTCTCTCTCTCAAATAAATAAATGTATAAATATTAAAAAGCAACCACAATCTATTTAAAACAATAAGATGTTCATATTTTAAAGGCTTTTTATTTTGAACATTGGCAACCTTACTATAGATGAGAACACAGTTCCTTTTTCACTCTCGTCAGCCCTTCAACTACTTTGAGTTAAACAAATAATCAGTGTTTTCATTATTAGATTAAATTTCCATTCCTCTACAACTTTTTATCTTTCTTGGAGTTAAAAAAAATAGCTCTTTCTTCTTCATTTATTCCATTTTGTATGTAATGATCACTAACTCAAACTCATCTGCAAATCATCGCAGAACCCCAAAGTTTCTGTCCACATGGTCGTAAGCACTGGGCGCTCCGTTAGTTCTCTGTGTTCCTCAGTGTCCGGGCCTGTGCTGCTCCCTGCTCCATTCTGCAGCGGCTGTTCTTGGCCTGCAGAGCAAGCTGTCAGCCAAGCATTTTCCTTTGGGATCACAGATCTTTTTTTTTTTTTTTTTCTTTTCTTTTTTCTTCCCTTCACAACTCTCCTAACAAGACCAAACCTCTCCACAGTATCTGGTCTGTAGGAGTCCCTCAGCCAGTGCTGCCTGTTGTCTGACACCCATGCCTGTAGGGACCAGATGGTATGCGCTGTATCAACTGCAGTGAAAACTGGCTTTAGCTTAAGATGCGAGAGCTAAAACAAACTTGCCCTCTGAAAGTACAAAGCACTAGTACCCACAGAGGACAGACGCAGATAAACAGTACACCTGTGGAATTTAAATTTTCACAAGGGGGGGGGGCAACAAGTCAAAGCGTACCTTAAAAAGCCCACAGAAGAGCAATAATAAAACAGAAAAAAAACTGAGACACGCTGAACACAGATTCCCCAGAGAGCTGACAGCCCTGCGTGCGTGTTGTCATTGTTACACACCTCTCGTGTCTAGGCTGAGCGTGCTGGACGGCCCTCCATGCCTGCAGAACGTCTGCTTGCAGGGAGCCTGGCAGGAGAGCTTACTTCCCAGGGTCTACGGCAGAGGACAGCTGTTAGGAGACTAGGGGCGTGGCAGTGGAGGGCCCAGTCCACGGCCTCTGCCACAGCTGAGTAGAAATCGAAGTAGAAATGCCTTTCCACTTGGAATTTTGAAAGCATCACTGCATTTTGTCTGCTCGGGTGTGCGTGCTTGCCCGTGGGTGGCTGGGTGCACGCGTGTGCCCGTGGGGGTGGAGGACAGAGGCTGACAAGTACCTGAGTGTCTTCCTCAACTATTGTCTATCTGATAATCTGAGACAGGGTCTCCCATTGAACCTGGAGCTCACTCATTCAGCTAAACTAGCTGTCCAACAAGCCTTCGAGATTCCTCCACTTTCCATCACCCAGCACACATCACTACAACCAGCCTTTATGTGGCCGCTGGGATCCAAGCTCAGGTCTTTGTGCTTACACAGCAAGCACATGACCCTCTGAGCCATCTCCCAGTCCCATCCATTTTTCTCCCCCATATAAGTTTCAATGATGCTCTTAAGAAATTCCACTTTAGGGCTGGAGAGATGGCTTAGCAGTTAAGGCATTTGCCTACAAAGCCAAAGGACCTCAGTTTGATTCCCCAGGACCCACATAAGCCAGATGCACAAGGTGGCACATGCATCTGGAGTTCGTTTGCAGTGGCTGGAGGCCCTGGCATGCTCATTCTCTCCCAATGTTTCTATCTGCTTCTTTCTATCTCTGAAATCAATAGATAAAAATAAAACATTTGGCCGGGTGTGGTGGCGCACGCCTTTAATCCCAGCACTCAGGAGGCAGAGGTGGTAGGATCGCATGAGTTCAAGGCCACCCTGAGACTACATAGTGAATTCCAGGTCAGCTTGGACTAGAGTGAGACTCTACCTCAAAAAAAAACAAAAAATAAATAAAATAAAATATTTTAAAAAAGAAATGAGCTGGGCGTGGTGGCGCACACCTTTAATCCCAGTACTCGGGAGGCAGAGGTAGGAGGATCACTGTGAGTTCGAGGCCATCCTGAGACTCCATGGCGAATTCCAGGTCAGCCTGGGCTAGAGTGAGACCCTACCTCGAAAAACCAAAAGAAAAAAAAGAAAGGAAGGAAGGAAGGAAGGAATGCCACTTCAAGGGCTGAGAAGATGGCTCCACGCCATGGGTAATGTGATTACTGCACAAGTGTATGGGCCTTCATCTGGATCCCCAGCAACCATGTAAGCGCTAGCAGGCCTGGCTGCCAGTGCTCAGGAGTTGGAAATGGGGACACGCCTGGGACACACTGGCTAGCTAGGCCAGCAAAGTCATTGAGCTCTGTTTCAAGGAAGAAACACTGTCTCAGTAAATAAAGTGGAAAGAAATTAAGGAAGATACCCTATGTCTACCACTGGCCTCCTGCAAACATGTACACACCCCACATTTTTTCTTTTATTTATTTATTTATTTGAGAGTGACAGACAGAGAGAAAGAGGCAGAGAGAGAAAGAGAGAATGGGCGCGCCAGGGCCTCCAGCCACTGCAAATGAGCTCCAGACGTGTGCGCCCCCTTGTGCATCTGGCTAACGTGGGTCCTGGGGAATCGAGCCTCAAACCGGGGTCCTTAGGCTTCACAGGCAAGCGCTTAACTGCTAAGCCATCTCTCCAGCCCACACACCACATTTTTAAAAAAGAAAAGAATTTTTTTTTTAAAGCCACTTACTCTGGGCATGGTGGCCTGTGCAGGAGGCAGAGGTAGGAGGAACATGAGTTTCAGGTCAGCCTGAGCAATATACTGTCAAGAAAAAGAAAGAGAGAGAGAGAGGTGAAGAATGAGACCCAGGGAGGAAAGTAGGGGGACTGTATAGAAAGGAAACGCTACTTCGGGCCTTGGCTGCAGCTCAGGTCTTACAGCCCCGGGCTCCATCCTTCGCACTGAGGAAGAAAAGCCCCTTCTGCTCTCTGTCCTTAGGTATCACTCATTTGCTTGATGTTTTCCCTCCCTGGAAGCTTTTTGGAAATTCTATTACACGTGTTCCAAAATTTCAATGATGTATCTTAGGATAGGTCTTTTATATGGGGGTTATTTTGTGGTTCTTTTCAATCTGGAAATACATACTCTTCAGAGAAATTGTCTTGTCAGCTGATAGTTTTCTCCCCTTCATTTTCTCTGTTCTCTCTTTGTAGAACTCTCTCTTTTTTTTTTTTCTCTCTTTGACAAGTGTTTTTTTTTTTTTTTTAATCAGTATGGAGTATCTCTTATTGAACCCTAGAATCCCATGGGGACTTGGGGTATAGGATCTCCCAAAAGTACGTGCCTTTAAGATCTCAGGTCCTTCAGGGCTGCCATACTGATTACCCCTTCACTGGAGCCATGCATTCTGTGACTAAAGCAAGAGCACTGGCAATGAACTTCAGGCACTCTTCCCTGGTCATGCCTGTCCTGTAGAGAACATCAACATACCCGTAGATCTGTGAGCTCCCAGAGCTATCAGTGACAACAGACTGCCTACCATCGTACCCCTTCCTCCCATACACTGAATATACTCTGCCCTTCTTTGGGAAGCAACAACCGGGGATACCCCTGCTTTCACGTGTTCCTGGTGTTGGTGACAGTATCTCTTTCAAGAAGTTTTCTGCTGTGTACACCGGTGGATGCTTCTTCAGTTCAATGCGACAAAAACCAAGCTGGGAAGTGACAACATCAACTACCCCCTTTTGGGGTGTCCGCTGAGGAGCTGAGCAGCAGATGTGAACTGGAGTTAGCTTGTCAATCACTTGACTGGGGATGCAGAACCCAGTGGTGGTTCTGGAGTCTGTCCCGAGAAGCCACGTTCTGTCAACGTGTATAGCCATGACAGCGCTCCCTGTGGAGGTGCCCCAGCTTTCACTGCGTGGATAATGGCCATCAGCTTCCAGGTCCCACTGCACAGGCAGCTGCTGAGGTGGCTGCCGTCTTCCTCCTGCAGTGCTGACACCAAACATCTGCAGAGGGCTGGAGAGATGGCTGAGCGGTTAAGGTGTTTGTCTGCAAAGCCAATGGACCCAGGTTTGATTCCCCAGGTCCTACATTAGCCAGATGCACAAGGGGGCGCACGTGTCTGGAGTTCGTTTGCAGTGGCTGGAAGCTCTGGCGTGCCCATTCTCTCTCTCCCTCTTTCTCTGTCAAATAAATAAATAAATAAAAATAAAATATTAAAAATGAAAAAATCTGCAGAATTCTTTTTTGGGGCATGTGTGTGTGTGTGTGCATGTGTGTATGCATGTATGTATGTGCATGAGCCCATGTGTGGGAGGTGTGTATGCACATGTGTGTACACGTATGTGGAGGCCAGAGGTTGATGTCATGTGTCTTTCTTGATTGCTGTCCACTTTATCTTAAAAAATATTTTATTTTTATTTATTTATTTATTTGACAGAGAAGGTGGGGGAAGAGAGAGAATGGGCGTGCCAGGGCCTCCAGCCACTGCAAATGAACTCCAGATGTGTGCACCCCCTTGTGCATCTGACTGATGTGGGTTCTGGGGAATCGAACCTGGGTCCTTTGGCTTTGCAGGCAAATGCCTTAACTGCTCAGCCATCCCTCCAGCCCCACTATCCACCTTACTTATGAGGCAGGTCTCTCGCTTTAACGCCGGGCTCACTGATTTGGCTAGACTAGCTAACCAGTCCTGCCCCAGCGCTTCCTTATCCCCCCCCTCTCTAGCTCTGGAATTCCACACACACTACTGTGCACACCCCGCAGTTATGTGGGTGCTGAGAATCCGAACTCTGGTCCTCATGCTTGCCTGGCAAGAGCTTCATCCACTGAGCCGTCTCCACATCCCCAACCTGAGGAATTCTTAATTGTACCATGTTAGACGTCCTGCATTGTTCTTCTTAATTTTTTCCTCTTTTCCAGCTCTTCTAAATGACTTTCTCAGCATATTACAGCCTTCTCTTGATTTACTGTTTTCTTTCAAATAGTTTTTATTAAACTGTTTGTAAGTATTTATATTTTTCCTCATTTAAAGAGTATTAAGTATTAGATGAAATACAGTTTGCACACTAAAGAGACTATTTGGAGAGAGATGCAATAAACGAGTGAAGAGATGTGAACATTCAGACTCATCTAAATATTTGTGCAGAGCTACGCCCATCACCTAGATCACTGTTTGCCACTGTTTACAAAATTCCCACACAAACCTTTCATGAAATATAAATAAGAACTTATGAAATGTGAGATCCACCTGCTGCTTCTGATTTCCACAGTCTCAGTGCCAACTTCATATCAGTATCTTCATTGACCTTAAATAATATTGTTTCCACTGGGGAACCCAATTCTTATAGCCTGCTGAGCAGGTTTTGCCAAAGAAGTGAACTTCTATATAATTATAACGAGACTCTGTCATGGAGTCCTGAAGGCCTCCTCAGTCCCAATGGGATGTGGGGGGACTGTGCCTCAAGCTTCTCTGTGGCTCTTACAATCTTTTGGCCCCCCTCTTCTGCAATGTTCCCTGAGCCATGGCAGCCTGTTGGCAGTATGATTTAATGTGGAGGTCTTGGTAGCCTCTGGATTTCTGTTTTGATAGGTTGTGCTTGATCATCATGTCTGCCACCGTCACCCTGGAGCTGGTTGTCAGGTTAGCAGTAAGAGCAGCGTTCATGGTGTCACTTCCACTGCAAGTTCTCCTGGACCCTGGAAGATGTGGAAGAGGCGGCAAGCCTCCTGGTGGGCAGTTGGTTATCTTCTTGTCTTATTGATGGATCTCGACTCTTCCCATATTCTCTGCCATCTGTAAAATAAAGCAGGTTCTCCAACCAAGAGTGAGAGTAGCTTGGGTTAAAGGGGGAATGCAAAGTTATTTGAGAGAGTTTTGTGCCAGCCCACTCTTCTCCTCCAGAGAGGGAGTGGCTTCTCTCTGAAGTCTCAGTTTCCTGACCACGGGATTCTGATTTGGTTTCCAGTAGTAGATAGGAGTTCTCTCCCACTGAGCAGGCCTTATGTCCAGTCAGGGAACAGTTGGTTACCCAAAGAGGCCATGTGCCACTGTTGCACAAGTGTGCACTTCTTGTCCAGCCGGTTGATTTCATAGTCTGCACTGTCCCCTGTTTATTGGTGCTGGTGGTGACCATTTTCTTCTAGCAGCTCCCATAGGACTTTCCAGCACTATGAAAACTAGCCAGGAGGGAGCTGGTTTCTTTTTCCATTCCAGCATGATAAATAGATGGCCTGTGGTGTCGTCAGCAATAGGGTCTTACTTGTTAGCTCTGGCAGGTAATCAAATGTTTGGGCAATGGCCTACATTGGTTTGGGTACTGGTACCTACCTCATGGGTCTCCCTGGCCAACAGCTCACTGTGGGGGGCAACCCAACTGTGGGCCTGGGAATTCCTGGCCCGAGTCCGTGGCTTTAAGAAGGTTAGGCTTTTTCCACCTTCTGTCCAGACTGTCTCCCCTTCCCCTTTATTGGTGGTTGTATCTTGTAGAATGCTAGTCATAATTAGCATTTGTATGGGACTGATTGCTGCTGTCTTAACTTTTATGTAACTCCCTCCCACTCTCCCTAACCCCTATCCCTCCAAGACTCCCCCACTCCCAATATCCTGCCCTTGTCAGGTAACTCCTCTCCTCTCTCCCTGGGTCTTCTCTCTCCTGGTCTCATTCTAGTTTAATGCCTGTGTTTCTGGTGCGGACTGCCGTTTGCATTCGTCTCTACTTGATCCCAGTTAGGAACTGCAGATGGGAGAGAGAGAACGTGCGGCATTTATCTTTCCGCGCTTGCGTGACCTCACTTAGAACGATTTTTTTCCCAACTCCATCCATTTAACTGTAAACTTTGTTGTTTCATTTTTCCCCTTACCACTGAGTAGAATTCCATTGTGTATACGTACCACATCGTCATTATCCATTCCTCAGATGATGGACATCTGGGCTGATTCTCCTTCCCAGCCATTGTGAACAGAGCAGCCACAAACCTGTCTCTGTAGCAGAGCGGAGTCTTTAGGGTGCACGCCGAGAAGTGGTATTGCTGGATGCCATGGTGACTCTACTTTCTGGAGTCTCCACGCTGATTTCCATAGTGGTTGTACACGTTGGCACTCCCACCAGCAGTGGGTGAGGGTTCCTCTTTCCCCACGGCCTCACCAACATTTATTGCCATTTGACTTTAAAAAAAAAATTATGTATTTATTTATTTGAGAGCGAGAGAGAATGGGTGTGCCAGGGCCTCCAGCCACTGCAAACTCCAGATTCATGTGCCACCTTGTGTATCTGGCTTACATGGGTACTGGGAAAATAGAACCTGGGTCCTTTGGCTTTGCAGGCAAATACCTTAACCACCAAGCCATCTCTCCAGCCCCATCATTTGACTTTTGGGTGAATGCCAT
Organism: Dipus sagitta; assembly: GCA_036346955.1. Classification (NCBI taxonomy): domain Eukaryota; kingdom Metazoa; phylum Chordata; class Mammalia; order Rodentia; family Dipodidae; genus Dipus; species Dipus sagitta. The sequence goes on along the minus strand of CM070793.1, from coordinate 24,813,495 downwards.
CCGGACTAGAGGGAGATGGAACCTCAGAGTTGTATTGATTTGCACTTCCCTGATGATTAAAGGTGTTGAACATCTCCTTAAATGTGTGATGGCCACTTGTGTTTCTTCCTTGGAGAATTCTCTGTTCAAATCTCTACCCAGTTTTTCGAATGGGTTGTTGGATTATTTTATTGCTTATATTTTTGAGTTCCTCATAAATTTTAGATATTAAACCTTTGTCAGAGGTATAGCTGGTGAAGATTTTTCTCCCATTCTCTGGGTTGAAACAAAAACAAACTTTTATGTGGCATAATTTAAACTATTTCATATCCCACATGAGCAGTGCTCAGAGTTTTGAACCACCTTTACTATTTCCAAAGTTATAATTATGTCAATATTTTCTTACAGAGATGTATGTTACATATAAGACTCAAACTTATGTGGTATTTATAATGTCCATATTCTTCCTACTAATATATAAAAACATATTCTAAATACAAATATTTGTCAAGTTTTTCTGTCAGGAAAACAATTTAGTGAGGATAAATTGATCTTCATCTTACAACACATATATATATAAATAAATATAAAAAATAAATTAAAAAATTGACCATCACTCTACCTTTATGTCAATTTTCTATAGCTGAATAACAAAATATATAAACCATCCTGACTTTACAACCAGTTGTGATTTGGCTCGTGGAAGGCCTGTCTCTGATCCGTGTGGTATCTGCTAGGCTGGATCAAGCTAAAGAACCCAATATGACTCACTCATGTCTGGGACCTCAGCGCTGGCTATTGATGGGGTGGTCCTTCCTGTAACCTCTCTATCCATTCTGAGAGCTCTGAGCTCCAAGACAGGGAAAGAAAAAAGCTTTTGTAGCATTTATGCCCTTGGCCTTGAATGGAGATGGTACCATTTTCAATTCATCCTGTTGATCAGAATGTCATGAGCCAGTCCACTTCAAAGGGACAAGAGACGGATAGACTCCATGTCTTGGTGAAATGGGTAGTACACAGATATAACGCATAGAGGGATGGCAAGGATTGCCTATGGCCATCTTTGCAATTAGTCACACCCCTGTCTACCCTTTCAACCTTAAAAGGAAGAAAGGGAATTTCAGATACTTGCTGGGAATTTTATGAATTTTATTTTAATTTACCTCTAATAGAATAATATCCTCAGTAATTCAAAGTCTTTCTTTGTCCTTCCCTTTTTTCCTTTCCTTCTTTATTTTCTTTTTTTGAGACAGGGTCTCTGTATGTAGCCACAACAGCCTTAAACTCTGTATCCTCCTGCCTCAGCCTCCCAAGTGCTGGGTCACAGGTGCACCACCACACCTAGAAGTGATTTCTCGTTCACCAAATTGAACAAAAGTTTTGAACATGAAAGATGGGAGTAATATTCAAGTAATCAAAAACACTTCATATTTCAATCTAAATAAAATTGAGACTAGAAAAGTTCCAAAACATGCCAGGCATGGTGGCACATACCTTTAATCCTAACACTTAGGAGGCAGAGGTAGGAAGAGTGCCCTGAGTTCAAGGCCAGCCTGAGACTATATAGTGAATTCTAGGTCAGCCTGGGCTAGAGTGATAACCTACCTGAAAAAATAAAATAAACCAAAGCAGAGCTATCATAATTGTATTTTAAATAAGAAATTATCCACAAGAAAAACAGAAAATAAAAGACTTGGAGCTGAAAGGTATCCAGCTAGTATGGAAGTGTCATGGCTTTTTTTTTTTTCTTGAGACAGGGTCTCAGGAAGCCCAGGCTGACCTTGAAGTGGCTATGTAGCCAAAGATGGCCTCAAACTCCTGAACCTCTTGCCTCTACCTCCCAAGTGCTGGGATTACAGGTGTGTACTACCCAATTCTTTTTTAAATTTTCATTATGGACAGAATAACAACAGCAACAAAACAACCAGATGTCACAAACAGAATATTTAAGTGACAAATAAGAAAAAAAATGGGGGGCTGGCTATGGAGCTCAGCAATCCTCCTGTCTCCACCCCTTCCATGCTGGCTTTTTATGTGGGCACTGGGGGTTGAACTGGGGTCCTTTGCTTGCACAGCAAACACTCTTACCACTAAGCCATCTTCCAACCCCAAGGTCAGGAAGGTTGGGTAGACATCATAGTCTTGATAGTTGCTTTAGTCCTACACAAACCTTTTTTTTTTTTTTTTTTTTTGTCAACAGATTTGCTTGCAGAATGGCAGATCTCACACAGCTGCGTGTGTGCTGGTTTGTTTTTACTTTTAGTTTTCACCTCTTTGCTTTATAAATTTTCAGACACAGACTATGTAGAGTTAATGGGACAGCTGATGCTTTTTGTGCCTGTCACTCAGCTCAGTGGTTAGCAACAATCAAGTCTTCTTTCCTCTGTGCCTCCCAACCTCTGTTCCAGACAGATGACCTCAAAGCTTCTCCAGAACTTGTGTTATTTAGTCCAAAAAACCTCTTGTTTGTATCGCCCTTTAGGACACACATGTGAAAATAGTCAAACTGAACTTTCATACTAAATACCTGCCAATGTCCAAATTTCCTTATTTGTCCTATAGAAGTCTTTTTGTTTGTTTGTTTGTTTTGTTTTTGTTTCTTGAGGTAGGGTCTCGCTGTAGCCTAGGCTAACTTGGAACTCACTATATAGGCTCAGGGTGGCCTTGAACTCATGGCAATCCTCCTACCTCTGCCTCCCGGGTGCTGGGATTAAAGGTGTACACCACCATACCGGGCTTTCTACAGAAGTCTTTTTGACATTCAGTTTAAATCAAGAGGTAGGGGCTGGATAGATGGTTTAGCGGTTAAGGCATGTTTGCCTGCCAAGCCAAAGGACCTCGGTTCGATTCTCCAGGATCTACATAAGCCAGCTGCACAAGGTGGTGGCACATGCATCTGGAGTTCCTTTGCAAGAACAGTGCAGTGGCTGAAGGCCCAGGCACGCTCATTCTCTCTCTCTCTCTTTCCCTCTTATTCTCTCAAATAAATAAATAATTTTTAAAAAATTAAAAAAATGAATCAAGAGATAGTCCAGTCCATGTGCTACGTTTGATCAATACCTCCTGTGTCTCTTTTAAGGTATAATAATTTCCCTTCCTCTCTTTATATTCCTTTGGTTTTATTCTGAGAAAACTGGTCAGTGGTCCTGGACTTGGCCATTTGCATTCCTGTTGTGGCATTCGGTGTGTTCCTCTGTCTTCTGTCTTTCTCTTGCTCTTACGATCATTGATCTAGAGGCCCAGTCAGGTTCAAGGTTAATTTGGGGCAAGAATCTTTATCATTGGTATTTTTCTTCCTGTTGCTTCACATCAGAAAACAATGAATTTTCAGATGCTTCCGTTTAGGTCAGTAACTTGATCCACTGATGACTGACATGACAGTAGTCCCGTGACACTATACTGGAACTTAGTGAAGAATGCGTGGTTAAAAAAAGGCAATAAGGGCTGGAGAGCTGGCTTAATGGTTAAGGCGTTTGCCAGCAAAGCCTAAGGACCCAGGTTCGATTTTCCAGGTCCCATGTAAGCCAGATGCACATGGTAGCACATGCATCTGGAGTTTGTTTGCAGTGGCTAGAAGCTCTCCTGGCATGCCCATTCTCTCTCTCTCTCCCTCCCTCCCTCTAATAAATAAATAAAAATAAAATACTTTAAAAAAAAGGCAAGACGGGCTGGAGAGATGGCTTAGTGGTTAAGCACTTGCCTGGGAAGCCTAAAGACTCTGTTTCAAGGCTTGATTCCCCAGGACCCACGTAAGCCAGATGCACAAGGTGGCACATGCATCTGGAGTTCGTTTGCAGTGGCTGGAGGCCCTGGTGCACCCATTCTCTCTTTATCTATCTGCCTCTTTCTCTCTCTGTGTCTGTCTGTCACTCTCAATAAATACGTAAAAGTAAACAACAAAAACTTTTGAAAAAAAAGGCAAGAAGAAAATAAACTACACAAGAAGACCTCCCAAGAAATCAAGGTGAGCCTAGTGGCACAGTTCTGTATCCTCAGCTCAAGCTGAATGAGGAGGATCACAAATTCAAGGCTTGCCCAGGCTACAGAGTGAGTTTAAGGCCAGCCTGGATAACTTAGTGAGACACTGTCCCGAAATAAGATATACAAAAAGTGATGGGAGAGTAGGTCAAAACAAAAAATACAAGAAGAGAGCTGATGATATAGCAGTACTGTGCTTGCCTAGGAATTTACGGCCCTGGGTTCAATCCCAAGTACAAGGAATGGAAGATGGGAGAAGGGAGAGAGAGAAAGGGAGGAAGGATGATCCACAGAGGATGACATGGAAGAAGCTTTTACAGATCTCAGTACGCTCCTTAAAATGTTTGGAAACATGGGACTGGGGCTGGAGAGATGGCTTAGCAGTTAAGCACTTGCCTGTGAAGCCTAAGGACCCTGGTTTGAGGCTCGATTCCCCAGAACCCATGTAAGCCAGATGCACAAGGAGGCACATGCATGTGGAGTTCATTTGCAGTGGCTGGAAGCTCTGGCACGCCCATTCTCTCTCTCTCTCTCTCTCTCTCTCTGTCTTTGTCTCTTTCTCTCTCTGTCTGTCGCTCTCAAATAAATAAAAAAACAAACAAAAATTAAAAATATATATATATTAAGAGAAGAAAACATGGGACCCCAGCATCACAAGTTTTTCATTAATAGGAATATTCATAGTACCTTATTGGTTTACAAGCAAGTCTGTTGGGAAAACAATCCAACCAACCGACTACCATGGGCACATTTCAGAGGTCACTTCCTCAAGAAGAGCCCAGGCAGGCCTTCAGGAGGTCTCAAGAAGAAACCATTATGTCCCTGTAGGAGGAGACAGCTTCATATGACTGCTCTTTGAAGCCCTTCATGAAGACACGATGTGGGGCAGGAAGATATTAGTGTCACTGATCCTGTGTAGACCTAGGCTCATGAGTGTGCTTCTGTCTTAGTTTTTTAACAGAAAAGTTAGAGTGAAAAACATTTAAATTAGAAAAAAGAACTTGTGGGGGTGGGGTGGGCGGAGGGCTCAGTGGTTAGGAGCTCTGGCTGCACGAGCCTGAGGATCTGAGGTTCAGCTCTGTGGCCACCTGATAAACCAGGGGTGGCTGCACGTGCCTGTAGCCCAGCGCTGAGCGGGGCAGAGGCAGGAGGCTCACTGGGGCTTACTGGTCAGCGGGTCTAGAGGAAAAATGGCAGCTCCAGGTCCAGTGAACGACTGAAGGTAGAGAAGCAGCAGAGGAGAGCACCTAACCCCTCCTCTGGCCCCTGCACATATGCATACCTGGTATGTGCATGGATGTACGCTACATGCACATAATACTACATAGAAAGTTACAACTTTGTGGGCTGGAGGGATGGCTTAGCAGTTAAGGTGCTTGCCTGCAAAGCCAAAGGACTGGAGTTCGATTCCCCAGGACCCACGTAAGCCATACACACAAGGTGGCGCACGAGTCTAGAGTTCATTTGCAGTGGTTGGATGCCCTGGCATGCCCATTCTCTCTCTCTCTCTCCCTCCCTCTCTCTGCCTCATTCTCTCTCTCTCTCAAATAAATAATTTTTTTTTAAGTTACAACTTTTGTGAAGATGTCACAACAAGGTAAGTCTAACTCACTACTGAGGAAAGAGAAGCACTTTCATGAATTTCCTGTAGACTAAGTGTCCACAGTAGTTATGTCCCATCCACTCACCACTAACCCACCCAGACAGCTTCCAGGCCTGCAGGCTCTGTGCACAGTAAGTGCCCTGCATGGGTAAACCACCTGCTATCTTTTGTACCGTGTTTTACTGTAGGATTGCTATGTTTAGATACACGAACACTTACGTGGTGTTACTGCTTGTCATATTCAGTACGGTAACGTGTACAGTTGTGTAGCTGAGGAACTGCGGGTTGTCTCATACAGCCTGGCTTTATGAGAGACTGTTTCATGAAGGTGAGCGTATGACAGCTGTACAAAGGGCATTTCTCAGGACGCGCTCTTGCTGTTAAGTTAGGCAAGTCTGTGTACATAGCAGGGCATGAGCGAGCACAGAGTGCCTGTCTCTCCGGTTATTCAACTGACCAACCTCCAGTGAGTCACTCTGGTTAAAAAAATCTTTTTCTTATGTCTGAAAGGAGGGCATTGCTAGATTGTTGGCAAGTTCTTTTCTTTCTTTTTTTGTTATTAATTTATTTACATGTGTATATGAGTGTGTCAGGGCCTCTTGCAACTGCAAGTAGAAACCAGGCCCTTGTACCACTTTTTAAAAAAAATTTTGTTTGTTTATTTATTTATTTGAGAGCGACAGAGAGAAGGAGGCAGAGAGAGAGAGAGAGAGAGAGAATGGGAGCGCCAGAGCCTCCAGCCACTGCAAACGAACTCCAGATGCGTGTGCCCCCTTGTGCATCTAGCCAACGTGGGTCCTGGGGAATTGAGCCTTGAACCAGGGTCCTTAGGCTTCACAGGCAAGCGCTTAACCACTAAGCCATCTCTCCAGCCCCCTTGTACCACTTTTTACATCTGGCTTTCCGTGGGAATTGAACTCAGACCAGCAGTGTTTGCAAGTCCCTCTAACCACTGACCCATCTTCCCAAGCTATATTCTAGTCTGTAGTTTTATTAGGACCGTAGACTATCCTAGCAATGCTGGTGGCTCCAGAAACGTAGCTCTTGTTCCTGAATACACAGTTTCACTCACTTTCCCGTCTAAGATCTTCAAGGGTAAGAAACTCAATAAAAAGTTTGGTGGCTCCTGTCGACCCATGGAGAAGAGTTTGGAACTGTGGTTGCTACTGGCCCAGCTAGCTGGCTAACCAATCCTGCAGCTCCATTTTTTGTTGAAAGATATTCAGGATGCAAGTCAATTAGGTCTTTAGAGATTTTTGTTTTGTTTTGTTTTTCTAGGTAGGCTCTCAGTCTACCTCAGGTTGACCTGGATTTCACTATGGAGTCTCAGGATGGCCTTGAACTAACTGTGATCCATTTACCTCTGTCTCCCGAGTGTTGGAATGAAAGGCATGCGCCATCAGGCCCGGCAGGTCTTTAGAGATTTTTTTAAAAAGTAAGCGGTCTCAAGTATACTTAGCTAATTTTGATTTTTTGTGTGTGAAACATTACTAAACAATGTACTAGTTACTTTACATGAGTTTCTCATCTCGGAGGAGTTCTTGTGTGTGTGTGAGAGAGAGGGAAAGAGTGAGTGAGGGAGAAAGAGAATTGGCATGCCAGGGCCTCCAACCACTGCAATCAAACTCCAAATGCTTGTGCCACCTTGTTCCCATGCTCGATTTTGCGTGTGCGTCACCTTGCACATCTGGCTTACATGGTATTTGAGGACTCAAACATGAGTCCTCAGGCTTCACAGGCATGTGCCTTAACCCTAAGCCCTCTCGCCAGCCCTAATTTTGATTTTTGTACTTGACAGTAATGTCTTTTTTTTAAAATTTTGTTTATTTATTTTCAAACAGAGAGACAGAGATAAGAGAGACAGGTAGAGAGAGAGTGGGTGCACCAGGCCCTTCAGCCACTTCAAATGAACTCCAGACGCATGTGCCCTTGTACATCTGGCTTACATGGGTCCTGGGGAATTGAACCTGGGTCCTTTGGCTTCACAGGCAAACATCTTAACCATTAAGCCATCTCTCCAGCCTGACAGTAGCTTCTTATCACCATATCTAGAGGTCTAAATTTTTGCTAATAGTAAGTCCCTTCACTTCAAAGCAATAGCTCTATGTCCTATATTTCTTAAACTATAGACAGCATTTTAGTTACCTCATATGTACATAAGTTACCATATAAACATGCTTACAACAAAATTTCAGGTAAGTAGCAGGTAATTTAATATGCATGCAGGCAAGAAGATATAAATCATGACTTTGAATGAAAAGGAAAACCAAACATCTGTGGAAAGAGCCACAGGAAAAACAGCAAGATTTTGCCCACTAAAGGAATGCCTGTATTTTCAAACTGAGCATGCGTGTGTGCATGCATGTGCACATACTCACATACACGCACATGCCTATGTCCATGAAGATTTATCTGCATTAACCACATGAACCTTGTCCTACTTCTTACCGAGATTGTCCTTCTATGCCAGGAAAAACATGTCCCAAGAGCCAGGCGTGGTGACAGACAACTTCAATCCCAGCACTTGGGGGGCAGAGGTAGGAGGATCGCCATGAGTTTGAGGCCAACTTGAGACTCCATAGTGAATTCCAGGTAATCTGGGCTAGAGTGAAACCTTACCTTAAAAAACCAAAACAAATTCAAAAGAAAGCCTTTTCAGGGCTAGGTGATGGATAGACAGTTCTGTCAGGAAAGTGCTAGCCCCTCAGGCATGAGGACCTGAGTTCAATTCCCCAGAGCCCATGTGAAAATTCCAAGTGCAATGGCACATGTCTGGACTCTTAATGCTGCGGAGGCAAAGACAGAAGGATTCCTGGGCCTTGCTGACAAGCCAGTTAACCTTGGACCAATGGGAGACCTTGTCTCAAAGGAGAAAGAAAGTGTCCCAAAAGATGATACCGGAGGGGGTGCACAGTTTTTGTCCAGAAAGTGTCCCAAAAGATGATACCCACAGTTATCCTCTGACCCACACAAGCACACCTGCACCCACACAAAAGCTGCTTGAAAACTCCCTATGTTTTTTAAAACATCTATGAGGCTGATTATATCTCATATTAAATTCTAATCATTATAAGCAAAATAAAAAAATAGGAAAAAAGAGCAATGGGGTTTGGGCAAAATGTTGTTCACTTGTGAACTATGTTGAACAATACCTGTTTGGGAGAATATTTTACTTTGTTATATTAATTTTTTGAAATGTTTACAACGAACATAAATAAAATGAAGAAAAGCAGCATTCAAGTTAGTCTCCTACTCAATCCGGCAGAGTAGGCCTCTGGCAAACATGCGCGTTCCTGTCTGATGTTTGCTTAGGAGGAAAGAATCCTTAATGCAATCAGCACTCCTAATTAAGGCTTTGGTGTGAGAGGTTTTAGTTGGTAGTGTGGAGAGATCGAGAAGCACGAACAGGGCTTGAACAACTGTGCCACGAGTTCTCAGTTTGAATGTCAGGGCTCTACTCTATTTCCTGACATTGGCACCCCAGTAGAAACGATGCTTGACCACATTTGCTCTTCAGTGAGAGTTAGAGCACATGTCTAGGCTGTGTGCGGGGCCTGGTTTCCACCCCCAGAACCAAAACCCAAAACAAAACAGTGACAGGAAGTTTCCTTTCTCCACCTTTCACTCTCAAGGAAAATTTTGCTGTTTTTTCGAGGTAGGGTCTCACTCTAGCCCAGGCTGACCTGGAATTCACTATGGAGTCTCAGGGTGGCCTCAAACTCACGGCGATCCTCCTACCTCTGCCTTCCGAGTGCTGGGATTAAAGGCGTGTGCCACCAGCCTGGCTCAACATTTACTTCTTATACCAACACTATAGAGACTTTTTTTAGTGCACTTCATTTTCAGAGAAAGAAACTGAGGCTTGACAAAAACAAGCAAGTTAACTACGGCCATGGCCCTGTCCTGGTAAACTATAGACCTGGGCACTCACTACCTCCAAGTCTCACACTGGTGTCATATCCTGGAGAATGGAGCCTGGGTCCTTTGGCTTTTGCAGGCAAATGCCTTAACCACTAAACCAGGTTCGATTCTCCAGGTCCCACGTAAGCCAGATGCACAATGTGGTGCATGTGTCTGGAGTTTGTTTGCAGTGGCTAGAGGCCCTGGTGCACCCATTCTCTCTCTCTCTCTGTCTCAAAAAAAAAAAAAATTAAAAAAAAAAGAAGGCAAAAAAATGCACCTTTAAGAAATAGCTGGTCTGGAGTTCGTTTGCAGTGGCTGGAGGCCCTGGCGTGCCCATTCTCTCTCTCTCTCTCTCTCTCTCTCTCTCTGATTGCAAATAAATAAAAAAAATTTAAAAAGAAATAGCTAGTTTAGCATACCCTCAGTGACTTTCACGTCCTTTTCTTGTCTTCACCACAGGGCACTGGGGCTGGGGGGGTGGGGAGGAGCTCACCAGGACAGGAAGTATTGGCCGGAGGAGATATCGCCACACAGTAATACCCAGGCAGGCAACCAGCTTCCAAACCAAGGAAATGTTCTTAGCTGACAAGACACCCAGTCTCAGGCACGGAGACCAGCCTCGTCTTGCTCCTGCTCAGAGCTGCCGCCTAGGTCATCCCCCCACCCCCGAATAAAGCCGACTGCGTGTGGACCCCGTGTGGTCGGCTTTTTTTTTTTTTTTTTGTCTAGCAGGGAATTTTCCCAACAACTATACTTTCCCATATGATAGCCATTATACCACATGCATATTTATATTTTTCAATTTTTATTGTTTAGAGAGAGTGAGAGAGACAGAGAGAGAGAGAGAGAAAGAGAATTGGTGGACCAGGGCCTCAGCCACTGCCATTGAACTGCAGACACTTGCACCATCTAGTGGGCATGTGCGACCTTGCGCTTACCTCACCTTTCTGTGTCTGGTTTACATGGGATCTGGAGAGAGATTGAACCTGGGTCCTTAGGCTTTGCAGGCAAGCGCCTTAACTGCTGAGCCATCTCTCCAGCCTTCATATTTATATTTAAATTAATTGAAATCAAACTTCATTTTTCTTTTTGTTTTTCAAGGTAGAGTCTTACTCTAGCCCAGGCTGACCTGGGATTCACTATGTAGTCTCAGGGTGGCTATGAACTCATGGTGATCCTCTTACCTCTGCCTCCCGAGTGCTGGGATTAAAGACGTGCACCACCACACCCGGCGAAATCAAATTTCGTTTATCTTGTGTGTAATGTATGTGTGTTTTCATGTGTGTGAGTACTGGTGCACACATGCTATGGTGTGTATGTGGAGGTCAGAGGACAAGTTGGTCCTCATCTTCCATCTTCTTTGAGACAGGGTCTCTTTTGCTCTTCACCATTGCCAGGCTAGTTGGCCCACAAGCTTCCAGGGTTTTCCTGTCTCTGCCTCCCATCTTCCCACAGGAGGGCTGGGATCACAGAATGCATGCTACAGCATCTAGCTTTTACTTGGTTCTGGGGATCCAAACTCAGGGACTCACACTTATGAAGCAAATACTTTTACCCACTGAGCCATCTCTCCAGCCCTTTTATTTCGATTCTACTAAAATTCAGTTGCATTTAAAGTGCTCAATAGGCTAGGTATGGTGGTGCATGCCTGTAGGATTGCGAATTGGAGACTAGCCCAGGTCATGTAGCTTAGATCCTATCTTGAAAATAAGTTTAAAAATAAAATAAAGTGCTCAATCATCACCTACACTTAGTCCTGGAGAACTGGAGCAAGCCACGCATGTTCCCCTCACACAGAACATCGAGCTGGATAATTGGCTCTAAGATAAACCAATGAGCTATTAGCGAGAGAGTAATACCCGTAAAGTCACAGGCACACCGATTAAGTGGCATTGCTAACGATAGGAATGTACCTGAGTCCTAAACAGAAAGCATTTGGGTCTATTAGGAAAACAAACATTGGTTAAAAGAGGAATTCATTTGGGGCAAGAGGTGGAAACAAGGTAGACTATAGAATTATGACCATGGAGATGAAAACCAAGAGGAGGAGAACCGTTTCACCAAAGCGAAGTAATTACCAGAATTGCCGTTAAGAAGGCCCACGCTGCATTTATTTTTTAGTGCATCATGTGTCTGTGTATTTATGTGTGTGTGCACGTGTGCCTACAAGTGTGTGTGTGTGTGTGTGTGTGTGCGCGCGCGCGTGTGCATGTGAAGGCCAGAAAAAAATAAAACAAACCTCTGGTGGTGTTCTCAGGTATTGTCCACCTTCTTGGAGCCAGGGTCTCTCAGTAGCCTGGAACTTGACAAATAGACTAGGCTGGCTATCCAACAAGCCCCAGGGATCCACCTATTCCTGCCTTCTCAGCACTGTGATTACAGCTGCATACCACTCATGCCTGGCTTTTTAAACATGGGTCCTGGGCTGGAGAGATGGCTCAGCAGTTAAGGCACTTGCCTGCGGAGCCTAAGGACCCATGTTTGACTCCCCAGATCCTGCGTAAGCCACGCGCACAAAGGTGAGGCAAGCGCAAGGTCGCACATGCCCACTAGGTGGCACAAGCATCTGGAGTTCGATTGCAGTGGCTGAGGCCCTGGAGAGCCTATTTCTCTCGCTGTCTCTAAAATAAAAATAATAAAATAAAACATGGGTTCTTGGGATCAAACTTGGATGCTCATGCTTGCAAAGCAAGCACTTTACACAAGCTATCTCCCTGACCTCTCACTCTGCCCCTTTATCACCTAAAATACTTCGTATGGGCTTTGTGGCCTCACAGGTTATAGATACCTCCGTGTTTGGAAGCTGCTCGGGCGGCTCTTCATTACTCTGCTATGCTCTGTCCTTTTGCCAGTGACACTGTGTGCTGGTAATGGTGCTTGCCCTCGTTGCTGGCCTGTCCCAGTGGGTACCAGTCGGGCTGCAGGTGCTGCCAGTGCCGAGGAAGTGCTTTACGTGAAGGAGGGAACAAATGGCAGAGGGAGCAGAGGTGAATGACAAGTGGCATTAATAGTCAGTGAACGTCATGGAGGGTATCACAAAGTAGCAAGGGAGGAGTGGCCAAGTCCATGAAAATAGCACTGGGAGTGACTGAGACTGACCATGCTGTGATTTCTGAGGGCTTAAATAGAGAAAGAAAAAAGGAAAAAAAAAAAAAAGGACCAGCCAGGTGTGGTGGCGCACGCCTTTAATCCCAACACTCGGCTCGGGAGGCAGAGGCAGGAGGATCACCATGAATTTGAGGCCACCCTGAGACTACATAGTGAATTCCAGGTCAGCCTGAGCTAGAGTGAGACCCTACCTCAAAACCAAAACTAACAAACAAGAAAAGGACAGGAATTCATCATCACAAGAAGTGCCCAACACCGACCCCAGCCTTCCCTGGTGCTGATTTGCTGATAGTCCCCACTTCCACAAATGGAAACCCTGAGGTAAACGTAGGCCAAGCAGTCCTGTGATAGGTGGCTAAACCATTTACAGTAGGTTTACTGAGTGCTGGGAACTGGGCTCAACACCTCCATGAGCTTTCACATTTACTTTTTTTTTTTTTTTTTTTTTTTTGGTTTTTCGAGGTAGGGTCTCACTCTAGCCCAGGCTGACCTGGAATTCACTATGGAGTCTCAGGGTGGCCTTGAACTCATGGCAATCCTCCTACCTCTGCCTCCTGAGTGCTGGGATTAAAGGCGTGTGCCACCACGCCTGGCTCACATTTACTTCTTATACCAACACTATAGAGACTTTTTTTAGTGCACTCATTTTCCAGAGAAAGAAACTGAGGCTTGACAAAAACAAGCAAGTTAACCACGGCCATGGCCCTGTCCTGGTAAACTATAGACCTGGGCACTCACTACCTCCAAGTCTCCACACTGGTGTCATATCCTGGAGAATGGAGCCTGGGTCCTTTGGCTTTGCAGGCAAATGCCTTAACCACTAAACCATCTCTCCAACCCTGAATTTTAACAAACTAGAGTAGATTGCAGTTGGTTGGCACAGTGAGAAAGAAGAGGTGCCTGAAAGAAATTGCTAGAAAAGGCAGAATAATTGGGTCTTTGTTGTGTCTGTCTTCTAAATGTAGGCCTTGGTTGGAAACAGTGGGATGAGCCTGAGGAGGAGGAGCTGGGACAATCCCAGTGCCTGTTTCGTCACCCTCAGCTCACGGGACCGTCCCCCATCACCTCAAACTCAGCACTTCAGGAGCCACATTCACCGTCTGCCCCTTCAGATAGCGATGGCAAGGCTGGCTCTGGTGCAGAGTTAGAGCACATGTCTAGGCTGTGTGCGGCCCTGGTTCCACCCCCAGAACCAAAACCCAAAACAAAACAGTGACAGGAAAGTTTCCATTCTCCACCTTTCACTCCTCAAGGAAAATTTTGCTGTTTTTTCGAGGTAAGGTCTTGCTCTAGCCCAACGAAAATTTTAGGAGGGTATTACCATGGGATATTTTTTATAATCATGGAAGTTGTTAATAAAAAATTGAAAAAAATTTTTTATAATTTTCATTTATTTATAAGGGGGAGGGTGAAAGAAGCAGGGAGAGAGGGAGAAGAAAGGGTGCGCCAGGGCTCCAGCCACTGCAAAGGAACTCCAGACCTTGTGCCACCTTGTGCATCTGGCTTACGTGGGTCCTAGGGAATCGAACCTGGATCCTTTGGCTTTGCAAGCAAGAACCTTAATTGCTAAGCCATCTCTCCAGCCCAGGGAAAATATTTTTTTTGTTTATTTTTATTTATTTGAGAGCGACAGAGAGAGAAAGAGGGAGAGGGAGAGAGAGAGATAGACACAGAGAAAGAATGGGCACGCCAGGGCCTCCAGCCACTGCAAATGAACTCCAGATGCATGCGCCCCCTTGTGCATCTGGCTAATGTAGATCCTGGGGAATCAAGCCTCAAACTGGGGTCCTTAGGCTTCACAGGCAAGCGCTTAACCGCTAAGCCATCTCTCCAGCCCGGAAAATTTTTATATTAAAATTTTTAATAGCATCCTTTAATTCTCCAACCAATCTACCATTTTGTTTATCAATTGTTTTATCATTAATATCCCATGAATTTGTTTTTTCTTTCTCCTTCACTAGCCCAGGTCTGGCCTTGACTATAAACCGAGAGAACAAAACACTAACAGGATGGTAGGAACTTATCATGTCTCAGGACTAGCTATTAGAAACCACTTATTCTTAGTTCTTCCCTAGAAGAACAATGTATTATTAAAAACTATCTCTTTAGAGGCTGGGGATGTAGCTGAATTGTTAGAGCATGTGCCTGGCATGGTGGTGCACATCTGTAATCCTCGTACTGGGGAGGGGGAAGCAGGAGGATCAGAAGTTCAAGGTCATCCTCACCTACAAAGTGAGTTCAGGGCCAGCCTGATACATGAGAGACTGTTTCACAACAAACAGCAGAAATATTTCTTTACCATTAATATGGTGTCAAACAACTCTACCACGTAGATCTGGAGGTTATTTTGTGGAGACCTTACTGTACCAAATGCTCCAGCTGCTTCTGCTGCAGCCTGGCTCAGGGCTGTCATATTTTGTGCAGATATGTTGGATTAATCAAAGAGTTGGTGCTTGATAATCACTTTCTTTCCTGAAAGTAGTCTAGGCTTTTCCTGCTTCCAATGTTCAGTTTGGTGACAATTTGAACATTAGAAGAGATTTAGAGTTCCAATAAAATTGTGAGTGTATGTTTATTGTGATATTATTGTTGTGGACACTTGGAGCTCATAAATCCCTGCTCTTATGAAGATTCATTTCAAGGAGAAACTGAAAGTAGCTATTTGGAAAGGTGTGTCTTACATAGTAAAACTGAACAAGAAAAAAAACTAGTGATTTTACATCCACTGGCTTGCTTGTAATTGCGCACAGAGCGCCTCCTTGTAATGCTTGCAGGTTTCTGTGGCGTAAACATCCCCACCATGGCCAATTTCAGTTAATAACAAGATGTCACTGGGTGTCGAGTCAGGAATAGATGTGCAAACAGAGCCCTCCGGGGCTGGTATGAGACAACTCCAGTGCCCCACTGGCTCAGAATCTGCTCTGATAGAATTCATATTTTCAAATTGCTCAAAGGAGAGAGGTAGGTATAAAGGATATGAAAACTAAAATAGACACAAATGATTTACACATCAAATAATGTGTAAACAGAAAAATCTCTTATCTTTATTTACTAATGTTTGATACAATAAGGAATAAGAAAATCCAAGTTCCAGGCAACAGTTCTACCAAGAACAGAGAGAGAGAGAAAAAAAAAGCTGGGCGTGGTGGTGCACACCTTTAATCCCAGCACTCGGAAAGCCAAGGTAGGAGGCTCACTGTGAGTTCAAGGCCAGCCTGAGAGTACAGAGTGAATTCCAGGTCAGCCTGGGCTACTGCGAGATCCTACCTGGACAAAAAGAGAGAGAAAGAGAAAGAGATAGAGAAATCAACATGGGGTCTATCACTTCACAGTTTAAACTTTTAAACCAGAGAAAGGTTTTTCTCAAATATCTCATTTCCAATCTGAAACTCTACAGACTTATTTTTTTTTATTTCATTTTATTTGGTGCTGAGGATCAAAGACAGGGCCTTGAGCTTAGTACGTATGTCCTCCACCATTGAGCTGGGCCTTACTCACTGGACAGTTAAAATCATAAGCCTTTAGATATACACTTTCACAAATTAATGATCAATTATTGAGTCCCTACTGAGGGACTATATTATACAGGTAGTATGTTAGCTGTATAATAAATATGAAAAGTACTCATTAACTCTAAAGATGAAAAACCTGAGACTCAGAGATCAAATAATTTACCAGAAGACTCCTGTTAGTGAATGGTCAAACCAGGGTTCAAATCTAAAAAGTCTGAGTCATGAAAACCTATGACAGGGGTAGTCATGAGCCCTAGGGGTGTAATGTCTGCTGCTGTCTGGCTAAATGTATATACTATGCTCACCAAACTGCCCAGCAAGCACTTCTCTTAATGTTCACGCTCATATATTAATGCTACTCTCACTTTTGGTTAGAGAAGCTTTTCTTTTCAGATGGCAGTGACCTTGGGATGACTCAGAAGGCACCATGGTGCTGAGAAGAAGTGACAGAGGAGTGCTCACACTGACACATCTCTATCACACCTTCCAAGGCTCAGGGTCCATTGCAGAAGAGGTGACAGAAAGGATGTAAGAGCCAAAGGAAGGACAGGACTCCTTGCAACGTGCTCCTCCAGACACAAAATGGCCTGGATATCCACGACCTCACAGTGCCTGACACTACCTACACAAGACCATCATGATAGGAGGAAAAGATGATGACATCAAAATAAGAGATACTAACTGAGAGGGGGAGGGGATATGATGGAGACTGGAGTTCCAAAGGGGAAAGTGGGGGGGGGGGTATTACCATGGGTTATTGTCTATAATTATGGAACTTGTCGATAAAAAGTATAATTTTAAAAAAGCTACATGCAGGATAGAGAGATGGCTTAGCCAGTAAGGCACTTGCTGGCAAAGCCAAAGGACCCAGGTTCGATTCCCCCACAGGAAGCCAGATGCGCAAGGTAACTCATGTGTCTGGGTTCATTTGCAGTGGCTAGAGGTACTGGCATGCCCGTTCTCTCTCTCTCTCTCTCTGTCTCTCTATCTCTCTCTCCCTTTCTCTCTCTCTCTTTCTCTCTCTCTCTCTTCTCTCTGTCCCTCTCTCTCTGTCTCCCTCTCTCTCTTTCTCTCTCTCTTTCTCTCTCTCTCTCTCTTTCTCTCTGTCCCTCTCTCTCTGTCTCCCTCTCTCTCTGTCTCCCTCTCTCTCTTTCTCTCTCTCTTTCTCTCTCTCTCTCTCTTTCTCTCTCTCTTCTCTCTCTCTCTCTCTTCTCTCTGTCCTCTCTCTCTGTCTCCTCTCTCTCTTTCTCTCTCTCTCTCCCATTCTCTCTCTCTCTCTCTGTCTCTCTCTCTCTGTGTCTCTCTCTCTCTGTCTCTCTCTCTTTTTCTCTCTCTATCTCTCTGTCTCTCTTTCTGTCTCTGTCTCTCTCTCAAATAAATAAATGAAGCGATTTTTTAAAGCAACATTTTTTTCATATTGAATGCCTTTGGTTTATGAAGAGATTCAAAATAGAATCTAATTTTTGAAGAAAAAAATTGCTTTCAGGGCTGGAGAGATGGATAAGATGTTAAGATGCTTGCCTGCAAAGCCTAAGACCCCAGTTTAGTTCCCCCAGTACGCACATAATGCAGGATGCATAAGGTGGTGCATACGCCTGGAATTTGTTTGCAGTGGCTACAGGGCCTGGCATGCCCATTCTCTCTCTTTCAATATGCCTCTCTCTCTCTCTCTCTCTCTCTCTCTCTCTCAAATAAATAAAAATATTTTTTTAATTGCTTGACTTAATGCATCATTTTCCTGGAAAGTTTGGGCTTAGGACTTACCTCTAATATAAGAGGTAATTTTATTGTTTGTTTGTTTGTTTAAATACAGGGTCTCAGTATGTAGCCCAAGATAGCCTCAAACTCCTACCTACACCTTCTGAGTGCTGGGATTACAAGCATGGCCAGTAGAAGGCAGTTTATTTTATTTTATTTTATTTTATTTTATTTTATTTTATTTTATTTATTTATTTGAGAGCGACAGACAGAGAAAGAGGCAGAGAGAGAGAGAGAGAAGGAGGGAGGGAGAGAATGGGCATGCCAGGGCCTCCAACCACTGCAAATGAACTCCAGACGTGTGCGCCCCCTTGTGCATCTGGCTAACTTGGGTCCTGGGGGATCAAGCCTCGAACCAGGGTCCTTCGGCTTCACAGGCAAGTGCTTAACCACTAAGCCATCTCTCCAGAAGGCAGTTTTAAGCAATGTAGCAAGCTTCCCTGGGTCAGGCCTCTGAAAATAGTGGGACAGCGGATGCCTCACTAGTACACAGATGAGATTTGTGTTTCTCCTTCATCTGATCATGGTTCCAGGTGCTTGATCTAGCTGGGCTCGGTCATTTTAGGCTTAAAACAAGAAAGCATCTCCTTAGTCATGCATTTGTGTAACTCAGTGTATCTTGATGATTACAATTTCAGCCTTTAAAAAAATTATTTATTTGAGACAGAGGACAGAGAGACAGTTAGTATGGGCATGACAGGGCCTTCTGACACTGCAAATGAACTCCGGATGCATATGGCACCTTGTGTATCTGGCTTTGTGAGGGTCCTGGGGAATTGAACCTTGACCTTCAGGCTTTGCAACAAATGCCTTTTACCACTGAGCCATCTCTCCAGCCCAATTTCAGCCTTTCATCTATGGGCATCATAGACTTGGACTCACTCTAGAGAGCCCCCCAAAGCAGTTGGCATTGTAAGAAAATATAAAATAGGGCTGGAGAGATGGCTTAGCAGTTAAGGCTCATGCCTGTGAAGACTAATGACCCTGGTTCTATTCTCCAGGCCCCACATAAGCCAGATGCACAGGGTGGCGCATGCGTCTGGAGTTTGTTTGCAGTGGCTAGAGGCCCTGGCATGCCCATTCTTACTCTCTCTCTCTGTGTTTCTCTTCCTCCCTCTCTGTGTCTCTAATAAATAAATAAATAAAAATAAAATCTTGAAGAAAAAGAAAATATAAAATAACAATATTCTATAACTGGATAAGACTTGAGATTTTCCAGTCCAGCTTCTCATTTTCATTGTGAAGACACCATTCCTCAACAACCCCCTGAAAGCTATAAAACTTATCATCGAACTCAAGTACAGACTGAGGTGTCCTGGGCTCCAGTCAGGTGTTTTCTTGATCTGCCACATAGCAGTTGTTGGTGACGAAACTGGCATGGGACAAGTTGCCAAAAACTGTCCTTTTACTGAATTTATTACTTTGGGGTCAGCAAATAGAATATGTAAAAGCTCCCTGGATTCTCAAGTGATTTTCACAGAATCAAAAATTCTTTTGTGGGCTGGAGAGATGGCTGAGTGGTTAAGGTACTTGCCTGCAAAGCCTAAGGACCCATGTTCAACTCTCCAGATCCCACATTAGTCAGACAGACAAAGGTGAGGCAAGCACAAGGTTGCACATGCCCACTAGGTGGCACAAGCGTTTGGAGTTCGGTTGCAGTGGCTGAGGCCCTGGCGTGTCGGTTCTCTCTGCCTCCGTCTCTCTCTCTCTCGCTCTAAAAAAATTCTTCTCTATGCACAATATAAATGACATGCCTTATGGAATACTCGTATCATGATTATTAAACTTACTATGTCTCCAGGGATGATGGTCTACATTTTATTCACAATGAAACTTAGAAGTTCAAGAGCTTTGTCACACAGTATGTCAAAGGTGGGACCAGAGCCTGACGACCTGACTGCTCATCCAGTGCTGGTGTTGTGCCCATGTGGCATCTACGAAGAGGTATTCGAGTTGGCTGGACTTGTGTCAAAGAAAACCCAAGTAACGTTACTATAACTGAGAGACTTCAAGGGTTAGGGTTATTTTATTTTTATTTATTTATTTGAGAGAGAGAAAGAAAGAAGCAGAGAGAGAAAGAAGGGCAGATAGAGAATGGGTGTGCCAGGACCTCCAGCTGCTGCAAACGAACTCCAGATGCATGTACCACCTTGTGCATTTGGCTTATGTGGGTCCTGGGGAATCAAACCTAGGTCCTTTGGCTTTGCAGCCAAGCACCTTAACCACTCAGCAATCTCTCCAGCCCCCAAGATTATACTTTATACAGTGCATATATTCTAAGATCCCTTCCCGCAGATGCTCGAAGCCACAGAGCCTTAGATGGTCTTGAACTTTGTATAGACTATGTGTCTTTCTTTTTTTTGCATGTGTATATATGGTATGTGTGTGTGTGAGAGAGTTTATGTGGATGTGGGCATGTATGTGCGTGCAGATACATGTACATGTGTGGGCCAGAGATCAACTTTGGGCGTCTTGTGAGTCATCACAACAGGATCTCTCACTGAATCCAGCGCTCACCGATTCCACCAGCCAGCTTCCTCCAGGGATTCACTTCTTGGCCTCCTGAGCACGTAGATTGCAGGTGCTCAGCGGGTATGTGGGTTCTGAGGGTCTGAACTTAAGCCCTCACGTTTGCATGGCAAGCACTTTGCTAACTGAGCCATCTCCGCAGCCAATAGTTTTTCTTATACATGCATACCTCATGTCAAGTTTAACTTATGTATTAGGCACAGTAACAGATTGATAACAAGAATTGAAACAATTAATTGTAATAAAAATATTTTAAGATCTGTGAATCATTTATTTCTGGAATTTTCCATTTACTATTGTCAGATCACTGTTGACTGTGGATAACAGATTGCAGAAGTCAAAGCCACAGGTAAGAAGGAACTACTGTTTGTACAACCTACAAGATCTGAATGCTTTACCAAATATTCTTCCAACTACAACATACAATGCTCCCGCATGAACAGAGCCCTGTTCCTCTATACCCACTGCTCTCCCCATTTGGCAAATATCACTCCACTAGGCAATGCAACTGGAAAATCTAATACCTCAAAAGGCGCCTGTGCTCCTACAAATGCAGATCGGATACCTCTGAGGATTTTCCATCCTCCGTGTGATGAGTGTGAGTCTCCTGGAAGGTGTGTCCTCACAATCTGAAGCGATAGCTATTTTTGGTCTACAAGCCTTAAGATGAAATGAATACTTGGTAGTTAACAAGTGAAATCTTTCTTGCCAATTTAGAATTGCATGGAGAAAAGAGTTGGGAAAGTTCCAAGATGTGGTTCAGAACCTGACCCTCAAATCTGACCTGAGTTACGAAAGACCATGGTTAAAAGGGAAGCATTCCACTTTTATAAGGGTTAAGGCAGAGTCTCAGAGCATCTTCCAGTGAGTATAGTGATTTTCTCTCATCTACAGATATAATGTTTCTAATGTTGACCTTTAAAAGATCATAACATAACTGAGGATGGAGCCATCTAGATTAAACGTCAGAGGAACTTTTGTTCTTATTTACTTGCTGGTAACAATTTGCTTTTCTATCTATGTGTCAGAAATACTACTATAAATTCCTGTAAATTAATCTTTATTTTTTGCTTATAAAAGATTGGAAATTAGCCGGGCGTGGTGGCGCACGCCTTTAATCCCAGCACTTGGGAGGCAGAGGTAGGAGGATCGCCGTGAGTTCGAGGCCACCCTGAGACTCCATAGTGGATTCCAGGTCAGCCTGGGCTAGAGTGAGACCCTACCTCGAAAAACCAAAAAAAAAAAAAAAAAAGATTGGAAATAAAACTCACAATGCAGCTATTAAAGAAATAGACATTATTTTAGAGAGAATTTAATAGGTATAGACCCTCGCAGAGGGGGGAGGACAGGGAGGAGGCTAATGATGGTACCAACATGACTGTATACACACTATGTACATAACTAATAAAAAGAAATAAACATAAAAAAGAAATAGACATTACAGGGGGCTGGAGAAATTGCTCAGTAGTTAAGGCGCTTGCCTGCAAAGTCTAACAACCTGGTTTGATTCCCCAGTGTCCACATAAAGCCAGGTGCATGAAGTGGGGCATGCATCTGGAATGTGTTTGCAGTGGCTGGATGCCCTAGCCCATTCTCTCTGTCTGTATCTCTTCTCTCTAGTTGCAAATAAACAAGTAAAAATATATTTAAAAAGAAATAGACATTAAAAAATACGTGGAAATGCAGAAGAACATGAAAACACACAAACACACACACACCAAGTCATCTGACATGTTCTTAAGGGTGTGATTAAAGCAGTCAGACCATCTTTGGTCTGGGTTCCATGCTTTTCCTGGATATCATTTTTCTTGGGGCCAGCTACACTATGGAAGAGATTCCACCCTTCTCCAAATCCAAATTTTGTGGCTTCTGCTATCAAATCTCTCAAGATGCTGCAGCTGCTGGCTGCACAATGTGGAGAGCGTTGGGGTCTGGGGTGATGGCTCAGCAGATACAGCACTTGCTGTGCAAGCGTAAGGACCAGATTTCGTATCTCCAGCATCCACGTAAATGCCAGGTAAGCATGGCAGCCCTCCTGCAATTCTGGTGATCAGGCTAGGAAATGCCCCGGACAGCTGACTGGCTAAGACCAGCTGAATTGGCAAGCTATGGGATCAAGGGAGAGAAGCTGATTCAGCGAAGTAATGAGAGAGTGTTCAAAGACACCAAACATCACCCTCCGACCTCTACCCCCTGCACACACATTCACACACACTTGCATACATACCACACACACACACACACACACACACACACAACATATGCATGCATACAAAAAGTGTTGCATGGCTCAACTTACTTTAATGATGCCCCTATACAAATTTAATTTTTAGGTTGTGCAATCTTTACAAGTGTAATCCTGACTTGAGCTCTCATTTCATGAAGCTGATGGGATCTCTAAGGGTGCTTGGATCTTAGGAAGGGATGTCACAGAGCTGTTCTGGTGGAGACAAGGCTGCAGAAGTCATTTGCTTGCTTGGGTCTAAAACTTGAAAATATTTTAATCCGTGCCAAGACTGTTAACGAACAAGGAAAACAGATGGCTTACCAAGGACATGGAATTATCTTGATGAAACATGGAAATATTAAATATGATTAATATGTGAGGCTGACCAATAGTTTAATTTAATAGTTGTATTCCTTGGTCTGAGGTTGACACTACTTAGAGACGCATTACACTACTTCTTGGAACATTATGAATACCTAAAGTATTAGGCCAAGTGAAATAACTTCCAAGCTTGTACAGAAAGCTGGCGTTTGAATAGTTCCTGTATGCCAGAGAGCAATAAAGCGGATAGAGCTATAAGTCAACATGCAATTTGCTGAATTACACGGCCTGTTCTCTTGGTCAGTCTGTGTGTGTGCCAAGTTTCATTGATTGCTTGGGACAATTATTTTGAACTCTAGCTCTTAAGGATTTCCTGTCTATAAGACTGCCTGACTTTCTAAGAACTTCTTCATTCTGTTTCAGATGTCATCAAGTTTTACAAGTTTTACAAAAAGACTCAGAAAACAAAAAAATCACGTTTTGAAACATGGGACCTCTGTCCAAGACAGTTGAAAGCTCTGCTGCACTGGCTGTTTTACTCATCGCTGTGACCAAATTCCTGGCAGAAGGGAAGGGAGGGTTTATTTCATCTTACAGTTCCAGACAATGCAGTCCATGGTGGTGGGGAAGCATGGCTTCAGGAGCAGGAGGTGGCTGATCACACTGCGTCTACAGCCAGAAAGCACAGAATGAACACGAAGGGAGACCTAGCTATAACATCTCAAGGCCGGTCCCCAGTGACCCACTTCCTCCAGCAAGGTTCTACCTCTGAAGCTTCCACAGCCTCCCAAAATACCTCCAGTAGCTGGGGACCAAGTGTTCAGACACGTGGGACTGTGAGGGACATTTTACATTCAAATCACAACTACGTGGGCTCTGTCCACCTGTAGTAAGGTGAGTCAGAAAGATTCATGAGGTGTACTAGACAGCTTTCCAAGGGTGGAACCCTGTATTTGCAAATTGTGCTGGTGGAGTAACTTGTTCTCAAGCTAATGTAGGAGAGGGAAGCTCTCCTCAAGGGCTGTAGGGCTCCTGCCAAGATAAATACACAAAGATAGGTAAATGGGACAAAGGCATAACAAAAGTCCTTAAAGTTTTATTTAGTTTGTATTATTCAAGACAGGGTCTCAGTCTAACTCAGGAGAGCCTCAAGCTCACTGTAATCCTCCTACCTCTGCCTCCCAAGTGCTGAGATTAAAGGTATACACCACCACGCCCAGCTTGTCCTTAAAGTTTTTTATTTTATTATTTTAAAAATATTTTTCATTTATATTTTATTTATTTATTAGAGGCAGAAAGAGAGAGAGAATGGGCATGCAAGAGCTTCTAACCACTGCAAATGAACTCCAGATGCAGCGCCACCTTGTGCATCTGGCTTATGAAGGACCTGGAGAATTTAACCTGGATCCTTAGGCTTTGCAAGCAAGCACCCTAACCACTAAGCAATTTCTCCAGCTCAAGTTTTTTTATTTTTGTTTAGAGAGAGAGAGAGAGAGAGAGAGAGAGAGAGAGAGAATTGGTGCACCAGAGCCTAAGCCACTGAAATTGAACCCCAGACACTTGTGCCACCTAGTGGGCATGTGCGACCTTGCGCTTGCCTCACCTTTGTGCATCTGGCTAACGTGGGATCTGGAGAGTTGAACCTAGGTCCTTAAGCTTGGCAGGCAAGTGCCTTAACCGCTAAGCCATCTTTCCAGCCCTAAAGTTTTAAAATAAATGCTTTATAACAGAAGTTTTAAGTGGCAAGAGAAGCTTCAGAACCAAAGACCCAGGGACCCAAGGAGAACTACCTACGTGCATGCTGAGTCGCAGTGAAGAAAGGACATCCAGGATAGGCTCAGGCCCTAACAACTGATCTCATACGGGAGGCAGGGTGGGAAAACCCAGCAAGGCCTGTCTGTGACAAGTCTTCTTGGTCTCTGTGCAATAGCCCTTCCTCCTGGGCATACAGCAGGACCTCTGTGAAATGGGAGTTTTATCAACTGCTATCAGACAAAAAGAAAGTCAGAGGATTCCTTTCCTGCCAGCTCCTATCTAGAAAGGGAGAGGGAGGTCAGAGTTGTATGCAAGGCTTAATGACTTATGTGAGGGAAAAGGGATTCTAGTTTCCATGACCTCTTTTGGAAAAGAGGCTATCCAATGTCTGTGACTCACTTCTGGGTAGAATGAAGGCTGAGAGGCAGGAAGGGAAGAGAAGGTTATAGAGACCTTCTGAGGTTGCTCATAACATCAGTGTCAGTGCCTTTATTTCAGTGTATGTAGCATGCCAAAATCACATACTTTGGGGTATTTCTGAGCCTCAGTATTAACACAGCCTTAAAAATAAATGCTAGGAGGTTTTTTTTTTTTTTTTTTTTTTTGGATCTTAGATATGTCACCAAGCACACAAGTAATAGTTTTTTTTAAAAAAAAAAAATAAATTGTACTACATAAAAATTAAAAACTTTTGGATTTCAGAGAATATCATCAAGGAATAAAAAGGCAAATCACAGAAAGAGATAAAGTGTTTTAAAATATTATGTGTGGAGCCCAGGAGATGACTCAGCAGGTACTGTCATTTGCTATGTAAGCATGAGGACCTGAGTTCAATCCCTACCTCAAAAAGCAAAAGGAAGGGTAGGACTCCTTACAACGTGCTTCTCCAGACACAAAATGGCTTGGATATCCATGACCTCACAGTGCCTGACACTACCTACACAAGACCATCATAATAGGAGGAAAAGATCATGACATCAAAATAAAAGAGAGACTGATTGAGAGGGGGAGGGGATATGATGGAGAGTGGAGTTTCAAAGGGGAAAGCAGGGGGAGGGAGGGTATTACCATGGGATATTGTTTATAATCATGGAAGTTGTTAATAAAAAGAAATTGAAAAAATAAAATAAAATAAAATAAAAGTTCTCACTTGCCTAAAGGCTACCTGGCCTACCATCCTATTCTGTTCTCTAGTGTGTTTCGAGGGTGTATCCCCTTGTGAATCCCCATCACCAGCACCAGGCACATAGAAAATGCCCAACATGAGTTCAGGAGGCTGGAGTGATGGCTTAGTGCTCGCCACGTAAGCACAAGTACCTGGGGTTATGGACAAGCAGGACACTAACAGCTGCACGGAGTAAGGAAGAAAATACAGGGTATGAAAAATGAATTCAGAGCTGGAGTGATCACTCAGTGGCTAAAGGTGCTTGCTTGCAAAGCCTGGTGGCCCAGGTTCAATTCCCCAGTACCCACATAAAGCCAGATGCACAAAAGGGTGCATGCGTCTGCAATTTGTTTGCAGTGGCTGGAGGCCCTGGCTCCCCCATTTTTCTCTGTCTCTCTTCTCTCTATCCCTCTCTGCTTGCAAATAAATAAATTAAAAAAATTAAAAAAAAAAAGAAGACATCAGGTGTGGTGACACACACCTTTAATCCCAGCACTCGGGAGGCAGAGGCAGGAGGATCACTGTGAGTTCGAGGTCACCCTGAGACTACATAGTGACATAGTGAATTCCAGGAGAGCTTGGGCTAGAGTGAAACTCTACCTCGGAAAAAAAAAAGAAAAAAAAAAAAAAGAAGGAGGAGGAGAAGGAGAAGAGGTTTTCATAAGAAGAGTTATTTCCTCTTCCTCTTTGCCCTGCTCTGTAGTTGGCACACCCAATGTCTTCCTCGCATCTCATTCTTACAAGGCAGGACCTAACGAGGCAACAGTACTGCTTATACAAACCAGGGCACCAACTGTGAATGACATGCTAGGCAGTCCTAACAGTGATGGTGAATTTTCTTTAATTGCATGTCTTAATCTTATTTTTATTTTTAGAATTAGTTCAGAGGGCGAACTCCACACAACCTGCTAATATTAGAACCAGCAGCTGTAAAAGCATGAACTGTTTAAAAAGCAGTGGAGATAGGTCAGACAAAACCAACATTATTTCATTTGTTCAAAGGAGA
The DNA here is from genome assembly GCA_036346955.1 of Dipus sagitta. Taxonomy (NCBI): domain Eukaryota; kingdom Metazoa; phylum Chordata; class Mammalia; order Rodentia; family Dipodidae; genus Dipus; species Dipus sagitta. Next base: position 24,786,651 of record CM070793.1, on the reverse strand, counting down.
AATAAAATTAAAAGGAACATTGAGATCTGAGAGGGAAGCATTTGAGAAATGTGGATAAGGAAATTTTCTCATATTAAAAAAATAATCTTAAGTTTGTGAAACTTTATAGGAAGGAAAATATGCTAGAACATTAAACTATAATTATTATTCTAACTTAATTTATATTATTCCAATTTTATTTCCAATTCTTTTAAGTATATCTACAAATTCTACATTGTTATACATGAAGTGTGCCTAAGATATGTTCTATAAATTTTTGCTTTATTTTCATTTATTTTATATAAGCATTTCCATGTCTTGACAGCAGGACATTTGTCATTTTAACAACCTCATAGCATCTTTATTTTTATAAAGACATAACCTTTTAAATTAGTTTTTAATTTTTTTAAATAATTATTTATTTATTTTATTTATTTGAGAGAGAAATAGGCAAGGAGAGAGAGAGAATGGGCACACCAGGGCTTCCAGCCACTGTAAACAAACTCCAGATGTGTGTGCCCCCTTGCGCAGCTGGTTTATGTGGGTCCTGAGGAATCAAACCTGGGTCCTTTGACTTTGTAGACAAGTGCCCTAACAGCTAAGGCATCTCTCCAGCCCATTTTTTTCAATATTATTTATTTATTTGCAAGCAGAGAGAGATAAACACAAAGAGAGAAAGAGAACGGGTGTGCCAGGGCCTCTAGCCAATGCAAATGAACTCCAGATGCATGTACCACTTTGTGCATCTGGCTTTATGTGGGTACTAGGGAATTGAACTCAGGTCATTGGGTTTTGCAGGCAAGTACCTTAACCACTGAGCCACCAATCTAGCCCTAAAAATAGTTTTTGTGTTATCCCTGGCTAGCCTTAAACTCACTATATATAGACCAGGCTGGACTCAAATTTCTGATTGATCCTTCTGCCTCTACCTCCTGAATGCTAAGATTATGGGCATGTACCACAAAGCCTGGCTCAAAGTTAGCATCTTAAAGGTGTTATGATTATTATTATCTTACATTTTAGTTTTTACTACCAGAAAATTGTTGTTAGTAATTATTATCCCCTTTTAGAAATCTACCTTTTACTCCTCTAGTGACTCAAAAATTTTTTCTTTCTCCTGAATATTCTACACCTTTACTTTTAATATTTTTAAATATTTTACTTATCTATTTTATTTATTTATTTATTTATTTGAGAGAGAAAAAGGGAGAGAGAGAGAGAGAGAGCGTGAGAATGGGTGCACCAGGGCCTCCAGCTACTGCAAACGAACTCCAGATGTGTGCATCACTTTGCCATCTGGCTTTACGGGGTACTGAGGAATCTAATTCAGTCATGACGCTTTGCAGATAAGCACCTTCACTGCTGAGCTATCTCTCCAACCTGGTGAAATCTCTCTCTCTCTCTCTTTTTTTTTTGACAATGAGTTTATTTTGTATGTTTAGTCTTAAAATTTGAGTTCTTTATTTGCTAACTTGCCTTTCAAAATAGAAAGTACATGGACTTTAGAATTCCCTGGCCATCTGAGGCAGGTGGACGACTGGCAGATTGTGTGACTTGTCCGAGCTCAGACACGACCCTGCCTCTGGGTACGGAAGAGGCTAGCTGCGTCAAAGTAAAGATGAAGCGACAGGGAGGTGATGGAGAAGGGTACCAGCCCGTCAGGGCATGTCAGAGCTCAGTGAGTGATCAGCATGCAGCGCCGGCCAGTGAGCAAGTCCATAGTCTTCCTCTGTGGGCTCATAGATGAAGGCCTTACAGAGGGGTTCTTGCTCTTCAGGGCACGTCTTGCACTAATGCTCATGCAGATGATGATCACAGTACCGAACAACCGAGTCCAAAGGGCCCAACCTGAGAGGTGCGGTTCACCCGTATTCAGAACCTAAAGCAGCCCATGCTTATCCCCCTGGGAATTAAACCATCTCCATCCCCGTGTGACCGCTGTGGGAAAATGTTCACCGGGGCTTAGTGGCTAAAGATGCATCACCTAGAGCATGAAGCGATTTCTCAGTCCCCGACTACTAAGCCAGGAGCAAGACGAGACCCTTGTGCAGCACGATCTTAGAGAACATGGCTTTGAAAGCAGCTCCTCTGTTCAAATGCCTGCGATCTCGCAGCTCTCCTGAACCCAGTACTGTGAAAGCGCTTTCCCCTTGGGGTGTCTCGGTGGTCTCGCAGAAAAGGAAGAAACTGTTCAAGAGCAGCCAAAGACCAGTGCCACCAGAGGTGAGTCCCCCAAATCAGAGCTGTCTTCTACAACTATTTAGTAATTTTGTGATTTGGATTCATTTCTGTTTTTATTTGGGAAGCGCCTGGGCTTGGTCTTGTACATTTAAATTTAGTCTTTTAAACAACAACAACAATAAAAAGATTTGGAAAAGAATTTGCTTTTTCACTTTGTAAGCCCAGAAACTGATTTTTTTTTAAATTTTATCTCACATAACTGAGGCATTTTGCTTCTGTATGTACATTATAATGACACGGTGTCGAAGCAGAACAGAAACTATGGGACTTTTGATTTAACATATGCCAGCTCTTCCCTCATTGTTAAAAGCGGGCTAACAACCAATCATTAGATAAAGAAGAAATCAGACGGTTTCAGACCTTCCGATAAGAAAGGGTCCCGGAGAAAATTACGAAACACCATGAACATGGTCTGAGTGGATATTTATTCCTATTTTGGGGCATTGTAAACCCTATTTTTTGGAAGCATTTATGGTAAGGTCTCTTAAAAATTAAGGTAAGGCTAAAGAGATGGCTTAGCAGGTAAGGCGCATGCCTGCGAAGTCTAAGGATCCAGGTTGGATTCTCCAGGTCCCACGTGAGCCAGATGCACATGGTGGCGCATGCGTCTGGATTCATTTGCAGTGGCTAGAGGCCCTGGTATGCCCGTTCTCTCTCTCTCCCTCTCTTTTTAATAAATAAGCAAAACTAAATTTTAAAACATTAAGGTGAACACTTCTAGAGTGCAGCATAGTGTTTTCTGAAGCGCGTATGATTTTTTTGTGAGGCGACAATGACGTTGGGCAGGCATTTCCTGTGCCTTTACTGCACCACTCCAAAGACAAAGAAGAATGAGGGACAGGAGTCAGACTGTGAACGACGTTGCCAGGAGAGCACAATGAGGCGGCATGTGTAGCCCAGCTTTGTAGGATCTCCTTTAATACTGCTGTTTTCACTAAAATTAATGTTTACTTGGTCTTTGAATGTTAATAACGGCTGGCTAACTAGGTCATTGCCCAGATCAGTTTCTCCTTGTCCCATCAACAGTGCTTTCTCTTGCATCTACTATTGTGCTGCCATAGAAAAGACAAATTATGACGATACTCTGTATTTTATATGTAGGTTTGTGTATTGCTGGGGATGTTTTTTGCTGTGCTGTGTGGACAAAATAAAGAATTTTGTGTTGAGGCTAAAAAATAAATAAATAAATAAATAAATAAATAAAATAAATAAACTGATCATTCATGCTTACTTTTTGTTTGTTTGTTTTTTCGAAATAGGGTCTCACTGTAGCTCAGGCTGACCAGGAATTCACTATGGAGTCTCAGGCTAGCCTTGAACTCACAGCCATCCTCCTACCTCTGCCTCCTGAATGCTGGGATTAAAGGCGTGTGCCGGCATGCCTGGCCATGCTTACTTTTATTTAATAATTGCTTACTTAAATATTAATGTTTAGGGCCAAGAAGATGGCTCAGTGGGTAAAGTACTTGCTACCCAAGCATAAGGATTCAAGGTTGGATCCCCAACACCTATGTAAAAGCCAGATATAGTGGGGTGCCCCCGGAATCCCAGCACTGGGGAGATTTGGCCAGAGAATCCCTAGGGCTTGCTGTCTAGTTAGTCCAGCCAGAGCAGTAATCTCTAGGTTCAGTGAGACCTTATGTCAAAATACAATGGGAAGAGTGACTGAAGAGGACCTCTGATATTGACTGCTAGTCTCCATATGCAAGGGCACACAGAAACCATAGAGATAACTTAGCGTGAGCTTTGCTTAAATGGGTTCAATTATCATTGAAACATGAAAACTTTAACAAAGGTCCAGTGAGATATAGAAATTGCAACTGTAGGAAGAACTGCAGAAGAATAGGGAGATTAGGATAGCTAGAGACTAGGAGAAGAAAACAGTAATGTCCTTGGCTCCTGACTAAGGGTCACCATCATCTGGGGTTGGCATCGTAAGAGCTTGGGAGGGCCCAATAGGGCCACGACTGGTGTTTTGAGAACAAGCGTCAACCACCTGTTGTTTCTACCTCCGGATGAGTAAAGAAAAGCAGGGATAGCAGCTGCTGCTGGCTTTGCACTCTGCCTTGCATATAGCCTCATGCTGCACCTCTACTCCAACTGGAAATGGCTTGGAAGGTCAGAGGATCTGACTCCACACCTTACCATATCCACAAGCAGCTACAGAGCATCTGCTAGAATTTTCATTCTTTTAAAATCGGGACATTAGTGGCTGGAGAGATGGCTTAGCAGTTAAGCGCTTGCCTGCGAAGCCCAAGGACCCCGGTTTGAGGCTCAACTCCCCAGGACCCACGTAAGCCAGATGCACAAGGTGGTACACACATCTGGAGTTCATTGGCAGTGGCTGGAGGCCCTGGAGTGCTCATTCTCCCCCCCCCCACTCTCATTCTCCCTCTCTCCCTCTGTCTGTCACTCTCAAATAAAAATAAACAAAAAACATAAACAATAAGTAAAATCAAGACATTAACTTTAAGACACAGGGAACTCTATATATAATCCTGAAAAGTACCACATTTAATTTCTCTATCTAGCCCTCAATCTCTCAGAAAGATGGGCTGGAGAGATGGCTTGGTGGTTAAGGCACTTGCCTGCGAAGCCTAAGGACCCAGGTTGAATTCCCCAGTACCCATGTAAAACCAGTAAAATAAAGTTAAGATTATTAAAACACTAATGACATTGGATGTAGACAAAAATTGCTACCATAATGTGGAAGTCATTGCCACCCAAGTACTCTGGCAACAAATCTGGAAGCAGAGAGACTGATAGAAGGGATGGGGTATTGGAAAGGGAACTCTTGTTTTAGACAGGTGCTATGACCGGGTGGTGTTTTACAGTGTCCCTGTGGTTTGGATATGACCCCAAAATGTACGTGTTGAAAATAACCCCAAAACTCATACGTTAATGGTGTTTGGAGGTGGCGTCTTTGGAAAGCATGAGGACTGGGTGAGGTCATAAGGGTGGGGCCCATGGGAATTAGTGGTCGTACGAGAAGAGGAAGGCAGACACGGGCTAGCGCGCGCCTTTCCTCTCTCCTTGGTGCTCCTCCTGCCAACTCCCGTGCTATCAGGAGAGCCCTCATCAGATGCCAGCACCTTGGTAATGAAACTCCTCAGCCTCCAGAATGGCAAGAAATCAATTTGTAGCATAAATTGCTCAGTCTTTTTTATGATTTATATTTATTTAGTTGTTTGACAGAGAAAGAGAAGGAGGAGAGAGAGAGAAAGAAAGAATGGGAGCGCCAGGGCCTCCAGCCACTGCAGGTGAACTCCAGCCGCATGCGCCCCCTTGTGCATCTGGCTTACGTGGGTCCTGGAGAGTCGAATCTGAGTCCTTTGGCTTCGCAGGCAAACATCTTAACTGCTAAGCCATCCCTCCAGCCCAATTACTCCATCTTTTGAATTCTGGTATAGCAATATGAGGTGCACTAAGACGGGTATCCTCTGACAGCAGCATCGCCTGCTCTGTAAGCTGTACAGAGACTGTCAGGCGCCGTTATGAATTAACCCTTTGCTCCGTTCTCCTCCATCCCCACCGTGCTGTTATCTCCGAGCAAATACGGGAGGCGCATCAACAAACAGGGAAACATCAGCTGCTCATCATGGCGGCCTGGAGGATCAATGCAAAGCCCACTTTATGATCATACTGCTTTAAAACAAACAAACAAGCCTACATATGCTTAGCAACTCGATGTTTTTTCTGCTCCAGAGCATCTTTCTCAGCCACTGTTGCCGTGGCCAGCTCTGCTGGGGTTGTGACCAGCTGCACGCAGCCTTCCCTGAGGCAGGCCCATCCCACCTCCAGTTGCCTGTTACTTGCTGGTAAGGGGACAGCTGTGAGACCCTCGGCAGGCATGGCCTTCGCACTCCACTGGACCATGGGCATGGGAGACAGTGAATAAATGCTCTTTCTTTTAAGCCCTGAGATGCATGCCCTAAAGGCTGCCAGGGGTCCTGATGTGCCATGATCCCATGGGACTGAGAGTTTGTCACCTCTAGTAGTGACTGTTGGGAAAATGTAATTAAAAACAAAAATCTCTGAAGCCAGATGTCTTCTCCACAAAAGCAATGAAGAAAAAATGATTTATTATTGAACAAAACACCAAAAGATTTTACTTAATATTCATACCCATATATTAATGCTACTCTAATTTTTGGTTAGAGAAGCTTCTCTTTTCAGATGGCGGTGACCACTGGGATGACCCAAAAGGCATCATGGTGCTGAGAAGATGTGACGGGGGAACGTTCAGCACTGAGACATCCCTATCACACCTTCCAAGGCTCAGGGTCCATGGCGGAAGAGGTGGCAGAAAGAATGTAAGAGCCAAAGGAAGGGTAGGACTCCTTACAATGCAATCGTCCAGACAGAAATTGGCCTGGATATCCATGACCTCGCAGTGCCTGACACTACCTACACAAGACCATCATAATAGGAGGAAAAGATGATGACATCAAAATAAAAGAGAGACTAATGGAGAGAGGGAGGGGATTTGATATGCAGATCTGTGAAGGGGAAAGTGGAGGAGAGGGAATTATCATGGTTTCTTTTTTGTTAAGTATGGAAGCTGTGAATAAAAAGGAAAAAAAAAAAAACACACCAAAAGACGGTGCATATGACAGGCATTCCACTAAGAACGTGTAAGGAAAGAAACAAAGCTGGGTCCTTTATCTGGCCAAGCAGCTGCATTCATTACATACACATTTTCAAGATAACAATAATTAGTCCTCTAGGAAAAGGACTTGATAACACTTCTAGCCACATAAAGTTCTTTCCCAACCTTACCTAGTAACTGGGTTTACCATCTGTGATAGCTAACTGGTTTTGTCCAGTGGAAAAATAAACATCTCACAGCTGTATGATAGGAGGTAGTTTTGCAAATTGGAACAAGGAAATCACCAAAATTTGGCTTTTATTTTTCCACTGGAACTGGGAGGTGGCGGGTGTGTTCCTTTGATGTTTGTATTTCAAAATGATGACTCTCAGGATGTTTGCATGTTCAAGAGGCCACTCCCATGTTCTTGAGAAAGATATTTCTTGGTCAGAAAGCTAGGGGGGAAAGCCAGCTATGGGCTGGGGAGACAGGGACCAAGGTTTGATGCTCAGTAGCCACGTACAATGCCAGAGATGGTGTCACACACCTGTAATCCTAGGGCTGGGAAGGTGGAGACAAAAGTGAGACACCCTGTCTCCCCACCCCCCCAAAAAAAAACAGCTATTAAGAGACCCACCTACTCGCATGTTGCAAATACCTTCTCATCGCTGGCACGGACACTCGACCAAAAGCAGCTGCTGAGAGGACAGTACTTTGGCTTACGATCTCACAGTGACAGAGGAAAGCATGGCATGAGCAGGGGCTGGACATCACCTCTGCCATGGCAGATGGAAAACAGCAGCAGGAGGGCTGGAGAGATGGTTTAGCGGTGAAGCGCTTGCCTGTGAAGCCTAAAGAACCCAGTTTGAGGCTCGACTCCCCAGGACCCACGTTAGCCAGATGCACAAGGGGGCACACGCATCTGGAGCTCGTTTGCAGTGGCCAGAGGCCCTGGAACGCCCATTCTCTCTCTCTATCTGCCTCTTTCTCTCTCTGTCGCTTTCAAATAAATAAATAAAAATAAACAAAAAATAAAAATAAAAAAAGAAGAAGAAGAAAAGAGCAGCAGGAGAGTGAGCCAAACCCAGGCGAGTGGGAGCTGGCTGGGAAACTCCTAAGCCCGCCCCAACACACCACCTTTGACAAGGCTCCACCTCCAAAATTGCCTTCAGCTGGGGCCAAGCATTCAAAACACACGAGCTTATGGGGGACGTCGGAGTCAAACCACCACGCCCCACAAATGCTAACAATCTCAACCAGATGTCTGCCAGGACAGGATGTGGGAGAGCAGCCGTGGAGGAGAGCCTCTGGCCGTGAGGAAGATAGTACAAGCATCAAAGCAAACCGCAGGCTCCCACAAGGTCCCTAAAGTTGGTGACAAAGGCACCAAGGCTTCAAAGCAGCCGGCACAGCTGACACTGGACACAGTGGCAGGTGACACTGGCAGCAGGAGACGAGCAAGAGAACACCTGAGGAAAGGGCCAGTTTCTCCAAGTCTCCAAGGAAGCAGTGGAGGGCTGGAGAGATGGCTTAGCGGTTAAGCGCTTGCCTGTGAAGCCTAAGGACCCCAGTTCGAGGCTCGATTCCCCAGGACCCACGTTAGCCAGATGCACAAGGGGGCGCACGCGTCTGGAGTTCGTTTGCAGAGGCTGGAAGCCCTGGCACGCCCATTCCCTCTCTCTCTCTCTCTCTCTCTCTCTCTCTCCCTCCCTCCCTCCCTCTTTCTCTCTCTGTCTGTCATTCTCAAATAAATAAATAAAAATAAACAAAGAAGCAGTGGAAACGTAAGGCCACACTGAGAAGTCAGTGATGCTTGAAAATGCCCAGCGAATCCCACCCAAGGTTCTCCTCTGAGCTCCACATGCGAACACACAAACATGCATGGCACATCCATGAGTACGTATGCATATGTACATAGTAGTCAAGCATCTGGAATTCTGTGCCAGGCAATTCCTAAGGCCTCATTTGCTTGCCTTGGTTACGAGTGCCACTCTGCTCCTCTGGCAGCGTCGTGCCTGCTTGAAGTGTCAGGTTGCTGGCTCCACCTCTGAAGAACCAGTCACCTCCCCCAGTTTTCAGTGCCTGGCACCTTCACCACTCAGCCTGGACAGGGATTCTAAACACTGGGGGGGGGGGTCTTTAATATATTTTTGCTTATTTATTTATTTGAGAGGGAGAAAGAAGCAGAGGGAGAGAGAGGTAAAGAGTGAGAGAGAGAATGGGTGTGCCAGGGCCTCCAGCCACTGCAATTGAACTCCAGACACGTGCCCCCCCTTGTGCACCTGGCTTAGGTGGGTCCTGGAGAGTCAAACTGGGATCCTCTGGCTTTGCAGGCAAACGCCTTAACGGCTAAGCCGTCTCTCCAGCCCCTGTCAGGCGTTCTCTATGGATGTGTGTGCTCTACGCTACTTGCTGGTAGTGTGCTTGTTGTAGATGAGGAGGGAGGCGTGTCTTTCATGTCACAAGCCATACATCTGGCCAGGTGCCGAGAGCGCCCAGTTTGTTTTCCCTAGGGCTGATGGTTCATCGCCTCCTCAAAACTCCAGAGTCAAGCTGGTCCTCTGCAGGGTACATTCAGGAAATCAGCCTTCTCGAATAGCACATGGCATGTCTGCAGTCTCAAAAAATTTTGGGATCTTCTTGGTCCACAAGCAGCTGGTAGGCAGTCTTCCTGGTGGAAAAGTGACCATGTCCAGTCTCTTCCCTACTCCCAGCCTCTCGATGACTCAGCCGTGCTGGTCCCCTCCCTGTTCTGAGCGAGGAGAGAAAGAAGTAGGTCTCTTGGGCAACTCCCTGGATTGCAGGGTGTGGGATGATAGGTACCCACTCTCCTGACTTTCCCATTCTCCATTGTTCACTACGAAGGCAGCAGGGACTAGGAGGGCGGCTCAGCACTCACAGGTGCTTGCTTGCAAAGACAGTAGGAAATGATCCAAGTGCACAGTAAAAGGCCAATGGTCAAGGAAAATATGAGCGAGTCATGATTCAAAATACCATGTGCTAACTGTCAATGTTTTTCATGGCTGGGAGTGTGGCTCAGTTGGTAGAGTGCTTGCCTGGCATGCACAAGGCCCTGGGTTTGGTCCCAATGGCCCCAATACAACGGGGTGTGGTGGTGCACACCTGTAACCCCAAAACATAGGAAGTGGAGCAGACGTTTAAGGTCATTCTCAGCTACATAGTCAGAAGTCAGCAGATCCTGTCTCAAAAAGCCTTAAAGATATTTTTCAAGAATTTCTAATAATTTAGGGACACTTTTTACTTACACTGTGCTGTAAATAGGAAGAAAGTATGCACTTCTGTGTATACCAGTGATACAATTTCAAAAATACAATTCTGATTATGTATAGAATAAAGCCTAGAAAAACAAAACAAACATTGACCACGGGTTCTACTGAGTTGATTTCACTTTTCTGTTTTTTATATTTTTTATTTTCATACATGTATTTGAGAGAAAGAATGAGGGAGAGTGGGTGGGAGAGAGAGAGAATGAGAATGGGTATGTCAGGGCCTCTAGCTACTGTAAACAAACTCCAAACAGACATGCCATCTTGTGCATCTGGCTTACGTGGGTCCTGGGGAATCAAACCTGGGTCCTTTGGCTTTACAGGCAAGTGCCTTAACCATTAAGCTGCTTCTCCAGCTCCTTACTTTTTTTCTTAGCCATTATTTACTTTCAAGTTTTCTATATAATGTGTTCATTTTTTTAAAAAACTACAAAGTGTTTTTTCCTCTATTCCAAAAAGATTTTCATACACTGGTCCAAAAAACAAAGTCATCTCTCATAGAAATAAAATCTGCTTAAAGTTTCTCATTGGTCTAAAAATAAAATTGATTATAACAGATTTTTTAAAATAAGAGGCAGATGTAACATCCTTTATCAGCATATATGATTAATTTGAATTTCTCAAGGACATAAAGTTCAAGTCCAGCTCTCATTTGTTAGATAGGAGATGCCATTATGGTCTAAATTGTTGTGATGAATTGATTCTAAAACATCAGCAGTTCATTTCTTTCTCAAGTCGTGGCCCAGTGGTGAGAGTGTAGGGGTGGAGAGGTAGCTCCACCCCGTGAGGTCCTGTAGTGACAAGGCACATTGTTCCTCTCATTTTCCACCTCTCGGGCCGGGGCCCCATCCTAGTCACACAATTGAAGCTGGCTGGCCTCTGTCATGTCCCTCTTCTGGCCCACGGGATGAAGGAATATAGGAATTCCAGCCATTGTGGCTGTATCTCCAAAGGGCCAATGCAGAAGCCATTCTGATCATCCCTGTTCACTACCTCGGCCTCAGGCTTGGTCATGTGGCCCCTCGCTGAGTGGCTGTGTGCCCCGTGAACATGCTCAAAGGTTTTGTCCTTAGATGGAAGAGCGTTACAGGGCCCAAGCTTGCACTGTGGCAGTGCTAGCACACTGGGCTCAACCACCAATCCTCCACAGGCCAATTAGAGAGAAGCAGTAGTGCAAAGATTTATTCAGTGTGGCCACATTGGAAAGAGGGGCACGAAAGAGGTCCACTCACCCCTCTTCCTCTCCCCAAGTCCACCTTCAGGGCACTGACATGAGGTTCAGGACTAGATAGAGGGCTAGAGGCATGCATGACTAGGCAATCCTGACCAGGGTATGGTCCTACCTGTCACTGACCCATCAGGGTCTCAGCTTTAGTCTCTCCTGCAAGGTGGTCCAACAAGATGTCAGGACTGTAGGAAATCTCTTCCTGAGACAAGCTCCTTCTCTGGCTGCCAGCAGGGACCCTTTTCTATCTACTCTTGAGAAAATTCCGATTCCTTTGAGCTCATTGTTTCAATAGCATGATAGACAATGGGGGGGGGGGTCACAAGTGCCTCTCTTTACAGTGGCTTTGCTCCTGCCAGGACGGTTATGACATGGCGAGAGAGAATGGGGCCAAGGAGCAACGCCAAGGCTGTCGAAACCTTTAAGGTCCATCTTTGCAGCAGAGAGCCCTGGGGCGAGAGATGTCAGGGTCAGCCCTTCAAGACAGGTGTGTAAACATCTCTACCCAAGTCCCCCATTCGTGTGTCCCGGCTTCTCACCTGTTCACATGGGTCCCCAAGAATCTGCTTGCCACACACACACAAAGCCACTCCCTTCTTAAGTCGCAGACTGTGTCGCTCTCTTTGTTGGTAAGTGCAGCTGATTTCCATAAGGGCTACAATAGACCTTCTAGACCCAAGGTCTAGGATGGATCATTTCCAGAATGTTCTACTCAGTCCTGGAATATACTTTCAAAGAGGGAATGCCAACAAGAAGCTCTGAGAGAAAGAAGAGCTCAGGCATCCAGCAACCTAAGAGGGGAATTTCTTTTTACCTCAATGTACTCCACCTGGGTCTATAGCAAGATAGAAACATGTCAGAAAATGTCAATACGTCTATCTTATACAAAATTATAAATAAATATGTATGTTGCACATATGTTGCAAGCTGACTTATGTTCACCCACTAAAAGAAGAAGAAGAAGTAGAAGAAGAAGAAGAAGAAGAAGAAGAAGAAGAAGAAGAAGAAGAAGAAGAAGAAACATCTGCTAGAATCCCCAACCTCAGTACCTCAGAATGTGACCTTATTTGAAAATGTTGTTAGCAAAGTTCATTGTGTTCACATGAGATCACTGGGCTCAGCCTCAGCCAATATACCTGGCATCTTTATAAGAAGAGATGAGGGTTTGGCTCAGTGGGTAGAGAACTTGCCTGGCAAGCCTGAATAACTGAGTATAATTCCCCAGCGCCCGTGTAAAAGGCAGGTGTTGTAGACCCTTCTCCTTGCTGAGAAGCAGCACTGACCCAGAGCAGCTGATGGGAGGAAAGTCTTCATTTTGGTTTACAGTCTCAAGGGGAAGTTTCATGATGGCAAGGGAAAACTTGGCATGAGCAGAGGCTGGACATCACCTCCTTACCAACAGCAGGGGTAAAACAGCAGCAGGAGAGTGAGCTGAAGTCTAGCAAGAGGAGCTGGCTGTAACACCCCTAAGCCCACCCCCAATAACACCCCTCCTCCAGCAAGGCTCTGCCTCCCAAATTGTAGCCAGCTGGGAACCTAGCATTCAAAACATATGAGTTTATGGGTCGCGTCTGGTTCAAACCACCACAGCAGCCACGTGGTACATGCCTGTGATGCCTATAATCCCAACACAAGGAGGCGGAGACAGGAGGATCCTTGGGGCTTGCTGACCGGCTTGTCTAGCTAAGTCAGTGAGTTTCAGGTTTTGTCTGTCTCATAAAAATAAGGTAGAGGGGCTTGGGAAATGGCTTAGCAGTTAAGGCATTTACCTGTGAAGCCTAAGAACCCAGGTTCAATTCCCCAGGACCCACATAAGCCAGATGCACAGGGGGCACACACATCTGGAGTTCATTTGCAGTGGCCGGAGGCCCTGGCACGCTCATTCTCTCTCTCTCTCAAATAAATAAAGAAATAAAATATTTTTAAAAATAAGGTACAGAAGTGATACAGGGATGTTGACCTCTGGCTTCATGTCCATGCACATGCCTTCACACACACATGCACCCACTAGCATGTGAACATGCACTCACACACACCACACTTACGCCACAGAACCTACACACAAAAAATAGATTAGAACATGTAAGCTCAGAAGAAAGACTATGTGCAGACCCACGGAGAAGAGGGCCATTTGCAAGCCAAGGAGAAAGCTCGGAAACCTTGCCACTATCTGGTCAGAGACGTCCCACTTCCAGAACTGTGAGCAAACACACTTCTGTTGTACAAGCCACTCAGACTACAGTGCCTCATTCCAGTAGCCTCGGCCAATATAGTGCAATTCCTGAACATGATACAGGTTCTGAAGCAGGGAGTTTGCAAATGTTTGCTGAGTAATAGTCATCAGTTAATGACACAGAGATTAGCTCAAGGAATAGGGAATAGGGTCTGAGAGTGTGGACTTCTAAATTTTAATTCTCTGTTGGGCTCCTGCCATGGTACCCGGCTTACCACGTTGCTATGTAACCACTTGTAAGCTCAGATTCCTTATTAATATAATGAAATGTGTTGATCAGATTGTCTTAAGGCCCTGTTTCAGAATCCATAATTGATAAATCTGTTGGCAACTCCAACCACAGAACCTGTCCAGCTTCTGCGAGGGTGCTTTGTGCAATTGGAATTTGACCACAAAAGAGGTCAGATAAATTGGGAAATTCTGGGCTGGGGCGATGGCTCAGATGGCAGGTCATTTGCCACACAAGCGTGAGGCATGGAGTTCAGATCCCTGGCACCCAAGCACCCATGTAAATGCTGGGTGGCATGGTGGCCTACCTGTAATGCCAGTGCACAGGAGGGGGCAGAATCCCCAGGCCCAGCCAGCTAGCTAGACTAGCTGAATCAGCCTGCTCTGGACTCAAATGAAAGACCCACCTTAGCCAATAAAGAGGAGGGTGAGCAAGAGAGACACCCAATGTCAGTGTCTGGCCTCCACACTCAGATGTGAACACACACCCACAAACTTCAATGCATACCACACGCACACACACACACATGAAGATTGTGAGGGAAACTCTGTGCCTACAGTTCACTTTTGGGAAGACCTGAGGCATTTTGGGGGAAGACCTAAGGTTCCTCAGCCATCTGAAGAAAGTAAGAAGTCTTATAGAAAAGCAAGCTGTTGCTTAAGCAGACGTTTCCTGAGCGTACGGGAGCCAGACCTGCTCTACTCTTCCATGCCTTTATCGTTTACCGAGGTCCCGAGGCACTAACACTCCGTGGGTCTGTTTCCTCTTTGCTGCCAGTATCCACTGTTATCTTAATCTGTTTCCATTGCAATGATGTAACACCCCAATCCAATTTATTGCTCATGGCAAATTATAAAGGAAAGAGGCTTGTTTGCATTGACAGTTGTGGTTAAATGACAAGGGGTCATATGTGACAAAAGTCTTCTTGCTGGCAAAGTCTTGCAGCAACATGAAGCATTTTGTAGTAAGAGACAGGGAAAGCGTGTCTCCTGGGCTCTCTCTTCCTCTTCTTATAAACCCACTAGTATCTATTCATACATACTCCACCCTGAAGATCTTCTGGAAACCTAGTCACCTCTCAAAAGTCCCACTTCTGAACACCATGGTCAGATCAAGTCTCTCTCTCTTTATAACTCACAATGGGGATTAAACTCCAGCATGAGGGGCTGGAGAGATGGTTTAGCAGGTAAGGTGTTGCTAGCAAAGCTAAAGGACCCAGGTTTGATTCCCCAGTACCCACGTAAAGCCAGATGAACTACATGGCACATGTGTTTTGAGCTCATTTGCAATGGCTAGAGGTTCTGGTGCACCCCTTATCTATCTGCCTCTCTCTCTTTCCCTCTTTCTCTCTCTTGTAAGTAAATAAATAAACTCCAGCATGGGTTTTAAGAGGACAAACCATATTTAAACCATCGAAGGTGATAGAGAATAAAAGCTAGAGCCAGGTGTGGTGGCATATGCCTTTAATCCCAGCACTCGGGAGGCAGAGGGAGGAGGATCATCGTGAGTTCGAGGCCACCCTGAGACAACATTGTGAATTCCACATCAGCCTAGGCTAGAGAGAGACCCTACCTTGAAAAAACAACAAAACAAAAAGAAGAAGCTATTCCGACACTTCCTGGAGTAGCAGGGAAGACTTTTTCACCCAGACTTCTGACACAGGGTCAAGGTTGTTGTAATACGGGAGAGGAAGGGCTCAGTTCTGACAAGAACAAGGATCAGCAGAGGTTGAGAGCGGGGAGCAGCACGAGACGTGAGGAGGAGGAAAGTGACAGTGAGGCGACTCTTGCTGAGCTGATGCTCTTCCTGGAGGCGTGCCTTCCAGGGAGACCAAAGACACAGCTGAGCCAGGCAGAAGACAGACCCGAGGACAAAGCCTAGTCAAAAAGGGCTCAGAAGGGGCTGGAGAGATGGCTTAGCGGTTAAGGCGCTTGCCTGCATAAGCCTACAGACCCCATGTTCGATTCTCCAGGTCCCACGTAAGCCAGATGCACAAAGGTGATACAAGCATGAAAGGTCACACATGCACACAAAGGGACACATGCATCTGGACTTCAACTGCAGTGGCTGGAGGCCTGGTGCGCCAATTCATTCTCTCTCTCTCTCTCTCTCTCTCTCTCTCTCTCTCTCTCTCTCCCTCTCTCCCTCTCCATCACCCCCTCACACAAAAAGGCCAGTCTTTTGGGCTGGCCTCAAAACAAGAATATAAAGGGCTCAGAGGGGCTGGAGAGATGGTTCAGTGGTTAAAGGTGCTTGTCTGAAAGCCTGATGGCCTGGTTCAATTCCTCAGTAACCACATGAAACCAGATGTATAAGGTGGTGCATGTGTCTGGAGTTTGTTTGCAGGGGCAAGAGGCCCTGGTGCACCCATTCTCATTCTCTCCCTCTACTTTCAAATAAATATGTAGATAGATAGATGATAGATGGATAGCTAGATACATGATAGATAGATGATAGAGAGAGAGAGATGATAGATGATAGATAGATAGATAGATAGATAGATAGATAGATAGATAGATAGATAATGGATAGATAGATAGATGATAGATGGATGGATGGACGGATGAACAGACAGATAGATACAGATAAAAAGAGCTCCCCCGTCACATATCTGTCTCTAATAGCCCGTCATAAAAGCAGCAGAGCTCAAACCTTTCCCTTTCAAGCTCTTCCATGTCCTCTGGCAGTAATCTCACAACAGTCCCATCTTCCAAGAGATAAACGGATGGGATTCCAACATGACTTCAGCTGGGTTCATTTCAGGTGGATTGCCTATATACTGTGCAGTGAAAATGGGAAAACAAGTCTGCTGTTGGAGCTTCTATGGGCCCGTCGGTTGCACTGCTCAAGCAGCCCGGCCTTGGACGTGGCCCCACACTGGACAGCTACCCCTGTTCAGAGCATCCTCTGGCAGTTCCCTACAGCCCAGAGGAGATGGATGAAGGGGAGGCCAGGCCCAGCTGCGGCCAGCAAAAAGCATGAGAGTTATTTCTGTCCAGAGTGCCACTGTATCTCTTCTCTACCGCCTCCTTTAATTCACAGCCATTGTTGGGCATTTCTATGGAAAGGTGACCACATCCTGTTTCACTGGAAGATGGCTTGTGTGAGGTGAGAATTCTGTGTTTACAGAAAATGCGACAAAAACAGTAGTGGTGTGTTCCCCCCCGAAAAAAAAAAACTGTTTCTCAGAAAGCTATTTATGACAAAGGTCTAAAACCCCATTAGAATGGGATGGGGTTATAAAACACTTCCTTTACACCTCTGCATATCCCTATGACGAAAACTAACCTGGTATAAGAAAATGTGGTTGCCATGCCTACCTGGATCAGAATCCGTAAAGAATCTGTGAACCTCATCTGTCAGTCAGGGGGTCACCCCCTGGAATGCTGACTCGATTGATGTAGGGAAGGGGGACTGTGAGCTTTTTAAAAAGAAAACATGTATATTTTGCCCAGGAGACTTTAAACTACAAACAGGACTGATGCCACTAACATTTTAATGTTTACCTTTTGTGGATTCGGAACCTGAGACCCAGAGAAGGGGAGCAGCTGTGAAAGGCTGCATAGCTAATTAGTGGCAAAGCATACACCAAAACTGTTATTGTGTAACCATGCACATGTTAACAGGTTTAACTGTACCTGGTTGCCAAACAGCCCTACTTAGAGTTTGAGCAAGTAAAGAACAAAACATAAAATCTTTGGTCAGGATTCATCTGAACTTTACATGTAGACAAGTGGAATAGAATAGACTAGAGGGTCCTACAATAAACCCATACAGTTATAGCCACCTGATTTTTGACAAAGCTGTCAACAATATATATTGGAGAAGAGACAGCCTCTTCAACAAATGTTGCTAGGAAAACTTAATTTTGACATGTAGGAGAATAAAAATGGATCTATATCTCTTACCATGCACCAAAGTTAATTCAACATAGATCAAAGGCCTTAACATAAGGCCTGAAATTGAAAATGCCTGTGGGAGAGACGGACAAGATACTTCAAGATATAGGCACAGGCAAGGATTTTCTGAACAAGATTCAAGTAGCACAAGCAATAATCCTGAGAATTAACTAATGGGATTACGTGAAATTAAGTAGGCTTCTGCACACCAAAAGAAATGATCACTAGGGCTGGAGAGATGGCTTAGCAGTTAAGGGGTTTGCTTGCAAAGCCAAAGGACCTCGGTTGAATTCCCCAGGACCCACATAAGCCAGCTGCACAAGGGGCGCACGCGTCTGGAGCTCGTTTGCAGTGGCTGGAGGTTGCACAAGGGGCGCACGCGTCTGGAGCTCGTTTGCAGTGGCTGGAGGTCCTGGCCTGCCCATTCTCCCCCCCCCCCCCCCCCCCGTGTGTGTGTCTGCCTTTTTCCCTCTCACTCTCTCAAATAAATGAATTCATAAAATTGAAAAAAAATAGCTTATTTAAAGAAATAATCACTAGAGGGAAGAGACAAGACTACAGAATAGTAAAACCTTTGCCAACTACACATCAGACAAGGAAGTAAACCTCAGGCTGTATAAAGAGCTACAGAGGGCTGGAGAGATGGCTTAGCAGTTAAGGCGTTTTGCCTGCGAAGCCAAAGGACCCATGTTTGACTCTCCTGATCCCACATAAGCCAGACAAGCAAAGGTGAAGCAAGTGCAAGGTTGCACATGCCCACTAAGCGGCACAAGAGTCTGGAGTTCAATTGCAGTGGCTGAGGCTCTGATGTGCCAATTCTGTCTCTCTGTCTGTCTCTCTCTCTCTAAAAAAATTTTATTTATTTATTTTTTTTTGGTTTTTCGAGGTAGGGTCTCATTCTAGCCCAGGCTGACCTGGAATTCACTATGGAGTCTCAGGGTGGCCTCGAACTCACGGCGATCCTCCTACCTCTGCCTCCCGAGTGCTGGGATTAAAGGCGTGCGCCACCATGCCCGGCTTAAAAAATTTTTTTTAACTACAAAATTTAAACACTAAAAAGCTAATCATCCAATAAATATGTCAGCTAATGACAATATTCAAATGAAGAAATACAAATGGCCAACAAATAGTTGAAAAACTGTTCAACATCCTTAGCCATTAGGGAAATACAAATTAAAACTGCTGTGAGGGTTGGAGAGATGGCTAAGGGTTAAGCGCTTGCTTGTGAAGCCTAAGGACCCTGGTTTGAGGCTCGATTCCCCAGGACCCACGTTAGCCAGATGCACAAGGGGCGCACACATCTGGAGTTCATTTGCAGTGGCTGGAGACCCTGGTGCACCCATTCTCTCTCTCTCTCTCTCTCTGCCTCTCTCTCTCTGTCACTCTCAAATAAATAAAAAAAAATAAACAAAAAAATTAAAAAAAAAAAACTGCTGTGAGATTCCATCTCACCCCACTGAGAATGGTTATCACCTAGAAAACAAATGACAGGAAATGCCAGAAAGAACATGGGGAGAAAAGTAATTCTTAATACCGGAGGGAATGTAAATTTGTGCAACCACCATGGAAATCAATAAAGAAGTTCTTCGGGCGGGGGGGGGGGGGGAAACACCTGAAAATAGAACTACCAAACTATTCAGCTTTCTCACTTTTGGGTATACACCCAAATGACTCTCAGTCGACATACTTCACAGATACATTAGCCAGGAGGTAGAACCTTCGCAGATGTCCATCCCCAGACAAATGCATAAGGAGAATGTGGTACATTTACACAATGGGATTTTGTACAGGCTTAAAGAAAAATTAAATCATGCCATTTGCAGGAAAATGAATGTGACTGGAAATCATTATGTTAAGCAAAATAAGTCAGGTTGAGAAAGACAATTACTACATCTTTTCTGTCAAGTACAGAACCTAAATTTAAATATACATATGTGTGTTTGTAGGACATGGAACTAGAAAGGAGATCATGAGAAGGGAGAAAGGGATCATAAAGAAGGTGAGAGGGCTAGAGAGATGACTTAGTGGCTAAGGCACTTGCCTACAAAGCCAAAGGACCCCGGTTTGATTCCCCAGGACCCACGTAAACCAGATGCACAAGGGGCACATGCATCTGGAGTTCGTTTGCAGTGTCTGAAGGAACTGATATACCCATCCCCTCTCTCTCTCTCTCTCTCTCTCTCTCTCTCATCTGCCTTTCTCTTTCTCACTCATAAGGAAAATAAAATTAAATTGAAAAAAATAAAATAGGCCAGGCATGGTGGTACATGCCTTTAATCCCAGAACTTGGGAGGCAGAGGTATGAGGATCACTGTGAGTTTGAGACCACCCTGAGACTACATAGTAAAGTCCAAGTCAGCCTGAGCTAGACTGAGACTCTACTTTGAAAAACTGAAATAAAATAAAATAAATTAAAATAAAATAAAATAAAATAAAATAAAATAAACAAGGTGAGAAATAGGGTACTAAAATACATGTAATAGAAAAACAAAAATAGAGACTAACTGTGGGTGGGGGGAGAAGGAACCAGCTGGAGGGGGACATAGCAATGAGTGAGGGGAAGAAATGAGGAAAGAATAAAATAATACATGCATGAAGATGCCTTAATAAATCCTGTTACTTTGTACACTAACCTAAAACTTACCAATATATATGATGAATATTACGCTAGTAAAAGTAATTGAGGAAAAGTTATATTTCAATACTTTTGTTTAAGAGATTCATCACTACAAATATATTATATATATACATATATGTATCTTGCCCATTTATATGTGTGTGTGTGTGTGTGTATTTTATGATAGTATTATCTAAAGCTAACTGATACTGTGAAGAACCACTGAAAAATAAAACAAAGACCAAATTTTCATAGAAAACAGTAAAAAGGGTAAGCTGAAACATTTTCTCAAATAATGAAAATATGTGCTCGGCCTGGTGGTATGCACCTATGACCCCCACGCTGGGGCAGTAGAGACAGGAGAGTCCCCGGGACTTGCTGGCCAGCCATTCTAGCTGAATTGGTGAGCTCTAGGTTCAGTGAGAGACTTTGTCTCAGAAAAAAAAAAAAAAAGGTGGAAATAATTGAGGACGACACCTGATGTTGACTTCTGACATGTGCATATGCATCCGCACTCATACGTGCACCCACACATGTACGAACACACATGCCCCACCTACCACACACACACACATGCAATAACAAGACAGGGAATAGACCCTGGATTTTATCATCGCTACGGCGAACCACCCCTTGCAAGAAACTACATGTCGATTGCTTTTGTTGATATCATGTCCCCGCTAGTCATGTCTTTTGCATCCCATTTGCCTTTCAAAGACTGATGCTAAACCAGCCGTGGTGGCGCATGCCTTTAATCCCTGCACTGGGAGGCAGAGGTAGGAGGATCGCCATGAGTTAGAGGCCAGCCTGAGACTACGTAGACTACGTAGGATACGTAGGTCAGCCTGGGATAGAGTGAGACCCTACCTTGAAAAAAGAGTTGGGGGGATGCTAGAAAGAAAGGCATCTAGCTGGTTGTGGTGGCACACAGCAGTAGGCACTTGCTGAAGAGGTTGGAGCAGGAGGACAACGGAAGAGGAGAGAAGGACAATCAGTGACAACATTCCAGAGCCTGATGTATTTTTCCCTAGGGCCTCCCAGTCCCGTCCTGTCAGATCCTCCTGCAGGCAGCATGCCTGAGCCCCTTGGGAGACCTCAGCCCTCCTCCACGAGCTTCAGCCTCTCCAAGCCCTCTGGAGCAATTCATGAGCATCCCACCTCATTATACTGTAAATTTTCATGCCTTTTATGTCTCTACGTATCATTACAGCTTGTGAGACATTGATGAAGAAGTGGCTAGAGTCACCAGAGATAACAGTAGTGGCATTTGAGTGGGGACTGATTTTCAGAAGTGGTTTGTTCTTTAATGAATATTTCCTGATACGACAAAAATCACCATCCTAGGAGAGTCTGTAACCAACCGTGGGGCCTTGCATAATGACTGCTCAGACAATGAGGATACCCTGAGCTAGACAATATGTTGCACTAGGAAACGGATATGGAAATGAACACCTGCCATCTTTATAGACAGATAAATGGGCTCAGCAGCCACCCATTCCTGCAGCTCCTCTTTTCCTGGAGCACTCTGCCTCCTTGGGGTGCATGACGTCATCCCTGAAAGCAGTGGTTGGTACGGAACTGTGCAGGGCCAATCATCATGCCTCACCCTTTGAGGTGAGCAATGGGATCATTTTTGTCCCACAAGGGAAACTCCATTTCTATTTTATTTTATTTTTTATTTGACAGAGAGAAAGAGAGCAAGAATGAGAGAGAGAGAATAGGTGCACCAGGGCCTCCAGCCACTGCAAACGAGCTCCAGATGAATGTACCACCTTGTGCATCTGGCTAAAGTGGGTCCTGGGGAATTGAACCTGGGTCCTCTGGCTTTGCAGGCAAATGCCTTAACCGCTAAGCCATCCCTCCAGCCCCAAACCCCATTTCTAAATGGGCAGTTTCTCAGCTACTCTAAAGTACAGCCGTGTCCCTACAGATGGAGTTCATCTCTCACTGCCTGGCAATCACAGCTTAACAGTTAGGTTAGTTGTACATAGTCTCCACCTGTCTGTGGTTGTAGGTCTCTGTGGCTTTGGTATTTGTGGATGTCATCTTATACGGATTTGTCTACTACATAGACACAGCCATTGTTGCTATCTTTTAAAAAATATACATATATTATTTATTTGAGAGAGAGAGAGAGAATGGACGCTCAGAGGCTCCAGACACTGCAAATGAACTCCAGAAGCTTGTGCCCCTCTGGCTAACGTGGGTCTTGGGGAATTGAACCTGGGTCCTTTGGCTTTGCAGGCAAACGCCTTAAACTGCTAAGCCATCTCTCCAGCCCCATTGTTGCTACCTTAATGGCTCTTTTTGACTTGAGCTTTCATCCAGAAAAGTTGAGCGGCGGCCTTCCCAAAGAAAAGGAGAGTCTGAAAATATTAACTGCAAAATTCTAGAAATCATAATTCATAAGGTTTGGCATATGTATGTGGTGTGCACACATATTTGAATATTAGTGGGTGCATGTACTCATATACTAGTGTGCGTGTGTGTGTGTCTGTATGTGCGTGTGCGCATGTGTATGTGCGTGCGTGTGTGTGTGCATGTGTGTGCATGTGTGCATGCGTGCATGTGTACCTGTGTGTGTGTGTGCGTGCGTGTGCATGTGGAAACCAGAGGCCGACACTGGATGTCCTCCTTAGTGCTCTCCACCTGATTCTCTGACACTGGAGCTCGCTGATTTGAATGGACTGGCTCGTAGACTCAGGGGGAGGGGGGGGGCTTCTGTCTCCACATCCATGGTGCTGGGATTACAGGTGAGCGCTACCACACCTGACTCTTATGTAGGTGCTGGGGATCTGAGCTCAAGTCCTCAGCATTTTATCCACCGAGCCATTTCTCCAGCCCAATTCATAAATTGTAAATGACTTGGATTATAGTATGTTGTAGTTACTCTATATTATTAGCAGTAGTTATTGCCAATCTTTTGTTAATCTCTACTGTGCTAGTTAATGAATTGAAGTTATCAAGGTACTTATATTCAGGGAGAAACAAAGTACACATAAGGAGGCTTCAGGCCTCCCCTTGGGTCTCAGAAGAGCTCTAGCCCTACAGATGAGGGGGCCTCTGTCGCTCTTGGTATTTGTTGAGGTCATTGTGTGCAGATTCATCAGCATAACCACAACCTTTGTAGCTCCTTTGACGGCTCTTTTTGTCCTGCATATTCATCCAAAACGGTTGAGTGGTGGTCTTCCCAAGGAAAAGGAGATGGAAAAGTATCTTTAGGACCAAAACTAGAGACTCAAATATTCTAACTCTCTTTATACATTAAAGGGTTGTATTAGCCAGGGTTCTCTAGAGGAACAGAATCAATAGAATGAGTTGTAGTAAAAGGGAATTTATTGGATTAGTTTATAGCAGTCCAACAATAGCAGTTTGCAGGCCTGAGAGTCAAGGAACCCGGTAGCTGCTCAGTCCACGAGGCTGGATGCCTCAGCAATCCCAATCCAGCACTGAAGGCCTGGGGGCTTCCTGGGGGGGACGCTGGTTTTCCGTCTACACTGGTCTTCAGTCCACACTGGTCTTCAGTCCACAGTGGAAGGCAGCAAGCAGCATGGGTAGCCAGGTGGGAGGAGGGGATACTTTTCTTCTCAGAGCTTCCTTAGATAAAGTCCCCTCCCTCCTCCCCCCCCAGGGGCCACCCACTCTGGGAGAAGGGCTCACCCTGAGGGAAGGATTCCTCCTTCAGTTAATCCTTCCTGGAAGCAACCTCAGAGACCCACTTATGAGGAATGTCTGTGGATTCCTAAACTGATCAAGTTGACACAAAACTTAGCCATCACAAGAGGCAAAATGAAAACATTTCCACCCTGTCCTTATCCTTCAATATTTTTAAATTATTTATTTATTTGAGAGACAGAAAGAGGCAGAGAGAGAAAGAGAGAATTGGGCACACCAGGGCCTCCAGCCACTGCAAACGAACTCCAGACGCATGCAGACCCCTTGTGCATCTGGTTTATGTGGGTCCTAGAGAATCGAACAGGGATCCTTTGACCTTTCAGACAAACGCCTTAACCGTAAGCCATCTATCTCTCCAGCCCTATCCTTCAGTTTTGAATGACTGGAATCCTTTTGGATACAATTGCTTGGATGGCTGACTAGGAGGTAAGAAAATGGTTTTTTGGGCTGGAGAGATGGCTTAGCCATTAAGCACTTCCCTGTGAAGCCTAAGGACCCAGGTTCGAGGCTCGATTCTCCAAGACCCACGTAAGCCAGATGCACAAGGTGGCACATGCATCTGGAGTTCCTTTGCAGTGGCTGGAGGCCCTGGAGTGCCCAATCTCTCTCTCTCTCTCTACCTCTTTCTCTGTCTGTTGCTCTCAAATAAATAAATATTTAAATAAAAAAAAAAAAAAAGAAAATGGTTTTTTATCGGTGCAGCACTAGACCTGAGGCAGGCCTGAAGCCTGGGCTTGTCTAGCCATATGGTCTGATGGGCAGATGTAGTCACTTGAAGGGGCCCTGCTGCCTGAGCCAAGGCAGCGGTGAATTATAACTCTCCTGCACAGTGCCTTCCTACAAACAGAAGCAGGGCGACACCTCTCCCTGAGACTCTGAAGGACACGAATCTGTCTTTATCTTCCATTCTCCATGGCCTCCATGACATCACTCCTGTAGTCCTATTTCCAGACACACCCCCTCCCCCCAGAACTCATATAAAGGGACACCTCACTATTCCTTGGCCTTCTGAAGCCTGCCCCTCCCCTCTGTCTTCAGTACCTTCATGTTGCCTGTGACGTGATGCTAATTACTCTCCCAATAAAGTCCCCATTCTTTTTAAAAAATATTTTATTTGTTCTATTTTTGAGAATGAGCGTGCCAGGGCCTTTCAACCACTGCGTACAAACTCCACACGCGTGTTCCCCCTTGTGCACGTGTGTGACATTGGGCGCCTGCATCACCCCGTTCATTTGGCTACGTGGGACCCGGAGATTCGAACATGCGTTCGTAGGCTTTGCAGGTTAGAGCTTTAACCCCTAAGCCATCTCTCCAGCCCGTCAAGTGCCAGTTCATCTCAGTGCCTCTCACCAAACCAACGGAAGCGTTTGCTTCTGGCCTGCAGTTCCCGGGAAGCTTCCTCGCGGCAGGGAGAGCCTGACAAGGCCAGGGTCTCCACCTGGGCAGGGCAGGGCAGGCGCAGAGAGCGGGCCAAGGGCACCAAGCAGCCGGGGCCACCCCACCCCAAGGCTGTCCCTCGCCGCACCGTCCCCGGCCAGGCTCCGGCCCCAACATGCCCAAATAACCCCACCAGCTCTTCGGTGGTTGGGTGGATGTAATCCCAAAGGACGTTCTGCGTGGAAACCGCCGCACCCTCCTTGCGTACCTGCCACGAGCGCCGCCCTCTGATGATGCGCAAGTCTCCGTCCGCACCTGAGCGCGCTGGGCAGTGTGTGCCCACCGCCGTGCCCGGTAAGGCACAGGCGCGCGCGGGTCTCCAGGTGGCCCAGGGCCCTGGGCAGACAGCCTGTTCCTGGGCACAGTCCCCAGACTGCACACGGGTGCCGTGGGTGGTGCACGCTAGGGTGCGCGGGACCCCACGCAGGTCTTCGTGCCTGCGATGGTTTGAACGTGGTCCCCGGGCGGATGTGCTGTTTGGGAGGTCGTGGGACCTCTCAGAGACGAGGCCTGGGTGGCAGAAGGAGGTCACTGTGCGGGCCTTGTAGTGGGGGAGCTTATGGGTGACAGCCTGGGCTGGGGTGGCTGTCAGCCTCCTGTCTACACGATGTGACCTGCTCTACCCTCCTGCAGCAAGGCCGCAGCTTCAGCCGACATGCCACCCTGCCGTGAAGACTGTGAGCCCAAGGAAATCTTGCTTCTCCCACGCTGCTGCTTCATTTTTTTAATTTAAGTTAATTTTTAAAAATTCTTTGTTTATTTTTATTTACTTGAGAGCGACAGACAGACAGAGAAAGAAAGAGGCAGATAGAGAGAGCGCTCCAGGGCCTCCAGATTACGTGGGTCCTGGGGAATCAAGCCTCGAACCGGGGTCCTTAGGCTTCACACGCCAGCGCTTAACCGCTAACCCACCTCTCCAGCCCTTATTTTATTTTATTTTGAGGTAGGATCTCACTCTAGCCCAGGCTGACCTGGAATTCACTCTGTAGTCTCAGGGTGGCCTTGAACTCATGTTGCTCCTTCTATCTGCCTCCGGAGTGCTGGGATTAAAGGCGTGCGCCACCACGCCCGGCTCCGAGCTGCTCTTTGTGAGGCATTTAATTACAGAGGAAAAAGAGAGTAAAAACCAGGGTTCTTCTGATTTTTTTTTAACCTCTGTTTACAAAATTTTAACCCTTTGTTATTAGCCTCTTCTAGCTATTGTCTATCCAAACCCAATCACAGCACTAGCCCTGTGAGAGAACTACAGGTGTATTTCAGCTATGAACCACAGTTAGAAAAGGTTTAATGATTTCACATTGCTGATTTTGAGTCATGGATCCCTGCAGAATTCCCTTCTCTGGCTCTTTATAGAGCTTTCTGAAGTTCAAGGTTCTGATATACACACATGAATGGGTCTCCTATGCATTCCCTTGCCAAAATGCAGATTGTAACTAAACAGACAGCTGGCTTCACCAGCCCAACTCTATTGACCTCAGTGGAACTCAGTGGCATGTGCAAAATAAGATCATTCATGTTGCCAGCAAATTTAGAAGATGGCTAGAAGTGTCTGGAAATAAATTTACAGTCACCTAATAGCAGTATGACTTTGCAAAGTTATCTCCCAACATGGAGCTTTTCCAAGGTTGTCAGTCCAATTTTCCAGTTTGACATGCTAAATATCATCATGTGTAATACTGAAAACTGTTTCACAGATAGTTTTGGGTCGTATGTGAATGTAATTTCCTATGGATTGAACAAAATTGCTCTCATAGCTTTGAAAGGCCTATATTTTATCTGTGAGAAAAAAAAAAAAAAAAGACATAAATTCTTCCTCCCAAACTGGGTTGTATGGAACTTGTGCCATTGGCAAAGTGACCCTAGTTGTCTGGAATCATAAAAATAGCACCACTTCATTCTACCACCTCGTTTCAGAAATTCACTCTGTAGAACAGTTCCCCATGTGTGGAACCCTCAGAGCCCTAGGAGTAATTCAAAACCATTCCCTCCCCTTGAAGCACATCAGATTTGACATTCCACCACCCATCAATGCCGAAGGCTCTCAACACTGAAGTTGCATCCATAAACTATAAAACATTAAAAGCCTAAGTAAATGGCTCTCTTTAAGGGATGTATGCCCTATTAGACTAAGAATATATATAACATCCCAATAACTCAGCTATTAATTAGAATATTAGAAAAAATTGAAGATGAAATATCCAGTCTGCCCAAAGACTCTCACTCTGAGAGAGATTTACTTCTTTATTCCAATTGATCCCTGGGGGTCTGGGAAGCACCTAAAGGTAGGTGGTGTGTAGACATTATTGGATCGCTAGTAGGCATTGCTGGGGCTTTAAGTCTCCTTTACTGTGAGTTTATAACCCAGCAAGCAAACACAGTCACGTGAGCCCTGGGCTCACTTAAAGCAATTCCTACTAAGAGGGCCCTGGCAAGCATCAAATAACATCTTAACAAAAAATAAAAAGTGCTATGGGGGGGCTGGAGAGATGGCTTAGCAGTTAAGGCACTTGCCTGCAAAGCCTAAGGACCAATGTTCAACTCTCCAGATCCCATGTAAGCCAGATGCACAAAGGTGAGGCAGGCACAAGGTCACACATACCCACTAGGTGGCACAAGCATCTGGCATTTGATTGGATTGCTGAGGCCCTGGAGCTCATCAACCAGGTAGACTTAAAACTCACCTACCAGGCTCAGGGAATTTTGTGGAAGAGGGGCCGGAAAGATAGTAAGAGCCACAGGCTGGGATGTCATACCCAGAGACCATGCCCCAGTAACCAACTGCGGCTGTCACAACACGTAACCCACAACCCCATGGGAAATACCTGCAACCCCACTGAGGAGGGTCCATGAACGGGGCCAGGCAGGAGGAAAAAGATGGAACCAAACATGTGATGTGTCCGTACAAAGTATTTTTTCTGGAGAACCCTGAGTAATACAGAGCCCTGTAAGAATATGTTTGAGCTCAAGATGGGCCCAGGTAGGATTAATAAATTTAAAATGCTCAGGGGATTCCCTGTGTTCAGTGAAACACCTAACTGGATGCATGAAAACTGAATGCAGTGGTCAGTATCCACGGGGGATTGGTCCCAGAACCTCCATGGATACCAAAGTCAGTGAGTCCTCAAATCCCTTATAAAATGCCATGGTACTGGCATGTAACCTATGCCAGCCTCCATGGAATCTGAACCATCTCCAGATGTTGTTGCAATCATTCAGTACATGTGTTCTTTTACAATCTGTATCTAAATTTATTTATTTATTTATTTATTTATTTATTTATTTATTATTTATTTATTTGAGACAGAGAGAGAATGGGCATGCCAGTGCCTCTGGCCAGTGTGAACGAACTCCAGACACATGCGCCACCTTGTGCATCTGGCTTATGTGGGTCCTGGGGAATCGAACCTGGATCCTTAGGCTTTGCAGGCAAATGCCATAACCATTACGCCATCTCTCCAGCCCATGTGTCTAAATTTTTTAATAACATAAAAGACTTTGATGCTTATAAATACACTGAAAAGTGATTTTTTTTTTTTTTTTTTTTTTTTTTTTTTTTTTTTTTTTTTTTTGGTTTTTCAAGGTAGGGTCTTACTCTAGCCCAGGCTGACCTGGAATTCACTATGGAGTCTCAGGGTGGCCTCGAACTCACGGCGATCCTCCTACCTCTGACTCCCGAGTGCTGGGATTAAAGGAGTGTGCCACCACGCCCAGCTTAAGTGATCATTTTTGAGGGCTGGGGTAGAGAGCAGGACACCGAGATAAGTAAGAAAGGGCAGCATGCCCCATGAGGTCACAGCAGCCCATGACTCCGCAGGGCAAGGGTTTGAGTCGAGACAGGTCTTTCCTGCATTCATACTATCTCCCATGTGTGGCCGATCACAAAATGAACCTGCCCCGGTAACTCGGTGACAGAGTGCTTGTGTAGTGTGCATATGACCCTGGATTGAATGCTCAGCACAAAAGAGGGCCACAGGAAAGATGGCTGCATGCTGCTGAACTGCGCTGCCTGACACCTCAAGTCCTGGTGGGCGTGTCAGCGGGGTGCAGGCTGTTGCTTTGACAGGGAACCTGGCCTCCGTGAACATGGACGCTTGACCAGAGGCACATCACTTTCCAGTAAGCCGTGAGAAGACTTGTGCAAATTCGGGAACTACGACGGGAGACTGGAAATGCAGCTACTTTGACATTGGGTAGTCTTCTGGAAGGGACATCTACTCTCCTCAGAAGTGAAGAGAACTCAAGCAGAAGGGTCTGAATGGCACTCCTACCGTGACCCTGGCTCGACCATGGGTGTGGCTCTCTCAGAAGCGTCTTCCTCACAGAAGGGTGGGCACATAGATGTGGCTGCCACTTCCCACCTCTGTCATTGTTATTCCTGTCCTCTGAGCTCTACTGCCTGAAACCACGCAAGTGACAGAAACACGTGATTCCCAGGGCCTTACTGCAACCTCATGCTGGTTTGGTTTGGAAAATGTCAATGTCCGAGCGCCCACGTTCATGCTGTCTGCGAAGTCACTGAGCCCCACGTGCATGCTCTCTGCTGAGTCACTGAGCCCCACGTGCATGCTCTCTGCGAAGTCACTGAGCCCCACGTGCATGCTCTCTGCTGAGTCACTGAGCCCCACGTGCATGCTCTCTGTGAAGTCACTGATCCCCACGTGCATGCTCTCTGTGAAGTCACTGAGCCCCACGTGCATGCTCTCTGCGAAGTCACTGAGCCCCACGTGCATGCTCTCTGCTGAGTCACTGAGCCCCATGTGCATGCTCTCTGCGAAGTCACTGAGTCCCCACGTGCATGCTCTCTGCTGAGATACTGAGTCCCCACGTGCATGCTCTCTGCTGAGTCACTGAGCCCCACGTGCATGCTCTCTGCGAAGTCACTGAGCCCCACGTTCATGCTGTCTGTGAAGTCACTGAGCCCCACGTGCATGCTCTCTGTGAAGTCACTGAGCCCCACGTGCATGCTCTCTGCAAAGTCACTGAGCCCCACGTGCATGCTCTCTGCGAAGTCAATGAGCCCCACGTGCATGCTCTCTGCTGAGTCACTGAGTCCCCACGTGCATGCTCTCTGTGAAGTCACTGAGCCCCACGTGCATGCTCTCTGTGAAGTCACTGAGCCCCATGTGCATGCTCTCTGCTGAGTCACTGAGCTCCACGTGCATGCTCTCTGTGAAGTCACTGAGCCCCCACGTGCATGCTCTCTTCTGAGTCACTGAGCCCCACGTGCATGCTCTCTGCGAAGTCACTGAGTCCCCACGTGCATGCTCTCTGCTGAGTCACTGAGCTCCACGTGCATGCTCTCTGCGAAGTCACTGAGTCCCCACGTGCATGCTCTCTGCTGAGTCACTGAGCCCCCACGTGCATGCTCTCTGCGAAGTCACTGAGCCCCCACGTGCATGCTCTCTGCGAAGTCACTGAGCCCCACGTGCATGCTCTCTGCTGAGTCACTGAGCCCCACGTGCATGCTCTCTGCTGAGTCACTGAGCCCCACGTGCATGCTCTATGTGAAGTCACTGAGCCCCACGTCATGCTCTATGTGAAGTCACTGAGCCCCCACGTGCATGCTCTCTGCTGAGTCACTGAGCCCCACGTGCATGCTCTATGTGAAGTCACTGAGCCCCCACATGCATGCTCTATGTGAAGTCACTGAGCCCCACGTGCATGCTCTCTGCCGAGTCACTGAGCCCCCATGTGCATGCTCTCTGCTGAGATACTGAGCCCCCACGTGCATGCTCTCTGTGAAGTCACTGAGCCCCACGTGCATGCTCTCTGCTGAGATACTGAGCCCCCACGTGCATGCTCTCTGCTGAGATACTGAGTCCCCACGTGCATGCTCTCTGCGAAGTCTCTGAGCCCCCACGTGCATGCTCTCTGCGAAGTCACTTAGCCCCACGTGCATGCTCTCTGCTGAGTCACTGAGCCCCACGTGCATGCTCTCTGCTGAGTCACTGAGCCCCACGTGCATGCTCTATGTGAAGTCACTGAGCCCCACGTGCATGCTCTATGTGAAGTCACTGAGCCCCCACGTGCATGCTCTCTGTGAAGTCACTGAGCCCCACGTGCATGCTCTCTGCTGAGATACTGAGTCCCCACGTGCATGCTCTCTGCGAAGTCACTGAGCCCGACAGGGTGGGTGTGGAGCAGGGGCAGCATGGCCCACCCTGCCCCCAGCCTATTTAACATTCTGGGGAGGCAGCAACAGCAGGCAGAATCCTTAGCTGAACCTGCCAGGCCCACTGGAGACTGGAGGGCAACTTGGCAGGACATCCGGGAAGTAAAAACACAAACACCGGTTCCAAACAAGCCACATTGCCACGGAGCCTGGCATATATAATGATGGCCCGTGCTGGCCCGGCCTGTGGAGGAGCGTGGAACAGGAGAGAGGAGGAAGCCGCGCCGGGCTCCCTGCAAGAGGTGGAAAGACCCCCAAGCCCCCCTGGAAGCCGCCAGCACGGCGCAGGTCTGCGTGCAGGCAGCGCGGCAGGTGCTCAGGTCCCTGCGGAGTCGCGGAAGTGGGGCGGGGCGGGGGCCCGAGGAGGAGCTCGGTGCCGATAACTGGGGCTGGGTCCTCACACACTGCCGTCCTCCCGCATTTCCTGGGAGCTCAGACTTACCGGAATAGCTTAAATCGGATTACAATCGCCCAGGGACGGGATCAAGAGGACCCTTGGCCATCGCCCCACCCCGATGGAGGCTCGCGGTCCATGGCGGGGCGGCGGGGCCGGACTTCCTCTAACCGCAAAGGCAGACACCCGCCCAGCTCCTACGCCTGCAGCCTTGGGCCTCCGCACAGCCGTCCCTCTAGGGAGCCGACTGTCCAAGACTTCTGGCTGTGCAGGGCCCGTGGGAAGGGATGACCAGGCAGGTGGACCCAGTCAACTCCCAGCTCCCTGGTCAACCAGGACGGTGTATCAGGGCCTTGACTGGCACAGGATCGGTGACTCAGTCCGAGGGCTGAGCGTGCTGAGGTGTCCCCACCTACTCGACAAGGTCCGGAGAGTTCCAGGGTAGATGAATGTCAAGGACAGGGACCCAGACGTGGCTGCCTGCTGAATCCTCAAAGGTGCCGGCCTTCCCCGAGGGCAAGCTGACTGACGAGGGGTTCTTCAGGCCAAAAGCAGGGAGGGGACAACCGAAAAGACCCCAGGTCCGAGGATAAGAGCAGGCCCCCACGCAGGCAGGCGCATGGGTGTAGAGCGAGGCAGGCTGGGGCCTGGCAGCTGGCCCTGCATTGCCCAGGGCAGATGCTAAGTGGGGTGGGCTGCCGCCAGGGAGGGTGCATGTGGGGGGGGGGGCAGAGACTGAGTGCCAAGTGGCCAAATGCCACCCACATCCACTCCATCTAGGGCAAGTATCACAGTGAGTCACATCAGCTTTTCCTCCCAAAGCTGAGAGAAATCCTGAAGTTCTAGCTACAAAGCTGCTTGAAATGAAGGCACAGAAAATGACCATTTAGGGGTCAGCGGTAGGTCAGCCCGGCAGATGTGGTGAGTACTGGGGTGGTCAGGAGACAGGGAAACCCAGAAGTCCCCGGGACACCTGTGGAGACTTCTGCAACCATTTACGCTCCTCCTGAAATAAGATTTCTGTCTGCCACAAAATGGCCTGGATATCCATGACCTCACAGCGCCTGACACTACCTACACAAGAACTTCATAATAGGAAGAAAAGATCATGACATCAAAATAAAAAAGAGACTAATTGAGATGGGAAGGGGATATGATGGAGAGTGGAGTTCCAAAGGGGAAAGTGGGGGGAGGGAGGGCATTACCATGAGATATTGTTTACAATCATGGAAGTTGTCAATAAAAAAAAAATTAAAATTAGAAAAACAAAGATTTCTGTCTGCCTGGAAGTCCAGGGACTGTTTCGGCACCATGGTGACCAGCCATCATGGCTTGTGGATGCAGAAATGTCAGGAATGTCAGGCATGATGCTTGTGCCGTGCTGGTTTTCCCCAGAAGCTGGAGAGAGGGGGTGGTGGGGGGAGGAGAGGGAGAGAGAGAATGAATCCATGCTGAGACTTGTCAATAGGTGTTAGAAGGGCCAGTCTTTGCATGTGGGTTCCAAACAGCCCTGTATATCCATGCTACATATTAGGTCACTATCTCAAATACTCTGAGTCACTCTTCCCTCATTTGTGGTTGTTGTTGTTGCTGTTTGGTTGATTGGTTTAGGTTTTTTGAGACAGGGTCTCATATTGCCTAGGATAGTCTTGAACCTCTGATCCTCTTGCCTCTCCCTCACAAGTGCTGGGGTTAAAGGCCTGGGCAATCACACCTAGCTCCATCTCTCACATTGAAAGAAGATTGTATCCCTTTAGGCGTTGTTAAAGAATCAAGGAGGGCTGGAGAGATGGCTTAGTGATTAAGGCATTTGCCTGAGAAGCCTAAGGACTCATGTTCGACTCTCCAGGTCCCATGCACAGTGACGCAAGCGTGCAAGGCCACACATGAGCACAAGGGAGTTCGAATGCAGTGGCTGGAGGCCCTGGCACGCCAATTCCCCCCCCCCACACACACACACTTTCTCTCACATTAAAAGAAGGCAGTCTGTTGGGCTTGCCTCAAAAAATTAAAAAGATAAAGAATCAAGGAAAAGGTTAGATATGTATGAAAGGAAGCCACCTTAGATAACTTTTTAGAAGGACATAATTTATGCATATTCACTTATTTATTATCCATCCACCCCACTCACCCATCCCTCTATCCATCTATCCCTCCATCTGTCCACCCATTCACTCACCTGTCCAGCCACTCACCCATTCATCCATCCACCCATCTATATATCCACCCATCACTCCATTCACCCACCCACTCACCTATCTATTTATCCATCCATCAATCCATCTGATATTCCTTATTCTTTTTTTGTGTTGTTGTTATTGTTTGGGGGTAGGGTCTCACTCTAGCCCAGGCTAACCTGGAATTCACTATGTAGTCTCAGGCTGGCCTCGAACTCTCAGTGATGCTCCTACTTCAGCCTCCCAAGTACTGGGATTAAGGGTGTGTGCCACCACACCTGGCAAATGTTCCTTATTCTCCATGCTAAGAAATCAACAGTGGAAAAGAAATCTACATGGCCTTTATTGTATGGAAGGAAAGGCAGACATGAATAATAAACACACAAGTACACAGATTGGGTTTGATGACATGAATGGTCAGAGCAGTCAGCATTGAGGGAAGGATTAATGGGCACTTTGAAGGACTAAGTCCCAGACACTCGAGTGACAGGGGGCTGTGCAGTGATTTGAATATGAAATCTGTGTCCCCACAGGCTCGTGTGTTGAAAGTTTGGTCCTCAGTTGGTCGCACATTTTTGGAAGGTGGTGAAACTTTAGGAAGTAGGACTTGACTGGAAAAAGTGGATCACTGGGTGCATATCCTCTTGTCCCTGGCCACTTCCTGCCTCTCTCTGCTTTTCTGACTGCCAGGAAGTGAGTAGATTTCTTCTATCCTGCCCTTCCTCATGATGATTCAGCATTGTGGCTGGCCTGAGCCATGGTGCTGACCAACCTTGACTGTAACATCCAAAACCATGAACCAAAGCAAATCCTGCCTCCCTTAATTTGTTTCTGCCAGATATTTTATCACAGTGATGAAAAAGCTAGCTAACACAGGCCGAAACTCCCAGGCCAGCCAGGAGGTGGGTCCAGGAGGCAAAGGCATGGCAGCAGGATCTGGAGCGTGTAAATCTAATTACAGAAGACAAGACACCAGGAGCCCAAGTCAGCACGAGACCAGGCTGAGAACCTGGCCAGGTGGGGTGGCACTTTCAGCCCAGTGCTGGGAAGGCAGAGATAGGAGGATGGTTGTGAGTTCACTTTGAGACTACAGAGTGAATTCTGGCTCAGTCTGGACTAGAGGGAAACCATACCATGAAAAACCAAATTAATAATAAGTAATAATAAGAGGAGGAGGAGAAAGATGATGATGATGAGGAGTTTGGAAACCTGCCCAGATAGGGATGAGGCTAATTGTAGCTGGAGGGCTCGCAGACCAGAAGGCTGGCATCAGGAGAGGTACAGAGTAACTAGGGTTTACACTAGGTGTGGTGACTCACACCTATAATCCAAACACTCAGAAGATTGAGGTGGGAGAATTAACATGAACTCAGGAAGTTGAAGCAGGAAGATTGCTCTACCCCTGAGGCCAACCTAGACTAGAAAGTTGTAGCCCAACCTGGGCCGAAGTAGAAGACCACACCTCAACAAAGTAAAGGTAGGAGACTTAAAAGCAAGACAAAGAGGCCTTTGAGGTGCCCCGGCCAGCGGGGCTTCAACGGGAGCACGGACCCCAGAAAACCTGGAATGAAAGGGACAAGAGACACAAGGAACCGACAGCAAGACAGGAGTCTGATCAAGCTGCCAATTTTAATTTTTCTCAGGGTGCCTCTTATACAGCAGAACAGGGAAGTTTTGTCAACAGTTTAGGTATTGCTACAGTTCCGTTTCAATAGGATAAGGTTCCGGCCCCAAAGGCACAAGATGTTTCACAGGATAAGGCCCCAGCCCCAAAGCCATGAGATAACGACTTTCTCATTCTTTATGGGTTACATTATTCTTTTTCCATGCATGGGTTAACAACTGCAGACCTTGCGACTTTCCAGAACAGACAACTTATTACAAAATGGAGTCATTATTTAAGATGGAGGTACTTTTGCTTTCCTAGTGTCCAGTGGTTCCCCACATTGAGGAAATGAGGTAGGATCATCATAAACCAAGATTTTGGAGGAGGGAGTCAGGATCAGAGAACTCTCCCTGGAGATGGGCCCAGGCACATACACCAACCACCTCCCAAGGGTGTGCATCAGCCACCAGCACACTATGGGCAGCCACTAGTTCCTACCTTTGTCCTTTAACTCTGGCCCTAAGCACAACCCAAGGCTCTGTGCCTGACTCTGGTCCCCTGCTTGGCACCTCACACTATTCAAGATGAGCACCCACACAGTCACTTCATGGACTGGGCACTAGCCACTGAACCACACTGGCCTGGGCCTCCTGTCTTAGCAGAGACCAGAGTCTGAGATAGAAGCAATCTGGATGAAGACACAATGATCCCATACCAGGAAGCAAATGTGGATTGAACTAAGGCTGGAGGAGAAAGCCAGAAGCTTGAAGATATCTGGAAGCAAGACGTCATTGGCCGTGTGAATGATGCACTTGAAGGCTGGACATACCCATGCAGATAGAATGGCTTGTCAAGCATCTTGTACCAGAGGAACTTCTGAAGGGTCAACAAGCACATACCTCTAAATGGGTTTACCATTTTAGCTCCATAATTACAGAAAACCAATTTGCTGTGGCTCTTGACATTCAAACACATTATACCCTTCAGCAGTTCTAACACAAAATTCTTTCCTTGTTTTCCATAGTGGCCCCAGAGTGACACAATGAAGGAGATGTGTCCATTTTAAAGGTTAAGACACAAAACCAGTCATTGTGGCACATACCTATAATCCCAGCACTTGGGAGGTAAAAGCATAAGGATTAAAAGTTCAGGGTCATCCTCAGTTACATAAGGAGTTCAAGGCCAGTCTGAACTAATGAGCTAATGAAAACCTGTCTCAAAAAAAAAGGGGAGGGGGGATTACCATAATTGTTTACAATTATGGAAGTTGTCAATAAAAAAAAAAAAAAGCCGGCATGGTGGTACACGCCTTTAATCCCAGAACTCGGGAGGCAGAGGTGGGAGGATCACCGTCAGTTTGAGGCCACCCTGAGATTACATAGTGAATTCCAGGTCAGCCTGGACCAAAGTGAGACTACCTCAAAAAAAAAAAAAAAAAAAAAATAAATAAATAAATAAATGGCTGAAGGGATGGCTTAGCAGTTAAGGCATTTGACTGCAAAGCCAAAAGACCCAGGTTCAACTCCCCAGGACCCGGCTGACACCTTTAATCCCAGCTTTCGGCGGATGGGGTGGGGGCATGTGCGATCTCCATGAGTTTGAGGCCAGCCTGGGCTACAGAGTAAGTTCCAAGTCATCCTAGGCAAGGGTGAGACCCTACTTCCAAAAACAAGCAAACAAATACATGAGCAAGAAGACACAGATTCAGTATGGCAGGGCTTTGCCACACTCGGGCGTGCGCACTTGCAGGTCCTTCCAGCAGCCCGCTGCGCTCTGGATGTCAGAGTCTGGCTTGAGCCCTCGGCCACTGGTGGATGTCCCTTGTGTAACTGAGGCTGTGAGGCCCCCTGGCTCCTTGCTTGTGCTTGTTTTCCAGGTTGGTCCAGGCTCGGGCTACCTCCCATGATTCTCAAGCATGCCATCACCTCCCCCAACGCTGACATCAGCAAAATCCTGTGAAGACGGATTTTCGGTGGCTGGCAGCTGTCCAGGCACTGTGGAGGGACCAGCCAGTAGGCGTCCTTTGGCACCAGACCTCCAGCTGGAAGACAATTCAGCAGTGCTTCCTGGGAGACGCTGGGTATCAGAAAAGAAAGGCGGTCTCTGTGGAGGAAGCAAATGTCCCAAGATGCCTCCACTAACTAAGAAAAGCTAGGGGAGTGGCACGGAGTCCCAGATCTTAGGACCATTGTGGTGGACGGAAACAAGTTCCACAAAGGACACAAATAATGTCACCACCAAGATTTAGATGACGAGCATATATAATGGTGTTGAAAGAAAAAAGAAAACATGAAAGAGGCCATTGTATTGGATGAGGCTCTGAACACACCCCAGGCCAACTAAAGATCAAAATGGAGTCATTTACACTAAATTGCCAAGCCACTCTGCTAAAACTAAATTCTACCCATCTGAGACACAAAGCAAGCCTCACCAAATTTATGAAAATTGAAACAACTCCTTGCATTTTATCCAAGCACAATGCAAGAGCCACTGGAGGAAAGCGTGTTTCAATACTGCTGCTGGGAGAACTGACTGTCCACAGGTAGAATGAATCGACAGCCTCATCTCTCACCACACACAAAAATCAACTCCAAATGGATGAAGACCTCACTTTAAGAGCTGAACCCCTGAAATGACTAGAGGAAATAGTAAGAACAGGGCTGGAGAGATTGCTTAGTGGTTAAGGCACTTGCCTGCAAAGCCTAAGGACCCAGGTTCAATTCCCCAGTACCTAAGTAAGCCAGATGCGTGCACATGGTGGCTTATGCTTCTGGAGTTCGTTTGCAGTGGCTGGAGGCCCTGGCACACCCGTTCTGTCTCTCTCATAAACAAAATAAAATATAAAAGTATAAGAGCACTTCAAGATATAGGCATAGAGAAGGACTTGGCATAGGGCCCCAGTCACCCAGGAAATAAGGCAAACAATCAATCAATGGGACCTCATGAAACTACAAGGTTATTGTACAGCTAAAGAAATCATCAACACTCACACCTGAGGTCAAGAGGTAACCTACAGAATGGGAGGAAATCTTTACCAGCTATACATCTGACAAAGAATTAGTGTCTAGAATATACAATGAATGAAACAACCCAATCAAAAACTCAGCTATTGGGCTGGAGAGAAGGCTTAGCAGTTAGGGAGCTTAACTGTGAAGCCTGAGGACCCAGATTTGATTCCCCAGGACACATATAAGCCAGACGCACAATATTGGTGAATGTGTCTGGAGTTCATTTGCATTGGCTAGAACTCCTGGCATGCCCATTCTCCCCCACCCCTCTCTCTCTTTCTCCCTCTTTCTCTCTCTCTCTCTCAAACAAATAAATATTTTTTTAAAAACTTAGTTATGTATTTTTTTAATAACCGCTGCTGTCTGGCTAAATGTATATTCTATGCTCACCAAACTGCCCAGTAAGCACTTCTCTTAATGTTCATACCCATATATTAATGCTACTCTCACTGTTGGTTAGAAAACCTTCTCTTTTCAAATGGCAGTGACCTTGGGATGACTCAGAAGGCACCATGGTGCTGGAAAGAAGTGACAGAGGAATGCTCAGCACTGAGACATCTCTATCACACCTTCCATGGCTCAGGCTCCACTGCGGAAGAGGTGGTGAAAAGAATGTAAGAGCCAAGGAAGGGTAAGACTCCTTACAATGTGCTCCTCCAGACACAAAATGTCCTGGATATCCATGACCTCACAGTGCCTGATACTACCTACACAAGACCATCATAATAGGAGGAAAAGATGATAACATCAACATAGAAGAGAGACTGATTGAGAGGGGAAGGGAATATGATGGCGGGTGAAGTTTCAAAGGGGAAAGTGGGGGGAGGGAATTACCATGGGGTATTGTTTACAATCATGGATGTTGTCAATTAAAAAAAAAAAAAACTCAGCTATGAAACGAAAGAGTTCTCAAAGGAAGGACTACAAGTCGACCACAAATATTTTAAAATGTTCATCTAGGTGGTAAGACGCTACTGCTGAAGACGTCGCGAGCATCGGCTGCAAGGCACCGGGAAATCGAGCTAGAAGACAGGTGGTAGCCTCCTCCTTCCTGGATAGTGTCATAGCGCTGGGAAGTGCCAGGGCTCCTTCTTGACATACCATCAACAAGCTTACCCATGTAGGGATCCACCCAGTGCACTACCCAGCCAACAGTCAAGCAAGAGGTGCTGGCGGGTGCAACAGAGGTGTGAGTATTATGGGGGTAACCAACTTCTCTCAGCCTGGATCTGAGACCCATACCAGAGAATTCATCCCCAATACTGATAAACTAGTCCAAACCCTATGGCTTGGAAAGTCACGGACCCTGGGTGACTGGGAGTGATGGGGGCCACTCCTGTTGATTGACTAAAAAGACATGTTATGCCATCACATTGCCCTCTCATATTTTCATATATTACGTTTATGCACACAGATTAGTGCTGCTGTCACTTTGGGTCAGAGAAGCTTCCTTTTGCAGACCACAGTGATCACGGGGGGGGAGGGGGGGGGCTGAAGGGGGGGGACTCAAAATTCATCCAAGTGCTAAAGGCCAGTGGTTGTTGAGCGCTCAGTGCTAAGTGAGGCATCTCTATCACCCCCTCCGAAAATGTTACAGAAGAGGGGGGTGGAAAGAATGGAAGAGCCAGAGGGTGGGGAGGAGCACTTTGGGACACTATCCTCCAGACACGAAGTGACATGCATTCATGACCTCATAGTTGCTGTCACTGCCTTCAGAAAACCTGCACAATACTGAGCCCGTCAATATTTGAAGGTGGATCATGGAGCAAGGGTTGGGGTGGCGAGGAGACATCAAAACAGTAAGGGAAATCCAAATAGTTGGTGAAATGGGAGGGGGAGTTCGGTGAAATGGAGATGGGGAAGGGGGTACCAAGTAAGTTAATGGAGAGGGATTATGGGAAGATTACGAAAGTGCGAAAGTTCTCAATGAAAACTGCATACTCTGGGTCTTTGGGGCTTAAATATGTGTGCGTATTTATACAGTGCACTTAGGCGATGGGTGTTTATGTAGCAAGAAGAGGAGTGGGGGTGGAGCAGGAAGAAGGATGACCAGTGTGAAGCAGCACTGTGGGGCGGGGGGACCAGGCAGGTCTGAGCGTTTCCTGCTGGTGCCATTTGGCAGCCAGGG
This sequence comes from Dipus sagitta, assembly GCA_036346955.1. Classification (NCBI taxonomy): domain Eukaryota; kingdom Metazoa; phylum Chordata; class Mammalia; order Rodentia; family Dipodidae; genus Dipus; species Dipus sagitta. Next base: position 24,745,756 of record CM070793.1, on the reverse strand, counting down.
ACATGGGAGTGACACATGGCTGGCCAAAGCTGCTGGCTGGACGGGGCACTCATCCAGGACGGCTCCTGCGGATGGAGCTGGCACTGTCACCAAGGAGAGGTGAGAGGCAGAGCTGTCACATGGTGCTGGGGACCTAGAGGCAGGAGGCCTTGGATCAGAGCCCAGGAGAACCTGCACCAGGCCCGCAGGTGGCTCTGCTCTTCAGGCGTGAGTTGTGTGGAAGGGTGAAGATCTGCTTCCTGCGGGTCTCTGGAAGGGACCGGGCCCTAGGCAATCTGGAAGCCCCAGGTCCACACTGTGTCCAAAGTGGATGTTGGAAAGCAAATGGGGAACCTCTGCGGCCCCCCCACCCCACCCCAGGGACTGAAGAGATTTGGTTGACAATTTTAGGAATATGGGTGGTTTCTTTCTTTCTTTCTTTCTTTCTTTCTTTCTTTCTTCTTTCTTTCTTTCTTTCTTTGTTTTTCTCTCTATGAAATTGGACCTGAAATCCTTTCAGCTTATTGTTAAGAATCATCAGGTCTGGAAAATTAGAGGCTGAGCCTGTAATTTCAATGAATTTAAACTCACTGGAGTGAGGTAGAGAAACAATGGGGGACGGGCCAGCTAATTTAGATACCGGGACAAGCTCTGTTATTAGAACACGGTGCCTGTCCCTTTGCTGGCCTTGCTGATAGCTCGGAACCCTTGGCCCCTTCTCTCTTGGGACTGAGAGACCAGGACAAGGCGTGCTCTGGTATGACCACTGCATCCTCGGGTTCCGATATGATGAGCCTCCGGGTCACTCAGCAAATGCTTGTTGAAGGAATGACAAGTTACTAAATACAAATATGTGGATGTAACAAAACACAATCCACCCCCACAGCTAGTCATTTAAAGCTGCCAGATGCAGCAGTTTCCTAAAATATTTTAATCTTAGCATTGTAATTTCATATTTTTTCTTTCACTTTATTTTACTGTTTAATTTTTATTTATTTATTTGAGAGAGAGAAAGACAGATAGAGAGAGAATGAGCATACCAGGGCCTCCACCCACTGCAAACAAACTCCAGCTTGTCCTCTGGCTTACATGGGTCCTGGAGAATCAAACCTGGGTCCTTTGGCTTTGCAGGCAAATGCCTTAACCGCTAAGCCATCTCTCCAGCCCTAGTTTACTGTTTTATGGTGTCTTAAACCATCATGCAATTTCTTTGGGAATGTAGAACAATGATTGAAAAGCATCTGATAAGCAGTAGAGAAATAATAAGAATTAACCCCCAGCGGCACTTAGCAGCTTACAAAGCACTTTTGTTGCAATTCAGTACCTTTGACTTGAAGAAACTGGAGCCATGAGACATAGAAAAGGTCATTATCATTTTTTTATTTATTGGCAACTTCCATAAATATAGACATTTATAGCATGATCATAATCCCCTCCCACTACCCTCCATTTTGTCCCCTCCCTTCTAAATCTAAATCCCTTCTTCTTTCCAACTAGTCTCTCTTCTATTTTGAGGCCATCGTTTTTTTTTTTTTTTTTTTTTTCCTCCTATTTCGCAGATCTTGTGTAGGTAGCATCAGCCACTGTGAGGCCACGAATATCAAGGCCACTTTGTGTCTGAATGACAGTGTTGTAAGCACTCCTCCCTTCCTTTGGCTCTTACATTCTCTTCTTCCCCTCTTCTGCTATGGTCCTTGAGTCTTGGAGAGTGTGATAGAGATGTCTCATTTAGTGCTGAACACTCCACTGTCACTTCTTAGCACTATGGTGCATTTTTAGTCTCCCTAGTGGTCACCAACATCTGAAAAAAGAAGCTTCTTTAACCAAAACTGAGAGTAGCATTAACATACAGACATAATCATAGGTGTTTAGAGGGCAGTTTGGTGGGCATAGTATATGCATTTAGCCACACAACAGTAGTCGTTACTCTCATAGGGCTTAAAAAGTAATTATCTTTTTTAAAAAAAAAGTTATTATATTAAAGAGATACAAAAATGGCCATAAGAAATTTACTTATGCATTTTGGGGGGAAGTCGAGACAAGGTCTCACTCTGCAGCTTAGGCTCATCTGAACTTACGAAGTTCACCGGGTTGACCTTAAACAAATGGCAATCCTCCTGCCTCAGCCTCACAAATGCTGGGGTTACAGGTGTGAACCACCACACACACCTTAAGACATTTATCTGGAAGCAAAATGACATGGGTTGTGTGATTCACCAAGTCTTGCCATTTCTGGGTGATGGAGGACATAAGCTCCCCACCAATGACCACAGAGGAACAAAAAATGAAAGAAAGGATGAGGGATGAGGCAGGTCACGCTTCTGCATCTGTCTCGGTGTCTCTTCACAGGGGGGTGTGCTGGGACTGAAACCCCCCAAGTGTGGGAGACTGACATTAGGGAAGTAAGCAGAGCGGCTGTGCTCCAAGACAAAAGGCTCAGCTGGGTGATTGGGTCCTCTCTTGATGGGTGACTCTGTGGGGTGTGCAGGGGAGCAAGCTTGACAACTAAGGCCGCTGTCATATTCCCTTGATGCACTTGTGAAAAGGTGTCTCTCTCTTTAGAGGGTGGGAAAAGCTAATTAATGTGCGTGCTCCCTCAGTTCCCCGAGTCAGCCACCCCCTTGGCCGTGTCTTTGCGTGCATCTCCACCCTGGAAGATGTCAACGGAGACAGCTCTGTGCCACTATCAGGTCCAAGCCGGCGCATCCGGCTTGTGCGGTTTGGCCTCAGCACCCAGAAGCTGCCAGGATCCCAAACCCCTGCAGGGAGATGCTATCTTGCTTGGGGAGATTGTGACACTTAAACCTGTCCCACGGGAGGCAGCTGCCAACAAGGTATAATTTAGCAAGTTCCAGAAAGGCTTCCCACCTCCAAAACCAACTCTCCCACTGCTTCTCACAGTGGTCAAGAATTGCAGTGAAAATTCACTTCTTTGGGGCTTAGATGATTTTCTGAGGAGCTTAAGATAATGAAGTGGAAAGAGAAGCAGACCACAGTGGGAAACTTGAGTTCTGGGCTGCCCGCCTTAGCTGGCTGCTGGCTCTGCCATTGATAACACGGGGTGAATTCTCTCTCTCTCTCTCTCTCTCTCTCTCCCGGTCTCTCTCTCTCTCCCTCCCTCCCTTTCCTTCTCTCTACCCCTCTCCCTCTCTCATCTAAAACAGCAATCTAATGCCTCACAGCGCTGAAAGTGAGGATCAGAGGAGATAATGGATGTGAAAGTCAGTTGTTTCAGAAATATAAAAGGGATTATTATTTCTGAAATGCCAGTCGGCCCGGGCTGGATAATCCCAGGCAGGATTAACTGACAGCTCACAGGCCCAGGCAAGTAATGGGATGGGGAGAAACCTCCAGGGCAGGAGAAGGGAGGAACCCTCGACTGCTGGGACCTCTGCTAAAGGGGGTTGTACATTCCAGAGTACCTGTGAGCTCTTATGGGTACAAGATGCTGAGCCTAGATGCCTAGATGTGTATGGGAAGGAGACAAGGCCGGGGGAGGTTTAACTCTGGTAAAGATCTAATGAGAGCCAGGCGTGGTGGCGCACGCCTTTAATCCCAGCACTAGGGAGGCAGAGGTAGAAGGATCGCTGTGAGTTCACAGCCATCCTGAGAATACAGAGTGAATTCCAGGTCAGCCTGGACTAGAGTGAGACCCTACCTCGAAACCCCCCCCCCAAAAAAAAAGATCCAATGAGACAAATCACCAAACGTGTCTGTGTCTCCACAGCTGCACTGCTCAGGTAAACAGAGGCAGAGAGGTCCAGCATTGGCGAGTGTGGCCCACATCCATCAGACTGAGTAATTGCTTTCTTTGTCAGAGATTCCTGGATGATGTCTTCCCCTTTGTTCGCCTGGCAGAGCCCTACGCTTGCAGCTGGGAGCCTGCTTGCCAGATGTGATTGGGTCCTTAGAGATGGAAAACGTGCAGTAAGCTACTTTCCATAAAAACATCGGCACATATTATTATTACAGAGGGGAAATAGGCATGCGTGCTTCATCTGGGAGGCAGTGTGAGGTCATGGAAGAGAGGTGGGGGAGAGAAGACTGCTCCCTGAAGGACTAACTCCGTGAGACACTTCTTGTCAGGAACCTACTGGGATTCCAGCCTGGTATGAGGCATTTTTCATGAAAAAAAAAAAAAAATATATATATATATATATATATATACACATATATATCAACCTTCATGGTGGCTCTAGGAGACAGAATCCAAGCAGGGAAAAAACTGGGGTTTAGAAGCTCAGCCTTGGTGATACATACTTAGCTGTTCGCAGTGTGGGCAAGGTGGGGGCCTTGCTTGTCAGGGCCTCGGCCTTCTCACAGGTGGAATGGAGATGCTGGAGGTCTCCAACTGTGCTGTGAGACATCACTGTGCTGACAACTACTAAGCAGCTGGCACACAGCAGGCCTGGGACAGTGGCAGCTCACCACAGAGCAGGGGCGCTAGAGCGCTTGGCCTGGGAGAGAGGAAGGCCTATGTCTACTGGTTATCGGCAAGATAGCAGTGTAGAGATGGAGAAGATGGCTTAGCGGTTAAGGCATTTGCCTGCAAAGCCAAAGGACCCTGGCTTGATTCTCCAGGACCCACTTAAGCCAGATGCACAAGGGGGCGCATGCGTCCGGAGTACATTTGCTGGAGGTCCTGGAGCGCCCGTTCTCTCTCTCTCTAATAAATAAATAAATAAATTTAAAATATATCTTTAGGGCTGGAGAGATGGCTTAGTGGTTTTGCGCTTGCCTGTGGAGCCTAAGGACCTTGGTTCAAGGCTCGATTCCCCTGGACCCACGTTAGCCAGATGCACAAGGGGGCGCATGCATCTGGAGTTTGTTTGCAGTGGCTGGAGGACCTGGAGCACCCATTCTCTCTCTCTCCCTCCCTCTCTGTTGCTCTCAAATAAATAAATAAATATTTCTTTCTTTCTTTCTTTTTTTTTTTTTTTTTTTTTTTTTTTTTGGTGTTTTGATAGGGTTTCACTCTAGCCTGGGCTGACCTGGAATTCACTCTGTAGTCTCAGGCTGGCCTCGAACTCACAGCAATCCTTCTACCTCTGCCTCCTGAGTGCTGGGATTAAAGGCATGCACCACCACTCCCAGCTCAATAATAAAATGTTTCTTAATTAATCCGCATATGGGTCTCAGAAGCATCTATCTGGGACCCAAAACACCTGGCATAAACATACGGTTCCCTGACCAGGAAACTGAGGCAATTGCTGAAACCACTGCCCCTCATGTTGCCTCTCTCGTTCTTATTCCCATCCTGACCTGTTCTCCCCTCCTTCAGACATCTGCCTTTTCCCTGCTGCACACTCTACCAGCTTCCCAGCCAGTCATATCCCACCTACTGCCCCTACACGGATCCACTCCATGTTGCACTGTCTGGAAGCAGCACCAAGAAGTCTCCCTCTCCCTCTCTCTCCTAAACATGCTTCCCTGAGCAGCGACAGCCAAATTTTCAGCTTCTCACCTTCCACTTTGCCCCGTCAGACTAAAAGCTCCCCTGAGCCAATAGTAAGTCTCGTTTCTATCACTGTGGTCCCAAGAGCCTCTGTATTTTGAGCCTCTACCTGTGGCTTATGTGTCTGGAGTTCATTTTTACAGTGGCAGGAGGCCCTGGAATACCCATACTCTCTCATTCTCTCTCTCAAATAAATAAAAATATTTTTTAAAAGAAGAGGGGGCCTAGCAAGATGGCTTAGCAGTTAAGGTGCTTGCCTGTGAAGCCTAAGGACCCATGTTCCACTCTCCAGATCTCATATCTGCCAGACGAACAAAGGTGAGTCAAGCACAATGCCGCACATGCCCACTAAGTGGCACAAGCATCTGAAGTTCCATTGCAGTAGCTGAGGGCCCGGTGCACCAATTCTCTCTCTCTAAAATAAAATAAAAATAAAAATAAAAGCCAGGCCTGGTGGCACTTGCCTTTAATCCCAGCACTCAGGAGGCAGAAGTAGGAGGATCTCCATGAGTTCGAGGCCACCCCGAGACTACATAGTGAATTCCAGGTCAGCCTCAGCTAGAGTGAGACCCTTCCTTAGGCTGGAGATATAGCTCAGTGGCAGAGCGCAGCAGGGTAAACAGGTGTATGCCTTGCGCTCCTTCCTCCAGTTAACCCACAGAAAGCGAGTGCGGGGGTGCTGGACCACCACCGTCTTTCTTCTGAGAGGCAGACTCCTCAGCAGACTTCATAAGCTAGGGTCCTTCACCACGTCCAAGTCCCCACACAGCCCCTGGCACATGGTACACACAGTCATCTGCTGTGCCTGTGGCACCTGAGTTCATCAGCTGGATCCGAAAGACCCTCAGACCAGCACATGAGAGCTTCTTGTAGTGTGCACGGGCTCAGCCGAAAGTTCCCTGCCACCTCTGAAGGTGGCATGCACACAGTGCCCAGAGCAGACATCAGCGAATTAGTGGTTTTGTCCTTTCGGGACCAAAGGCCAAGATCCGGGCACGGGAGAAAGCACCCATTCCTAACTGGCGGCATAGCTCAACCCCAGAGGCCCCGCCAGCCTCCTGGGAGAACTCACATTCCAAACAACACTGCTGCAGGGCCTTCAGAGGGTGACTCATTAGAGCCTCACTCCACCCACTCCAACCTGCAGGCACAAGCCAGTGGCTAGACGGCTCTCAGTCTCCCAGGGACTCCAGAGCCTCCCTCGCAGACAACCAGACAACGTGTGACACCCCCGTCTATGTAAACATAAGCTATGTCTTATTCAAACAGCAGTAATTAGCTGAAGGATGCTCTCTGCCTGCACCTGCTAGAAAAAGGCAGTTTTCCCCCTGACATTGCAGCATCAAGGGGAGCTGGCTGAAGATATAAGGCATCAAAACAGTGCCGGGGGTAGTGGGGGGGGAGGGTGCTGGAGAGATGGCTTAGTGGTTAAGGCATTTGCCTGCAAAGCCAAAGGACCTCGGTTCAATTCCCCAGGACCCACATAAGCCAGACGCACAAGGTGGCCCAATGGTCTGGAGTTCATTTGCAGTGGCTTGAGGCCCTGGTGAGCCCATTCTCTCTCTCTCTCTCTCTCTCCCTCTCCCACTGTTTAAAAAAAAAAGCCCTGGGGGCTGGAGAGATGGCTTAGTGATTAAGGCGCTTGCCTGCAAAGCCTAAGGACCCAGGTTCGATTCCCCAGCACCCACATAAGCCAGATTCACATGATGGCACATGCATCTGGAGTTTGCAGTGGCTAGAAATCCTGGCATGCCCATTCTCTCTCTCTCAAATAAATAAATAATAAATAAATTTTATTATTTAAGTGACTGGGACACACGCTAGCTGAAGAGGGCTTCTCAGATCAAGTGGTCTACACCCTGGGCCCTGAAAGGCAATGAGCAGGCCACAGGGAGCTGCCATTCGTATAGCTAAAACCCTCGGACAGCACAAATGAAAGTCTGATGATGCCAAGCAGGGAGAAATTATGGACCTGTGGGTTCTCTTTACCTGTTTGGAAAAACACGGAGACAGCTGTTGAAGTCCACTCTGAATTAGCCATCACATGTGTAGGCACATTCCCAACAGAAACTTTGACATTCAAGCGTTAGTAGCAGGCCTGTTCAAATGCCACCCACAGAATTGGCAAATAAACTGTGGTATATTCACACTACGGAGTATCAAACAGAATATTGGATGATGGCCTCTAGCAGTACAGGTACGGCTGTACTACAGGTATCATCTTACATGAGAAAAATAAATTCTAGGGCTGGAGAGATGGCTTAGCGGCTAAGGTGCTTGCCTGCAAAGCCAAAGGACCCAGGTTCTATTCCCCAGGACCCACATAAGCCAGGTGCACAGGGTGGTGCATGCATCTGGAGTTCGTTTGCAGAGGCTGAAGGCCCTGACGTGCCCATTCTCTCCCTCTCTCTCTCCCCCGCGTCACATAAATAATTAAAAAATATATAAGTAAATGAAAAGAAAAAACAAAAATAAATTCTAAACGAATCCCTGCAGAGTGACATACTCTTCAAGAGTATACAGTTAAAATCTATTATTATGTTTTAGCATTCTGAGGAATGAGGATGATGAGACAACTGGATTCAGGATGGTGGCTTCCATGGAGATGGGCTGAATGGGGAGTAAAGCAATGCAAGACAGAAGGCATTGTGAAGGTCCCAGTTTTCAGACTGGATGTTAGTTTCCTTGATTTTGTTGGATTTGATTTATTATTGTTATTTATTTATTAGAGAGAGAATGGTTGTGCCAAGGTTTCTAATCACCATGTGCATCTGACTTGTGCAGGTTCTAGGGAACCAAACCTGCATCCTCAGGCTTTGCAGGCAAGCACCTCAAGCACTAAGCCATCTCTCCAGGCCCTGGATTTGATGTTTGAAAAAGCTATGATTATGCTGCCTGTTCACACTCAAATTAGTTATCCTGCCTCAGCCACCTTGTAGCTGGGAGCATATGCATATACCAGTGTGCCAGGCCTTCTTTTTTAAAACAATGTTTTAGTGTTATGTATTTGAGGGGGGCCAGAGAGGGAGAGAATTAGCGCACCAGGGCAGTCAGCTGCTACAGATGCATGTGCCACCTTGTACAACTGGCTTATGTGGGTACTGGGGAATCGAACCTGGGTCCTCTAGCTTTGCAGGCAAGCATCTTAACCGCTAAGCCATCTCTCCAGCCCTTGCTCAGACTTTTAATTCAATCCTGACTTAAAAAGAGAAGTGTGCCCGGCATGGTGGCGTAGCGCACGCCTTTAATCCCAGCACTCAGGAGGCAGAGGTAAGAGGATCACCATGAGTTCGAATCCACCCTGAGACTACATAGTGAATTCCAGGTCAGCCTGGGCCAGAGCAAGACCCTACCTCTAAAAACGGATACCTCAACTGTGGTTAAAGAAATCCACAGTGAGGCTGCACCGAGGCCTGTCCCAGGTCCAGCGTGGGAGGTCACAAGGTAGAGTTCCCTTTGCCCAAATGTTGGCCAGGGGAGCAGGTATAGCTGTGGGCAGGTGGAGGCACTGAGGCCCTGCAATCTCCAGCACTCTGGGGCAGGGAGGAAATGTTTATGCAACACCCAAGAGGGCAGCAGGGAGCTGAAGCTTCTCTCAGGACACGGACACTCTGGCTCAGAGAGGGAAACTGCTGTTGTGGCCCTGCGGGGCCGTGATTGAGGACGCGAGGGTAGAGGCCAGTGCAGCGCACGGAGGGCACTCAGTGCATACACCTGCCTTCCCACTAAACTCACACCTACGCTGCAAGCTTCCCGGGAAAGGCTTCAGGCTGCCCTGGGGACGGTGGGAAAGAAGAGCCAGCGCTAGTGCGTTGTTGGAGACTGACTTCCTGTTGTCGGATGGAATGGAATCTGAAGCCCAAGTTTGCACCCGCGAAAGGAAATGAAAGAAACCAGTGGCAGGGCGGCAGCTCCGGGCCAGACACCAGCTTGTCCTTCAGCGCTCCCGCAGCTGGTGCCCTTCGGCAGGCTCCTTCATTTCTCTGCGTCTCGGTTTCTTCGTGCTCAGGATGTAAGAACACCGGCCAGTCCTCGTAGATTAAATGGGTATTTACTCAGCACATTCAGATAGTGGGTCAGGTGGGGTAGTGGCACATTGTCCTAGGAAAGAAAAGGCAGAAGGCGTGGGAGTTCAAGATCACCAGACTGCATAGTGAGTTCAAAGCCAGCCTACGTAACACTGTCACAGGAAAAAAAAAAAATGGGCTGGAGAGATAGCTTAGTGGTTAAGGCACTTACCTGTGAAGCATGAGGACCCAGGTTTGAGTCTCCACGTCCCACATAAGCCAGATGCACAAGGTGATGCATGAGTCTGGAGTTCGTTTGCAGTGGCTAGAAGCCCTGGGTCACCCATTCTCTCTCTCTCTCTCTTTCATAAGTAAATAAATAGCTAGATAAAGGCTGGGCATGGTGGTGCACACCTTTAATCCCAGTACTCGGGAGGCAGAGGTAGGAGGATCGCCATGAGTTGGAGGCCACCCTGAGACTACATAGTGAATCCCAGGGCAGCCTGAGTTAGAGTGAAACCCTACCTCCAAAAGAAGGAAAAAAAAAACGATAATAATAATAAATACATAAATAGATAGATAAAAATTTTTAAAAAATAAATGTTTAGAGTAGTGCCTGGCAAGGGACCAAGAACTCTATGGGTAGCATTACTTATATTTGTGTGCCAATGACTTCTTGCTCATGAGTTTGAGGACAGAGATTTCCATCAGGACCCCTCCCCTGTCTGGGCTCCAGGTGCAGCTGCCAGAGGAATCCGCCCAGCTGTGGGGAGCAGCTTGGACGAGGTCTCTTATCTGCCTGTGGCCCCGCCCCTCCCTCACACTATGCTGGGGACACCTGAATGAGCTTCCTCTCCACACAGCACGGCCCTGCCAGCACCCTGTGAACTCACCCTGAACACCCCTGCTCAGCTCGGGGCCCAACCACTCCCTTCCCAGGGTCTTGACTTGCCAATGTCGTTCTCTTCCCGGCTCGTACTTAGCCTTTACCATGCTCAGGCTTGATGTGCAGCATAAAAAAAAACTTCAGGGCTGGAGAGATGGCTTAGCAGTTAAGTGCTTGCCTGTGAAGCCTAAGGACCCCGGTTCGAGGCTCAGTTCCCCAGGACCCACGTTAGCCAGATGCACAAGGGGGCTCATGCGTCTGGAGTTCGTTTGCAGTGGCTGGAGGTCCTGGCATGCCCATTCTCTCTCTCTCTCTCTCTGCCTCTTTCTTTTTCTATCTGTCGGTCTGAAATAAATAAATAAAAATAAACAAAAAAGAAAACTTCACCCTTTTCCCTTCTTTTTTTCTTTTTTGCATTTGTATGTGTGTGTGATATGCGTATGTATGTGCTTGTTCATACGTGTGTGGACGAACGTATGTGCATGGGCATGTACAGGCTAGAGGTCACCGTCAGGTGTCTTCCTCAGTCATTCCACACCTCATTCTTGGAGACACGCTCTCTGAGCCTAGAGCTCACTGAGTCAGCTGGAAGAGTTAGCAAGCAGCAAGCCCTGGGGATCGGCCCGCCTGCGCGTCCCCAGCGCTGAGATGGCAGGTGCACGGCCGCTGCCAGCTTTTACGTGGGTGCTGAGAACTGGAACTCAGGTCCTCGTGTCTGTTTGGTGAGCGCTGTACCCACTGAGCCACCTCTCCAGTCCTCCCTACCTGCCAAACCTTGCTTTAAAGTTTGTGCTGGCTGTCTCCACTTCGGGTTTCTCTCATCCATTACTCGGGGGACTTGCAGTCTGACTCTCAGCCACCCTTTCCTGGCCTCTGGCAACAGTCTGAGGAGCCCAGGGTCCTTTCCCTCACCAAGCCCAGCAGGGTCTTGCTTTCTGCCCCTATCCTGCCAGCTGTTTCTCTGGCAGAAGCTCGCAGGCTACTCCCGGTTCCTGATTTCCTCCATCCCACTTGCACACTGTCTTTAGGGTTCCTTTCATTTGCTCCCTAAGCGGTGAAGGGTCATCTTTAGTTGATGCTTCTCTTCTCTACACTTTCACCTCAAACAACCCACCTGCACACATTCCCTGAGGATTTGCAACTTTGTATCAATAAATGAGATGTACCTTCTTTTTTTCTAAGTTTTTGTATTTTATTTTATTTATTTGAGAGAGAAGGAAGCAGAGAGAGAATGGGCACACCAGGGCACTCAGCCACTGCAAACAAATTCCAGACACATGCGCCACCTTGTGCATCTGGCTTACGCGGGTCCTGGGGACTGGGGAATCGAACCTGGGTCCTTAGGCTTCTCAGACAAACACCTTAACCGCTCAGCCATTTCCCCAGCCCAACTGTGCCCTCTTACAAGCGAACATCAGTGATGAGGAGGATATTCATGAGCTGTGTTGGGGGCAGCATGGAATTCCAGGAACGGAATGGAGGTTTTCCTGGAGTAGGGATTGACCCCCTTTTCTGGTCTTACACAGGGTCTTCAGGTGCGCCATGACATCAGATGTATGGTGGGAAAGTCATTTTTTAGGGCAGATGAATGACATGAAGATTCCATTATCATGGTGCGAAGGACCCTTGGTGGTGTCCCGGTTGGCCATATTGATACCGGCCATTTTGGGAGCTCTCCCATACAACCTCAGGAAACAGAGTCTGACATTCAAGGGAAGTAAATCAACAGTGAGGAAAACGTATCACTGCTAGAACTGCAAAGAATTTACTGCCAAAATGACCAAACCTCTGAGGGCAGCCTAAGGTGACCATTTTTTTTTAAATCATTTTTACTTATTCATTTAGTTTGGTTTTTCAAGGTAGGGTCTCATTCTAGCCCAGGCTGACCTGGAATTTACTATGTAGTCTTAGGGTGGCCTCGAACTCACAGCGATCCTCCTACCTCTGCTTCCCGAGTGCTGGGATTAAAGGCGTGCACCACCACGCCAGGCTGAGGTGACCATTTAGATGTCCCTCCAGGAAGTGAGCGGAGGAGACGCCCAGGTGGCTTCCTGAGAACCACCACCACACGTACAGGGAGCCAGGGAGAGGTCTAGAGAGAGCTTCTGCCTCCGTGATGACTCAGTCCCCTGGCTTGCTGAATGAGCCCACGCCTGTCTCTGCATATGTACAGCAGATGTAATTATACCTACCTTGTAGGATTCTCCTGAGGATAAATTAGAGAGCCAAACACTGTAGACGGCATTCAAGAAGTGGATCAGTATTCCTATCAGAGGAGAAAATGCAAAGCTTATTGGCAATTAAAGATGTGGAAATGGTTACAGTTAAAATGTACCATGACATATTTATTAGAGTAACAAAAATACTCAAATTTGGGCTGGGGAGATAGCTCAGCAGTTAAAAGATGCTTGCAAACCCTGACACCTCGGTTTCAATTCCCCAGCCAACAGCCTAAAGCCAGACCCCAAAAGTGGTACAAACATCTAGCTTAACACACAGAGAGAAAATTAAAATTAATTTTTAAAAATATTCAAATTTACAGAAAGATATAACAAGAACATTTCTAGCAGGTTTTTTTTTTCAAGGTAGGGTTTCACTCTAGCCCACACTGACCTAGAATTCATTACAGAGTCTCTGTATGGCCTCGAACTCACAGTGATCCTCCTACCTCTACCTCCCAAGTGCTGGGATTAAAGGCATGCACCACTATGCTTGGCTTCTAGCAGTTTTTTATTTATTTATTTTATTTTAGAGAGAGAAAGAGACACAGAGAGAGAGAGAATTGGTGCACCAGGGCCTCAGCCACTGCAATTGAACTCCAGATGCATGTGCGGCCTTACACTTGCTTCACCTTTGTACGACTGGCTTCCGTGGGATCTGGAGAGTCAAACATGGGTCCTTAGACCTCTCAGGCAAGCGCCTTAACTGTTAAACCATCTCTCCAGCCCTAGCAGTTCTATCTATAATTTCCAAATACTGAAAAGAGCCCAGGTACCCATCAGTGGAAAACAAACTGTGCTGTATTCATTCAGTGAATGACTTCTCAGCAACAAAAGGAATGACGCATAATAACATGGATGAATCATTAAGTTATCATGCTTAGTGAAAGAAGCCTTACACAGAAGAGGTCGTGGTGGTTGGTTCCATTTGTATGAAATTGCAGGTCAGGGAAAAAAAAATCTATAATAGAATAGCCCAAAATACAGATGGCCTCTGAATAAGGGTGAAGATAGACTGGAAGGGGTTTGAAAGGGCTTTCTGGAGTGGGGTGGTCTGTATCGCAGTATGGGTTTGAGTCTTATCTTCATCCCACTCTGCGAAGGTATACTTCAGATGTATGCATCATGTTACATGTAAAATTTTATCCCCAAAGGGGATAGTTAGAAAAAGTTAGAAAAAAATGAACTTTAGTGATGAACATCTGGGGAGAAGTGGACAGTACAGGTGTCTGCAATGTACTTTGAGATATATAAAAAAGAAAGATGAATTATTGGATGGCATATGGGTGGGTATGTGATTCAAGCAAATATAGTGTAATCTTAAGAGTAGTGTCTTAGTGTGTTGTGTGTTGATATAACGAAACACTTGAAGTTGGATGCTTCATAAAGGAAGAGATTTATTTGGCTCATGGTTTTTTGTCTGGAAATTCCAAACAGTGTGGTGCTGGTACCCTCGGAGGGCCCCTGACCATGTTATAATGCAGCCGAGTAGTGAAAAAGGGGCGGATGTGTGAGCTAGGCAACAAGAAACCAAGGAGGAAGCAAACTCACTCTTTATAATCACCCCCTCTTGAGGGATCCAACAGGGTCCAGTGAGAATTACATCCACCTCTTCCAAAAGTGTGGCCCCTATGATCTCATGCTGTCTCACAAGATCAACTCAACTGTTACATTAGGACCCAAGTTTCCAACACATGAAATTTCGGGGGACAACTCAGACCATGACAAGTAGAATCTAGGTGATAAGAGTTGGCTGAAAAATTATTTCGATTTTTTTGCATGTTTGAAATGGCTTATATTAGGAAAATAAAGATAATTGATGCTTGTAGGGCATTGGTATGCATATTTTGATATGGTAATTTGGCTTTGGATAATGTACTTTAAAGAAATAACCAAAGATGGAGGAAGGAAAAATGTTTTTAAATTGTTCATTTTAGAACTCTACACGGTGGTGAAAACTGGGGAAAACGTACATGGCCAAGAGTAGAGGAATAGTACTTGGAGGCACATGGTCGGGAATATTTTAAATGATTAAAATGACAATTAATGATCAAATGACTATCCGTGTGCCTGAATTCTGTGTGTGGAAAAACTGGCAGGCAAAACCAATAGAATCCAAGTTAATGTGTTCATATTGAAATCTTGTATGTGGGTCTTCATTCACCATTCAGAAAACATTCAATAAACTCCTCTGTGTACCAGGCACTGGGGAATCAGCACTGGGAAAGTTTATGCACAGCAAAAGATTGCGAATGTGTCTTAGGAGAGTCTGCAATCTTATAAGCAGCAAACTAGTATACTGGAGACATGAAGAGGACATTGTCACCCATACTTGGTGATGGGTGTTTTGGAAGACCCCACATCAAGTTCAGTTTTCCTAAGCTGCTATTCTTTTCAGTGTTGCTCAAGTTCATAGCTTTGTTCTTAGTTAAGAAGAGGCTAAACTTTTGCCTGCCTCCCCCAGTGTCTTTGAGAATTCACAATTGGTGCCCTGGTGCACCAATTCTCTCTCTCTGTCTCTTTCTCTCTCTAAAATAAAATAAATAAATAAAATCTGCTAGAAGCCAAGCATAGTGGTGCATGCCTTTAATCCCAGCACTTGGGAGGTAGAGGTAGGAGGATCACTGTGAGATTATACTTCTGAGATACGTCTGGCCTTCCGGACGACTTAAGAAGCACTTAGCTTTGCCAGCACACAGCGACCAGGGCAATATGACTTTTGCCTGGCAAATGGCCAAAGTCTCCTGTCAATGCAAAAACACACCTCAAAGGAAGGAAGAATGTTTCTGCTGGAGCCAAATATGAGTGACCACGGCCTGGGAACACAGAGGACCTCAAATATGAGCGACCACGGCCTGGGAACACAAACTCCCTCAAATATGAGTGACCACGGCCTGGGAACACAGAGGACCTCAAATATGAGCGACCACAGCCTGGGAACACAGAGGACCTCAAATATGAGCGACCACGGCCTGGGAACACAGACTCCCTCAAATATGAGTGACATGGCCTGGGAACACAGACTCCCTCAAATATGAGTGACCACGGCCTGAGAAGACAGACTCCCTCAAATACGAGTGACCATGGCCTGGGAACATAGACTCCCTCAAATATGACTGACCACGGCCTGGGAACACAGACTACCTCAAATATGAGTGACCACGGCCTGGGAACATAGACTACCTCAAGTAGCGTGTTCCAACGTGGTAACAGTTTTGTGAAGTTTTCATAATAACAGAACCAAAAAAAAGTCATAAATAAGGGAATTTATAAAATACATTAGTGGGAACACCCCATTACAGTGAGCCAGGCCTTGCCATACTGGGTTCCCCTCAAGATCTCCAGGCTGAATTGTATTGAGGGGTGTCAGTACTGAGCACGCACTAAATGTCTTCTGTGTGTGTGTGTGTGTGTGTGTGTGTGTGTGTGTGTTTTCGAGGTAGGGTCTCATTCCAGCCCAGGCTGACCTGTAATTCACTATGTAGTCTCAGGATGGCCTCTAACTCACAGCAATCCTCCTACCTCTGTCTCGCAAGTGCTGGGATGAAAGGCGTGCGCCACCGCTCACGGCTTAACTTACGTGTTTTGAATGCTTGTTTCCTAGCTAGTGGCATTGTGGGAGGCAGAGCCTTGTTGGAGGAGGCATGTTGTTGGGGCGTGTTGAGTGTTTTAGCCAGCTCCCCCTTGCCAGGGCTGGGCTGCCTCTCTTATTGCCACTTTCCTCCTGCTATGACTAGGAGGCGACAGTCAGCCTCTGCTCGTGGCAAGTGCTCCCTGCCATCATGAAGCTTCCTCTTGAGACTGGAAGCCAAATAAATTCTTCCTCCAATTCACTGCTTTTGGTCAGGTGTTTTGTCCCAACAGCACAAAGGTAACTTCAACCGGTTATGAATGACTCAGTCAGTTTCTATGGGGAGGACAATACCTCACCGTATAGCTTTTCACTCCGTAACTCTTACATTCTTTCCACCCCTCTTCTGCAAGGTTCTCTGAGCCTTGGAGCAGAATCTTACTTTCTGCTTTGATGAGTTTTGAATCTCCTCTGTGTCTACTGTTTTCTCGGGAGAAGGGTTTCTGGGTAGCACTCATATTTAACCTGGCACGTCCTCCGTAATGTTTCCTGGGCCCTGGAAAAGGTGATAGAGGTGAACTATCTCATGAGAGGCACTCAGGCTTCTCTTCTCATCATTGTGATGGTCTTGGGTCTCTAGTTCATCTGTTTAAAAAAAAAAAAAAAAAAAAAGCAATTTTCTAGCCAAGAGTGAAAGCACCATGGATCAAAAGGGATAAACAGGCTGGAGAGATGGCTTAGCAGTTAAGGTGCTTGCCTGTGAAGGATCCAGGTTCAATTCTCCAGGTCCCACATTAGCCAGATGCACATGGTGGCACCTGTGTCTGGAGTTTGTTTGGGAGGCAGAGGTAGGAGGATCACCATGAGTTCAAGGCCACCCTGAGACTACATAGTAAATTCTAGGGCAGCCTGAGCTAGAGTGAGACCCTACCTTGGAAAACCAAAGAGAAGAGAAAAGAAAAGTGAGTTTATTTAGGATCAGTAGGGGATTGTAATCCAAGACATGCATTGATCGCTCACAGCTGTATCTAGGGAGGTTGAGGCAAGGCAAAATGACCAGCAACATGCAGATGGCTTTGGAACAATAGCTCACTGGCTACAGGGGCTGTCCGCAGATGGTGATGTGTGTCAGCAGGAGTCTTCGTAGACCTGTGCTGACAGTGAGCAGGCAGGAAGGGAAGCAAGATGACCTGCACTTCGGATTGAACGTTGCTTGAAACATGTCCTCATAGAAGTGGCCTGAATGGCGAGCTCGTAGTTTCGGCGGGGCCTCTTGCAAGGCATCGTGATCACGCGAATCTGCACTATGACCCTCCCTGCATGGCCTCCTGACTCCGTGGCGTTAGGATTTGATGCTGTGACTCTGCTTTGCTTCTGACAACGTTCACAGGGAATTATTTTTCTCATTTTACAAATGGAAATCTGGAGAGACCTCGAATTACTAGAGTAACGCATTCACTGTGACATTAGTCACAAAACGTTGGTTCCTCAGAGGATAAGGAGCATTCCTTGTAGGTTTTATCTTCTAGAATTAACAATTTTGAATCATTCTTAGACCTGAGAGAGAACTTTCTATTACAGTGAAAATGGCACTAAGAATTAGTCACATATTGTCTTCTCTCTGAAACAATAAAATTTCTTTAAGATTTGGCCACATTGATGACCTCACAGTCTCGGTTGGATGGATGAATATTTTTCTATTGAGAACTTCAATGCTATAAACATCTAATAATTTGATCATGTTCCCATCCCTTTATCTTTTTTTGTACCCTCACCCCCAAGAACCCTCTTCTTTTAAAATAGTTCTTCTGTTTTGTTCTTGTGTTCTCCTCCATATCAAAATATCGGTGGGCTCAGAATCGTGCTGGTCTTGTGGGGGTATCAGTAAATACTGTGAGCGCCTGGATGCACCAGACAGTTCATGTCGAAAGGACAATGACCCAAAGTACTCCTAGAGACTCTGTGGCTCTTACATTTTTTTTCTGGCTCCTTCTTCCACAATGTTCCCTGAGCCTTGGAGGGGTGTTAGAAGTCTCCTTTAGTGTTGAGCTCTTGCCAGCCTCTTATTTCTGCTTTGATGAGTTTTGAATCTCCTCAGTGTCTACTACCCTCTCCCCAGGGACAAGTCTGTCCAGCAGGAAGAGCAACACTCTTACTCTTTCCATCACTGCCTCTGCAATGTCCCTGAGCCCCGATGGCTGTGAGAGCAATGATGGTAACAGACAGTTTCACGTTGCTGGGCTGAGCTTCCGAACCAGACACAGCTTAGAGGAGAAGGGATTCACTTCAAGCTTACAGATCTAGGGAAGTTCCATCACTGGTGGAAGAAGCTGACTCCTGTTCACAAATCCAAGCAGAGAGAGCACCCACCAGCAGCCAGCAAGCACTGAAAAGCAGCGAGCATCAGGGAGCCCGCCGGAGCTCACAGTATCTCCACACCTTCGGTCTGGAATTCAGGTCTGGCCCCAGTGACACACCTGAGGGCTGGACTCGAGGCTCCTACCCCCAGGGACACCTTCTCCAGCCAGGTGGCTGCAGGTCCAAGTTACAAGCTTTAGTAAAACCCCTGAGTCTATGGAGGACGTGCATTCAGACTACCACAGAGGACTGGCCCAGTGTGAAGTCCCTAGCTCTGGCTGACCTGTAATTCATTAGGTAGTCTCAGGGTGGCCTCGAACTCACGGTGATCCTCCTACCTCTGCCTCCCGAGTGCTGGGATTAAAGGTGTGCACCACCACACCCGGCTCTGAGCTTTCTCTTCTTCTCGTCATCTTTGTAAGTCTTGGGTGTCCCGGTATTTGCCACTGTCTGCATCTGAGGCCCAAGCCGGTGCAGATCTGAGCTGTTTAGTGTGCTTCTCTGGACAGTCTTCAAAATGCTCTCATGAAATCTGAATCTGAACAAGGCATAAATGCTATTGTGAAATGCGTTAGGTGTGGGTTAGGGGTAAGTGCTTGCCACACAAGTGAGACAATTTCAGATGGGAACCAGGGAAAAATCTGAGTGTAGTGGCGCACGCCTATCGTGCCAGTATTGGAGACATGCAGACAAGAAGATCCCCAGGACTTGCTGGCTAGCTTGTCTAGCCTGATCAGTGAGCTCTGGCTTCAGTGACTCTATCCCAAAAATTAAAGTGAGCAGGAAGAAAGACACCCAGAGTTGACCCATGGCCTCCATACTCACGCACACACACATGCACTTGTACACATGTGCACTCACATACATGAACATGCATACAAGCACAT
Source organism: Dipus sagitta (assembly GCA_036346955.1). Taxonomy (NCBI): domain Eukaryota; kingdom Metazoa; phylum Chordata; class Mammalia; order Rodentia; family Dipodidae; genus Dipus; species Dipus sagitta. The sequence continues at coordinate 24,726,394 of CM070793.1, read as the reverse complement.
GCATACCACACACATTCATACATGTGCAAAAAATGGGTGTGATGAAATTGGAGATGTTATGTATGCAACATATATATCACATATGTACCATCTTATGTAGTATAGTTACCTATTATATGATAGAAATCATATATAAAATGTACCATGCCTGTTAGAAATGCATCCTAAATTACAGATGAACTAATAAACTGTGTGAGATTTGCATTAAAACAAAGCATACTGGGGGAGGAAGTTAGATGGAAGACAGATATACAAGAGAGATGGCTTAGCGGTTAAGGCGCTTGCCTGAAAAGCCAAAGGACTCAGGTTCAACTCCCCAGGACCCACATAAGCCAGATGCATAAGGGGGTGTACGCATCTGGAGTTTGTTTGCAGTGGCTGGAGGCCCTGGTGTGCCATTCTCTCTCTCTCTCTCTCTCTCTCTCTCTCTCTCTCTCTCTCTACCTACCTGTTTCTGTATCGCTCTCTCTCAAATAAATAAATAAAAATAGAATTAAAAAGGATGCCTCCGTCCCCCCCCCCCCGATTCCAGGTGCAGAAGTGACACAACTTACCCACCCTAGTTCTGACCACAAAGACTAAAATATGGTCAAAGGAAGCCATCGGTGTAAATGTAAGTGCAAAATGTAAGTTTGGTGCTTAAGACCTGGAGCCTGGGAGGCGGGTCTGAACAGCTTGTCACAGACAGGGCCGCATGCTCGCCCTCCCAAGAGCAATAGCAGATGTGTGGGTGTGCAACAGAGGGTGAGTTGCTTCAGATAATCAGGAACATTCTTCCAGAAGAACTCCATTATTTTACCAATGACAGGACATTGAATCAGAGGTCCCAAAGACCCTCTGGACACAACATCTGCTGGTGGGACATCACCAAAGCTAAGCCCATCTCCGTGGACCTTGAGTGAAGAATTTTTTTTTTTCCTGTAGTCTCAGACCTGTTTGTGAAAAGTGTTTGTGTCTTATCCAACTTCCAGATGCTTTCCCTGTTCTACCCTCCAGCCTCTGAAGCTGTGGGTTGCAATCCCATAACTGACTATAACAGGGGCCACAAAAAAATGACAAGTAGTAAAAATTTCTGAACAGACAATGACCAAATATTAATTCAAAATCAAATGAAGGTGTGATGAATCCAGTGTTTCCCAAGGGTGCCCACCTGTGTTGCATCTGGTAACCTCACCACAGCCCTAGTTCTGGGCAAATAAGTGCACTTCACATGGCCCATGCCATCACACTACACAATGCCAACCAGCACTGGCTGAAACACCTCAGTCAGGTGACTATGCTATGCCTTCAAGTGTTCTTGATGTGAATAATGAAGTTTTCTATTCTTATAAAAACAAAATGAGGGCTAGAGAGATGACTCAGTGGTTAAGGCACTTGCCTGTGAAGCCTAAGGACCCATGTTCGACTCTCCAAATCCCTCGTAAGCCAGACGCACAAAGGTGAGGCAAGCTCTAGGTTGCACGGGCCCACTACGTGGCGCACATGTCTGGCCTTCGATTACAGTGGCAGAGGCTCTGGTGCACCAATTCTCTCTCCAATACTTAAAAAAAAAGATTTATGGAAATGAATTATTGAAAAAATTAAGACTTTTAATAGTTTCCTACTGTCATTCCTTACTATGTAAGTATATCTTTGGATTTCATTATTTTAGCATGTTTGATTTTAAAAATTGCTATTTGAGCAGCGCACTTGAGTTTCATGGAAAAAAATGTTGAATTAATTTTTGCTTGTGATTAGGACAAAATTTGCAACAATTACTAAAATGGCCCTAAATATGCCTCTACCATTTTGGACTATGTATTTATGCAAAGCAGCTTCTGCAACATTGATTCTTGTAAAATCAAAATAATAATCAATTCTAAAATATGTTGAAGATGCTCTACATCCCAGAGGATCAAATATTCAGCAAGATTTGATGCTTTATGTAAATATTTACAAGCACAGCCATCTTATTAGTGTGCAAATTTGTTTTCATCTTTAATAAATGGTAAAGTTATGTGTATACAAAACAAAACATTTCTTTTTTTTTTTTTTTTGGTTTATCAAGGTAGGGTCTTACTCTAGCCAGGCCGACCTGGGACTCACCATGTAGTCTCAGGGTGTATTTGAACTCATGGTGATCCTCCTACCTCTGCTTCCCGAGTGCTGGGATTAAAGGCATGCACCACCACGCCTTGCTAAAACATTTCTTTTTAAATAGTTTTATTTATGTATTTGCATGCACTACTTTGTGCATTTGGCTTTACATATTTATTGGGGAATTGAATCCAGGCTGCAGGCTTTGCAAGCAAGAGCCTTTAACTGATGAGCCATCTCCCTAACCCCTCAAAGCATTTCTTTAAGAGCAATTTCTCTATGATTTATTACCAGTAAATACTTGATTTATACATGTATTTTATATACCTACCTATCCACGGTCACATAAAACTTGAAAAAGGTGTATCTATGGAAAAGGTTTAAGAAACCTTACTTGTGGGTTGGAGAGATGGCTCAGCAGTTAAGGCACTAGCCTGCAAAACTTAAGACCTGAGGTCGATTCCCCAGTATCCACGTAAAGCCAGATACATGAAGTGGCGCATGCACTTGGAATTCATTTGCAGTGGCAAGAGGCCCTGGTGTGCCCATTCTCTCTGTGTCTCTCTTTGTCTCTGTATGTGTGTGTGGTGGTGGGGGGTAGGTGGGTGGGTGTGTCTCTCTCTGCTTGCAAATAAAAATAATATTTTTTTAAAAAAAGAAACCCTACTTTTTACCCATCAGAGAGGTAAACATACATAATGGACCTGTATGAAATAGTGATGAATGATTTCGGCCTAATTAGGATCGCTCCTATAGGAGCCAGACAACATCTGTCGTCCTGACGCTCACTGTGAAAAATGGGATAGGTGTATCTTTTTCTGCTCCGCAAGGGAGGTCCTTGGCAGTGAGTCCACGCTTCAGAGATTCCAGCACCGGCCATCCCAGGTGCCCTTGGAGTAGGGCCATGGGCAGTAACAAGGGAATCCCTGCTAGCTGACGCGTGGGTGGCATGATTCCACATTGCCTTTCCAAGCCAAGCCGTGCCAACCTGAGGTCTGAGCTCCAATTGCCTCAAACCATACCCGTCTGTATCTGTCACCACCTCATCCGAGACAGACTGGGAGCAGCCAGGGCTCTGTAGCTCAGCGGGTAGAGTGCTGGTCTAGCATGCATGAATCTCAGGCCCATAGCTAGCACTGCCTAAACCAAGTATGACACTCCGTGCCTGTTGCCCCAGCTTTTTGAGGGTAAATACAGGAGAATAGCTCAAGAGCATCCTCAGCTACATAGAGACTTCCAGGCCAGCCTGGGCTACATGAGACCCCATCTGAGAAAAAGAAAAAGATGGGGTCACCTGGGGAAGGAGAAGGCAAAGAGGACAACAATTCCTCCTCTGGAGATATTTTTTTTTTAATTATTTTGAGCTAGGCGTGGTGGCGCACGCCGTTAACCCCAGCACTTGGGAGGCAGAGGTAGGAGGATCGCCGTGAGTTCGAGGCCACCCTGAGAATACAGAGTGAATTCCAGGTCAGCCTGAGCTAGAGTGAGACCTTACCTCGAAAAGCCATATATATATATATATATATTTGACAGAGAAAGAGGGAGAGAGAGAATGGGTGCACTAGGGACTTCAACCACTGAAAACAAACTCCAGACGCGTGCACCCCCTTGTGCATCTGGCTAACGTGGGTCCTAGGGAATCGAACCTGGGTCCTTTGGCTTTGCAGGCAAATGCCTTAACCACGAACACTCCAGCCCCTTTCTGTTGAGAGAGTCTCACTAGCTCTCCTCATGTTCTGCTACCAGCACATTCTCCCTACCCAGCCTACACACACAGTAACACACACACACACACATACACACGCATACACACGCACACACACGCGCACACACACGAGCACACACACGAGCACACACACACGCACACACACTTAAACACACACGCACACAGGCACACACTTGCACACACACACACTTACACACACGGACACACACGCACACACATGAACATACATACTCAAACATGCACACACACACATGCGCACACACATACACGCACGCAAACACACCCACTGACACACACGCACGAACACGCACACACACGCACACACACTGACACACACCTACACACATTTACAGACACTTACACACACAGAAGCGCACACACACGCAGTCACTCACGCACACACGTACACACACGCACACTCACGCACACACGCGCACACTCAGGCACACACGCAGTCACACTTACACACGCAGTCACACTTACGCACGACACACACGCAGTCACACACTCACACTCACACACACTCACACACAGTCACACGCTTACACACGCACACACACGCATACACACTCACACGTAGTCACACACAGTCACACACTTACACACGCTTACACACGCACACACACATGCACGCACGCACACACTTACACATGCTCACACGCACTTACACACGCACACACATGCAGTCACACACTCAAACTCACACGCACACACTTACACATACGCACGCACACACACGCACACACACGCACACTTACACATACTTACACACGCACACACACGCACGTTCACACACAAGCACGCACACATACGCACACACACTCACACACACTTACACACATACACGAACACACGCAGTCACTTACACACGCACACACGCTCATACACACGCACACACACGTACACACGCAGTCACACACTCAGTCACACCCACACGCACACGCACACACTTACACATATGCACACACGCACACACTTACACACGCACTTACACACGCACACACACCTAGACACACTCACACACACACGCACGCACACGCACGCAGTCACTCACACTCACTTAAACGCACTTACACACCCTCACACCCTCACACCCTCACACACGCACACACACTTACACAGACTTACACACGCACACATGCACACACACGCAGTCACACACGCAGTCACACTCTCATTCACACTCACAAGCCCACTCACACACACTCACACACTTACACGTGCACACACTTACACACGACCGCACACACACACGCATGCAAACGCACACTTACACGTGCGCACACTTACACACGACTGTACACACATACGCACGCACACTCACGCAGTCATACTCACACGCACTTACACACACTTACACACACTTACACACACTTACACACACTCACACACGCACACACTTACACAGGCACACACAGGCACACACACTCACACGTAGTCACACACTCAGTCACACACTCAGTCACACAGTCACACACTCAGTCACACTCACACGCACACTCACACGCACTTACACACGCTCACACACACACACTCACACACTCACACACACACGCACACACACGCACACACACTCACACGTAGTCACACAGTCACACACGCTTACACACGCACACACACTTACACACGCACGCACACACACTTACACACGCTCTCACGCACACACACGCAGTCACACACTCAAACTCACACGCACACACTTACACATACGCACGCACACACACGCACACGCAGTCACACACTCAGTCACACACTCAGTCACACACTCAGTCACACAGTCACACACTCAGTCACACTCACACGCACACTCACACGCACTTACACACGCTCACACACGCACACACACGCTCACACACGCACACACACGCTCACACACTCACACACGCAGTCACACACTCAGTCACACACTCAGTCACACTCACACTCACACGCACGCACACACGCACGCACAAGCACACACACGCACACATAATGACACAAACTTACACACGCAATCGCACACTAACACACACATGCACGAACACGCATACACACAAGCGCACTCACACGCACACACTCACACACACTCATGCACACACGCACACACGGACAAACACACGCACGCGCACACATACGCGGACACACCCTCATGCACACACACACGTACACACATAAGCGCATACACTCATGCACATACACACACACGCGGTGTGCTGCTCGTCCCACATCTGCTTTACGGACAAGAAACTTGAACCTAAGCAGTTTCATAACTTTCTAAGTGTCACCCATGACAGTCCACCAGATTTGACCCCTAGACAATAATCTCATGGTAACTGATGACAAATGAAAACATATTCCACACAGCAACCTAGACGTGCAAGTTCACAGCAGTACACTTCATAACACGGTCAGCATGGAAGGAACCCAAGTGCCCAGGTGCCCAGCAACTGAGTGCATCAGCAGAATGCGGTTTATCCATCCAGGCCATGCAGCATTAAAAAGAAGACGGGGCTAGACAGATGGCTCAGTGCTTGGAGGCACTTCCTTGTAGAGCCCAGGTATGATTTCCCAATACCCACATAAAGCCAGATGCACAATGTGTCACATGCATCTGGAGTTTGTTTGCAATAGCAATAGGCCCAGGCATGCCCATAGTTTCTCTCTCTCTCTCAACACACACACAGAGAGAGAAAGAGATGATATAGATATTAAAAAGCAGGACCAGTGCATGTCATGACCTGTATAAGCCTTGGAAACAAACTAAGTAAAATACGCTGGAAAAAAGAAAAAGGGGGCAGCATGTGGTGATGAACCAAAACCAGCCATCGTTTCTATCTTCCACCCAAGCCTGTCCCTGCTATGCGGACTCTGTGTCATGAACAAGTGGGCACTGTTACTAAATGTGGGGGGGGGGGCTGGGCTAGATTCATCACAGGTACAAAAGGGAGACTCTGTTTCTACTCTCAAGGAGTGTATAGCCATTCTAGAAGGAAGATGGCTATTCACATGTCTGTTTTACAGATGAAGAAACTGAAGCCGAGAGAGGCTAGGTGAACCTCACCACTATTGTACCAATGTTGAAGTTCAAGCCCATCGGCTGTGGAAACTCAGCATGTTATCTTCTCTCTCTCTCTCACACACTCTTTCTCTCTCTCTCTTCTCTCCAGAGCATGGGCTGAAGCCTGTGGGCGGCACATCTCACCTCACAAGTAACCCTACAATAAGAACAACAAAACAAGGACCACTTGGGAACTTCCAGCTGTGGGTGAGTGTTTCCCTCGCCTGGGCTTTGGGCTGACTTGGCCCAGGCCCGGCCCGGAGGACCTCCTAGTCCTCGCTCTCTACATAAGCTTCTTTGTCCCCTCCAGCTCCTCACATGGCAGGACTCCTTGAACTTTCTTTTCTCTTTTCTTTCCACACTTTTTTCCAGGCCCTGCACGTGGGATCTCTAGCCACGTGGGTGCCTTTCCTTGGCTCTGTACTTCCCTCAATAAATATAATAGTTTTTAAAAAAAAGGATGGAGAGATGGCTTAGTGGTTAAGCGCTTGCCTGTGAAGCCTAAGGACCCCGGTTCAAGGCTCAGTTCCCCAGCACCCATGTTAGCCAGATGCACAAGGGGGCGCACGTGTCTGGAGTTCGTTTGCAGTGGCTGGAAGCCCTGGTGCACCCATTCTCTCTCCCTCTCTCTATCTGCCTCTTTCTCTCTCTGTCTGCTGCTCTCAAATAAATAAATAAAAAAGAACAGCAAAACAAGACAGACCCTCGCAGGATCCTCCACATACCTAGCAAGGTCGGGTGTAAAAGAAAAGATGAAGGCCCGGAACTCAAGGCTCGAGTGAGGGAGAATGGCAAGATGGGGAGAGCGGAGCGTTCAGTTGAGCTCAGCACCTGGGCACGGCTCCCCGTGTCAGCCCTGAGCTCAGCCCTGGCCTTTGGCCCTGGCCCAAAGGGCCCTAGCACACAACAATGATCACTGAGCAATGCTGCTCCCCTTGGCCGGCTGCGAGCTTGCCCGCCCCCAGCTCCAGCCACCCGTCCCTCGAACTTGCCTCTCTCTGTCACCAGCTGACCCAGCGGCCTGCAGTGTTTCCCCCTTTGCAGACTGTCATCTCCGGCTGACCAGCAGCTGTCTTCTTTACTGAGAAGCCCAGTCTCGCTGGCCCAGCTTCAACGACAACAATGCATGGCCTCAGCTGACACCCCACCCCATCCCACCCCTGCACCAGGGTAGAGAATATCTGCTGGAGGCTGGGGTGCTCTGTTGGGGGGCGTCTGGTGAGCCTCGGCATCTCTTTCCTACCCTAGAGGAAAAGAGCAGCTACACTGACCGTTCTCCTCTTCTCCTGGGTCTCAGTTATACACCCAGGAACTGCAGACAAGCCGTCAGGGATGTCAGGAGTTGGCATCAAGGAGATGTCACAGACAGGCAGGGTGGGCTGTGGGTCTGGTGAGGAGGCAGGGAATTGGCTGCTAGATGGAAACAGGACATAGCCTCTGTCTTCTAGTTTCAACGGTGTTCCCTACAAAGGTGGGTGGTGAAGATTCCCCATGGCCAAGTGTGTCGTGTCTGACGATGCTTCTGTGTTTCCTTCGGACCTGACAAAGAGATCCCAAGGCAACCTGCAACCTCGCTGTGGCATGCCCTGGGGCCTTGGAGAACTGCCGGAACACCTGAGCCATGGCCAAGTTGGAGGATGAGGCCTTCTACTGAGGCCTTCCACTTTGGTGCTCCACTGAGGGCTCCCACTGAGGCCTTCCACTGAGGTATTCCACTGAGGGCTTCCACTGAGGCCTTCCACTGAGGCCTTCCACTGAGGGCTTCCACTGAGGCCTTCCACTGAGGCCTTCCACTGAGGCCTTCCACTGAGGGCTTCCACTGAGGGCTTCCACTGAGGCCTTCCACTGAGGCCTTCCACTGAGGCGCTCCACTGAGGCATTCCACTGAGGCATTCCACTGAGGCATTCCACTGAAGCATTCCACTGAGGCATTCCACTGTAGGTGTTCCACTGAGGCCTTCTACTGAGGCATTCCACTGTAGGTGTTCCACTGAGGCCTTCTACTGAGGCATTCCACTGTAGGTGTTCCACTGAGGCCTTCCACTGAGGCATTCCACTGTAGGTGTTCCACTGAGGCCTTCCACTGAGGCATTCCACTGTAGGTGTTCCACTGAGGCCTTCCACTGAGGCATTCCACTGTAGGTGTTCCACTGAGGCCTTCCACTGAGGCATTCCACTGTAGGTGTTCCACTGAGGCCTTCTACTGAGGCATTCCACTGTAGGTGTTCCACTGAGGCCTTCCACTGAGGCATTCCACTGTAGGTGTTCCACTGAGGCCTTCCACTGAGGCATTCCACTGTAGGTGTTCCACTGAGGCCTTCCACTGAGGCCTTCCACTGTAGGTGTTCCACTGAGGCCTTCCACTGAGGTATTCCACTGTAGGTGTTCCACTGAGGCCTTCCACTGAGGCATTCCACTGTAGGTGTTCCACTGAGGCCTTCCACTGAGGCCTTCCACTGTAGGTGTTCCACTGAGGCCTTCCACTGAGGTATTCCACTGTAGGTGTTCCAGTGAGGCCTTTCAGTGAGGCCTTCCACTGAGGCCTTCCACTGAGGCCTTCCACTGAGGTGCTCCACTGAGGCACTCCACTGAGGCCTTCCACTGAGGTATTCCACTCAGGCCTTCCACTGAAGCCTTCCACTGAGGCGCTCTACTGTAGGCGTTCCATGGAGGCGCTCCACTGGAGGTGGTTCTTGGTAAATGTGGGTTGGTTTCTGCTCTGTCTTTCTGCTGCTAGAGGCTGTTCACCAACCCCTCAGCTAAAACTGGCCTTAACATCTTTCTTTCTTTAATTTTTATTGTTTTTTATTTCAGAGAGAGAATGGATGCTCCAGAGCCTCCAGCCACTGCAAACGAACCCCAGTAGCATGCACCACCTTGTGCATCTGGCTTACATGGGTTCTGGGGAATCGAACCTGGGTTCTTAAGTGCCTTAACTGCAAAGCTGTCTCTCCAGCCTGAAATCAATTTTCTTTTCTTCTCTGAACTAAGCACCTGCCAGCTTCCTACCCAGCTTCTCCTTTCAAGCCACCACTTACTTCACCTCTCAGTAAAAGGAGAGATAGGGGCTGCAGGATGGCTTAGCAGTTGAGGCACTTGCCTGCAAAGCCAAAGGACCCAAGTTCAATTCCCCAAGACCCACGTAAGCCAGATGCACAAGGGGGTGCATGTGTCTTCAGTTTGTCTGCAAGGGCTGAAGGCCCTGTGCACCCAGTCTTTCTCTGTCTATATGCCTCTTCCCCCCACCTCAAATCAATAAAATGAATACAATTTTAAAAAAAAGGAGAGATAGGTGCCAGGCTGTCTCCTCTGGACTTCCCATTCTTTCTGTGTGTGTAGGTCTCATGTGTGTGTGTTTGTGTAGGTTTCATGTGTGTGTGTATAGGTCTCGTGTGTGTGTGTGTGTGTGTAGGTCTCGTGTGTATGTGTGTGGGTGTGTGTGTGTAGGTCTCATGTGTGTGTGTTTGTGTGTGTGTAGGTTTCTTGTGTGTGTAGGTCTCATGTGTGTAGGTCTCATGTGTGTGTGTGTGTGTAGGTCTTATGTGTGTGTGTAGGTCTCATGTGTGTGTAGGTCTCATGTGTGTGTAGGTCTCATGTGTGTGTGTAGGTCTCATGTGTGTGTAGGTCTCCTGTGTTTGTGTGTGGGTGTGTTTGTGTAGGTCTTGTGTGTGTGGAAGTCTCGTGTGTGTGTGTGTGTAGGTCTCATGTGTGTAGGTCTCATGTGTGTGTAGGTCTCATGTGTGTGTGTAGGTCTCATGTGTGTGTAGGTCTCGTGTGTTTGTGTGTGGGTGTGTTTGTGTAGGTCTTGTGTGTGTGGAAGTCTCATGTGTGTGTGTGTGTAGGTCTCATGTGTGTGTAGGTCTCGTGTGTGTGTGTGTGTGTGTTCCATCCTTCATGTCTACGGTGTGAAGTTCAGTCTAAAGCAATCTAATCTGCCAGCAGGCGGCCCGGGCAGACCTCACACCCTGCCACTCAGCACTCAACCTCAAGCAGCTATTTCCCGTCTCAGTGCCAGGGTGGGGGTGCTTGTGTCACTGCAGTTTTTCAATATTTTTAGCATAGACAATTTCAGATAGGTAGGCAAGTAAAGAGAGTAATCTGATAAACTGCCAGACACTCATTTCATTGTTTTGTCTAGCCTAAACAAGGGTAGCTACTGCCAGTCTTGCCTCTTTTCTACCCCCTTGCCCCACTCCCCCTGTGTTATTTTGGAGTAAATTCAAATCATTTTTTTATCCTAAATATTTCACTATGTATGTAAGACAGCAATTATTTTCAACACAGTGAAACTAGTATTGAATTGGAAAGGGGGAGTCAGGGTAGTAGAAGGAGAAGGAAAGGGAGGGGCTCAGGAATAGATATGATCAAAATATGTTATATCCATGTATGAAAATGGTACAATAAAACCCATCATCCTATGTAATCAATGTACACTAATAAAACAAAACCAATATTTGACCTGAAAGTAACAATGATTTCACAGCCAGCACTTAATCAGTAATTTTACTCTAAATTTTTTTAATATTATTTATTTGCAAGCAGAGGTGATAGAGCAAGAAAGAGAGAAAGAGCACACCAGGGCCTCCTGCCACTGCAAACAAACTCAAGAGGTATGTGCCATTTGGTGCATCTAGCTTTACATGGGTACTGGAGAATTAGACCTGGGCCGTCAGACTTTGCAAGCAAGCACCTTTAACCACAGCCCCTTCTTAAGTTTTTATTCATGTACTTATCTGGGAGGGGTGCACATGCAGGCACGTGTGGAGGTCAGAGGATAATGTGCTGATCTGTCCTCACCTTCCACCTCTTCTTGAGACAGGGTTCCTCCTTGCTGTTTGTTCACAGCTCCATTTGCCTCTGGAAGTTCTCCTCTATCTACCTGCCTTCTTAATGTATGCACACTGGATTACAGAAGCCCATCATATCTCTTGGCCATTTAGAAAAGTACACACACACACACAGGTTATACACTTTTATCTCCTCACCCAGTTCTTGCTACCCTGGGGGCCCACCTCAGTGTGATTATGGTCTTCACTGTGGGGTCATCAAGGCCTCAGTCCATGCGTGTGTGGTAGCAGAGGGGAGGACAGTGTCTCAAGATATTTCTACCCACTCTGTGGCTCTTATAGTCTTTCCACCCCTTCTTCTGCAATGTTCCCTGAGCTGTGGCAGGCCTGTTGGCAGTCTGCTTTAGTGCTGAGTTCTCTTGTAACCTCTGGGAGTCTGCTTTGATAGGTTCTGATTGATCACCGTGTCTGGCACCATCACCCTGGAGCTGGTTGTCAGGCCAGCAGGAAGAGCAGCGTTCATGTCGCCACATCGTCTGTAATGTCTCCTGGGCCCTGTGGTAGAAGTGGCAAGTCTCATGGTGTGTAGTCAGCTACTTCTTGTTTTGTCCATGGATCTCAGCCTTCCTCTGCTATCTCTGCCATCTGTAAAATACAACAGATTCTCCAACCAAGAGTGACAGCAGCTTGAGTTAAAAAGTTATATTTGAGGGCTGGAGAGATGGCTTAGTGGTTAAGGTGCATGCCTGTGAAGCCTGAGGACCCAGGTTCAATTCTCCAGGCGCCACGTAAGCCAGATGCACATGGTGGCACATGCATCTGGAGTACGTTTGCAGTGGTTAGAGGCCCTGGTGTGCTCATTCTCACACACACACTCTCTCTCTCTCTAATAAATAGATTAAAAAAACATAACTTTTTTTTAATTATGAGAGATTTGGGGAGGGCACAATCACACTCTTGCTCTCTAGAGAACAGTGAGCACTTCTCTATGAAGTCTGGGTTTCCTGATTATGGGATTCTGACTGGTTTCCAGTACCGGATATGAGTGCTCTCCCACTGAGCAGACCTTGACTCCAGTCAGAGAACAGTTTGTTACCTGTAGGGACTGCATGCCACTATTGCACAATGTGGGCTTCCTGCCCAGCTGGTTGACGTGCAGCCTGCAGGGTGGCTCCAGCATGGCACTCCAGCACCCTGTGGGCACAGCCTGTGGCGTCCTCAGCAATAGGGTCTTACTTGTTGGCTCTGGCAGGTGATCAAGTGTTTTAGTGATGGCCTACGTCGTTTTGGAGATCTCATGGGTCTCCCTGGCCAACAGCTCACTGTGGGGGGTGACCCAATTCTGGGCCTGGGATTTACCAGCCAGAGTCCATGGTTTTAAGAAGGTTAAGCTTTTTCCAAAATCCTTCTGTCCAGACTGTCCCCTCGCCTCCCGCATTGGTGGTTATATCTCGTAGAACGCTAGTCAGAATGATGGTTTCTATGAAACTGATGCATGTTGTCTTAACTTTTGTAGAATTTCCTCCCCGCCCTTCCTACCCTTACCTCACCAAGCCCCTCCCCATATTCTGTCCCTCCCCTAACCTGTCAGGTCACCTCTCCTCTCCCGTCTCTTCCCCTGTCTTCTCTCTACTGGTCTCCTTCTAGCTTTATGTCCATATTCCTGGTGCTTGCTACCATTCACACCAGCTCCAGCTGATCCCAGTTAGGAACTGAAAATGGGAGCGAACATGTGGCGTTTGTCTTTCTCTGCCACTGTGACCTTGCTTAGAATGATCTTTTCCAACTCCATCCATTTTCCTGCAAATTCCATCATTTCATTCTTCCTTACTGAGTGGAATTCCGTTGTGCACATGTACCACATCTTCATTATCCATTCATCAGCTGATGGGCGCCTGGGCCGATTCTAGTTCCCAAGTATTATGAATAGAGCAGCCACAAACATGGCTGAGCAAGTCTCTCTGTATGAAAGAGTGGAGTCTTGGGGGTACACCCCAGGAGTGGTATAGCTGGAGCACATGGTGGACCTATTTTCATCCTTTTCAGGAGTCTCCATGTTGGTTTCCACAGTGGTTGTACAGACTTTCCCTCCCACCAGCAGTGGGTGAGGGGTCCCCTTTCCCCACGGCCTCACCAGCATTTGTTGTCCTTCCGTGTTTTGATGAATGTCACCCTCACTGAGGTGGGATGAAATCTCAGAGTCCCTTTGACTTGCATTTCTCCAATGACTGTAGGTGTTAAACATCTTCTTAAGTGTGTAATGGGCATCTGTATTTCTTCCTTTGAGAATTCTCTGCTCAAATCTGTACCCCATTTTTTAAATTTTATTTTTATTTATTTATTTGAGAGTGAATGGGCACACCAGGGCCTCCAGCTGCTGCAAATGAACTGCAGACGCATGTGCCACCTTGTGCATCTGGCTACGTGGGTCCTAGGGAATTGAACTGTGGTCCTTTGGCTTTGCAGGCAAGTGCCTGGAGTTCGTTGACAGTGGCTGGAGGCTCTGGCATGCGCATTCTCTGTGTGTTTCTCTCTCTTCTCTCTCTCTCTCCCTCTCTCTCTTTCTCTGCTTGCAAATAAATTAAAACAATAACAACTATCCCCTGGGTTGGGGCGGGTGCACTGAGCCTGAGCAGGATCAGCTTGGTGTGCGCCACCTCCTGGCCAACCTTGGGAGTCTTGTCTTTCCAGGTCCAAGCTGGGCACTTTTCTTGCAATCTATTGGCTGTCTGGCTTTTTAAATATTTTATTTTTATTTATTTACTTATTTATTGTGAGAGAGAGGGGGGTCATAGAGAGAATAATGGGCGTGCCAGGGCCTCCAGCCACTGCAAACAAACTCCAGACACATGTGCCACCTTGTGCATCTGGCTTACGTGGGTCTTGGGGAATCGAAACGAGGTCCTCTGATTTTGCACACAAGCACCTTAACCGCTAAGCCATCTCTCCAGCCCCTGTCTGGCTTTTTGAGTGAGATCAGCTCCAAGCTTCCCCTGGGGGCCGGGGCCAGTACACGGTCACCCTCTGCTCCTTACGTTTAAACATGTTAAGTGGTTACTCATATATACCGTGCTGAGGAAAAGGCTTGGCTGGAAAGAGCTTGCCCTGCAGGCATTAGGACCTGAGTTCAATCCCCAGGACTGAGATAAACTTCAAAGCTAGGCATGGTAGCACACTGGGGAAGCAGAGTCAGGTAGACCCCTGGGGCTCACTAGCCAGGCAGCCTGGTCTACAGTAGGAGACCTTGTCTCAAAAACAACACAGCTCGGCGTGGTGGTGCACGCCTTTAATCCCAGCACTTGGGAGGCAGATGTAGGAGGATCTCCGTTAGTTTGAGGCCACCCTAGCCTGGGCTAGAGTGAGACCCTACTTAAAAAAGAAAAGATGGACAGTGCCTGAGAACACCCAAGTTCATGTGCAGCCACACACAAAAGAAATGCAAACATACTATAACGACTACGGCACTCTGCTTTTAAAAAGCCATGACCGTAGCTCAGGGAAGTAGGTGTGAAGGGTGGCAAACGAAAGAGTGTGGCAGTGCAGGAAGCAAAGTGATTTTGAATGAAAGGGAGCTCACCTGGCCTTTGGACAACATCCTGTCTAGCCAACGTGAACTGCGAATTCGTGTCATGTCATGCTCAAATATTTCCCTAATCTGTCAGTTGTCTTGGAACAAACTCATATTTTCAAAATGAGCAGTCTAGCAGAACTGAATGTGTGGGATAGGGACCTTTAGCAAACAGGAATCTGACCCCACCTGCTCCCCGTTAAGGAGAGGTTAAACAAACACCCGGGAGTGGCCGCATTCTGCCAGCCCCACCCCAGAAAGCTCCCGAGGGGCACAATAGTGTGTACCAGGTACACAGCCTGCTGGTTGCTAAGACCTTCCAGCCACTGGGCACCACCCCCCCTTGCTAACACAAGGACAAAAGTCAGGCCTGCTGAACCCCCAACTTGACAAAAGATGAACACTGAGGTTTGTCGCCCAGAGAAACAGCACCCACAAAGAGAAGACATCCCCACTCCAGTCCTTTGGCTGACGTCTCTTCCACCTGTCCTCCTGTCAGCCAGGCTTAACGTGCCCTGCCCCAGGTGCGCGCCACTCCTGCCCACAGATTCCTCTTAGGGTCAGAGAAAAGGGGAAATCTTGTCTAAGCCCATGCCACTATGAACGCACCCAGCCTCCTTTGATCTCAGAAGCTGAGCAGGGACAGAGAAAGGAGGAACTCTGTCAATCACCACTTACGAAATCTTACCCTGCTGACCGGGTGCATTCATGACCCCACAGTGAACGCTGATGACCGCACAGAGGCGGACCTGCAGTGGGCTGAGGGAGGAGGAGAGGGAACGTGAGAGAATAATTTGATGGGAATGTGACCAATATGTGACACCATAAAGCTCTCAATCAAAAACAAATGAGGGGATGGAAAAATGGCTTAGTGGTTAAGGCATTTGCCTGTGAAGCCTAAGGACCCTGGTTCGATTCCCCCAGGACCCACGTAAGCCAGATGCACAAGGGGATACGTGCGACTGGAGTTCGTTTGCAATAGCTACAGGCCCTGCCACATTCATTCTCTCTCTGTCTCTCTTCTCTCTCTCTATGTCTCTGCTTGCAAATAAATTAATAAATGAATGAATGAATAAAAAATAAACAATAGAGCTGGGCGTGGTGGCGCATGCCTTTAATCCCAGCACTCGAGAGGCAGAGGTAGGAGAATCGCCGTGAGTTCAAGGCCACCCTGAGACTCCATAGTGAATTCCAGGTCAGCCTGGGCTACAGTGAGACCCTACCTCGAGAAACAAAAAAATAAAATAAATAAATAAAAAATAAACAATAAATAAATAAAGTAAAATAAGGTCTGACTCCTCTTGCTTTCCAGATTTGACCACCTTATCAAAGATGTGGTGGTGCCTTCATCCAGAATAACCCCAGACTCCTCCCCAAGCTGAGTGAGGGCTTTCTCAGGCCAAACAGTTAAGCAATGTAAGGAGGGACTGCAGTCACCTCAGGGTCTGCCCAGCGTCACCAACAACACCTCGGCAGGGGAAAGTGGCTCGCCAGCCTAGACAATCCTGAGCTCTCCGTCAGACAGCCTGCAGGCCTGAGCTGCTCAGCTTCGTGCCAGTCCCTCCTGTCTTCCTGGATCCTGTTTGTTAAGCCCCTTGCTGACTGTGTCACTCCTCACAGCAACGCCCCATTAAGGCCCCACATGTATTCTAAGTCCCATCCCTAACTTCCCCAGCTGGTGTAGGGTTGGGAGAGCCAGTCTCCCTCCCTGGGTTTCAAAGCTCACCCCCCTCAAAGCCACCCTGATTTCCTATGCAGGATAGTAGCAAGAATGCCTAGATGAGGGCTGGAGAGATGGCTTAGTGGTTAAGGCACATGCCTGTGAAGCCTAAGGACCCAGGTTTGACTCTCCAGGTCCCACGTAAGCCAGATGCACAAGGTGGCGCATGCGTCTGGAGTTCAGCTACAGGCCCTGGCGCACTCATTCTCTCTCTCCCTCCCTCTCTGTCTCTAATAAATAGATAAATAAATAAAAATAAATCTTTTTTTTTTAAAAAAAAAAGAATGCCGAGCCGGGCCTGGTGGCGCACCCCTTTAATCCCAGCACTTGGGAGGCACAGGTAGGAGGATGGCCATGAGTTTGAAGCCACCCTGAGACTCCATAGTGAATTCCAGTCCAGCCTGGACCAGAGTGAGACCCTACCTCAAAAACCAAAAAAAAAAAAAAAAAAAAAGAATGTCTAGAGGACAGGTGGGTAGTTAAAGGCATATTTTATTGTGTATGCTTGTATTTACTGTGAGAATGTGAGACTTTGAGTTCACTGTTATCTTATATCTCACCTTAAAATGCTATGACCCAGACTTGATTATACTGAAAAAGCATCCAGTGAGAAGGCCTGTGGAACAGTCAGGGTCATTGTGGATGAAGGCTTGCAATTGGACTGTGTTTGCTACTTGTTAGAGGTATGGACCGCCAAGAGGCCAATATCTTGGCTGGAGGGATGGCTTAGTGGTTAAGGTGTTTGCCTGCAAAGCCAAAAGGACCCAGGTTCGATTTCCCAGGACCCACGTTAGCCAGATGC
Organism: Dipus sagitta; assembly: GCA_036346955.1. NCBI lineage: Eukaryota > Metazoa > Chordata > Mammalia > Rodentia > Dipodidae > Dipus > Dipus sagitta. The sequence continues at coordinate 24,708,678 of CM070793.1, read as the reverse complement.
ACAAGGGGGCGCACGCGTCTGGAGTTCATTTGCAGTGGCTGAAGGCCCCGGTTCACCCATTCTCCCTCTCTCTTTCTCTCTCTCTCTCTCAATCATTCTCTGTCTCTCTCTCCTCCCTCTTTCTCTCTCAAATGAATAAAGGATATATTTTTAAAAAGAGGCCAATATCTTAGTCACATGCGACCAAAACAGACTATGAGGAGAGGGGTGATCCAAAGTCAGCCTTTGTGAGAGGCACTGCCTTCCTTAGACTTAAAGTGACAGAAGCCAGAACCCTAGCTATGGCACCTCATGTGAATATGTACAAGATAGGCATACACACATGTGCAAATCCACACATGGATTGCACATATCCATAATGCCAGTGTGTGTGTAGATCAAGTGTGTGTGCTGATATGTAGGTTTGTAGTACCACATATACATAGCATTTTATATATTTTTATTTGAATATGTGTATATACACACATATGTATGTTGACATATATATGTGTGTGTTACCATGCATAAATGCATATATCAATACACTGATATTTATGTGTGTGTAAATATATATATGCACATATATTTACTTCTATGCATGAATATACTGGGTGAATGCATATGTTAGGTGTTATATGTGTGTATATGTCTGTGTTTACTAATACACACTCAAGCAAAACACAATTAGGTGGTGTGGTGGTTTGAATAAGATGTCCCACATAAACTCCTGTATTTTCTTAATTTGTCTTTAAAATATTCTTATGTATTCAAGAGAGGAAAAAAGAATGAGAGCGGGCGCACCGGTGCCTCTCGCTGCTGCACGTGAATTCCAGATGCATGCTCCACATGGTACATCTGGTTTTATGTGGGTAGTGTGGAATTGAACCTGGGCCTTCAGGCTTTGCAAGCAAATACCTTCACTATCAGGCCATCTCCCCAGCCCAAACTCCTCTGTTTCGAATGCTTGGTCCCCAGCTGGTGGCAATTTGGGAGGTGGAGCCTTGCTGGAGGAGGCGTGTTTCTGGGGACAATCTTCTTTTTTTATTTTTTTGGTTTTCCAAGGTAGGGTTTCACTCTAGCCCAGGCTGACCTGAAATTCACTATGGAGTCTCAGGGTGGCCTCAAACTCATGGCGATCCTCCTACCTCTGCCTCTCGAGTGCTGGGATTAAAGGTGTGCGCCACCACGCCTGGCTCTGGGGACAATCTTTGGGGTGTTATAGCCAGCTGTCCTTTGCCAGAGGTCAGCTCATTCTCCTCATGTAGTTTTCCACCTATTGTGGCAAGGAGGTGGTGTCCAGCCTCTACTGTCTTTGCCCTGCCGTCATGAAGCTTCCCCTCGAGACTAAACCAAAATAGATACTTTCCTCCCACCAGTTGCTGTTGGTCGAGTGTTTTTATTAAAGATTTATTTTTATTTATTTATTAGAGACGGAGGGAAGGAGAGAAAGAGAGAGCGAGAGAGTGAGAATAGGCGCACCAGGGCATCTAGGCACTGAAAACGAATTCCAGACACATGTGCCACCATGTGCATCTGGCTTAGGTGGGACCTGGAGAATTGAACCTGGGTCCTTAGGCTTAGCAGGCAAATGCCTTAACAGCTGAGTCATCTCTCCAGCCCTGGGCGGGTGTTTTGTCCCAGCAAAAAAAAGGTGACCATGACAGGTGGCCAGTTCCCAGGCCCCACTTCCTTTTGAATCCACGCTCTGCTCTTGGCTTCGTGTCTGTTGCGGGTCTGACCCAGCAGCGCCATCTGCTGACCGCCTTGGTGTTTCTCAGGGAGCGTGGCGTCCGAACACTCAGAGGAGCGCATGCGTGAATCAGAACCGCCCCCCCCCCCCCCCCCCCAGGTTCTGAAGTCCCCGTGTGACTCCGGACAGGGACTCCAAAGAGCCACGGGGCACTCGGGAACGCGAGGGAGGCTCAACCCAAAGGGACGAAGTCTTGGTGACCCCGGGGAAGGCCGAGGACTCGCGGGCCCTGGCCTTGGGCTGCTGCAGTTCTTGAGGGAGGCTGGCCCTGATGGGTACCTGGCCGTGTCCGAACCCTCCAGCCACGCCCACATGGAGGGCAGCGTGGTATCAGTGCTGCCCACAGGAGGGGAGGTTCCAAAGGGCCCAGGGAGGCAGTAGCAGGGCCTGTGGGTGTGGATTAGAGTTTCAGAAGCATCTGGCCACGGAAACCCGGGGTCCTCGAGGTGGCTCACTGGGGCAGGTAGATGGTCAGGTGTGGTCAGAGCTGAACCTAATACCACCTAGGGGTGCTGGGTTCACTTTCTCTGCCAACTAAAGCATTGAAAGGCAGGAAAGGGGGGCGACTGGAGAGATGGGCGCTTGCCTGCAAAGCCAAAGGACCCAAGTTCGATTCCCCAGGACCCACCTAAGCCAGATGCACAAGGTGGCACATGCGTCTGGAGTTTGTTTGCAGTGGCTGGAGGCCCTGGTGCGCCCATTCTCTCTCTCTGTCTCTCTCTCTCTCTCTGTCTCTCTCTCTCCCTCTCTCTCTCTGCCTCTTTCTCTGTCTATCACTCTCAAATATATAAATAAAAATAAACAAAAAAGGCAGGAAAGGGGTTTTAAGAGAATAAGGTGAGGAAAATGAAGCTGAGAGAACAGGCTCCTCTGTTTCCAGAGCTGGAAAATACCAGTGGGAACTGGACTTTCATTGAGCGCGGTGGGAGGGGGGGGGGGGAGCCTGCCGGTCCCGAGTCCATGATAGGTCAGCTGAAATGAAGACGAAGGTGATGATTGGTCCATGATGCACCCAGCACTCCGCAGGCCCCAACCCACCCAGCCAAACTCAGGCCAGGAAGGAGGAGGAAGCGGGGTTGCCCTCTTGGCCACCCTGGGTTAGAATACAGACACCTGCCACGCGCCCCTTTTCCCGGTCTGCCTAGCCAAGGACACTGCCCATCTCCTGTAGTGCCTCAGAAAGATGCCAGGCTCCTAATGCAGGCATGCACAGAACCTCACCAGGCCACTTCCTTCCCATATGGGCAGCTCCGGCTGTCCCAAAGCCCCTCCTGTTGCGGGTCAGCACCTTGCCCTCCTGTCAGTCTTTCTTCTCCTCCTCCTCCTCCTCCTCCTCCTCCTTCTTTTTATTGACAACTTCCATAATTATAGACAATAAGACAGTAAACTATGGTAATCCCCCCCACTTTCCCCTTTGCAATTCCACTCTCCATCATAACCCTCCCCCCCTCAATCAGCCTGTCTTTTATTTAGATGTCATCATCTTTTCTTCTCATGATGGCGCTGAGAAGAAGCGACAGAGTAATCAGCACTGAAACATCTCCATCACACCTTTCAAGACTCAGGGTCCATCGCAGAAGACGCGGTGGAAAGAACATTAAGAGCCAAAGGAAGGATAGGACTGCATATAATGCGTTCTTCCAGACACAAAATGGCCTGGATATCCGTGACCTCGCTGTGCCCAGTACTTCCGGTCAGTCTTCTTTGTGCACTCGGAACCTCCCAGATAAGCCCCATCTGTCTGAACACAGCCTGTTCATCCTTGAAGGTTCCTTTAGTCTAGAACTCTCTCCGGCCTCTGCTTCTTCCCTCCTAATGACCCCAGAGTCTTTGTCTTTGCTCCCCCCCCCCCGCTCTGAACCTGTAAAGAGGTTGGACTGGGTGGTTTTAGAAAGCTTCAGCTGGGGGCTGGAGGGATGGCTTAGTGGTTAAGGCGTTTGCCTGCAAAGTGTAAGGACCCAGGTTCAATTCCCCAGTACCCACGTAAGCCAGATGCACAAAGTGGTGCCTGCGCGTCTGGAGTTCATTTGCAGTGGCTGAAGGCCCTGGCATGTCCATCCCCCCCCCCCATCAGATAATTAGATAAATAAAATATAGAGATAGCTAGCCAGATGCACAAAGTGCTGCATGTATCTGGAGGGAGACCATTTGCAGTGGCTACAGGCCCTGGTACACCTGTTCATTCTCTCTCTCTCTCTCCTTGCAAATAAATCAATAATAATAAAAGGCTTCAGCTTTCAGTAGTTCTCTGAGAGTTCAAAAGACATCTGTAGAGGAGGCTAGTAACAAAAACAAGGACCAATTGACTATAAAAATATTTACTCTAAATATGTAAATGTATAAACCAGGTATGGTGTCGCACGCCTTTAATCCCAGCATAGGAGGATCACTGTGAGTTAGAGGCCACCCCGAGACAACATAGTGAATTCCAGGTCAGCCTGGGCTACAGCCTCGGGCTGGGGACCTGCCTCAGTGGGTACAGTGCTTGCCATACAAGCTAGAGGACCCGAGTTCAGATCCCCAGCGGCCACGTACAAACCCAGCATGGTAGCACATGCCTGTAACCCTAGAACTAGGGAAGCAGAGATGGGGAATCCCTGGAGTTTTCCAGCTAGCCATTCTAACTGAACAGGTGAGCTCTGTGATCAACAAGAGACCCTGTCTCAAGAATACAAAGTGAGGGCTGGAGAGATGGCTTAGCGGTTAAGGCACTTGCCTGCAAAGCCAAAGGATCCCAGTTCTATTCTCCAGGACCCACTTAAGCCAGATGCACAAAGGGGCGCACACGTCTGTAGTTCATAGTGGCTGGAGGCACCGATGCGCCCATTCTCTCTTTCTCACTTTCTACCTCTTTCTCTCTCAAATAAATAAATAAATAAATAAATAAATAAATAAAATATATTTTTAAAAGAACACAAAGTAGAGAGTGATTGAAAATAATGACAGACATAAACCTCTGGCCTCGACATACACGCACACAAACATTTCCCCACGTGCTGTTGTAGCGAGTCCGAGACCAGAAATGAACAGAAGACCACCCAGATAAAAATAAAATAAAGGAGAGTCTTTATTAAGCTGGCCGGCGTCTGTCCCCTCAGCAAGGAGGAGGGCAGCCCCGTCCTACTTTTACAGTGAGGGTTTTTAATATGAAACTATTTATTGACCACTGTCCACCATTATTTACAATAAAGTAAACAACATACAGCTGGATAACACTCTGATCCTACCAAGTTATTCTCCTGGGTTCTGCTGAATCAGTGACCCCAACGCTGAACAGACTGAGCCCACATGCGAGGCGTGAGCCGGGTCAGGGGGAAGCGTAGCGTCAAATGCTGTACCAGCAGGCCCTGGTCTGCCATTTCTACATGATCACCTCTCCATGCATGGTCTCAGAAACGTTTTGAACTGCCGTGTTTTAGTGCAGATCTTAGCTTTCAGCACAGGAATGACTTCATAGAGGAGCTAGTACGGTGAGTTTTTAAAGGCAAAAACCACATTCCTTTACAATGACCTACCCTCACTCTTCAGCCACCCCCACCCCACCCCATTATCTTTTACAAGAGCAAGGGAGCACGATTTACAAAAGCAGAGCTTGGCAGAGCGAGCTCTAGATAAGCGCAAGATCTAATACCAGATGGAGCTTCTGTGGAGAACCAGGCCACCTTGACCTGGGGCAAGACCACCCTCAGGGTGTGTGCTGGGATCATGGCCTCAGGCTTGCAGTTTCCCTCGGTGTTAATCTTCAACCTCTCGTGGCTCCTGGAGAACGTCAGGATGGCTGAGCGGCCTAACATGCTCACCAGAGGTTGTTTCACTGTGAACATGTATGTACACACGCACACCATACACAGAGAGACATGGGGGGGGGTAATACCACAGGTGTCCTGGAGCAAGATGGCAGCTTAGACACTTCCTCCACTTAGAAAAGTCAAATTAGAAAGGAATAGATTTTAAGCAGGGCGTGCCGGCGCACGCCTTTAATCCCAGCACTCAGGAGGCAGAGATAGGGGGATCGCTGTGAGTTCGAGGCCAGCCTGGGACTACATAGTGAATTCCAGGTCAGCCTGGGCTAGAGTGAGACCCTACTTCAAAAACCAAAAAAAAAAAAAAGAAAGAAAGAAAGAAAGAAAGAAAAGAAAGGGAGGGAGGGGGGAGGGGGGGGAGGGAGGGAGAGGAGAGGAGAGGAGAGGAGAGAAGAGAAAAGGTTCTACTCCAATCAAGCTCTACAGCACAGATAGTTTTATTCATGGAAGAACTACAAGGAGCTACAGTTCTCCAGAGAGGGGTGGGGAGAGAACTGCAGCCCTTGAAGTAGCTGAACTGGAGATATACAGGGCGGGGGTCACTGGAGCAGGGATGGGGGTAGAGTTAAAAGAACTTTTCTGGTAATTTCTACCTGTTGAGTTTGTTTTTTCTTTGGGAGTGAAGAATGGGGAAGATAAAATCTTTTCTTCTGTAGACTACTCACCTGCTGAGAGAGCTGATGGAAGGATTAAGGCCACTCCCCAGGGGGCCTAATCACTCTTGAGGTCAGATCTGGCTATCTTTGAATTGTGGGCTTGTCTCCCTTATCATGCTATGGTCCAGGAAAGTTCTATGGTCCACGAAAATTGTCTACCACAGTCAGTTGTTCATAAATCCTTCCGAGAGAGTGGGTAAAGCACTTGCCTTGCAAGCATGAGGGCTGAGTTTCAGCCCCAAAACCTACATGAGGATGTCAGGGCTAGAGGGATGGCTTAGCCGTTAAGGCGCTTGCCTGCAAAGCCAAAGGATCCCGGTTCTGTTCTCCAGGACCCACGTAAGCCAGATGCACAAGGGGGCACATGCATCTGGAGTTCATTTGCAACGGCTAAAGGCCCTGGCGCGCCCATTCCCTTTCTCACTCTCTCTTTCTCTCTGCCTCTTTCTCCCTGTCAAATAAATAAATATAAAATGTAAAATTCTAGTACTGGTGTGGCCAGTCTAGCCTAATTGGTGACCTCCAGGGCAATGAGAGAGCCAATAATCCTACAGGTTGGGAGGCTAAGGCAAGAGAATCACTATGAGTTTGAGGGCAGCCTGAGCTACATAGTGAGTTCCACGTCAGTCTGGGCTACAGTAAGAACCTGCCTCAAAAAAAAAAAAAAAAAAAAAAACAGGGCTGGGGAGATGGCTTAGCCGTTAAGGCACTTACTTGCGAAGCCTAAGGACCCATGTTCTATCTCTCTCCAGATCCCATGTAAGCCAGATGCACAAAGGTGAGGTAAGCGCAAGGTCACACATGCCCACTAGGTGGTGCAAACATCTGGAGTTGGGTTTCAGTGGCTGAGGCCCTGGTGCACCAATTTTTCTCCCTTTCTCTCTGTCTCACTCTAAAATAAAGGAAGAAAGGAGGGAGGGAGTAAGGGAGGGATGAGAGAGAAGGAAAGGGAATGGGAAGGAAAGAAACAAAGAGGGAGCGGGGCCTCAAAGAGTGATGGTTGTCCACACCTATCATCCCAGCATCAAGGGTGCTGAGGCAAGTTTAAGTCTGGGCTGGGCTACATAGGGAGACCTTGGTTCACGGAAAGCCCTCAAGCAGCTTGCTGTAGGTCTAACATCTGACAAAGGGCCCATCCAGAACTCAAACCCCACGCTGCCTGGCCCAGAGCCGAGAGCCCATTGCTTGGCTCTGTCCCTCTGTAGGCTGTGAGCTCTTGGCTTGGATGTCAGGGGCCACATCCACTTCATCTCCGGGTCATCTCCAGCCTGCACAGGCCAGTGCCAGGCCAGTTCCAGTGCACAAACAGAAGGGAGTTGAAAATGTTAGGCCCGTCTCCCTGGTCTGCATCAGGCTCTCTCTGGTCCGGGTGCCTCTGAAGTTGAGCAAAATTTCTCCTTTTGGAAAGCCTAAGCTTTCTTGGATGCAGAGCCGATACCGACCACCAGGGGACGCTGATGCATCGCTCCGGGTTTGGCCTCTGTCAAATGATTTTCACTTAGTCAATGTCAAATGTTTTCCACTTAGTGTGTCTGGGGCTGTGATGTTTATTCAGGTCTCGGCTTTCACAGTTTATAGATGAAAGAATTCATGTGCCAGTAACTGGACAAAAATATGTAGAGCATGAAATTTATACCGAGGAGATAGGGTCTATGTCCCCGCTCCTTGCTTCAGTAGGAATTCACTTGCTAAGAGGCTGTGCTCTTACTTTAAAACAAAACAAAAAAGTACCAGAAGTGTGGAATTTCACCATAAATCACTGAGCTCCCTCATGGAATGTCACGTGTGCGCCAGGCTTGTGCGCTCTAACCTCATGATGGACCTTCAGGGTTTTTCAGTTGCCTTGGCCGCAGGCATTGAAGACTATGGACGTGTTGTACAAACGTATTTTTATTTTTCCAAGCGCAAATTAACACAAGGCCCAACAAATCATTTCAGACACCGACTCCTTTCTGGGACATGTAGGTCAGGCATGAGTATGGTATTATTTCTGCACTGATGGGTTTGGGGCCATAGGAAAAAAATAAGGGAAGGAATAAAAAAGCCCAGACCAAAGGGTCTGAGGAGTAGGGCAGGGCCGAAAGGTGTGCTGTTATGGGAGCCTGGGGTCACCTTCCCACAGAACATTCGTGGCTAGGAAGGCTTTTTCCAGGTCCCAGAACATGTCAGGCTACTGTGCTCCAAGCTGTCCCATGATGACCCTCGCAAGTCCACGCCTTAGGTGTCTGTCAAAGGTGCCTGCTGAGCCGGGCGTGGTGGCACACGGCCTTAATCCCAGCCCTCGAGAAGCAGAGGTAGGATGATCGCTGTGAGTTCAAGGCCACCCCGAGACTGCATAGTGAATTCCAGGTCAGCCTGGGCTAGAGTGAGGATACGCGTGCATGTTATTATGAACCAGATTTTATTGCATTGAACTACGCACTAACACACACACAAACACACGTGTGCACATGCAAGAGAGAGATACAAAACTAGCGAGACCCTGAATAAACTGTGTGAATGGTTTGTGGTTAAATTCCACGCTTTTGGCACCTTTTTCTAGCAACAGGGAATATGTCACTGTGGAGCGTCCAAGAATCTAATTAGGTGAAATTCTTCGAAAACCAAGTAGGAGAGAAGTGCCCTAGCTCATTAGTGCCAATGTTCATCTCCTGATTTCCATAACCATGTCACTTTAATTGTGCCAGATATGACCTAGCTATTGAAACTGGAGGAAAGATACATGGAACCTTTTCACCTTCCCTCAAGCTGTAATTACTTCAATATTAAAGTCTCTTTATGGGCTGGAGAGATGACTCGGTGGTTAAAGGTATTTGCTTGCAAAGCTTGATGGCCTACATTTGATTCCCAAGTACCCATACAAAGCCAGATGCACAAAGTGTTACATGTATCTGGAATTTGTTAACAATGGTAAGATGCCCTGATGTGTCTATTCTCTCTCTCTCTCTCTTCCTCTCTCTGCTTGTAAATAAATAAAATATTTTTTGTTTCTTAAAAACAAAGATAATCCAGGGCCTGGAGAGATGGCTTAGCGGTTAAGCGCTTGCCTGTGAAGCCTAAGGACCCTGGTTCAAGGCTCAATTCCCCAGGACCCACGTTAGCCAGATGCACAAGAGGGTGCATGCATCTGGAGTTCGTTTGCAGTGCTGGAGGTCCTGGCACGCCCATTCTCTCTCCCTCTCTCTCTCTCTCTCTCTCCCTCCCTCTCTCTCTCTCTCTCTCTCTCTGTCTCTCAAATAAATAAGTAAAAATAAACACAAAAAAAAATCATTAAAAAAAAAAAAGATAATCCAGGCATGGCGGGGCACACCTTTAATTCTAGCACTCTGGAAACAGAGTTAGGAGGACTGCTGTGAGTTCTAGGCCAGGCTAAAACTACATAGTGAATTCCAGGTCAGTCTGGGCTAGAGCAAGACCCTACCTTGAAAAACAACAACAGAAAAAATTCTTTTAAAAAAAGATAGAAGTCTGAAAGCCTACATACCTGTGCCCATCCAGTACTTCATGTGTGCTCACGCGTGTGCATTTGTGCATGATCATGTGTGTGAGTGCAGGCACACATGCTGTAACACACATGTGGCGGTTAGGGGAAAACTTTCTGGTGTCAGCTCTTATCTTCCTTCTCATTTGAGGCCAGGTCTCTTGTTCCTCACTGAAGCCTTCTCCAGGCTGCCTGGGAGCTTCTGGCAGACCCTCCTTTCTCCCCGTAAGTGCACTGGGAGGACAGGGGTCTGAACTCGGGTACTCAAGCTTATGCGGCAAGCACTTTACCCACTTGGCCGTTCCCCAGCTCATACTTCTATCTTAAACCTGTCTTTTAAGTCTAACCACCCCGTCCAGATTCCCCCAGCTTCCTCAAACCAGCATATCCTGAAGGAACCCCAGCACCTGCTCTTGACCCACAGGGCTCACTAGGAACAACACCAGGTTGAAAATCGGGGCCCCCTTGAGCTCCATACGCACCTAGTCCACCTGGCTTCTGTTTGACCTCTTGTCTCCTTCATCTTACACCTCACTGAGTTCAGACTCTCATCTAGGGCCCACACCAATGTAATTGCCTCAGAATGGCTCCAAAGTCCAGGGCCCACACCCCTGAAAGTCCACAGCTCCACCCTGGCTGGGAGCCTCTCCAAGCACGAAATCCACCCGGCGTTCGTTCTGTCCGCCCTGCGCTGCTCAGCTTTGTGATACAGTCTTACCCTGTGGTAAATGCAGACAGTTTGTCTCAGTAGGAGATGTCAAATCCACTTCTTTCCTGAAAACTTTATACAAATAAAGTGTCAGAAGCAAAAGAACAGACATGAAGCCTTGGGGAGAGTGGAGACTTCAACTTCTGACTGACAGACAAGCTACGGTCCAAAGAAAGATTGGATCTAACCAGTCAAAACCAACCAGCAAAACCTGAACCTCCCATTCCAGAGCCAGGACAGCTTCCACAAGCTGGTGCTGCCACCCGAGGCTCCAGGTGTGGGTGTGAGGCCTGGGACAAGTGTCCCATCAACTAGATGACATCGAGGAGTTTGGAATTTGAGTGCAATTTGCATCTCAGCTGCACCATAGTAGGGCCATAGGTTCTCAAGCCGTTAAACGATCCCCAAATCTATTTCCTTTGCAAACTGGGCTAACCAAACCCACTGTGGACACAACGACACCTCACAGGGGATAGTGTGTTTCAGAACCAAATAGGAGTGACCACGGGCTACGAGCATGGATTCAGGCTAAACCAAATACCGTATTCCAGCATGGTGTCAGTCTTTATAGTTGCAGAACAAACGAAAGTCCTAAATCAAGGTCCTTTCATTACATTGGTGGGAGGATCTAGCAGGCAGATTACAGCCAGACAGGGAAATCTCTGCAAAAGCCTGCAGATACTATGTGGTGACATTCTCAACTTTTGGGTTGCAGAAGCTAGTGACTTAGTGAGCTGCTAGTCACAAAGATGCTGGACACAACACAAAAGCCGGCAAGGAATAGCTATTAAAGAAACTAAAGATGGGCTGGAGAGATGGCTTAGCAGTTAAGCGCTTGCCTGTGAAGCCTAAGGACCCTGGTTCGAGGCTCGATTCCCCAGGACCCACGTTAACCAGATGCACAAGGGGGCGCACGCGTCTAGAGTTCGTTTGCAGTGGCTGGAGGCCCTGGCGTGCCCATTCTCTCTCTTCCTCTCTCCCTCTCTCTCTCTCTCTCTCTCTGCCTCTTTCTCTCTCTCTCTCTCCACTTCAAATAAATAAGTAAAAATTAAAGTTGAAAAGCAGCAGCTGGGACAACACACTAGGACACCAGGAGAGGGTCAGCAGAGGCCCACCTGAGATATCACGTGCCAGCTGAATGCAATGGCACATGAGGGCTTGTGCACTCAGGAGAAAGATCAAGAAACAATGAGCTCCATCCGAGTGTTTTCTCTGTAAGTAAGCCTTCACCCAGCGGCTGTGGGAGCTACATACAAGGCGTCATCTTGACACGGGGAGTCCCATCAAAGCAGTTGCTGTGGGGGCTCCACGTTCCTATAACTAACCCCTCTCAATGCTCTGCATGTGATTCCCCCCAAAAAACCTCACTGGTTCACTGAACTGCGCTGGTGTTGCTGCACTGTACTTTAGCTTGATGTCTGAGCCATATCCGGTAAAGGTGAGTATTTGTATCTCCCAATGGGAGGGTTCCTGAAGCACACGGCCAGGTGCACGTTTCACCTGTTGAGGGACACCTGACACCTGGGCTGACTGCCGCTTCTGGCTATGAGAAGTCAAGTTGATATGAGCTTCTGCATACAGGTTTACTTGCAAACATAAGTTTTGATTTCCCCAGGAGTGCAACATCTGGATCTTTGGGCTCTTGCACGCTTAGGTTTTACAAAACTCCTTTTTCAGATGGCCGTGCCATTTTACATTCCCATTGGTAACATATGAGAGACCCAGACTCTGAAAATCTTTGACATCATTTGGTGGGGCCACTATTTTTAATTTTAGCACTCTGAGAGCTATACAGTAATATCCTTTCTTGTAGTTTAGCTTTTTAAAACAAAGAAAGGACAAACAGTCTTTTCACAACATATTGATAGCCCTTTTCTAGCTGAATCGCATTCAGTTATACATGTTACTTAACCATTTCTCTTCTGTTTTTCCTTTAATTGATGTTTTGTTACTATAAAATGTATTAATAGTAGTATAGATATATATCTTCATTTACACATATCTTTGTATATTCCATGTTGCCTCTCTGAAAGTTTGTACTAGCATACCCTTTCAGTAATATTGCATAGAAATGATTGTTTCCCTATGGACTCTGTACAGTAGACATCATATATTTAAATGTTTTCCAATATTATAGGTGAAAATGGTCCAATGTTATCATTCCACTTTGCATTTTTACTACTGGAAATAAGCATATTTTGTAGTATTGTTGGCCATATTTTTATTGACAACTTCCATAATTATAAACAATATCCCATGGTAATTCCCTCCCTCCCCTCCCACTTTCCCCTTTGAAACTCCATTCTCCAACATATCCCCTCCCCCTCTCAATCAGTCTCTCTTTTATTTTGATGTCATGATCTTTTCCTCCTATTATGATGGTCTTGTGTAGGTAGTGTCAGGCACTGTGAGGTCATGGATATCCAGGCCATTTTGTGTCTGGAGGAGCACATTGTAAGGAGTCCGACCCTGCCTTTGGCTCTTACATTCTTTCCGCCACCTCTTCTGCAATAGACCCTGAGCCTTGGAAGGTATGATAGAGATATTTCAGTGCTGAGCACTCCTCTGTCACTTCTTCTCAGCACCATGGTGCCTTCTGAGTCATCCCAAGGTCACTGCCATCTGCAAAGAGAAGCTTCTCTAACCAAAAGTGAGAGTAGCATTAATATATGGGTATGAACATTAAGAGAAGTGCTTACTGGGCAGTTTGGTGAGCATAGTATATACATTTAGTCAGACAGCAGCAGATGTTACACCCTGAGGGCTCATGAGGTTGTAGGTTTTCAGTATCAGGCATGTATTCCCTCCCATGGAGTGGGCCTCCAGTCATATTAGAGGACGGTTGGTTTCCCCCATAACAGACATGCCACTGTTGCACCTGTTGGTTCATTTTGCCTGGCTGGCCAAATATACGGCTTGCAGTGTCCACTTTTGAGTATCTTCACTGGTGATTTCTCTCTCTCCCATTGAACTGCATGCAGGATGACTTTTTCCAGCTTTTTAAAAAATTTATTTATTTGCAAGCAGAGAGAGATAGAGAGAATAGAGACAATAGAGAGAGAATTGGCACTTCAGGGCCTCTAGCCACTGCAAACGAACTCCAGACACATGTGCTCCTTGTGCATCTAGCTTACGTGGGTCCTGGGGAACTGAACCTGGGTCCTTTGGCTTTGCAGGCAAATGCCTTAACCACTAAGCCATCTCTCCAGCCCCTTTTCCAGCTTTTTGTCAGCTGGTCTACATGGAGGAAGTTTTCAGCTCAGCTCTAGCAGGATTTCTCAGTGATCTTGCAGCCCAAGTATGTGGAGTCTTCAGCAATAGGGTCTTACCATCTATTCCTGGTGCGAAACCAAGGGCCTCAGCAATGGCCTGTAATGTTTTGGGGGCATCAGGGACTTCCCTGACCAATATTGTTGGACATTTTTATTTTACCTTTTCCTTATTTTATCTTGCCTATTGCAGTTTTTCTCATCTTCCTAGAAGATTGCCTACTCTTGATGATTTATGCTTTAATAATTGTGCTTTTGGGGGTCTGGAGAGATGGCTTAGTGGTTAAGGCAGTTGCCTGCAAAGCCAAAGGACACAGGTTTGATTCCCCAGTACCCACATAAGCCAGATGCATAAGGTGGTGCATGGGTCTGAAGTTCGTTTCCAGTGGCCGAGGCCCTGGAATGTCCATTCTCTCTCTCTTTCTCTCAAATAAATAAAATAAAGTTTTTTAAAAAAGAAAATTTCAGTGCCAGAGGTTGGACACCTTCCAGTAAGTTGGTCAGGAAGCCCCTGATGCTCCTGAAATGTTACAGGGTACTGCCAAGCTTCTTGGTTGCCCACCAGAACCAGATGGTAAGTTGTGGAAGAGATCACATGCTTGGGTTGCAGGTCTAAATAGATAGGAATCTGAAAATCAATTTATATATTTCTCTGCAAAGTGTCATTAGGACTGAAATTATAATAAATTTGTAGATTGATTTGAGAGGACTCAACAGCTTTTCATTACGGAACATCTCTCTCCACTTATTCAACTCTGTGGTTAAGTGCATAGATCTTTGTTGTGTCCTCTTGATGGAGTGACCCTTTTATTATCACAAAATGTACTCCTGTGACTTTGGTAATAAGTTTACCTCCAAGTCTATTTTGTCTGGTGTTAGTGTGGCTACTCCAGCTCTCCTGGAGGCTGGATGTTGCATGGCGTATCCATTTTCATCCTTTTTCTTTCTCCCGCTTCACTTTCTAATTTATGTGTCTCTTACAGCCAGCAGGTCACCAGAGTCTTGTGTGAGTGTTGTGTACTCGCATGTAATGGACCTTCTTATAAAATAGAGTTAATGGTGCTGGAGAGATGGCTACGCAGTTAAGTACTTGCCTGTGAAGCCTAAGGACCCCGGTTCGAGGCTCGATTCCCCAGAACCCACGTTAGCCAGATGCACAAGGGGGCGCACGCGTCTGGAGTTCCTTTGCAGTGGCTGGAGGCCCTGGTACGCCCATTCTCTCTCTCTCTCTCTCTCTCTCCCTCTTTCTCTCTCTGACGCTCTCAAATAAATTAAAAAAAAATAGGGTTAATGTCTGCCATTTTCTATTTGTCTTCTCTATAACTCACATTTTTTGTGCTTCTCTACCTTCTTTTATGTTAAGTATTTTCTATTATTAATTTAATTAGCTGAAATTTTCTTTACTGTATTTTTATTTTTAATCTTTAAAGTATTTATTCGTGAGTACATGGATACCACAAATAAATGCCCGACTAGCTGACCCGTGAGCTTCAGATTCCCTGACTCTGCCTCTGCTCATCATGGTGCGCTGGGCTCACATGCGCCTCTTTGTGTCCGTCTTTTTTTAAAATACATTTTAATTAATTTATTTATTTCAGAGAAAGAGGCAGAGAGAGAGAGGGAGAGAATGGGCAAGCCAGGGCCACTAGCCACTGCAAACGAACTCCAGATGCATGCACCCCCTTGTGCATCTGGCTAATGTAGGTCCTAGGGAATCGAACCTGGGTCCTTTGGCTTTGTGGGCAAACGCCTTAACCACTAAGCCATCCCTCCAGCCCCTTTGTGTCCATCTTTATGTGGGTGTGGGGGAGGATCAAACTTGGGTCAGCCCGTGCCTTCAACTGCTCAACCATCTCCCCAGCCCTTGTATTTTTTACTTTTTAGTGATTGTTTTGTTTTCTTTTTCTTTTCTTCTTCTCCTTCTTCTACTTCTTTTTGTTCAGGATCTTGTTATAAATCCTAGGCTGGTTTGGAACTCAAAAAATTCTCCTGTTTTAACCTCTTGAGTGCTAACATTACAGATATGTAACACCACACTCAGCTTACAATCTTAACTTGAAATATTTTATATCACAGGCTAGGGTGTAGCTCAGTGGGAGAGGCCTTGTCTAGCATACACTAGGCCCTGAGTTCAAGCCCTAGTGACACACACACACACACACACTTCTATTTTAGATTACTATCAATTTAATTTGGTAAATAAACACCTTGCTCCAATTTAACTTCATTTTCCTCTCCTTTGTGGTATTGTTAATCATACAGATTCTATCTTTGTATATCTTATGCTCATAAACATTTTATAATTATTTCTTTGCCAGCAAGAAGCTCTAATCTCTGAGCCATCTCTCCAATCTCTATAATTATTTCTTTATACAATTGTTTGTTTGAGGTAGGGCCTCATGTATCCCAAATTAGTCTTGAACTCACTATGTAGAAATAATGACCTTGAAGTTCTGATCCTTCTGCCTCTACCTACTGAGTGCTACGATTGCAAGTATCTTCCACAGTGCCTGGTTTTTAGGGTGCCGGGGATCAATCCCAGTGCTCAGTGCATGCTAGGTCAGCACTGCCAGCTGAGCTACATCCCAGAAATGCAATTGCCTTTTATATTAGTTATGGGGGGGGCCGGGAGGGGGCGGCTAGAGAGATGGCTTAATGGTTAAGTCACTTGCCTGCTAAGCCAAAGGACCCAGATTTGATTCCCCAGTAACCACATAAAGCCAGATGCACAAGATGGCACACGCATCTGGAGTTCGTTTGCAGTGGCTGGAGGCCCTGGCGTGTCCATTCTCTCTCTATATATCTGCCTCTCTTTCTCTCTCTCTCAAATAAATAAATAAAATAGTTTTTAAATAACTAGTTACAAGGAAAGAAGTTAAAAACAAAAATGTCTTTTTAAATGTTTTTTTTTTATAATTTCATACATGTTTTCAATGCATTTTTTTTATCATATTCAACCCCTATTACCCTTTCTCCCCGTCCCTCCACTTTTTCCTAACCTGTGACGCTATTGGCATTGGTGCTTTCCTTTCTTCTTGGACAATCAAGTGTCTGCCTAGTGTCCAGTCATCTAGAGATAGACTTTGTGGTTTTATTTATTTATTTATTTATTTATTTTTGTAAAGCATGATTACTACACAAATCTCTGCTTTTGATTATTAAGAAAAATCTTAATTTTTCCTTCATTATTTGAAGGATCATTGGTTGTGTATAAAACTCTTGGTAACAGGGCTGGAGAGATGGCTTAGCACTTAAGTTGCTTGCCTGTGAAGCCTAAGGACCCAGGTTCGACTCCCCAGAACCCACATAAGCCAGATGCACAAGGTGACAGGCCCATGCACACAAGATGGTGCACGTGCCTGGAATTCATTTTCAGTGGCTAAGTCCCTGTCATGCCCATTTTCTCTCTCCTCTCTCTCTCATAAGTAAATTAAAAAATTGAAAAAGTTAGTGATAGTTGTGTTTTTTAAAATTTTTATTTATTTATTTGACAGAGAGAGAGAGAGAGAATGGGCGCGCCAGGGCCTCCAGCCACTGCAAACGAACTCCAGACACCTGCGCCCCCTTGCATCTGGCTAATGTGGGTTCCTGGAGAATCAAACCTGAGTCCTTTGGCTTTGCAGGCAAATGCCTTAACAGCTAAGCCATCTCTCCAGCCCAGTTGTGGGTTTTTTTTTTTTCAGCTTTGAATATCATCCTACTGCTTCTGACTTCCAAGATTTCTAATGAAAATTCAGCTTGAATTTCACGAGGGAATATCTTGTATCTTTTGTCTCTTTGTTATTTTCAGGATGTGTGTGTGTGCGTGCATGCACATGTGTGCACAAGTGACAACATGCTTTTAGCACTCCAGAAGGTTCTTTAAGACTTTGCCTTATTGGGCTAAGGAGATTGTCCAGTGGTTAAAGACTTTGCCTTACTTTAATTTGAGGAGGGGTGTAGTATGTGTGTGATGTGTGCAAATATGTGTGTAGATGCAAACAATCTGTGCACATAGATCTGGAGGCCCAGAGGAAGACACCAGGTGCCTGTATTGCCCTTTTGCCTTATTTCCCTGAGAAAGAATTTCTCAGTGAACCTGGAATTCCCATTATGTGGTTAGACTGGCTGACCAGGTTGCTCTAGCAATCCTCCCATCTCCACCGCTCTCGGTGCTCAGGTTACAGGCATGCCAGGACATTCCAAGGGCTTTTTACATGGGTGCTAAGGAGTAAACTCAGGCTCTGATGCTCTCTCACTCACCCTCTGAGCTATCGCCCCATCCCTTCTGACTTACTCTTTCATACTTCTTTTTATATTTCTTTATTTATTTATTTGCAAGCAAAGAGAGGCATGCAGAGGGAAAATGGGCGCACCAGGGCCTCCAGTCACTGCAAAGAAACTCCAGATGCATGCGCCCCTTGATCATCTGGTTTATGTGGGTCCTGGGGAATTGAACCTGGGACCTTTGACTTCACAGGCAAATGTCTTAACTGCTAAGCCATCTCTCCAGCCCTGACTTACTCTTTAGAAACTACTTGTGTACAACCTAACAGTCAGCCAAAGTTGAGATATTACAGCCTTCATAAGTTATTCTTGGGTATTCACAGTCTTGCACATTCACATGGTCTTCTAGATCCCCAGGAATATGATAAACCTGTTGAGACACACTTTGGAAATCTCATTCCCAGGTATTTCCTTAAAGATTTTTTCTGGTCAGACTCTTGTTGGCCCCAACTGATCTTATTGTTTTAGACGGCTACAACATGTGTGTGTGTGTGTGATATGTGTGATATGTGTGTATATGGGTATACCTATGCCATGGCAAATGTATGGAGGTCAGAGGACAACCTTGGAGTATTTCTCCTCCCCTTCTTTTGAGACATGTATGGGTGCTGAGGAGGATTGAACTATCTGGTAGCTTCAAGCAAGCACCGTTAGCCACTGAGACAACTCTGCAACCCCACCACTGTGTATTCGGGCAAGTATCTTGGAGATAAGACCTGTGGGTACAAAGTAAGCTCTGGCTCAGGACAAATGAAACTATACCCTGAGGACAGAGCTTCTCTTAGCTTCTTGCAGTGGTGTGTGCTTATAATCCCAGCAGCACTCAGGAGGCTGACACAGCAGGATCAGGAGTTTAGTGTCTACTCTTGGCTATGTAGGGAGTTTGAGGCCATCCTAGATGCTGTAAGAACCTGCCTCAAAAAAAAAAAAAAAAGAAGAAGCCGGGCATGGTGGCACACACCTTTAATCCCAGCACCCAGGAGGCAGAGGTAGGAGGATCACCATGAGTTTGAGGCCACCCTGAGACACCATAGTGAATTCCAGGTCAGCCTGGGATAGAGCAAGAGCCTACCTCGAAAAACAAAAAACAAACAAACAAACAAAAGTTTGTGTATTTAAACAAAATCAGGTTCATGCTGAATACGCAGATTTTTTTGAATATGCATTTTCTGTGACCTTTGTTTTTAATTTATAATTTTGTGGAAATTGCTTTTTCAAGTATATGCAGTATTCCATTGTTTAGATGTTCCATGCTTAGCTATTTCTCAGTTGTTTGCCTGGGCCAAAGTAAGATCCTACCTCAAAAAAACAAAAAAAAAGTTGGCCTGGAGAGATGACTTAGTGGTTAAGGCAGTTGCCTGTGAAGCCTAAGGACCCATATTTGACTCTCCAGATCCCATGTTAGCCAAACACACAAAGGTGAGGCAAGTGCAAGGCCACTGCTGAACGTGGAAACATGCCGTAACCAACGGTGAGTGTGTGTTTGTGGCAGCTGCGTCTCCTGCCACCGAGCAGCTCCAGAGGAGATGTAGAGGAGGTTTATTTTTAAGCCATATATTCAGGTATGCTAAATGTAGCCTTTTAGTTTCTAGTTATCTGGAGCTAGACTTGGTTTCTATCTTTAGCCTCCATTCCTCTGAGTCGCAGGAAATAAATTCTTGCCAATTTAAAAATTTCTCCTCTGACTCCTGGTAAAGATAGATAGATTCTGTGTTTCTGCTCCCCACTTTCTCCCTCGGGTTGTAGCTAATCTCCCTGGGGCATTTTTTTTTACTTTTTACTTTATTTTTATTTATTTGAGAGAGCAGCAGATACAATGGGTGTGCCAGGGCCTTCAGCCACTGCAAAGGAACTCCAGATGCATGTGCCACCTTGTGCCTCTGGTTAACGTGGATCCTGGAGAATTAAACCTGGGTCCTTTGGCTTCACAGGCAGGTGCCCTAACCACTAAGCAATCTCTCCAGCTGGGGCATTTTTTTTTTTTTAGTGTTCAGGCATGAGAAAGTCACTGGGTTACCTTAAGATGGCCTCTGTGGGGTGTCCCCAGGCCCGTGTGTGGACTGATGGAGGATGTCCCGCAAGGCGCTCGCCTGTGGCCTCCGCAGGCTTCACGAACGCCCGTGGGCACAGCCCTGTGACTCCCACAGCGGGGCAGCGGGCAGCCCGTCTTGCAGATAGAGAGACTGAGCTCTGAGGTCACAGAACCTAAAGCGGTGGGTTTGGATTTCAAGCTGGTGCATTCCCTGTCCAGGGCCTGGAGTCCCACGACTGTCCGGCCCAGTGGCCACTTCTCAGATGCATAGCACGTGCCTCCTTCCGAGCCAGGACTCAGGCCTCCACTGGACCTGCCTGCCTCTGGCTGCTCCCGCTGCCTTAGGGACTTGGTCAAAAGTGTAAGCCGGACTCAGGTCCATCTGCCATTCGGCGGCACTGCTCCCTCTGCCCTCCAAGGGGACATATATAGAAGTTCTCTCTCAGCCCCTATCTGGCCTGGAGCTCAGTCTGAGCACAGAAGCAGGCCCACACCAGTGTCCCCTCTGCCTGGCTCCTGCCCTCTGTCTCAGGACCACTCCTGCCTGGTGCCATACTCCTCTTAGCCGGCTGCCCGGGGTTTACCTGGGACCCCAGCTTTTCACGCTGTGAGGTGGTGATTTACAGACCTGATGCACGATAAGATCACTTGGGGAGAGTTTTCACAGCAGTGATGTGAGGCCCCAGCTCCCCAGATGTGGAGTCAATCCATTTGCGTTAGAAATTTTTCAAGAGTCTGACCAATATGGGCTGAAGCTGAAAATCAATCCTATAATTTAAAAATGTAATTCTCAGGACTGGAGAGATGGCTCAGCAGTTAAGGCATTTGTTTGCCAAGCCAAAGGACCTAAGTTTGACTCCCCAGGACCCACGTAAGCCAGATGCACAAGGTGGCACATGTGTCGAGTTCGTTTGCAGTGGCTGGAGGCCCTGGTATGCCCATTCTCTATCTCTCTGCGCCCCCCCTCAAATAAAATAAATAAATTCTCTGTTCTCGAGCACTATTATAATAGTTCCTGTTTCAGCCAAGGAGGCTTCAGAGCTGGAAGGTGGATTCGGTGGTCGGGGAAGGGCAGGGCTCACCGGAAGGCTTTCCTTTTGGCTCCACAACAGCAGAATCTTCATTCCTGTATTCAGGGAATTTCCCAGCTCTGAGTCTTCACATGAGCTGAAATGCCAGATTCTCATTTCCTGGCCTCTGCTGTACAGCACACAGCCCTGGTCTGATCCTAACCTGTGGTTTCATAGTGAAACAAAGCAACGAATGCTCTCGAGCAAGTGGCAGCAGTCAACTCAAGGGTACCCTTTCTCCCTGCGGCATCCTGGCACACACCCAGCAGCCAGAGCGGAGCAGCAGTGTCCTGGGATGATGTCACTGTGCAGTGTTCATGTGGTCCCGGCTGTGAGATGCCTGGCCTGTCTCATACCTTTCTGGAGGCTCTGGGAGTTCCCCAAGGCCTGCACAGAAACTTCTGTTCTGCTTCCATCGGCAAGATTAGGATTCTGCTTGCTTGGGACAAAGGAACTGCTGGGTGGAGAGTCAGAGGAAGGGCAAGGAAAAAAAAATAGTTTGCCACAGGACCAGCCAACCAGAAGAGCATGCGTCCTCAGGGCCCCCGGCTCTCTCAGTCCGTCTGCTGGCCTCTGAGGGTATCCTGTTTCTGCGGCTCACACTGGAGGGGGGGCAGCAGTGCACGCACTTTTTCCTTTTTACTTGGTCCGGCACCCCAACCCGCGGGATGGCTCTGCCCACATTCAGGGTGAGTCTTCTCAGACCTTGACTGAGCCATTCTAGAGACTCCCTCACAGACGTTCCCAGAAGCTCGTATCCTAGGTGATTCTATATCCTGTCAATTTTACAATTAATAATTTCCCTCATATGACCATTCATATGCTGATGAACGTGGGCTCTGAACAACGGGTGTGAGTCCGGAGGCCTCGGTCTCACCACGGCTCGGCTGTTAATGCTAGGCAGAGTTGGAAGTGGCTAGACTCCAGTGTCATCAGAAGGCAATGGCCTTTGAGGTCCCTTCCAGCTCCAAGGTTTAATGAAACCTGTCTGCCACTCGCTGTTCTGCCTGGGTCTTTTATCAACAATGTGTGTTTGCAGACACTCCACCTCATGCACTTGGCCCTTGTGTCAATATTCAGCACATCGCTGAGTCAATACCTAAACATACTACTGACAGACAAGTCCCTGGAAAGGCTACATTCTCTGGGCTATGCCGTCAACTTTGGTTTCAAAGACACAGGAAGTGTATGCACCGCCATGCCCGTTTACCTGTGACCAACTAACATTGGAAGTCTAAACATTTCCATCCCCCCTCCATGATGCCTCTACACTTCATGGAATCTGATTTTCACATTTAATTAGCCTGGTGTTCTCTCCCAAGATAGGCAAAGGTACAAAGTCAGTATGTGACACATCTTTTGAATTAATTATTTTTTAAGATTTTTGAACGAGGGTCTCACTCTAGCCCAGGCTGACCTGGAATTCACTAGGTAGTCTCAGGGTGATCAAACTCAGTGATCCTCTGACCTCTGCCACCCGAGTGCTGGAATTAAAGGCATCCACCTCACGTGGTTTGAACTGATTTTTGCCTATGGATGCCAATATATTTATATCAGGGTAGAATCAAGGGACTGGTTTTAATTTGGCCCCAAAGTTTGTTCTTCAGTTATCTTTCCCCATTCTAGAGCTGAGACTCAAGTGTGGATCATGAAAGAGAAGTGATTGGTTATGCACACAACTTGCTTTAAAAATAGGATAACTGGGCTGGAGAGATGGCTTAGCGGTTAAGGCGCATGCCTGGGAAGCCTAAGGACCCAGGTTCGATTCTTCAGGTCCCATGTAAGCCAGGTGCACATGTTAACACATGTATCTCGAGTTCGTTTGCAGTGGCTAGAGGCCCTGGCGTGCCCATTCTCACTTTCTCTCCCTCTCTCTGCCTGTAATGAATAAATAAACAAAAATAAAATCTTTAAAACAAATAGGATAACTGGGGCTGGAGAAATGGCTTAGTAGTTAGGGTGCTTGCCTGCGACGCCAAAGCACCCAGGTTGGAGTCCCCAGGATCCACATAAGGTAGATGCACAAGGGGGCACATGCCTCTGGAGTTCCTTTGCAGTGGCTGGAGGGCCTGGTGCACCCATTCTCTGTCTATCTCCTCCCTATCACTCTCTCTCTCTCTCTCTCTCTCTGCTTACAAATAAATAAATAGGATTAAAAAATAAAAATAAATAAAATAGGATAACTGGATAGTGCTATCATTAGCATCTTGGTCAATAGAAAAAAACAGCCGGCATTCAAGTGGCCACGTTCAACTATACTGGACAGCCGCCGGCCAGCCCCACGCACCAGAGATCCCTGCCCAGCAAACAAGTTATTCGCACCTGTGCCATCACTTAGCCGTCGTAGAACTTCATGAATGAAATCGTTACCCCATATGGTGGCATGGCCACTCGTGGGGGTCATCGAGTGGCCGGAAGCTGCAGTGCAAGGGCGCATTTCCCGTTCTCTGACGATGGCCCTGCCCGTCCAAGCGGAGGAGGCCACGGGCGGTCTTGCTTCCTGACGCTGCCCGAGCCACGTGTCCTGCTCACTCTACGGAGTCGTCAGACAAGCAGGCCCTGCTGCAATCAGAGCGAGCAACGCAGGAAACCTGGAGGGGCTGACCACGAGGGCACCGCCCGAGCGCCAGGGCGAGAGCTGCGGGAGAGACCGAGGGGGCGCCGAGAAGCGGAACGCGGAACGCGCCACGGAAAACGGACTGCGAGCCGCGGCACCCAGGGCAGCAGCCGAGGAGCGGGCATGGGCTCCTGGGGCAGTCCGCGGATCGACTTTTTGATTTGTTATTGTTACTTTTTTTTTTTTTCGAGGTAGGGTCTCACTCTGGCTCAGGCTGACCTGGAATTCACTATGGAGTCTCAGGGTGGCCTCGAACTCACGGCGATTCTCCTACCTCTGCCTCCCGAGCGCTGGGATTAAAGGTGTGCGCCACCATGCCCGGCTCAGATTGACTTTTAGACCAGAGGAGTTAAGTGCACAAAGTGACACATGTGTCTGGAGTTCGTTTGCAGTGGCAGGAGGCCCTGGCATGCCCATTCCATCCTCTCTCTCCGTCTTAAATAAATAAAAAATTTTAAATTTGTCTTTTAAAAAGACAGACAGGGGCTGGAGAGATGGCTTAGCGGTTAAGGCGCTTGCCTGTGAAGCCTAAGGACCCGGGTTCGAAGCTCGATTCCCCAGGACCCACGTTAGCCAGATGCACAAGGGGACTTACATGTCTGGAGTTCGTTTGCAGTGGCTGGAAGCCCTGGAGTGCCCATTCTCTCTCTCTCTCTCTCTTTCTCTCTCTCTCTCTAAATATATATATATATATCTGCCTATTACTCTGTCTGTCGCTCTCAAATAAATAAACAACAACAACAAAAAGACAGACAGAAGCTAGGCGTGGTAGCGCATTCCTTTAATCCCAATACTCAGGGGTGGGGGGAGGGATCATCGTGAGTTCGAGGCCATCCTGAGACTGCACAGTGAATTTCAGAACAGCCTGAGCTAGAGTGAAACCCTACCTCGAAAAACCAAAAACTAAAAATAAATAAATGAATAAAAAGACAGACAGTAGGACCTGGTGGCGCAGACCTGTAACCCCAGCTACTTGGGAGACTAATGTAGAAATATTTCACATTCAAGATCTGCCTGTGCAACTTAGCTAGACCCTGTGTCGAAATAAAAAGTAAAAAGAGAGCTGGGGATGGAGTTCATTGGTAGAGAGCTTGCCTATCATAAATGAGGCCCTCAGATCAATCCCTAGTACCACAGAAACAATACAAAACAAAAACAGATCAAACATCAAAAGTAAAAGAGAGACTGATTGAGATGGGGAGGGGGTATGATGGAGAGTGGAGTTTCAAAGGGGTAAGTGGGGGGAGGGAGGGTATTACCATGAGGTATTTTTTATGGAAGTTGTTAATAAAATTTAAATATATATATATATATATATATATATATATATATATATATAATGGAAAAAAAAGATCAAAAAAGAGAAAAGAATCCAGAAATAAATTCAGACATATGTGGTTAAATAATTTTCAAAAAAAAACATGGAGGGATGATTCAGTTGTCTTTTCAACAAATGGTCCTGGACATCTGGATAGTCGTAGGCAAAAGTAACCTTAAAAATTTCATTCCAGGCCAGGTGTGATGGTGCACGCCTTTAATCCCAGCACTCAGGAGGTAGAGGTAGAAGGATCACCTTGAGTTCGAGGTCACCCTGAGACTACATAGTGAATTCCAGGTCAGCCTGGGCTAGAGTGAGACCCTACCTCAAAAAAAATTTTTTTTTCATTCCAGACATCACGGAGTACACAGACTGTAACTCAAAATGGACCACAGGCGTAAATGAATAACCTACTAGTATAAGATACAATTTCTAGCTTTTCATGGCTGTCCTGTGCCACTGTTTTTGTCTGTGAGTTTGTTTGTTTGTTTGTTTGTTTTGTTAAGGTAGGGTCTCACTCTAGCTCAGGTCGACCTGGAACTCTGTACTCCCAGACTGGCTTTGACTCACAGCAATCCTCCTACCTCTCTCTCCCAAATGCTGGAATTAAGGTATTTGCCTTTAATCTATTTGCTCTATTATTGATTAAGCAAAGATTTCTTAAATGCATACCAAATACATACTGATAGTATAATCTATGGGAAAGTATATCAATAATGGAGTTTTATCAAAATGAATAACTTAAGCTCATAGGACCACAAGTGAGAGGGGAAAGGCACCCTATAGACTAAGAGCAAATATTCACAAATTGCGTATGTGGTGGAGGACGGACAATTCTACGTGGGTTCTTGGGATGTAACACAGGTCCTCATGCTTACATAGCAAGTTCTACCTACTCAGCCATCTCCCCCACTCCTAAAAAGACCTTGACCTATGACCTGTGACCACCCAGTCCTCCTGTTACCTGAAGCAAGGGTGTGATAACTGGAGCCCTAGCAGTCATTTCATACCAAGGAAGCAGAAGACGAGGGTCTGTTCTCTGATGACAGCAAGGAGTGTCCCACCTCTAGACTTCCTTTATAGAATAAAATAATAAATTATCTCAGGCAAAGTAATCTTATTTGAAGTGTTTTTGGGTCAGATGCAGCCCAACCTAGTCTTGGTAAGGAAGAAATGTGGCGTCTGGCACACAGATTATGGTGTCAGGACCACTGGTCGATCCATCCCTCATGGGGTGGGGTACAACACCATGGACCATTTGCTGCCTGATCTTAAATATTTGTTGTTGTTGTTTTCAAGGTACGGTCTCACTTTATCCCAGGCTGACCTCAAACTCACAGCAGTCCTCCTAGCCCTGTCTTCTGAGTGCTGGGATTAAAGGCGTGCGCCACCACGCCCGGCTCTCTTAAACATTTAATTTAACTTCCAAGTGTACCTACACACAGTCATGTCTTGAGTATTTGTATCTGATTAGAGTCCCACAAGCAGTAATTCCCTCTTATTAAGTCTTTCATCTAAAACGAAGTTGTTGTTTCTAGATAACTCTGTTTACACCCTGCTGTGTCACTGGTTACAGATGCATAATGAAACCATGTCATTAAAGTAACAAGCAAGGGCATAAGCAAGTTTCAGAGCCAGTAGCTGCCCTTGGCGGGGCTTTGCTGACAGGAGTAAAATGGAGAGGATGAATGGGAAGGGGGGCCCACGGGCCACAGCCCCTAAGGGGAAGGAGCAAGCTTGTTTCATGACGTGCACATACGTAAGTCATCTCACTCAAGGTACACGTCCTTGCTCTGTGTGACAGAAAAGAAATTGAAGCACAAGGATTGTTTCGTGTGTGCCAGGAATTGAACCCAGGGCCTCCTGCATGCCAGGCAAGTGCTCCGTCACTGAGCTACATCCCCAGCCCTGTCTTTTGATATTTATTTTGAGACAGAATCTCATGAAGTTTCCCAGGCTGGCCTTGAACTTGCAATCTTCCTGCCTCTACTTCCCCAGTAGCTAGGATGACAGGCCTATGTCACCAAGCCTGAAGAAGGTCAAAGATCTTAACTATTTTGCCCCAAGTCACTGCAACAGGAGGTGGCAGGCAGGGGTTCCAGGCTCACTGGGTGGGCTCCAGAACTTGTGTTTTCCTCACCACGTTTCTGCTCTGCGGAGCTCAAGAAAGAAGGCTGGTCCCCAGAGCTGGCCCAGTGTGTGCCCAGCGTGAATGGCTTTTGTCTTTTCTTGTTGCCTTTTGTCTAGTTTTTAGCTTCTTTATCTGTTGCAAAAAAAGTTTATTTTAATTATTTTGTGTGTGTATGGGCGATGCATGTGTGGAAGTCTAAGAGCCACCTCAAGGTGTTCTTGTACTTTGCCTGATGTAAAGTATCTTGTTTTGTTTTTGTTTGGTTTGGTTTGGGGTTTTTTGTTGTTGTTTTGCCACTTTGGTCCACCAGTGTAGCTGGCCCCTAGCTTCCACATTCTCCTGGCTCTTCCTCCCATTGCTATAGTGATGTGGGAATTACAGATGCATGCACTGCTTTGCATCTGACTTTAATGCTGGGCAATTAAACTTGAGCAATAGGATTGCAAACAAGTGCTTTAACCACTGAACATCTCCCTAGGTACAAGTTTGATTTTTTTTTTTTTTTGAGGCAAGCCCAACAGACTGCCTTTTTTTTTGTTTTGTTTTGTTTATGTGTGTGTGTGTGTGAGAGAGAGAGAGAGAATTGGTGCATCAGGGCCTCCAGCCAATGCAATCAAACCCCAGAGGTGTGGGGCCCCTTGTGCACATGTGCAACCTTGCACGCTTGCGTCACTGTGCGTCTGGCTTATGTGGGACCTGGAGAGTCCTTAGGCTTCGCAGGCAAGTGCCTCAACTGCTAAGCTGTCTCTCCAGCCCACTAGTTTTTTTTTAATATATTTTTTTTATTTATTTGCAAGGACAGAGAGAAAGAAAATGAGTGGGTAGAGTATGGGCACGCCAGGGCCTCCTGCCACTGCATAAAACTCCAGAAACATGTGCCACTTTGTGCATCTGGCTTTACGTGGAAACTGGGGAATCAAGTCCAGGCCATTAGACTTGGCAAGCAAGCACACTAACTGCTGAGCCATCTCTCCAGCCCCCAGTTTTTATTTTTTATTTATTTTTTTTAGAGGTTCCTCCTCTGTGGTACAGGCTAGGCTGACATGGAACTCACTACGTAGTCTAGATTGGTCTTGAACTCGTAGCAATCCTTCTATATCAGTATTCCAAGTACAGGGATCACAGATATGCGCCACCATGCTGGGTACTGTGCACTATTGTTTTCTGGTGACCACACTGATGAGGATGGTGACACACACACAGAGCATCGTCGTCCAGAAGGATGTAATTCACAGGCACCTTCAACTGGGGAGAAGGCAATGGCCCTCATCCTGGTCCCATTCCAGGCAGTCCTTCTCCCACAGGGCCTTGCCTACTGATCAGGTGGGTCTGCAGCTCTGCCTCCCAATTGTTAAATAATTTGACTATCACACTAGCCCATCCTAACAGCAAACCCCAGCTACATTCCCCAAGAAGAGATTACTAGAAAGCAGACTCTAAGGCTGGGTTTAGTGCTCTTCCAGAGCATTTTTTTTTTTTTTTAATCAGAATAAGCTAAAAGACCCACCGTAAGCAAGCATGGTCCCCCAGCTCACTCAGCCTTTCAGCCAGCACTTTCTAAGCACACAGCAAGCCTCACAGTGGCGTGCACGGCTCGGTTCCCGGGAACGCAGACACTGGTAAGCCCGTTCTTGCCCCAGGGACTTCACAGTCTGGTGGAGACAGACAAGGGACTGAGGGAAACGCAGGGCCGGAAGCAGCTAGTGAGAGGTGCCCAGGGCCCGAGTGAGCTTCAAAGAACAACAGACCAAACCGACCACAGTCCGGAGGAGCGGAGAGGGCTACAGAGGCCTCTAGGGAGCCTGGGAGAGCTGGAAGTCAGCAGGGAGGAGGACAGAGGACTCTAGACAGGGAGGACGGCTGGAGCTGGGGAGCCAGGCCTCGGCCCCTGGCAAGGTGTGGAAGGCTAGAGGAGTGAGTTGGCATCCCCAAGAACTACAGGCCCCTCTCAGGAAAGCCTATGTGACACTGAGCCCTCTGGCTTAGCCTCCGGTGTCTGACTTCCCTCCCCCTCCACTGAGTCTGGTCCATCCTTTAGGCTTGCGCTCAGAAGCCCCTTGCTTTGGGACTTCCTTCCATTCATCACGTCGGCTCCACGGGGCAGAAACAGAGACGATCTGTCCACTGCTTTCTGCCTGGAACAAGCACGGTGCCTAGAGCACAATAGCCCGCTGTGTTCCGTAGTGTTGATGGAGTGAATGAATGAGTGAATGAATAAATGAGTGAGAAAGTCAAAGCACGGGGGATATATATCGTAAGCCATGCACAGAAGCTTACGTTATTATCCTGAACCCATGGGAAACGATTCCATATTTTAAGGGGACGAGGAAGCCACATATGAGCTCAGGAGACCAAGAATGGGTTAGAATTCTTGAGAATCAAAAGAAGGAATTCTGTTTCAAGTCTCCTGGAATAGCCCAAGGAGGCTATGAGGAGACTGGCCCTCAGTTGACAGTTTGTTCAGCGCCCGACGTGGGCTCTGGCTATTCCTGCATGATTTCACGTCGTTCTCACAGACACCCCAAGGCAGACGGAACTGGGAGGTGCAGCAGCTGAACCCCGAGTCCAGCAGGTGCACGTGGCCTCTACGCCCTGCCTGCGGGTGCACGTGGCCTCCACGCCCTGCCTGCGGGTGCACGTGGCCTCCACGCCCTGCCTGCGGGTGCACGTGGCCTCCACGCTCTGCCTGTGGGTGCACTGCCCCGGGGACAGCTTGGGAGAGGCGCGCAGACAGCTGACAGCGGGGGCTCTAGTCCCTGGAAGGTTTGAGACACCTTAGGGGACTGGTGCCGGGGGCTCAAAGCTAGATGTCACTCTTGTTCCTCTCATCCCGTCTGTCTTGGGTGTCTATGCCAGGTCTTGGGAACTGAGTAAGAGGGTGCTAACCTGACTTCTGGGCTCCTGATGTTCTGGTAGTGAGCTATCCCTGTGACCTATCCAACAGAACAAAGTGCCTCCAACTCCTATCCAGACCCACCCCTGCCTCAGAGCTGAGAGCACCTGCTTGCACACAATCTCCATGGTTCCCACAGTCTTCATATCTGCAACCTGGCTGTCAGCTGAGAAGGCAGCTTCCGCCCTCACGTGCTTCAGGGTACCTCCAAGGCATGTCTTCAGATGTCAAAAATGCCCTGTGTGCCCACACAGTTTAAGCTGGGCCCCTGTGGAAGCTGGAGGTCACACACTGAGGCGTCTTTGTTCCCCTGGTGAATGACTCATGGAAGCCCTTTACAAGAGAACGAAACAGACATGTTTTGATGGGGAAAAGACATAAAGAATGCAGCTCATTTTTTTCCCAAACAGCCATCAGCCCATCTAATTTAGGCCAATGGGGGCAGACACACCAGAGCTCTGGCTGACCTTCCCCATCAGGATCTTGACCTGGTCCCGGGCCCAGGCCACAGGGGAGGGGCAGCCTGACTGTGACAGGAAAGAGAAGTCAGCTTGTTCAGGGCTGTTCATTTTCCTGAGGCCTCCACTCCAATTTGTCCTCATAATCTCTTGCTGTTCTGGGGTGATAGGATAATCATAAGACGAGTGAATTTATGTATCACTTACTATATGCTGGACACGGTTCTGCATGGTGTAACCCTTTAACTCTACCAGCATTCCAAATGGAGAACTGGGGCACAAAGAGTGACTGGCACAGGTTGAGTGCCAACCCAGCGGTCTAGCCCTGGAGTCTGTACTCCAGTGGGAAGAGCACGTCTGGAGTCAGGAGACCTGGGTTGGAATCCAAGCTCCATACTTTGCTACCTGAGTGGCCTTGGAGAAAACCTCTCTGAGCCTTGTTTTCCCAGTATGCATTTGGAGGTAAAAGGCACCGTCATTGATTAGCCACTGGAGCGTCTTCTATAGACACGGGCTGATGTAGATCCGAGGGGAACGTTACATGTCTGCCTCGGGCCCTACCCATCTCTCCCAGGCATTTTGGGTAGAGTAGGGGGGAAAAACAACAGCAGGCAAGGCTCCAACAGGCCTTCAGGACAAAGTAATCTGTTGTGAAAAGGTCTGAATTAACACCGATAGTGCACCTCACATGGACACACACACACACACGCACGCACACACACACACCTAGCTACCAAGAAGCCAGCAACTATGAACCATAGCATACCCGTCCAAGCACGAGCAAAGGCCTGCTGTGTCCCCTGTTGCTGATGGCTTTGGTTTCATCATCCAGGGCCCAGCTTTGAGTCCTGGGCTCTTGGCGAGTCCCAGGAAAAGTGGATGGTTTGCATCATCAGTCTAAGGTCATTTTTTCTTTAGTCTCTTTGAAGTGGGGAAATCCCATGTTGACAAAGAGGAACCCACGACCAACCACACGACAGAGAAAGGCACAGGAAGGAGCTCTGTCACTTCAGGTCGCAGCGTGCACGTCAGCCAGGCTGCCGGGGCCCTGGCCCACCTGATCTCTGGTTTCTTGACAGGAAGGAAATCGTTCCCAGGTGGCAGGCTCAAAGTGGCTCTCGAGCCGGGTAGACGCTTCTGTCTAATTCGCCTCACTGCTGACAAGTTCCAGAACCTTCCTCTGTCCCCACCCCAGAAGGAGCAGTTCTGGCTGCATACCCTTGACGCCCACCTGGAGTCTACCCACGGAGGCAGCAGTGGAGGGACCTGCCCTGCTTGCAAGTGTGTGAGGATGGCATCAAAGCAGGAGCTCAGGACTGGCCATCAACACCCACTGGTGGCTCCCACATCTTCTTCAACCTCCATATGACTGTGCACCCCTCTCAGATCTTGCTCCAGGACCCTCAGGTTGTAAGAACCCACTGGTTCCATTCTAGCCGCCTCTTGATGGGCTTTCTAGACAGGCAGTGCAATCGATGCCCTTCCTTTGGCTTAAATTCCTTAGAATCGGGCTTTAATCTCTCAGAACAACGAAACCCTGGCTAATACAAAGGGATGTTAAGCCATATAGCAAATGCCAAACTGAGCACTGTGAACATGGGTTTTGTAAGTCCTGGGAGGTATTGGGGTAGACCCGTTAGGTTTTATCAGCTGACATGTCTAAAACTCACTCCCTAATCTCAGTCTGTAAGTAGTTGTTGATTACCGATGGTGTGCAAGACGCTGTGTTCGGTCCTTGTCCACATAAGCACTTAATTCAAGACGGTGGTAAAATCCAGTGGCTAGAAAAATGTGACTGTTTTTTGCAGTGCTCAGGAGTCCTGGAAGGTCTGGAGGCGAGATGCCCTGCAGGCAGCTTCGAGAGCCCAGCTGCAAGGCAGGGCTGTGGCGGGAAGGGTGAGTCCTGGAGAACCACCCAGAACAGAGAAAGATGGGAAGGTGGCTTCAGTGAAACGTGAGTGGCAACTGGGCACAGCGGCAGGTTGGTTCTGGAGATGCCAGGGTGGGTGTGAGGCTGATGGACGGTTGACTCAGACATGTGGGTACTTGAGCACTGGACAGGGAGGCAAGAGGATCTGCTGCATGGCCTCCGAAAGGCTGACTCCGACACAGCGTTAGAGACAAGGTCAAGTCCAGCTCTGCTCTGTGACACTGAGCACCTTTCTGAATTTCAGCGGGGACATCAATGCCCCCCCCCACTTTGTCTCCCTCACAGGACGCCCAAGTGAAGTGGTCTCATCTGCTATATGCCATATACGAGTCTGTCATTAGGGTGGTCATAAAAAATTGATAAACTGTGTGAACACATTGAAATTTCTACAGATATAAGTTGTAATAATAAGTCTGTGAATTCAAACATCAGATCATTAAATATTCTTGGGATAACTATAAAGATAATTGGAGTTTGATGGAGATAACTGGCCAGGTCTCAGCTGGGCCACGGCCCCACGATAGGATGTACGTTAAGAGCATGCGTTTCCCCTACCCCGGCATGCCAACCTCCCTCGGCAAAGCCTGTCAGTCAAGAAACCCCCACCATGGACTCGGGCATTTTGAAGCTTCATCTGTCACCAGGAACAGAAGTCAATTATCTCGCCCCAGACATCGCCTCCCTGGGCGATAGATGGAAGCTATTAGCAGGTCCTTGGCAAAGACCTTGGCTGCCTTTGATGCAGCCTCTTTGGCTGGGCTATCCCTGAACCCCTGACTCTCCTAGGTCCCCAAGTCAGGAACCAGCCCATCCCATGGAATCAGGGTGTCTCAAGCTTACGTGGGTCCCAAAAGGCTCTGCTGTAACCTCGGTGCCCTCTGAGCTCACTGCTCTCACATGTGGTTTCTCCTGGGTAAGCTGGGTTCAGTAACGGACAGTTCAAACCCAGAACACTGACAGCAGGGAGCAAGGAAGACACCTTCCTGACCCCAGCTGAGACCTTACAGGTCCCCTCTGTGCATAGCAACCCTGGATAGGTGACCGTGGGAACAGGACAGCCAGATGAGGCCCATTTGAGATCATGAACTGTTTCAGCCAGTTCAGATCTAAGCAGCCACATCCCCTCAAGGGACTGTCCATCTTGCATGGAGAAACTCTTTCCTGGATTCTGGGGGTCAGGGAAGGGGAAGCTAGACTGCAAGGCCATACACTGGGAGCAATAGCAGTTTGGTGGCCATGTATCTCCTCGTTCCCAGCCAGGTGACCAGGCTAGACAAGATGGTGAAGGCACAGAGTGTCTTCCCCAGGACTAGGCTTCCAGCATGTTCCTCCTATGGACAAACAGAAGACAGCTGGCTGTTCTCTCCTCTGATTCACAAGGGGTTTTCTTTCCCTGGCAAGGAAGGTGCTCTGTGAAACTGGCTTCGTTTAGCTGCTACGCCATATGTTTCTAGAAACCCGGAGGGACGCCCACTTTTAGCACAGGTACCTGAGTCAAAGGCAGGATCTCCATGCGGCTCCCTGCTAGAGACAGACGGAGAAGAGCGAAGAAAGGCAACAAAACAGTGTGAAGCACACAGCCTTTGGAGGCAGGCAAAACCCAGTTTGAAGTAATTTTAGCTCGTGGAGCCAGTTTTACCCTGTGTAAGACAGGCATAAAAACCCTACCGCAGGGGCTGGAGAGACGGCTTAGCAGATAAGGCGCTTTCCTGCAAAGCCAGAGGACCTCAGTTCAATTCCCCAGGGCCTACGTAAGCCAGATGCACAAGGTGGCACATGCATCTGGAGTTCATTTGCAGTGGCTGGAAGCCCTAGTGCACCCATTTTTTTTTTCTCTCTCTCTCTGCCTCTTTCCCTCTCTCAAATAAAAAATAAATAAAAAACTTAAAAAAAATCCTACCTAACAGACAATTAGGATCATGAAATGGAGCAGAACTCATGCCAAACACCTGGCCAGGTAGGTGCTCACACTTTTTTACTTCCTTTCCCTGTCTACTAACCAAGTATCTGCCTCGAGAACATTTCAAAGAATTGATGGGAATAAAATGCTCCTATTTTCCCGGAGTATTAGTTCAGTGGTTAAGAACACTTCCTGTGGAAGCACAATGGCCTTGAGGGGACCTGAGATCCCTGAGTTCAATGGCTCAGAACCCTCAAAAACAGGTGACATTAAGCGGGGCGTGGTGGTGCACGCTTTTAATCCCAGCACTCGGGAGGCAGAGGTAGGAGGATTGCCATGAGTTCAAGGCCACCCTGAGACTCCATAGTGAATTCCAGGTCAGCCTGGGCTAGAGTGAGACCCTACCTCAAAAAAACAAAAAACAAACAAACAAAAAACAGCTGGCATGGCCATGCACATCTGTAAGCCCAGTCCCGTGGGGAGCAGAGGCCAGAGGATTGCTGGAGCTTAGGAAAACAGCAAGCTCCAAACTCAATCTCCAGGGCTCTGTCTCAAGGAAGCAAACGGATGAGCAGTGGAGGGGGCACCTGATGTTCTCCTCTGGCCTCTGTGTGTGCACAGGGCACTGCGCACATGTGTGGATACACTGCACACACCTCGTCGCTCCTGCCACGCACATGTACGTGCAAAAAAAATACGTGCCTATCATGTCAGGTACAGATGGAGTTTGGGTTCCTGGGACTCAGTGTAGCAGCCCAGTAACAGGAAGATTCGGGCTGATTCTCTGGACAGTGTCTCCACCTGATGACATAGCTATACCAGCCAGCGTGCCAGTGACAGTTCACGGCTCATGTTCCTCAACTCAGACCTCAAGGTCCCGTCCTCTGGACAGTGCCCCTGTGCCAGCAGAAACCTGGCTTATCTTCTCAAGGGCCCCCCCTTTTTTTTTACTTCTCTGTGTGTGTGCACACGTGAACACATGTGTTCATGGGCATGTGGGGACACACATATGTGCAGGTGTGTGGAAGCCAGAGGACAACCTTGGGTGCTGATCCTCACGCACTGCCTCTCACTGGCCTGGAACTCACTAAAGAGGGTCAGCTGACTACCCTGCAAGTCCCAGACACCCAACTGCCGCTGCTTCCCTAGCACTGGGGTTACAGGTGCAAACACATGGTACCATACCTGGTTTTTTATTTAAATATGTTTTAATTTTTTTAATTATTTATTTATTTATTCATTTGCAAGCAGAGAGAGAGAGAGATATATAGAAGAGAGGCAGACAGAGAGAGAATGGGCATGCCAGGGCCTCCAGCCATTGCAAATGAACTCCAGATGCATGTGCCCTTTGTGTATCTGGCTTACATGGGTTCTGGGGAATAGAACCTGGGTCCTTTGGTTTCACAGGCAAGTGCCTTGACCACTAAGCCATCTCTCCAGCCCTTATTTAAAATATTTTATTTATTTGTTTGAGAGAGAGAGAATGGGCATGCCAAGGCACTCCAACCACTGCAAAAAAAAAAAAAAAAACCTCTAGATCCATGTGCCACCTTGTGCATCTGGCTTTGTGTGGGTACTGGAGAATTGAACTTGGGTCCTTAGGCTTTGCAGGCAAGCGCCTTAACCGCTAAGCCATCTGTCCAGCCCTCATGCCTGTTTTTTTTTATGTGAGTTCTGGGTATCAGACTGAGGTCGTCATGCTTGCAAGGCAAGTGCTGTATTAACTGAGCCATCTTCCCAGCCCCTAACCTTCCAGCTTCTTCTGGCAGGTGCTCTCTCATCCCTGAGCCCGGCCGCTTCCAGTGTCCTAAAGACGGAGGGCTGGCCCCAGGCTTTTCAGCGCTGAGCGTGCTTGTCACCCAACATTCTCATCGTCCCTCTGGGGTTCGCTGCTCCTGACACAGCAAACCCAGCATTAATCTGCTCAGGAACAGCTCGTTGCAAGAGGTTATTACTACAGAGGGGTAATCATCAGGCTACAACAGATAATTATTTGATTTTTATGCTAAATTCTACTCAATAGCTTGTTAGGAAAGAAT
The DNA here is from genome assembly GCA_036346955.1 of Dipus sagitta. Taxonomy (NCBI): domain Eukaryota; kingdom Metazoa; phylum Chordata; class Mammalia; order Rodentia; family Dipodidae; genus Dipus; species Dipus sagitta. The sequence goes on along the minus strand of CM070793.1, from coordinate 24,672,377 downwards.
AAGATGGAAAGCAATCCTATGTGCAAAGAATATTTGAAGGCCTAATAAATCTGAATTACAGATGCCTGAACTCGTGGACCCAGCTACCGTGCAGCACACAAAAGCAGTATCCATGACAATATCTTTACATTAGAGACCTGCCATGACTGGGCTTTTGTTTTTGTTTGTTTGTTTGTTTGTTTGTTTGTTTGTTTGTTTCCTGTGTCTTCTTTGATTCCTTTGATTTCCTCTTTGATTTCTTTGAACATATTTATAATTGTTCTTTTGAAATCTTTCTCAGGCATTTCCTCTAACTCAGTCTCACTGGAGGTCATTTCTGATGCATTAATACTTTTTGGTGGATTTATATTGTCTTGATTTTTTGTGTTTCTTTTGTTATAATGTATATGTATGTGTGTGTGTGTGTATATATATATATTTATTTATATATTTATATTTATATTTATATTTATAGGTTTTTCAAGGTAGGGTCTCACTCTAGCCAAGGCTGACCTGGAATTCACTATGTAGTCTTGCCCCTACAAACCTGTCCTTCTTTCCTTTAGGAACTTGTCTGCTGAAAGGTTCTACATGAGAAGTATGAGACCTACTGATTTCTGGGTTTTTGTGAGATTTCTGAGTCTTTGATAGACAAGACCCTCCAGTGTAGAAAGCAGGAATCATGTAGGACTTATACCAGGACCTTTCTGTATTTTTTTTTTTTTTTTTTTTTTTTTTTGCCCCTGGTATAAATTCCAAAGAATGTACTTGAAGTGCTGGGCCTTAGGGACACAAAACTGAAAGGAATATCTAGTTGCTTTCCTTTACAAACTCACAGGATAGTGACACAGACAGGTATGCAGGTGGAAAAGTGCTGTGTGTTAGCTTTTGCTCACTGTGACAAATTACCTGAGTCAACTGAGAAGGAGAAGGGGCTGCGGATGCCGTTCATCCTGTAGAGTGCACGCCTCGCATGCGCACAGCCCTGGGTGAGATTCTTAGCACCTCATAAAACTGGGTGTGGTGGCATGTGCCCACAATCCACGAACTCGGGAGGTCAGAAGTTCAAGGTCATCTTCAGCTACATAAGATGTTACGGGCTAGCCTTGGCTCTAGACTCTATTGTGAAGAAAAGGTGGAGGAGGAGAAAAGAAGAAAGGGTTATTTTGGCCCACGGTTTCAGAGGCTTCACTCCATGGCTGCTTGGCCCTGTTGCTTTGAGTCTGTCGTGGCCCAGCACGTCATAGTGGGAGCATGTGACCTCATGACAGCCCAGAAGCAAAGAGAGACACATGAGAGGCTGAGGGCCCCATGTCCTCTTCAAGGGCATGCCCCCCAGTGACCCAACTTCCTTCCGCTAGGCCCCACCTAGGGACCAAGCCTCCAACACCGAAACAAATGCTCAACTAGAACGAGGCGCCACGGGAACAAAGTGGAAAACGTGTCCAACTCAACCAAGGTGAAAGGGAGGGCGCTCTATAAATTTTAAAGGTTTCAAGCTGAGTTTCAGAAGATGGGAAGGTGCTCACAAGGTAGACAAGGTGAAAGGCCTATGCTTAGGCACAAAGAGAATATGTGGTCAATCTGGGAAGGTGGGCTGGAGGGATGGCTTAGTAGTTAAGGCGTTTGCCTGCAAAGCCAAAGGACCCAGGTTTGATCCCCAGGACCCATGTTAGCCAGATGCACAAGGGGGCGCACGCGTCTGGAGTTTGTTTGCAGTGGCTGGAGACCCTGGCCTGCCCATTCTCTCTCTCTCTCTCTCTTTCTCTGTCAAATACATAAATAAATATAAAATATTTTTTGGAGCCGTGCGTGGTTGCGCACGCCTTTAATCCCAGCACTCAGGAGGCAGAGGTAGGAGCATCACCATGAGTTCGAGGCCACTCAGACTACATAGTGAATTCCAGGTCAACCTGGGCTAGAGTGAGACCCTACCTTGAAAAACCAAAATAAAATAAAAATAAAAAATAAAATATTTTTTAAAAACCTGGGAAGTTAAGCCGGGCATGGTGGCGCATGCCTTTAATCCCAGCACTCAGGAGGCAGAGGTAGGAGGACTGCCATGAGTTCGAGGCCACCCTGAGACTCCATAGTGAATTCCAGGTCAGCCTGGGCTAGAGTGAGACCCTACCTCGAAAAACCAAAAAAAAAAAAATAAAAAAAATAAAAAATAAAAAATAAAAATAAAAACCTGGGAAGTTATTAATATTTCAACCCATTTCCGGACTCAAAGCCAGGGAGATATTCTGAAATCACAAATCTACTCAACATGGTCCCGTGGCTGCCCATTACCCTAGGTGAAGTTATGAATCTTACAATGGAAATTTCCAAGTTTATCCCCTGCCAAGCTCCTGCAGGCTTTGCCAACCCTTTCTCTTCACTCATCTCTCCCTTCAGTAATCTAAACACACTGAGCTCTCTCTCCCTGACTCTGCACAGACTGGCTCTCACTCCCAGATCTTGCTGATACTAGAAACTGACCCACAGTCAATTGATTTGGTCATTCGTTCACTCAGAGTTCTGGCTTTATATCAGACCCTGTACCAGCTCAGGTATTCCAGTGGAGAAATTAGGAGACACAATCAGGCAGTCTAGCCCTTAGAAAACACACGAAGAAGTTGGAGGGGTTGGGGTATTCACAGGCTGTGGGAGCCATTGGAAGATATTTAAGCCAGCCTCAAACGAGATTTGCATTTTATTTATTTGACAGAGAGAGGCTGCTGGGTGTGGTGGTGCACGCCTTTAATCCCAGAGGTAGGAGGATCGCCAAGAGTTTGAGCACACCCTGAGACTACATAGTGAAATCCAGGTCAGCCTGAGCTAGAGTGAGACCCTACCTTGAAAAAAGAGAGAGAGGCAGAGAAAGAGATAGAGAATGAGAGAATGGGTGCACCAGGGCCTCCAGCCACTGCAAATGTACTCCAGATGCATGCACCACCTTGTGCATCTGGCTTACATGGGTCCTGGGGGAATCGAACCTGGGTCCTTTGGCTTTGCAGGCAAGCATCTTAACCTCTAAGCCATCTCTCCACCCAGAGATTTGCATTTTAGAAGATGTGCTACTGAAAAGATAATTCCGACACCCATGTAAACAGAGTGGAGTGGTGAGCTTCAAGTTGGGAGATAGGATTTGTTATAAAGCAACATTTACAGACAAGGAATAGGCCCCCATGGATGAGGGATGAAATAGGAAGTGAAGGTGGGGGGCAATGGTGTGAGTGACAAACAGAACCATAAGTTCTGGAGATAAATTAGATTTGTGGGATGAATGGGGAAAGCTCCCCTGGCCCCCAAGATGGTGCTGAGGTTTCTGCCTGGACAACTGGAGGAGAACAACAGAAAATCAACAGTCCTGACCAGCGATTTGTCTGTTTCTTGTGGGTTGGCATTCACCGTCAAAGCAGGCCATGTTTCTATGGGCCTGGGCGGCCATTCTGAGCAAGGGATCTACCTGGGCAGTCTCACACCCTGTTAGGACTGGGATTAAGAAAGGTGAGCTCACAGAGTCCAGAGCGCCTGCTCCCCATTCCAGCTGTGTGCCTGGTCCCAGCAGCCGGGAGGCTCTTTGCTGGAGAGCAGCGCACAAAGGCGGCATTGATCGCCGGCCTTCTTGCTGTCGGACCCTTGGTCAGTGCCTCCCTGTCGCTCTGCAGCGAGTTACTCAGAGGGACTCAGGGTGCCCAACCGGCCATTTCCACAGGTCAGGGCCCGCCAGGGGCTTCCTTGCCACACTCAGGGTTCTTCCTAGCTCGGGGTTCAGGGCGTGACCTTGGGGGAGGCTGGGAGCCCCCGCCCAAAGTGGTTGCGCTGGGGGCCTACGGGAAGTTTGAACAGGCCCTGGAGCAAACGACAGGCTCACTTCTTGGCATTGGCAAGTGGGACTCACCAAAATGCAATGCAAAGTTGGCCAGTGAGGTCAGCATTGGCTGCGAACCCCAAACCGAGTAAGAAAGGCTGGGAAGCCGGGCGTGGTGGCACACGCCTTTAATCCCAGCACTCGACAGCCAGAGATAGGAGGATCGCCATGAGTTCAAGGCCCCCTGAGACCACATAGTGAATTCCAAGTCAGCCTGGACTAGAGTTAGACTCTGCCTCGAAAAACAAAAACAAAAAAAACAAACAAAAAAGTCCAGGAGAGAAAGGAAGGGGATGCTGGGAACAGCTGAGACCAAAAGCACCTACCTCCCCGTCCCTAAGGGACACACTGCTGTCAGAGGGCTGTTCGCAAAATGCTGCTTTTGAAGTATATCAAAAAACCTCAGGGGCTGGTGCTTGCTTGCAAAGCCTAAGGACCTCGGTTTGATTCCCCAGGACCCACGTAAGCCAGATGCACAAGGTGGCGCATGCATCTGGAGTTCATTTGCAGTGGCTGTAGGCCCTGGTGTGCCCATTCTCTCTTCTCTGTCTCTCTTCTCTGTCTCTCTCTGTCTCTCTCTCTGTCTCTCTCTCTTTCTCAAATAAATGAATAAATGAATGAATGAATAAATAAATAACCTCAGGAGGGCTGGAGAGATGGCCTATAGGCTAAGGTGCTTGCCTGCAAAGCCAAAGGACCTAGGTGTGATTCCCTAGGACCCACATAAGCCAGATGCACAAGGTGGCACATTCATCTGAAGTTCGTTTGCAGTGGCTGGAGGTCCTGGAGCACTCATTCTTTCTATATCTGCCTCTCTATTTCTCTCTCAGGAAGTCAGGCATGGTGGTGCATGCCTTTAACCCAGTACTCAGGGGAGGCTGAGGTCAGAGTATCGCTGTGAGTTCGAGGTCAGCCTGGGACTACAGAGCGAGTTCCAGGTCAGCCTGGGTTAGGGTGAGACTCTACCTCGGGTTGGGGGTTGGTGGGGAGAAACAGCCTCAGGAAACAACCCTTGCCATGAACCCCAACCCCCACAGCCTCAGACATGAGGTGTTCTACAGAACTGAGGAGACAAGTCTGTGTAGAGCCACGAGCAAGTCTATTCTGTAACGAGGGTTACAACTTCTGCTTATAGACAAGTCACATGCACAATTCAGAAAGCCCCCGCTCTCGGGGGCAGTTAGCCACGCTCTTTCAGCACCCCTGGGAACACTTTAACTCTTGAATCATCATCTTGTAAGTGGATCCCCAGAGACTTGTGAGCATTAACACCCTCTGAAAGGGGCTCACTCACTTATAAGCTCACTCACCTCAAGGATTTACCTCACACATGCACACGCTTGTAGAATCCCCACGTTTGGTTTTAAGCTCCTCTAAAGGCTACAGATAAAGTTCAGAAATGTGCTAAAATGGCAAACCTCCCAGGGCGCTATGAGTTGCATAGGTGCACCCAGGCCCTCCCCCAAGTCTCACTCTGTAGGTGTAGAGTAAGGCTTGCTGGAATCTGGATTTTAAAAAGGGGCTCTGGGGAGTTGGAGGGATGGCTTAGCAGTTAAGATGCTTGCCCACAAAGCCAAAGGATCCAGGTTCGATTCTCCAGGACCCACATAAGCCAGATGCACACGGTGGTGGGTGTATGTGTCTGGAGTTCGTTTGCAGCGGCTGGAGGCCCCTGCATGCCCATTCTCTCCTCTCTCTCTCTCTCTCTCTCTCTCTCTCTTAAATAAATAAATAATAGACATAAAAGGGGCTCTGGCCTAGGGAGATGGTTCAGCAAAGCCTGCTGGCCCAGGCTCAATTCCCCAGAAGCACAAAGTGGCACATGCATCTGGAGTTCTTTTGCAGCCTCAAGGTGCCCTGGAGACTCCATATACTTACTCTTTCTCTCTCTCTCTCCTTGCAAATAAATAAAATAAAAACATCTCATAAATAAAAAATGGGGACCCAGAAACCCTCGGGAGTAAGCAAGTATCAGCAATGCTTCTGAGCCAAGGCACTGGTAGGCACCGGGGTGGGCTCGTGGGCATTGCCACTATAGCCCTGGTGAGGACAGGCAGATGCTCAGGACAGGACGGGGGACCTGGGATGGGGAGAAGCGTGAGATTTGCATGAGCCACAGGAGGAAGGCTTTGGGACAGGGGGAGCGGGGGAGCCTTTCCAGCCCTCCTGCCCTTCCCCAGATATTGCAGCGGCTCAAGCTTCAGAACACGTGCTGAGGAGGGCGGCTGCTCGGGTGAGTCATGGGGAGAGGATCCACCCTGGGACTCAATGATAGGACTTAACAAATGTTGAGAGCCAGAGGGAAGTCTATTGCCCTGCATCGCCAGATCGTAACAGCCCACATGGTACATGTCCTGGCATGGCGTGGCGTCTGTCTGTGGGTCACCTTGCGCCACGCTGAATAGGGTGAAAGTCACCTTTGTGAAGGATGCTGCGCCACGTGGGCCAAGAATCTTCTCCAACACCCTCTCACCTTGGTTGCCAGGTCCCCGGAGTCCTCGGGCGCTGGACACGCGAGGCAGGCTACGTCATCTGAGCGTGAAGCAAACGTCTTTGTGGGATTCCTCTGTAGGTTCCAGGGCCCCGGGCTTGTCTGATTGGACCGTCCATGAGACGCGTGATGTCCGCAGCATTTCATCCTAATTTTCTCCTTAAGGCAGCTGAAGGTGCCCGGCCCTGTGCTGAGGATCACCATGCATCCTTGACCTCTGTCTGCGCCGTGCTGCTCGCAAGGAGTCCTCTGGCTTGCCTCCCAGCTGAGGCCCTGCCTGAGCTGTTGGAGCTGGGAACCCGCCTGGGCTGGGCTGTGTCGCCTGTCTGTCACTCTGTCTGTCCAGCCCAGCAACCTCACAGCTGGAATGTCTGGACTGCGACAGCTTCAGGAGTAAAACAACAAAGCCGGGAGAAATGGCTGGCAATCCCAGCACTCCGGGAGGCGGAGGTAGGAGCATTGCTGTGAGTTCGAGGCCACCCTGAGACTGCATAGTGAATTCAAGGTCAGCCTGGGCTAGAGCGAGACCCTGCCTTGAAAAACAAAACAAAACAACAACAACAAAACCCTGGGAGAAATGTTTGTGGCAGAAGGCCAGCAGAGTTGGGCCCTCCTGTACCAGAGTACTGTGAAGGAACCGATGGTTGAGCAGTTTGAAGTGTCCACTTCCAGACAGCTATTAAAACAGCCTTATTTGACCATTTAAAATTATGTCCTAGGGCTGGAGAGATGGCTTAGCAGTTATGGTGCTTGCCTGCGAAGCCTAAGGAACCAGGTTCAATTCCCCCAGTAACCACATCAGCCAGATGCACAAGGTGGTGTATGCATCTGGAGTTCGTTTGCAGTGGCTAGAGGCCCTGCTGTGCCCATTTTCTCTCTCTTCCCCTCTTTCTCAAATAAATAAAATAAAAAAGTTAAAAAATATCTAGAGGAAGAATTATCTGGTAAACAACAGTATATTTTTCAAGACATCAATGTACACTATATGACTAGTATATTTCATTGAGCAACTGCTTTGTTCCAGGTCTTTTTACCTAGTCTCTCAATCTTGTGTCAACCCTGCCAGCTACATGATGACCCCTGCATCCATTTAAGCTTTCCAGGGTGGTTCAGTTAAATTCAGAGAAGGTTACACGGCCATTATTTGTATTTTGGACTTCAAACTCTGGAAATCTACACTGGTGTCTGGCTAAATGAATATATTATGCTCACCAAACTGCCCGTTAAGCACTTCTCTTAATGTTCATACCCATATACTAGTGCTACCCTCAGTTTTGGTTAGAGAAGCATCTCTTTTCAGATGGCAGTGACCTTGGGATGACTCAGAAGGCACCATGGTGCTGAGAAGAAGTGACAGAGGAGTGCTCAGCACTGAAATATCTCTATCATACCTTCCAAGGCTCAAGGTCCATTGCGGAAGAGGTGGTGGAAAGAATGTAAGAGCCAAAGGAAGGGTAGGACTCCTTACAATGTGCTCCTCCAGACACAAAATGGCCTGGATATCCATGACCTCACAGTGCCTGACCCTACCTACACAAGACCATCATAATAGGAAGAAAAGATGATGACATCAAAATAAAAGAGAGACTGATTGAGAGGGGGAGGGGATATGAAGGAGAGTAAAGTTGTGAAGGGGTACGGGGGGGGCGGAAATTACCATGGTTTATTGTCTACAATTATGGAACTTGTCAATAAAAAATAAAGAAGGCTTTTTTATGTATGTGTGTATGTCACATGTGCACATGCATGTGAAGGCTGGAAGACAAGCTTGGGTGGTGTTCTTCAAGAACACCTTCTACCTTTATTGAGACAGGGTCTGTTATTGGTCTGGTACTAGCCAATTAGATTAGACTAACTGCCTAGTGAGCCCCAGGGATTCTCCCGCCTCTGCCTCCCCAGTGCTGGGATAATAATACATGCTACCATGCCTGGCGGTTTTACTTCATTTTTTTTTCCATTTTTTGAGAGAGAGAGAGAGAGAGCGCACCAGGGCCTCTAGCTACTGCAAACGAACTCCAGACACATGCACCACCTTGTGCATCTAGCTTACATGGGTACTGGGGAATCATACCTGGGTCCTTAGGCTTTATAGGCAAGCATCTTAAGTGCTAAGCCATCTCTCCAGCCCAATGTCTGCCATTTTTACCTAAGTTCTGGGGATCAAACTCAGGTCTTTATGCTTTTAAGCACATTACTGAGAGAGCTACACTAATGTATAGATCTATTTTACAACCACATGACTGATAGAATTCTCACACCATAGGCTTCAACCACTCAAATGTTACCACCCATATTCACAGTTATGTAACTATCATCACAATTTTAGAATATTTTTATCATCCCTTCCCCAAACCCCAAATTCTAACTTGTTTCCCTGTGCCCTTTCCAGCCCTAAGCAATCACTCGTCTACTTTTTCTTTGCATGTCGTTGTCTATTCTGGACGTGTCAGACCATTGGAATCATCTCCTGTATCTGGCTTCTTTTCCCTAACACAATGTTTTTCTAGTTCATCTATATAATAGCAGGCATCAGTGCCTTGTTCTGACTATAGCTGGGCTGAAAAGTATGCCATTATTTCAGGGTTGAACTATGTACCCCTCCCTCCAAATTCATATGTTGAAATTCTAACCCACAGTAGCCTTATGATGTGATATTTGGAACAGGATTGCTGTAGATGTCACTGTTGAAGATGAGGCAATAGCGGAATAGGGTGGGTCTGTAATTCAGTATGACTTCTGTCCTTATGGAAAGGGAAGTGTGGACACTCACGCAGACACGCGTACCCACACAGAGATGCACACACACGTACACGCACACACAGAGGCACATGCAGAAACACACGGGTACATACACAGACCGTAGACACACAGAACGCTGTGTGAAGATAAACGCACAAGTTAGGGTGAAGAGACCTGAAACAGACCCTCCTGTGGCCTCAGAAAGAACCAGTCCTGCCCACACCCAGGGCTTCAGCTTGTAGCTTCAGATCTGTGAGGCAAGAAATTGGGACGAGTAAGGCACTGTTTCTGGCAGTGTGGCATGGCACGCCCAGAGAGCTGAAACACACGGTGTGAACATACCACGCTTGTTTGTCCCTTCCCCAGTTCGCAGACATATGGATTGCTTCCACTGTGGAGCAGTTACGAAAGCCATCACGTTCAAGAACAGTCTCTGGTGTGGCCAGGGGCTGTCTTTCCCTTGGGCGTTGAACTAGGAGTGAACCTGCTATCGTGCAATTCTGTGTTTAAGCTATGGAAGACCTCCAGATTTATCTTCCAGGATAACTGGCCATCTCCCACTCCTACCAAATGCTCGCCAGAATCTCAGTTTCTCCACATCTTTGCCAACACATGCCTTTTGTTGTTGTTGTTGTTGTTTTGAGGTACAGTTTCACTCTAGCCCAGGCTGACCTGGAATTCTCTATGTGGTCTCAGGGTGACCTTGGACTCATGATGATCCTCCTACCTCTGCCTCCCGAGTGCTGGGATTAAAGGTGTGCTCCACCACGCCAGGCAACACATGCCTTTTTGATTCTAGCTTTCTTAGTGGGTAAAAGTGGTGTCACATTGTGGATGTTTGGTGGTGTTTTGGAGCGCAAGGAATCAAATTCAGGGCCTCATGCATGCTGAGCATGTACCCCTGAGCCCCATCCCCAGTCCCACACTGAAGTTTTATATTTTCATTTATTTATTTGTGAGAGAGAGAAGGAGAGAGAAAGAGGCATGTAAAGAATGGTCACACCAGGGTCTCCAGCCACTGCAGATGCATGCGCCCCCTTGTACTCTGGCTTACATGGGTCCTGGGGAGTTGAATCTGGGTCCTTTGACTTTGCAGGCAAACGGCCTTAAATGGTACGCCATCCCTCCAGCCCCCACATTGAGGTTTTGATCTGCATTTCTGACGATGAATGAAATTATTGGGTATCTTGCTGTGTTCCTGCGGTGATTTGTATATATACTTCAGAAAAAAAAAAATGTCTCTTTGGGCCTTTTCAGCGATTTCTTTTTTTAAATATTTTTATGTATTTATTTTATGTATTTGAGAGCGACAGACAGAGAAAGAGGCAGATAGAGACAGAGAGAGAGAGAGAGAATGGGCGCACCAGGGCCTCCAGCCACTGCAAATGAACTCCAGACGCGTGCACCCCCTTGTGCATCTGGCTAACGCCAGTCCTAGGAAATCGAGCCTCTAACTGGGGTCCTTAGGCTTCACAGGCAAGCACTTAGCCACTAAGACATCTCTCTAGCCTTTTTTTTTTTTTTTTTTTTTGAGGCAGGGTCTCACTCTAGCCCAGGCTGACCTGGAATTCACTATGTAGTCTCAGGGTGGCCTCAAACTCGCAGTGATCCTCCTACCTCTGCCTCCAGATTGCTGGGATTAAAGGTGTGCGCCGCCCTGCCCGGCAATTTGTGTTTTCATTTCTCATGTGTAGTATGTGTGATGCGATGGTGGTGGTGTGAGGTGCATGCGTGTGTGTGTGTGTGGTGTGTGCAGATACGCTTACAATTGCACAGAGGCCGGAGGAGAGTGGCGGCTGTGCTTCCTCTACTCTTCACTGACACAGAGCCTGTCTTTGAATGTAGAGCTGCAGGTCTTGCAAGCTGCAGCACTTCTTCAGTCTTTGCTCCCCACAGGACCGGGGTTACAGGTGTGTATGGCCACACCCCACTGTTTACGTGGGCCCTAGGGAGTCGAACTCAGAGGCCTCAGGCCTCAGGTCTGCAGTAAGCACCTACCTGCTGAGCCGTCTCCCCAGCCTTTTTACCTATTTTGTTCTTTAAAATTTTTCTTAATATTTCATTTTTTATTTGTTTATTTGAGAAAGAGAACGAGGCAGAGAGAGAGAGAGAGAGAAATGGGCATGCCAGGGCCTCCAGCCACTGCAAACGAACTCCAGATGCATGTACTCCCTTGTGCATTTGGCTTACGTGGGTCCTGGGGAATCAAACTGAGGTCCTTCGGCTTTACAGGCAAGCGCCTTAACCACTAAGCCATCTCTCCAGCCCCGTCAAAAAAATTTATTTGCATATGTGTATGCGCGTGCACACACTCACACACACGCATGTGCATGCACCCTAGAGCCTCATTCTGCTGCAAATGAATACCAGATGCTGCACCAAGTTTTGTGGTTGGCTTGGGAATTGAACCCAGATTGGCAGGCTTTGCAAACAAGCACCTTTAACCACTAAGCCCTCTTCCCAGCCCATTGCCCATTTCTTAAAGTAATTATCTTCTTATTGTTGAGATGTAACCATTCTTTTTACTCTACATACAAGTCCCTTATCAAATAGTTCCTAACAATCTGGGGTTATCTATGTATCTATTTATCTATATCTATCTATCATCTATCTATCTATCTATCTATCTATCTATCTATCTATCTATCTAATGCCTCACCTCTTTTACAGTGATGGGATAGAAGCCAAGCTCTCTTGCATGCTAAGCACACCCTCTACTGCCACCACTGAGCTATGCTTTCAGCCCTTCTCCACTTTTTTTAAAGCTAGTCTTCAGCCCGGAAGATATATTATCTTGACTGTGGGAACAGGTTGGGCTGTACATATCAAGACATTAAAAAGTACACTTTATGATATGTGTGGGGGTTTAAATTAGATGCTCCTCCCCCCCAAATTCATGTGCTGTGAATGCCAGGTTCCCAGCTGGTGGCAATTTGGGGATTGGAGTCCTCTGGAGGTGATGGATTGTTGGGGGGGGGGCTGTGGGTTTTGTAGTCAGCTTCCCCTTTGCCAGTGTCTGGCACACTCAGCTGCTGCTGTTGTCCACCTGATGTCGGCCAAGAGCTGATGTCCAGCCTCTGCTCACGCCATCGTTCTCCCCTGCAGTCATGCAGCTTCTCCTCGAGTCTGTAAGCCAAAACAAAATCTTTCTTCCTCAAAGCTGCTTTTGGCTGGGTGCTTTGTGCCAGCAACACAATGGTCACTGTAACCGTGTGCAATTAATGCGAACCAAGTGTTTCTCTGCAGACTTTGGAAATGCACAGGGTGTTTTCTGAGTAGACATACCTTGAGAAGAATTTAATGAAAAATTAACATGACGTCATGAAACGGTCGTCCCAGAGGTCTGACAGTCCTCATATTTATTCTGAATCAGCATGACAACATAAGCTCTGAATTCTTGGGTTCTCTCCTCAATAGCACTCTGTATCTTGTGGCTGATCTATGTGCCAGCCTCCATGGCTCAGGCCAGGCAGCCGAGTCAGCATTCCCAGTGCTTGTTTACCCAAATCCGGCTGTGGGCACGTACCTTCTTCAAGTATGCTTTGAAATGTTTTTAATTTGATGGTAAAACCCATTGTTTTATACAAATAATACATGCCAATAGTTTTTGTTTTTGTTTTTCAAGGCGGGATCTCGCTCTGGTCCAAGCTGAAGAATCCACTATGGAGTCTGAGGGTGGCCTCGAACTCACGCGATCCTCCTCCCTCTGCCTCCCGAGTGCTGGGATTAACGGCGTGCGCCACCACGCCTGGCTCGCTGATAAATTTTTTAACTTGCCTGCAGTCAAGGTATGTATTACTAATTAGTGTTTTGTTCACCTGTTTTGCAGCTACTCTTGCCTCTCTGCAATCATTTCCCCAGGAGCAGCCAAAGGGAGCTTTCTCATTTTCGGTGTAAGGGTAGTTGTGCTCACTCTCTGCTTGTGAAAAAAAAAGTTACAGGGCCCTGAACAATCGCTGCTCATTCCGGTCTTCAGTACCAGACCACACCATCACTCCCTGTGTGGCAGAACTCCAGCTGCCCTGTCTTCCTCATAATGCTGCTATGGACTTGGAGTTCGTTCACTCCCTCACACTCACGTGCTCTTTCTCTCCATTCAAGATTCAGTTCAAAGCCGGGCGTGGTGGCGCGCACCTTTACTCCCAGCACTCGGGAGGTAGAGGTAGGAGGATCGCTGAGTGTTCAAGGCCACCCTGAGACTACATAGTGAATCCCAGGTCAGCCTGGGCTAGAGCGAGACCCTACCTCAAAAAATAAAAATAAATAAAAAATAAAAAATAAAAAAGATTCAGTTCAAGTGTTACTTCCTCCAAGAAACCTTTTCTGATTGCCTCTCTAATGTAGCTATTTCTCACCCCAGCCCAGATGCTTTTTAAAAAGATATTTTATTTTTGTTTATTTATTTGAGAGAGAGACAGAAAGAGGCAGACAGAGATACAGAGAGAGTGGGCATACCAGGGCCTCTAGCCATTGCAAATGAACTCCAGACGCCTGCACCACCTTGTGCATCTGGCTTACATGGGTCCTGGGGACTAAAACCTGGGTCCTCAGGCTTCATAGGCAGGTGCCTTAACTGCTAAGCCATCTCTCCAGCCCAATTTTTTTTTTTTTTTTTTTTTTGCAGGGGGGCTTTCAAGGTAGAGTTTCACTCTAGCTCAGGCTGACCTGGAATTTACTATGTAGTCTCAGACTGACCTTGAACTCATGGCGATCCTCCTACCTCTGCCTCCCGAGTGCTGGGATTAAAGTTGTGCGCGCCCATGCCCAGCTTCCAGATACTTTTTATTCCACTTCATTTCTTTCAGTAGGACTTTACATGAGGGTGTGGATGTGGCTCAGTTGGTAGAGTGCTGGCCTACCATACATGAAGCTCTGGGTTGGACCCCTATACCACATTATCCTGGGAGGGGTGGCACATGCCAGTCCTTAAGAGGTGGAGGCAGAAGGATCAGAAGTTTGTCATCCTTGACTACATAGGGAGTTCAAGGCTAGCCTGAGCTACATAAGACCTTGTCTAAAAAGGAAGGAAGAGGAAAGGAAGGAAAAAAAAAAGAGAAACTGTTAAAAATCTCACAGTAAGGGTTGGGTAGATTGCTTAGCAGTTAAGGGTACTTGCTTGCAAAACCTACCAGTTGGGGTTCAGTTGTCCAGTACCCAAGTTAAGCCATATGCACAAAGTGGCACATGGGTCTGGAGTGTGTTTGCTGTAGCAAGAGGCCCTAGCACACCTGTATTCTCATTCCCTATCTCTCTAAGTAAATAAATAAAATAATCTCACATCAAAATAAAAAGGCAGGGACCATAGAGATGGCTCAGCAGTCTAATGACCTGCGTTGTATTCCCCAGGACCCACATAAGTCCAGATGCACAATTGGTACATATATCTGGCGTTCATTTGCAGTGCCTGGAGACCCTGGTATGCCTATCCTCTCTCTTTCATTCTCTCTCTCTCTCTCTCTCTCTATCTATCTATCTATCTATCTCTATCTCTCTTCTCTCTCTCTCTGCTTGCAAATAAATAAATAATTTAAAAAATAGAAAAAAAACCAAAAACCAAATACTTAACCTTTAAGGATTTTTATTAAGTACCATCCATACACTAGAATGCACATATTTTGGAATACAAGTCTTCTGACAGGACAGAAAACCAAAGCCCTCATTTATGGTCTATCCTTTGTGCAAGCTAGAAAAATGTCTCTTAAATGTTAAGTGCAAAGGAACTGTCTTGGGGTCTTGCTAAGTCTTACACAGACTGGCGCAGCAGGAATGATGTCTGCAGCTCTCCCAAGCTCCCAGATGCTGCGGTTGCTCAGGGGACCACACTTTGGGTAGCGAGGGTTGAGGGGCAGGAGGTCCTTCACTCACATGGGACAGTGTCCTAAGGCCCATTGAAACTGGAGCTGTTTCTATGGCTTCAGTGTTTTAGTGCCTGGCGGGGTCAGGTGGCCCAGGCCAGTCACCATAGCTCTTCCCAGCCAGCGCTTGGGCTCCTCTGCACACATCCTTTTCAGAATACTTGGACAGCCAGAGACAAACCACTGGGGTAGGGGGCTCAGGGAAGGAGACCAGTTGTACACAGCAGATTATAAACTAGACACATTCCCTGTATTGAATTCATATGCCTCTTCATTCTGCATGCTGGTAAGAACCCCCATATGACTTGATTCCCTTAACATATACGGAGCACCCACTGTATGTTTGCCCCGTTTTCAGGCTGGAGGTACAAAGATAAATAAAACACATCCATTTCCCCGGAAGGTTAGTTTGCTGGAGGAGGAGGGATAAGAAAGCAAGTGTTCTAATCATGATAGAATGTGAACATTCCTATCGTGGAAGTGCCCTGAGCTTCGAGGGCACCAAAACATTTTATATCAAGAATCAAGCTGCTTTCCGTCCAATGAAATGAGTGCTTCCATCTTGTCTGACTTAATATTTGGCAAAAACAATCACTTCACATGCCAGTGATTATGGAGAGGGGAAGGGTGGAAGGGCAGGAAGCGTCTCTCAGTGCCACTAAGCTCTAGGTACTGGTGCTCCGGCCCATTTCCTCACATCTAGAGCTCCGTGCAAGCAGAGAGGGCAAGATGGCCAATTCTGCTAAGAGGTTTCCAGAAACAACAGAAAAGACCCTCGACCCTTGGGTTCAGACTTTGGTTTGATCCTGAAAGATGACCACGGGTTTTCCAAGCGGACAAGAGGAAGAGCACTCGAAGTGGAGGGCTCAGTGGGTGTTTGTGCAAGGTGTGAGGATGAGGGAGTGTGCAAGGTGTGAGGACGCGGGAGTGTGCAAGGTGTGAGGAGGAGGGAGTGTGCAAGGTGTGAGGACAAGGGAGTGTGCAAGGTGCTGGTGGGCAATGCCAGCTGACATATCCCATAGGAAGTAGCTGGAAGGAAGAAGTGCAGTCGGCAGGGAAGGACACAGGGGCACTGTGAGCAGGTCAGTGTGGTGTCAGGGTGACTGGCACACTTTCCCAATAAAAGGGACTCACACTTTATTGTGGGGACCATTCAATGTGCTGTAACTCCTCAACTCTTCCCCAGAGATAGTAGATGAGTGAATGTGACCATGTGCCAAGAAAGCTGCATGACTATCCACATTTGACAAGGTCAAAAACCACACTCAGTTCAAGGCATTACAAACACAGGCAGGGTTTAGGGGATGTTTGGGGGCCCATAGTTTGCCAAGTCCTAGGTCAGATCACAGTTGGGTGAGGATAATAGATAACTTTATCTGGTTGCCTAGAGTGGTAGCGCATGCCTTTAATCCCAGCACTCGGGAGGCAGAGGTAGGAGGATCACCATGAGTTCCAGGCCACCCTGAGACCACATAGTGAATTCCAGATCAGCCTGGGCTAGAGTGAGACCCTACCTCGAAAAAACAAGTAATAATAATACATTTTAAAAAATTTTTAAAGAAAATAAATTATTGGAGCTAAGGATATAGCTCAGTGAGTAAGAGTGCTCGATTTGTAAGCATGAGGACTGGAGTTGGATTCCCAGCATCCATGTATAATACCAAGTCTATGACCCCAGGGCTGAAGGGGGGATGGTGGAGGCAGAAGATCACTGGGGCTCACTGGTCAGCTTATCTGACCAAAAAACTGCAGCTCCAAGTCCAGTGAGAAACCCCTTAATAAGGTAGAAGGATGATGGAGGAGGATACGCTCCTGACCTCTGCATGTGTAAGCACAAGGCCTGTGCATCTCCACCACACACAGACCATACATACCACACACCAAAACCAAACAAAAAAAGAAATTGTTGCAAGTATCTTTTCAGAGCTTTAGCAAGAGCTGGAGAGATGGCTCAGCAGTTAAGGCTCTTGACTGCAAAGTCAAAGGACCCAGGTTCGGTTCCCCAGGACCCACATAAGCGAGATGCACAAGGTGGTACATGTGTCTGGAGTTCATTTACAGTGGCTGAAGGCCCTGGTGTACCCATTCTCTCTTTCTCTCTGTCTCGCTCAAATAAATAATAAAAATATTTTAAAAACATAAAAGCTTTAGCAAAGGCTATTTGCATACCAAGTGCTAATTAAGCTTGTCTTTTCTCTTCCATTAAAACAAACCCCACCCTCTATTGGCACTTGTGTGTGTTATTTTCAGTACTTGAAAACAACAAATAGCAGTTTCTTAATTACTGTAAGACAAATAATATTTACGAACATGAGCTGCCTTCACTCATATAAGATAGTGCATTGATGTTTTATGCAGTAAGTGCTTAATCTCATGAGCATGACTCGGGGTGGGGAGGCTCAGAGCTTTGGCTCCTGGCAAGGAAGATACAATTATATTCAAAGCACACTGATAAATGTTTAATGGCCTTGTGTCTGGAAAAAAATGTGTAGGTACACACATGTAGATAAGTTGATTTTAATTCTTGATGATTTAAAAATATATATATTATTTATTTGATAGAGAGAAGGAGGGAGAGAGATCTAATGGGCACGTCAGAGCCTCCAACCACTGCAAACAAACTCAAATGCATGCACTGCCTTCTGCATCTGGCTTATATGGGTACTGGGGAATTGAACCTAAGTCCTTAGGCTTTGTAGGCAAGCATTTTAACCACTAAGCCAGCTCTCCAGCTCTCCAGCCCCAATTCTTGCTGATTTAAAGGACGTTTAGCACATAATTTGTAAGTCATTGCAAGTTACACCCCACTCTCTATATATTCCATATAGCTAAGCAAGTCTTAGGGAGTTCATTGATCTTTGCCAAATGCCTGCCTCCACAGCCGGTCTGCGTCTGCAGTCCAACCATGACTTGACAAAGTAAGACACTGAATAGATGTTTATTATCCAACTCAGCAAAGATGTTGCTTACGTTGTTGACAAATGAGTGTGGTGCTGACACAAGTGCTGGATGACATTTGTTTATGTTAATGAATAAGACTGAAATGGTGAAGATGTATGTTTTAACTTCATCTGCCAGTGACACAAGTGGCCTCTTTGCTGTATCATAAATTAGTTTGCAAATATTGCATTTTTTCCCTCACAGATCTTCATTACTCACAATGTAAGGGCTGCAGATATAGCCCATTATAAGTATAATCGTCAATATGTTGATACTTTATTATTTTATTCAGTTTATACAATCAACAAAATACTAAGTCAAGCCATATATATATATATATATATTGAGGTAGGGTCTCGCTCTAGCCCAGGCTGAGCTGGAATTCACTGTGTAGTCTCAGGGTGGCCTCAAACTCAGGGCAATCCTCCTACCTCTGCCTCCCAAGTGCTGGGATTAAAGGCGTGCCCCACCACACCTGGCTAAGCCATGCTTTTTTTAATATTTATTTTTATTTATTTATTTGGGAGAGAGGTATGGGAGAGAATGGGTGTGCCAGGGCACCCAGCTGCTGTAAACAAACTCCAGATGCATGTGCCACCTTGTGCATCTGTCAAGCCATGATTTTTAGCATGTGCCCATTTCTCTGATGTAAATACGCCTACTGTGGAAAATTTAAAGCTTCTGGGAGCTGGGGAGGTGGCGCAGTCTGTGAAGTGCTTGCCACACAAGCATGAGGACCTGAGTTTAGATCTTCGCTATCTGCACTAAAGCCAGGTGTGGTGGTGTGTGCCTTAAGCCCACTTCCGGGAAGGCGGAGAAAGGAGGATCCTTAGTGCTCGAAGATTCGTCTAGCTCATTCAGTGAATTCCAAATTAAGTGAGAGACCCCCTGTCTCAAAAACATAAGGTAGGGGCTGGAGAGATGGCTTAGCCGTTAAGGCATTTGCCAAAGGACCCAGGTTCAATTCCCTAGCACCCACATAAAGGTAGATGCACAAGGTGGTGCGTGCGTCTGGAGTTTGTTTGCAGTGGCTAGGGGCCATGATGCACCTATTCTCTCTCAATCTGCCTCTTTCTCCCTCTCTCTCTTAAATAAATAAAATATTTTAGCCGGGCATGGTGGCTCATGCCTTTAATCCCAGCACTTGGGTGGCAGAGGTGGGAGAATCGCTGTGAGTTCGAGGCCGCCCTGAGACTCCATAGTGAGTTCCAGGTCAGCCTGGGCTAGAGTGAGACCCTACCTCGAAAAACCAAAAAAAAAAAAAAAAATATATATATATATATATATATATATATATATATATATATACATATACATTGGGGCTGGAGAGATGGCTTAGTGGTTAAGGTGCTTGCCTGCAAAGCCAAAGGACCAAGGTTTGATTCTCTAGGACCCACATAAAGCCAGGTGCACAAGGTGGCACATGCATCTAGAGTTCATTTGTAGAGCCTGGAGGCCCTGGTGCACCCATTCTTTATCTCTCTCTCTCTCTCTCTCTCCTATCTATCTATCTATCTACCTATCATCTATCTATGTACATATATATGTATGTATACATATAATAAATACATAAATAAAATATTAAAACAAAAACAAAGCTGGGAGGACATGGAGTTGGGCAGAAATGTACAGTAACACATCGCTGCACAAGTATTTCTACCATCATAGGTACAAGAGACAACCTGCAACATCCTGAAAGCTTGACAATCAGCTCTCCTGATTAGCCCTGCTGGACCCAGCATATCCCTGCTTATACTCCCCTTGTTACTTAGGAATGTCTCTTGCCTTTCAGCTGTGAGAGGGTCACCTATAGAATATTCATTAAAATGACACAATGAGTGGGGGCTGGAGAGATGGCTTAGCAGTTAAGGCGTTTGCCTGCAAAGCCAAAGGATCCCGGTTTGACTCTGCAGGACCCACATAAGCCAGATGAACAAGGGGCACATGCATCTGGAGTTCGTTTGCAGTGGAGGCCCTGGCATGCCCATTTTCTCTCTCTCTCTCTCTCTCTCTCTCTCTCCCTATCTCAAATAAATAAATAAAAATAAAAATATTTTTTTAAAAAGAAACCTTTAAAATGACGCAATGAACACTCCTCACTGTAAAAGTTCACTGAGAATAAATCACTTGCCATTCATTCCCCAAAACCAGTTCTGAAGGTCATTCAGAATGTGCGTATTTTCAAATGTCTACGCTCAAGGATGCCAGTAGTGACATGGTCTTCATGGCATTTTTCTTGCAGAATCCAAACAAACCTAAAACACGGGTAATGGAATCATGAATGCTGGAGCAGGGGGGCCCTTAGAAATTAGCTAATTGGGCTGGAGAGATGGCTTTGCGGTTAAGACGTTTGCCTGCAAAGCCAAAGGACCTCGGTTTGATTCCCCAGGATCCACGTAAGCCAGATGCACAAGGTGGAGCACATGTCTGGAGTTCCTTTGCAGTGGCTGGAGGCCCTGGCATGCCCATTCTCTCTCTCATCCTCTTTCTCACTCTGTGCCTGCCTCTTTCTCTCTCGTGCTCTCTCAAATAAAAAAATAAAAATAGGGCTGGAGATATGGCTTGGTGGTTAAATACTTGCCTATGAAGCCTAAGGTTCCTGGTTCGAGGCTCAATTCCCCAGGACCCACATAAGCCAGATGCACAAGGTGGCACATGCATCTGGAGTTTATCTGCAGTGGCTGGAGGCTCTGATGCACCCATTCTCTCTTTCTCCCTCTTTCTATGTCACTTTCAAATAAATAAATAATTAAAAAAATATTAAAAAAAGAAATGAGCTAATTTAGGCTGGGGTATACCTCAATAGAAGAATAGCATAAAAAACCCAACTTATCAAAGCTTCCCCCATTATTTTACACACAAGGTGACTGAACTGATCTAAATTTTCACTGTAACGTAGTTGGGCAGTTGTCTTCTATCCCTGCCTCTTCTGGTGCACTAAAGTGAGATGACTATGCAGATGCATACAACCATTTCTTTCTCAACAGTCAGGGAAAGTACTTTAAGCTGTGGTTTAGAAGCAACTTCCAGTTATGCTTACATGTACACATCACGGGGGTGTTTTTAGGGCTTCTGTTTTATTATGCTATTTATTACACAGTCCTTTTAAGGCACAGAGCTTTCTATTCTAAGAATAGTAATTTACAAAGTAATAGCAAGTAAGCTCAACAAGTCTGTGTTAAACTAGCCAACCCTCAAAGGAATTTGAGAGCTAAGAACATATTTTATACCTTGATCAGAAAGTGAAAAAATTCAGGTTCATGTGAATGACTGGAGGTGGAAAATTCCTTTGGAAAATGGGCTGTTAGCCAATCTCAGCTGAACCTGTACTTTGCTCTTTATTCTTCTCTCGTCCTTGCTCTTTCTGAGTTGGTTTCCCATTGCTGTGACAAAATGCCTGAGATAAATCAATGTCAAGAAAAAAAAAGGTTTTGTTTTGGGCTCATGCTTTCAGAAATTTCAGTCAATAGTCACTCGGTCTTATTGCTTTTGGGCCTGTGCCGAGGCATACCTCACGTGGATGTGTGTGGTGGGCAGGACCTCGCGTGGAAGTGTGTGGTGGGCAGGACCTCGCGTGGAAGTGTGTGGTGGGGCAGGACCTCGCGTGGAAGTGTGTGGTGGGCAGGACCTCGTGTGGAAGTGTGTGGTGGGCAGGACCTCACGTGGAAGTGTGTGGTGGCAATAACTCACAGTGCAAGTGTGTGGCGGAGGAAAGCTGTTTACTTCATGGCTGATGGAATGCAGCAAAGAGAGGCTGCAAGTAAGACTCTCAGTACCTCTTCCAAGGGCATGCCTACACTTGATCTTTTCCCTACTAGGCCCCACCTACTAAAGCTTCTACCACCTTCCAATAGCATCATCAACTGGGACATCAAAACAAAGAGAATGATGGTAATGCCACTTGAGGTCTAGAGTTGTGATGGTTTGAATCTATGTTCACCAAGAGATTCAGGTATTTTTTTTTTTTTTTTTTTTTTTTTTTTGGTTTTTCGAGGTAGGGTTTCACTCTAGCCCAGGCTGACCTGGAATTCACTATGGAGTCTCAGGGTGGCCTCGAACTCTCGGCGATCCTCCTACCTCTGCCTCCCGAGTGCTGGGATTAAAGGCGTGCGCCACCACGCCCGGCTCTGAGATTCAGGTATTATTAAAATTGAGACTGTAGCTTCTGTCCGGAGCAGGTAGACTCCTATTACCAGGTGTGTCACTGGGGGAAGATTTGAATTTCAACCTAAAGTATATAGAGGGAGTTTTTCTTGAGTTTCCTGTTGTTTGGCTGTTTTTTTTGCTTGTTTGCTTTTTGTTTTCTGAGGTAGGGTCCAAGCTGGCCTGGAATTCATTATTACTCATGGCGATCCTCATATCCCTGTCCCCCAAGTGCTGGGATTAAAGGCATGGACCACCACACTCAGCCTAGTTTTTTGTTTCTGTTTGTGGTGTTGGTGGTAGCTTTTTGTCTCTCTGTGTGGATCTATGAATGGGGCCCAGCTTTTCCCAACATTATGGAACTTCCACTAGATCTATAAGCCTGAAATAAACCCCATTCCTCCCATAAACTATGTCTGTTCTAAAAGTTTATCCCAAGCTGGGCATGGTGGCACACACCTTTAATCCCAGCACTCGGGAGGCAAAGATAGGAGGATCGCCATGAGTTCAAGGCCACCCTGACACTACAGAGTGAATTCCAGGTCAGCCTGAGCTAGAGTGAGACCCTATCTCAAAACACCAAAAAAAAAAAAAAAAAAGTTTATCCCAAGCCGGGCATGGTGGAGCATACCTTTAATCCCAGAACTCTGGAGGCAGAGTAGGAGAATTGCCATGAGTTCAAAGCTACCCTGAGACTACATAGTTAATTCAAGGTCAGAGCAAGACCAAACCTTGAAAAACCAAAAAATAAAAATAAAAGTTTATCCCAGCAACGTGACGGTGACTAGAATAGAAATTGATATTGAGAGTGTGGTGTTGCTACGCAATAAATCTGACCATGTGGAGTTTTGTCTTTTAAATTTTTTGTGCTGGAGGAATGGGTATGGATTTGGTACTTGCAACTGAAGATGCCTTCCAGAGTGGTAAGCCAAGTTTTTTGGACTATTCTGATGAGAGTTTAAAAATGCTAAGTTAAGAAAGGATTTGTATTTGGAAGTTTTGCTTGTGAACTCTCAAAGGTGAAGGCAAGACTGCAGACAACTTTGTTGGAGCTGGGCTACTGGCTTAAGGGTGGGCTGCATTCTGCTGCCCATGCTGAGAGTATGAACAAGGTTAAATCTGAAAAAAAGTAACGGACTGATGTGCTTGGCAGAAGATAGAGAATGGAGAGGGTTAAGATTTCAAGTCGAAAATCTCAAGCAACTTTAAGGTTACTGGCACTAAGACTACTTGCAAAGCTACTGCTGTTAAGGAGATTACTACCTCTAAGGATGGATCAATGGCTTTCCTTTGAAACAGTGGATAGGATGTCTGAGGTGAAGACTGAATGGTAGAAATGCAAACTCTTTAGAAAGGAGGAAACCTGCTCTGCAAGGTCACGATTTATTTCACCCCTGAACTAACAATATGGCTGTGTCCTGCACACCTGGTATTGGTTTGGGAAGCATGAAAAATGCATGGAGTGGGTCTTGAAGTGCACATGGTTCCAGGTGCCACTGTTGAGAAATGGCGTATGAGGCAGAGTGTGATGACCCTGATAAAGAGATCAGTAAATCAGTTGGAAGATGAACCGCGGTTTACACGGAGACCCAGAGATGTTTTGGATATACCAGAACACTACAAGGGCTACCATGGAGCACTGCTGGCTTGGGTTGGAAGTTGTCCCTGGCCACTCAGCCCAGCGGGAGGGGCAGAACTGGAAAATCCAGAGATGATTAGTGGTCACTGGTATGGTAAGGGTTTGAACTTCAGATGTTTGATGTTTGCCTAATGGTTACTGATTTTGCATTGGTCCAGGCTCTCCTTGTCATGCCTCATAGCAATGGGAAAGCTTGCCCTGTTCCATCATATGAACGTCTGCTAGATCTGTAAACCTGAAATAAATCCTGTTCCTCCCATAAACTGTATCTGGTTTAAAAGTTCATCCTAGGGCTGGGGAGATGGCTCAGTGATTAAGGCACATACCTGCAAAGCTGAAGGACCCAGGTTCAATTCTCCAGGTCCCACGTAAGCGAGATGCACATGGTGGTGCACACCTCTGGAGTTCGTTAGCAGTGACCAGAGGGCCTGGTGCGCCCTTTCTTACTTTCTCTCTCTCCCTCTCACTCTGTTGCTAACAAATAAATAAAAATAAACTCCCCACAAAAGAAAACACTTTAGAAGTTCATTAGAATGAGGTGAAGCTGACCACAACAGCACAGCTCCTTTATCCAGAATTTAAGTTTAAAAAATCCTGAAACATCTAGTTTTAAAAAATAACTTAGGACTGGAGAGATGGCTTAGCAGTTAAGGTGCTTTCCTACGAAGCCTAAGGGCCCTAGTTCAATTCCCCAGTATCCATGTAAGCCAGGTGCACAAGGAGGTGCAAGGTGGAGTTCATTTGCAGTGGCTAGAGGCCCTGACATGCCCATTCTCTCCCTCTCTTCTCTCTCAAATTAATGAATAAGTTAAATATTTTTAAAATCTTTAAAAAAATCACTTAGTGATAAAATTGTCTGGAAATGAACTAATACTAGGTTATGTACAGTCTTATTTATTCCAACTTCAACCTGGATCCAACCATCGCACACTCTTTCTGCTATGGCTTGTCCTCTAATGGTTCATGTGTTGGAAGCTTGGTCCTGGGTGGGCTTGAGGTGGTGGTATCTTTAAGAAGTGGGGTTTAGTGCTGGAGAGATGGCTTAGCAGTTAAGGCGCTTGCCTGCAAAGCCAAAGGACCTTGGGTGGATTCCCCAGGACCCACGTAAGCCAGATGCACAAGGGGGCCCATGCGTCTGGAGTTTGTTTGCAGTGGCTGGAGGCCCTGGCACATCCAGTCTCTCTCAATCTCTCTCTCTGCTTATTTATTTCTCTCAAATAAATAAATAAAAATTTTTTTAAAAGCGGGGTTTAATGGGAAGTGGTTAAGAAATTGAAGATACTGCCCTTGGAAGAGGTTAAAGTACTTTGCTTGGGATCTCTATTAGTTCTCACGTGAGCTATAAAATAGAGCTTGATGCCTGAATCCCTGGCTTCCTGTCTCACTGTGATCCATCTTGACTTGCTCCCAACATTATGCCACCACCCACCACGAGGCTTTCACCGGAGCACGATGATGATGTTGCTGATCTTGGGCTTTAGCGTCCAAAGCTGTGAGGTAAATAAACTGCCCTGTCCTGCCGCCCACCCCCCATGCTCGGGGCGCACCCAGGCCCTGTATGTACTAGAAGAGCAGAAGCACTCCCACCTCAGTCTCCCGTGTCACCACATGCAGCTCAAAACAAACACACAGCCCCCCGTCCCTAGATATTCAGGGCTTTTTAGACTTAAAAATTCTGGATAAAGGAATACATGTCTCTAGTGACACAATCAGTATCTTCTCTTGATTCAGTAAAAGTGGGCGTGGCCGGGGAGATGGGCCTTTGGTTAAAGGTGCTTGTTTGCAAAAGCCAGCAGCCCAGGTACAATTCCCCAGAGCCCCCACATGAAGGCAGATAGACAACATGGCAAATGAGTCTGGAGTTTGTTAGCAGCGGCAAGAGGTCCTGGTGTGCCCATACTCTCTCTCTCTCTCTCTCTCTCAAATAAATAAGTAGCAGATACATTTTAAAGATAAAAATGTGAGCCGGGTGTGGTTGGTGCATGCCTTTAATCCCAGCACTCAGGAGGCAGAGGTAAGAGGATCACCATGAGTTCGAGGCCACCCTGAGACTCCATAGTGAATTCCAGGTCAGCCTGGGCTAGAATGAAACCCTACCTCAAAAAACCAAAAAAACAAAAATAAAAATAAAAATAAAAATGTGTGTGTAAGGGCTGAGAATGTAGCTCAGTGGTACAGTGTATGCCTAGTATACTCAAAGCTCTGGCTTTAATCCCTAGTAACTAACACGCGCACACACATGCACACACACACACACACACGTTTTCCTCAATAAGGTTTAACTTTAATTTTGTTGTTGTTGTTGTTGTTATTATTATCATTTTAGTTTTTTGAGGTAGGGTCTTACTCTAGCCAAGACTGACCTGGAATTCACTATGTATTCTCAGGGTGGCCTTGAACTCATGGTGATCCTCCTACCTCTGCCTCCCAGAGTGCTGGGATTAAAGACATGCACCACCACGCCCAGATAATTTTGTCATTTGTTCAAAACTGATCATTATGTTAATTTTAAAGAGAGATTAGCTATGTTTTGTTCTGGCCTTGCTTTAGTTCTAGACCTTTGCCCTGGGCAAGTTAGATTTCTAAGTGCTGTTAGAGAACTAAATTACTTTAGCATTCCATTAATCTGATGTCCTCTCCACACTGTAGATGGACTTAGTGTTTGTTTTCCATCAGCTGTTTCCTCCGTTTGTGTAGTGTAATGTCACTTTACGATTTTACTTTCTGAGAGTACTAAAGGTTCTTGTACATGAAAAAATATATGCATACATATTTTTCTTGACATGGGGTGTTATATAGCCCAGGTGGTCTAAAATAAAACTCTCTATGTAGCCGAGGATGACCGTCAGCTTCTGCCTTGACTTCCCAAGTGCTAGGATTACAGGCATGCACTGAAATGCCAAGTTTATGTCACAGTGGAAACTGAACCCTGGATCTCACACATGTGAGACAAGCACTCTCCCAGCTGAACCACATCCCCAACCCATGACAATCTGAATTCTACAAGATACAAGAGCTGCTTGGACAAAATAAAGAACACTAAGCATAATTTTATCTCTTTTGATTGATTTTTTAAATATATATTTATTTATTTGTAAGCAGAGAGAGAGAGAATGGGTATGCCAGGGCCTCTAGCTGCTAACAAACACCAGATGCATGTGCTACTTTGTGCATCTGGCTTCACGTGGGTCCTGGGGAATCGAGCTTAGGTTGTCAGGTCTTGTGTCTTAACCACTAAGCCATCTTTTGTGGATATTTTGATTAGAGCTGAACTAGATGTCAAGGAAGAATACTACTTTCTCTCAAATTCTTCACAACCTCATGGAGACCAGGCCTCCAAAAATCAAGGCTTGGGAAGTTACTGGGGATATTCTCCAACTTCCAAGAGGAACGAAAGGAGTTGTAGATGGAAACCCAGGTTGAATGCAACAAAAACTGCTTTGTGTAGGAGAAGGCAGGCTAATATAATACAAGGCTTGAGTTATACACTCTGCTATGGAGGAAACCCCTAAACACTAAAAAGATTGACAAAAAACATGGCGGGCAGAAAGTAACAGAAAAGAGGCAGGTTTTAGATCGCAATTTATTGCCTCGTGCAATGATAAAAGCTACCCACTAATATAGCTATTTTAGAAAGTCAAGTTCACATGCAGTGCTAATAAAATACCAGAAGCCATACATAATGTCTGACCCGGGCTGCCACCTCATATACCAAAGTCTTACACAGAAGTTTTAAAAAAGACTGACTGTTTCGCTTCAGGAGACTGCTTTTGTCTCACACATAAAGTTTTCCAATGTTTCTCACACTTCCTCCTTTGTAGATGCACAAAAGCTTTTTTTTTTTTTGTATAAAGTTTCTCTTGGTTTTATTGCTGTCAGCTACAGAAACCATACCACATACGTCTGGTACAGAGTTATATAGGGTGTGATTTTATTTCACCAGTGCCTTCAGAACTTCTGGATTTTAAATATAGCTGAGAATTTCCCCAAGAGCTATAGATGAAAACTCACTGAAATTCTTTACTGTGTTTGAGAGTGGCTGGTGTTTGCTGAACTTTCTCTAGGAACTAAAGGGTTAGTTCATTCCCCTCCTCTTATATCCTACCTGTGGGGTCCTCCCTCCCCCACTTCCTATAGAAATACCATTAAAGTGTGTTCTGTGATCTTCCCAGGGTGGCCTGGCCTAGTCCCCCAAATGTGTTTCACTGAGAATCCCTACAACACAACAGGGACGTTCACTGGGGGAGTCATAGCGTTTTCTCCTGTCAAGGGACATGGGTTTGAATCCTCCCTTGTGCTTTTTGGCTGACTCTTTCTATAGAAACGACCCATCTCTTTATGAGGACGCTGTGATTGTAAAGCGTCCAGGTCACCCGTGACCGCACCCCAAACTGTCCCCCAGGCCTAGTCCTGCCTGGAAGGAGCTCATCGTCCTGCAGGGGGCGCGCTCCCCACGCGGTCCCCTCTCAGGTCCGGCGGCGAGAACTGGGGGATTCTTCGCTGGGGGTGGGATGGGCCAGCAGACGGGTGGGCTCGGGCTGGCCCCGGACCAGACTCCATCGGTCCCCGGGGTGCACGCCAGGGTGGAGGGCGGGGATGGGGTCTTTGCACCGCAGGCCCGGGTGGGGGGGGGGGGACGCGCCCTGGAAGGCCGGCGCGCCGCGCTCTCCGACGCCCAAGACAACGCGCGTGGGCCTGCCTGCCTTCCTCCTCCTCCTCCTTTTCCTTCCTCCTTTCTTTCCTTCCCTCCTTTCTTTCCTCCCTCCTTCCCTCCTTTCCTTCCCTCCTTCCTTTCCTTTCTTTCTCCTTCCTCCCTTCCTCCTTCCTTTCCTTCCCTCCTTTCTCCTCCCTTCCCTCCTTTCTTTCCTTCCTCCCTCCCTCCTTTCCTTCCCTTCCCTCCTTCCTTCCTTTCCCTCCTTCCTTTTCTTCCCTTCTTCCTTCCCTTCCCTCAGTCCTCTTTTCTTTCCTTCCTCCTTCATTTCCTTCCCTTCCCTCCTTCCTTCCCTTCCCTCCTTCCTTTCCATCCCTTTCTTTCCTCCCTCCTTCCTTTCCTTTCTCCTTTCCCTTCCACCTTCCCTTTCTCCTTCCTTCCCTACCCTCCTTCCTTCCTTCCCTTTCCTCATTCCTCTTTTCTTTCTTTCCTTCTTCATTTCCTTCCCTTCTCTCCTTCCTCCTTCCTTTCCTTCTCCCTTCCTTTCCTTCCCCCTTCCTTCCTTTCTCCCTTCCTTTCCTTATCCCTTCCTTCCCTTCCCTCCTTCCTCCTTTCCTTCCCTCCTTTCCTTCCTTTCCCTCCTTCATTTCCTTCCCTTCTCTCCTTCCTCCTTCCTTTCCTTCTCCCTTCCTTCCTTTCTCCCTTCCTTTCCTTATCCCTTCCTTCCCTTCTCTTCTTCCTCCCTTCTTTCCCTTCTTTCTTCCCTTCCCTCCTTTCTTTCTTTCCTCCCTTCCTCCTTCCTTTCCTTCCTCCTTCATTTCTTCCCTCCTTCCTCCCTTCTTCCTTTCCTTCCCTCCTTTCTCCTTCCTTCCCCTCCCTCCTTCCTCCCTTCCTTTCTTTCCTTCCCTTCTTCCTTCCCTTCCCTCATTCCTATTTTCTTTCCTTCCTCCTTCATTTCCTTCCCTTCCCTCCTTCCTCCCTTCCTCCTTCCTTCCCTTTCCTCCTTCCTTTCCATCCCTTTCTTTCCTCCCTCCTTCCTTTCCTTTCTCCTTCTTTCCCTTCCACCTTCCCTCCTTTCTACTTCCTTCCCTACCCTCCTTCCTTCCTTCCCTTTCATCATTCCTCTTTTCTTTCCTTCTTCATTTCCTTCCCTTCTCTCCTTCCTCCTTCCTTTCCTTCCCCTTCCTTCCTTTCTCCCTTCCTTTCCCTCCTTCCTTTCCTTCCCCTTCCTTCCTTTCCTCTTTCCTTTCCTTCCCTCCTTCCTCCCTTCCTCCTTTCCTTCCCTCCTTCCTTTCCTTCCCCTTCCTTCCTTTCCTCTTTCCTTTCATTCCCTCCTTTCTTTCCTTCCTTCCTTCCCCTTCCTTCCCTTCCCTCCTTCCTTTCCATCCCTTTCTTTCCTCCCTCCTTCCTTTCCTTTCTCCTTCTTTCCCTTCCACCTTCCCTTTCTCCTTCCTTCCCTACCCTCCTTCCTTCCTTCCTACCCTCCTTCCTTCCTTCCCTTTCCTCATTCCTCTTTTCTTTCCTTCCTCCTTCATTTCCTTCCCTTCTCTCCGTCCTCCTTCCTTTCCTTCCTTCCTTTCTCCCTTCCTTTCCTTATCCCTTCCTTCCCTTCCCTCCTTCCTCCTTTCTTTCCTTCTTTCCTTTCCTTCCCCCTTCCTTCCTTTCCTTCCCCCTTCCTTCCCTTCCCTCCTTCTTCCCTTCCTCCTTTCTTTCCTTCCCTCCTTTCCCTCCTTCCTTTCCTTCCTTCCTTTCCTCTTTCCTTTCCTTCCCTCCTTTCTCCCTTCCTCCTTTCCTTTCCTTTCCTTCCCTCCTTCCTTTCCTTCCCCTTCCTTCCTTTCCTCTTTCCTTTTCTCCCCTCTTTCCTCCCTCCCTCCTTGCAGTCTCCGCTTCCCCGCGCTGGTGGCGCTGGTGGCCCGGTGGCGCGGGGCGGCGGCGAGCTCTGCGATTGGCGGCCCGACCCCGCGCCGCCGCCGCCCCGCGCCGGCCGGGACCCGCCCCTCTCGGCGGGAGGCGCTCGGGCCCGGCAGGCTGGCGGGCAGTTCCCGCCGGCGGCTCCGCTCTGCGCGCCCGTCTCGGCGGGGCTGGCTGGGGAGGCGCGGCGGCCGGAGCTCGGGGCGGACGGGCTGCTCTGCGCGGCGGGCGGCGGGCGGAGCTGCGGGGCTGCGGGGCTGCGCGCCCGGCTCCCGCCGTCGGCCCCGAGCCCCGGCGGCGTCTCCCGCGGAGCCCGGCCGCTCCCCTTTGTCCCCGCGGGGCCGAGCTCGCGGCGCCTGACCCCGCGCTCGCCCGTGGCCGCCGGCCCGCGCCGCGGCGATGCCGGACCAGATCTCGGTGTCGGAGTTCGTGGCCGAGACCCATGAGGACTACAAGGCGCCCACGGCCTCCAGCTTCACCACGCGCACGGCGCAGTGCAGGAACACCGTGGCGGCCATCGAGGAGGTGAGCGCGCCGCCCGCCCGGCCCCGGCCCCGGCCCCGGCCCCAGGCGCAGGTACCCGCGAGCGCCCGGCTCCGCCGCCCCGCCGCGCCCCGGCCCGGCCCGGCCCGCGCTGCCCCCGGGAAAACTTTCCCGTCCTCCCGAGCCGAGCGCCGCCGGGCCAGCCCTGCCCGGGACGCGAGCCTTTGTTCCCACGGAGGGAGCCCGCGGGGGAGCTTGGCTGCCCACCCGGGGGCCTTTTTTGGGGGGACCCCCCTCCCCCCGTTCTCGTTTTCCCTCCTGCCAAGTCCTTAACCCCTCTCGACCCTCTCGGCGTGGGCACCTTGGGCTGCGATCGGAGGACCCGGTGCCCTCCAGGCCTCGGGGTGGACCTTACCAACTTGTTCCAGAAGTGGCCCGGCGGGGGCAGCTGTGCACCCCGAGCCGTGCACCTAAGCTCCCCCGCCCCGCCGCCGCTCCCCCAGTGCCCCGGCTCCCTGGGCACATCCGCGCTGCCCCTGGCAGGGGTGCCCACCCCGCCGGCGAGGCCTGGCCGCTCCCGCCCCGCCGCAGAGCAGCGCCCGCCCGGGGTGCCGAGCCCGCCCCGGGGTCCCAGGCGCCCTGCAGTGGCCTCTCCCCAGTGACCTGCGTCGTGCCCGACCCGCAGCCCGATCGCCGCCCTTGTCCTGGAAAAGGCCTGGTTTTTAGTAAAGTGCTTTCAAGGTGCAGTGTCATTGTACCAAGCTGCTAACGAGAACGCTCCGGAAAGCCGGGGAGGGGAGCGGGTGCAGCTGGCGCTGAAATGTAAGCAGCCCGTAGGGTGGGAAGGGGCCGTGTGAGACAGTGTCACCTCGGTCCTCATCCCCTCACCTTCCAAACGACTAGAAAAGCGGCTTTCTACATCACAGGCATTGTGTGTGAAGTGCTTAGCGCCCTGCTTGGCTCACAATAGGTAACTGGTTTAAGACACACGTATGGCAGTAGTGAACAGACCACTACAGATGATTTCCTTTGGCCAGAATGTCCACTTGCAGTTTTAAAATTGGCTATTATAGATATATTAGAAGAAAATATACCTGCGCCAAGTTAGGGATGGGCTGTCTCCAGAAAGCTTTAAATTAAGCAGTAGCATTAATCCCTCCTCCCCCCCATCCTATTTGTGCATCTGACTTTACATGGGTACTGGAGAATCGATCCTGGGCCAGCAGGCTTTGTAAGCAAGAGCCTTTAACCACTGAGCCATCTCCCCAACCTCCCCATTCTGTTTGAACAAAGCATCTACTGTTCAGAATTGCTTGAGGGGGGGGACTAGAATATTTTTTCCTTAGTGGGAAAAAAACGTTCTTTGTAGACACAGTCAGTACTAGGCTAAATGAAAAATGCCAGGTTGAGCATTCTGAATGTTGGAAGTATGACTAAGGTACCTCCCCCCTTTTGGGGGGCCAGAAAAGAGCTGCTTGTAAATCTTTTGTAATGACTTCAAGTGATCTGCAGAACACTTTATTCTACTTTTGTCAGCACGGCTTAAAAAGGATGAGGCAGGTGGTGGGGGATGGAGTTTTTTTTTTTTCCCTCACAAGTACAGATTGAAAAGCAGAAAAATATCCAAAACATTGTTAATAGTATTTATGAAAGTGATTGTAATAAAAAAGTAGCTGAATATTTCTTAAGGGAAGGGAGCTTTGTATGTGATGTCTTTTTTTTTTTTAAAAAAAAACGTGTGTTTAAAGTTCTGTAGTTTGCCAGTTAAATATTATTAACACTGGCAGATGTTGGAAACCCGGGCAAATAGGAGTCGCTATTAAAGTTGGCATACCCTCATGCTGATTAATTTGAGTTTACAGTGGATGAATCCAAAGCTGTGTTTGTATACTGTGCAGATTACTTAAGAGCTCAGTTCCTGACCAGATTAAGGGGAGATGGGATTTGGTCATTTTTGCTAAATTGCAAGCTTGCTTTTTTTAAGTTTATTTTTTATTTATTAGAGAGAGAGAGAGGGATGGAGGGAGGGAGGGAGGGAGGATGGGCGTGCCAGGGCATCTAGCCACTGCAAACGAACTCCAGATGCATATGCCACCTTGTGCATCTGGCTTCTGTGGGAACCTGGGTCCTTAGGCTTTGCAGGCAAGCTCCTTAACCGCTAAGCCATCTCCCCAGCCCCGCAAGCTTGCTTTTTGTTGACCTTTAAGAAGAGAATGGGTTAACGTCCCGCAAAAAATGGAAGCATTAAAATCATTGCAGGTTCATTTCACTTTAAGTCAATCCAGTATATGTTCTGTAATGATAGTTTGTGTGAACTTGGACTTAAAACTAAATTCGAGAATGATTGTCTTCTTGAGAGGAGTTAAGCATGATGTGCTTTAAGTAATGCTTCTCCCCCAGTACTTGATGTTCAGTTCCATCACCAAAACTTGTTCTGTGCATGTGTAATAACACATGACGCCCACAATATTTGGGTTGTAAGCAAGCATCTTTTTATACGGAGATGGGATAATGAGAGTGACTATTGTGACGGTTATACATTTAACAGAAATCAAATTAGCAAGCCCGTAGTCCTGTGTTTGGGTTATAGAATCTGTAAACTAATTTAAAACGGATTAATCTTTGTGAAACTACGAATTTCCAGTGGAAGTTAGGCCTGTTGATAGTCATTTTCTGACTGGAGCCTGCTTTTTTGATTTTGTATACCTGTAGCTGGACTGTTAGCAAGCAGCTGGTGCCTGCTTTGTACTCCAGAGCTGCTCACATCTGTTCTCTTTCATCCCCGTTCCTGATTTATATAGATGAGGAAATTGAGGCTGGAAGGCGGTGCGTCGTCGCTCAGGGTTCTGGAGCTGGCAAGTGGAATCTGGAACTTTGCCTCCATTCTGCGTTCAAGCTCTGCTGGGCTTCCTCGCTCAGGGCACTGCGTTCCCTTAAGTTACTCCTTTCCCAGATCAGCTTGGCCTTCAAGTTCAGGGTCCAGTTCTTGCCAGTTGTGTGACACCTAACTCTGTTATTTTTCCTTTTTTCTATTTTCCTTGGGTTTACAGTCTTAGGTCACAACCCCTGTCTGTTTCTGAGGATTGTAGTTAAGGGGACACAGCATGGTACCCACAAGACAAACTGGTTTATTATATGCTAACTGCTTCCACATTACATTGTAGTTAATAGACAGTCTCTAGCGTGTGAATGGGATTTACATGGCAGGAAAGACAGGGGAAATGGATGAATGGTTGAAGGAATGTCTAAATGAAAACAAAACAAAAAAAAGTACCACATGTCTGTTACCCTGTGCATAACTTTTAACCACTTTGCTGTCTTGGCAGCAGGTGAGAGAGCATAGCTGGTTTTAAAAATTTCGCTCTGTGGTTTCTTTCTCTGGATGAAGTAATGATTTTGCAGTTTTAGCAACCTTGGCAAAGCATGGAGCTGCAACTGGAGTCTGCTTTTGGAAATAAAGGGAGAAAATTACTTGTGGCATACATTTCAGAAGTGAGCTGTTTTTTTCCCCTTTCTGTTTGACTTTATTTCTTAGTTTCTTTGAGCCTTTGGACACTTCAGAATATTCTCAAAATAGGAAAAAAAATTGTATACTTTTTTTTGTTTTGGTTTTTCGAGGTAGGGTTTCACTCTAGCCCAGGCTGACCTGGAATTCACTATGTAGTCTCAGGGTGGCCTCAAACTCACAGCGATCCTCCTACCTCTGCCTCCCAAGTGCTGGGATTAAAGGAGATTTTTGTTTTTTTGAGGGAGGGTCTTGCTGTGGCCCAGGATGACCTGGAATTCATTATGTAGTCTTAGGGTGGCCTCGAACTCTAGGTGATCCTCCTACCTTGGCCTCCTGAGAGTACTGGCATTAAAGGCGTGCGTCACTGTGCCTGGCTCAAAAATTGTATACATTCTTAAGCCGGTGTCTTTAGCTAGCCCAGCACATCATTCTGCCCTGCTCATTTGGCATTGATGTAGTTTTAAAAATAAATTTGATGTTGACTCCTAAGTATTAAAATTTAATCTACTTCCTTCCGGACCATAATTCTCTGTTCTGTTGTCCTTGGTTACCTTGGAAATCTCAATTGCTGTTCTAAACACAGGGTTCTGACTGCAAAGGGAAAACGAACATCTGGGCCTTGTAGACTCCCAGAGGCCCCGCTGTCCACGGTCTGGACCCGCCCAGCAGTTCCAGTGGGAACCAGGCCTCGCTCTCTACACATGACTGTGATTCTGAGTCTCAGGCCTTTGTGTTGTGTTTGTAAAATAGCTCCTCCCAAATCCCACACTAATAGATTTTGGATCCGTGGACAGAAAGATAGAACCCCTGTGCCAAGTGAATTCATATTCTTAGAAGTGAGCCTTAATGGGTCAAGCAGGGCCATTTTTATTCTGCTTTGAAATATGAATTTATGTATTTGGAACATTTTGAATCAGTTAAGGAGGGAACTATTTTTTTTCCCTGAGGTAGGGTCTCACTGTAGCCCAGGCCGACCTGGAATTCACTATGTAGTCTCATGGTGGCCTCAAACTCATGGTGATCCTCCTACCTCTGCCTCCCAAGTGCTGGGATTAAAGGTGTGCACCACCATGCCCGGCTCGGGAACTATCTTTTTATGTTTTTTTTTTTTTCCCTGCTGAATTCAATTTCTCTTTTATGATTAATAATAAAAATGTTGATGATAGCCGGGCGTGGTGGCGCACGCCTTTAATCCCAGCACTCGGGAGGCAGAGGTAGGAGGATTGTCGTGAGTTTGAGGCCACCCTGAGACTACAGAGTGAATTCCAGGTCAGCCTGGACCAGAGTGAGACCCTACCTCGAAAAACCAAAAAATACTGATGATAGAACTTATGAGTTCCACACCCTGCCATTCATTCAGGATTTGCTGAATTGTGCTGAGTGGTAGGTAAAGGGACTAGAACACCATCGGGGAATGAATACAGTTTCTCTTTGAAAAAGTCTGTGTTCTAGGCGGAGAAGCAGACATCCGCCAGACAGCTCAGTGCACTCACATGTTACAGGGTCATATTTGCAAAATTGTCTAAGGAGATATACTTGTGTGTGGCCAGGGCTGTGGCTAGAATAAGGTGGTGTTCCAAGGTGGCTCAGTATGGTCTTGGTATCTGCCTGTCTGCCTTAGGTAAATATTTATCTACTCCTGAGCTGGCCATTGATAAGGCCTTGGATAGAGTTTTACATACACCCAACCTGCAGAGGCTTACTGAGGCCAGGACTTTGGAGTAAACTCTGATTCTTATATTGTAGGTACAGATTTCTTCCGTGGTCCATTCTGGTCCTGCGCGGCTGCCCACTGTCATGGCCTAAGATTGAATTAGCTCCTAGGCCTCGTTAGCCTATTCTAACTGCTCAGTAGGCACATGGGTTGAACTATGAAAATTTAGAACATTTTCATCCCTGCAGAAAGTTCTTTTTCACAGTGCATTCTGTGTGTGTGTGTGTGTGGTTTTTCGAGGTAGGGTCTTGCTCTAGCTCAGGCTGACCTGGAATTAGTCTCAGGCTGGCCTTGAACTCATAGCCATTCTCCTACCTGAGTGCTGGGATTCAAGGCATGAGCCACCGTGCCCAGCTTCATTTTTTAAAAAAAATCTTTTAAATATTTTTATTTATTTGAGAGTGGAGAACGCGTGTGCGAGAGAGAGGGGGGGATGGGTGTGCTGGAGCCTCTCGCCCCTGCACATGAACTCCAGATGCATATGATGCACTTTGTGCGTCTGGCCTTACATGGGTACTGGGGAATTGAACCCAGGCATCTGGCTTTTCAAGCAAGCCCTTTAACCTCATCTCCCAGCCCCCACAATGCACTTTAGACCTTTGGAACTCCCACATGGTTTGCAGAGCAACCACCTTGGTATCACCTGAGAACGTTAGAAATGCAGAACTCCGGCCTACCGAGACCTTCTGACTCAGAAGCTTTGTGTTAATGGTGCCTCGGGAACAGTATGTGCACAGGAGCTTAAGAAGCGCTGTTCTGCACTGTGAGCCCTGGCAGCTCCTCAGAGTTGCCTGGGATATTTTGTAGACGGGAGGAGCCTGGGTCCACTCTCACATTCTGATCTCACTGGTTTGGGTGAGACCTGGAGCCTCTGCATTGAAAATTTTTTTTTGTTTATTTCTGTTTATTTATTTGAGAGTGACAGAGAGAGAGAGAGAGAGAGAGAGAGAGAGAGAGAGAGAGAGAGAAAGAGAATGGGCGTGCCAGGGCTTTCAGCCACTGCAAGCGAACTCCAGACGCATGTGCCCCCTTGTGCATCTGGCTAACGTGGGTCCTGGGGAGTCGAGCCTCTAACCAGGCTCCTTAGGCTTCACAGGCAAGCGCTTAACCGCTAAGCCATCTCTCCAGCCCAAGAGAGTATTTTGCATTTTAAAAACTCTCCTCCCAAGAAGAGATGATCATCCCTGATAAGTAGTGATTTAAGTAATGTCGTGTAGGTAGTGAGAAGCTGTGTATCACATGGGGACAGAAAGCGACTTTTGAGGGAAGGTTGGGAGACCCGTAAATAGAGGAGCTTAGGGAAAGGCCTGAGTTACAAGTGGAAGGACAGAGAACAGGTCGTTGCCGGAAGGGTGAAGGAGAGGAGGAAGAGAGGCCATCAGAGAGGTTCAGGCCAGATCTCACCTTGCTTTACTGCCTTGAGTGAATTTGCATTTTGTCGTGGTATGATGGGACACTGTAGAGGGTTTGTGCTGGGAATGTCACGGTCAGATTTACATCTTAAAGAGCCTCACAGCAGTCGGTCGAGGGCCTGAGAAAAAAAGACCAGCTGGGCTTGTTACAGTTATCCTGAGGAGGCGGTGGCATTGCCCTGGGAACCTGCTGGCAGATGCTTACTGTGAGCTGTGGGGTGAACAGCTGAGAGTCTGCCCCAAAGGAGGCCACCCGAAGAACGGGCCTCCCAGCACACCCGTGGTGAAGCTGGCACTGTCTGGTGCTGGCACTGTCTGCCAGTGTCATGGCTTTCTGTGGAACTTTGGTGGACTGATCCTAAGTTCTCTATGTGTCTTAGTGCCAACACTGAGCAGGGACATCACTACAGCTGTTTCTGGGCAGGCACTAGCAGGTGATTGTTGGCATGCCGTACCTTTCCAGCCCCCCAGCACTCCTGTCTCTACTCAGAGGAGGCGATGAGCTCACTCCGACCCCAGTCCACGGTCAGAGCCTGCGTACTGAGGACTCAGAGCAGCAGCTCGCCTGGGCCTTCCCACGTGCTTCTCGGTCTCTGGTTTCCTCACGCCAGTGATGCTGCGGAGCAAATGGGCCGTCAGTTGGAACTGGAATATTTAGGCTGGGTCTTTATGATGGTGGTCATTCTTATAAAGGAATTTCATCATTCGCTCATGAATATATACTCACTCAAAGAAAGATGTTTCCCTGCCCAGAGTAAAATATTTAAGACTGCAAAGGACCGATTATATTGAAATTCAATTTGCAAAACATTTAAAAAATTTGTTCCATACTAATAAATGTATTTACTAACATACATATGTTTGTGTTTACTAATATGAACACTTCGTAGTGGGTCCAGTAAATACCTCCATGGTGGAATACTGTGATAATGAATAGTAGTGTTAGGCATGTCTAATAGCTATAATGTGTTCCTCTTGCTGCACCTTTTACTGGCATCGTGGGCACTGCTCACAGTGCCATGGTGTGTGGCTTGCATTCGTAATTGAAGAGATGCCAAGTTTCAGTCAGATGCCAATGAAGTACGTGTGTACATCCTTCTTTTTTGCAATCCAAGTTTTTGGGCCTGTTGAATTCAGACTAAGGATTGCAGGCTTGATGGTAAGATGCCTTGAGTTCATTTTTGGGGGTTGGGGGTGACTCTTCTTCAACTCTGTGAAGCAGTTCTCGTAACTCTCACTGTTGGTGTCATGAATTGTTTTGGGAGTCCAGCTGCACCCTGAGCCAATTTTAGCACAGTGACGGAGTGTGGTGGTTTGATGCAGGTGTCCCCCATAAACTTACATGTTCTGAATGCTAGGTTCCCGGCTGATGGAGATTTGGGAATTAACACCTCCTGTAGGGAGTGTATTGCTGGGGGTGGGCTTATGGGTGTTATAGCCAGTTTCCTCTTGCCAGTGTTTGGCGCACTGTCCTGTCACTGTTGTCCACCTTATGTTGGCCAGGAGGTGATGTCCACCCTCTGCTCATGCCGTTGTTTTCTCCTGCCATCGTGGAGCTTCCCCCTCAAGTCTGTAAGCCAAAATAAACCTCTTTTTCCCACAAGCTGCTCTTGGTTGGGTGATTTCTACCAGCAATGCGAACCTGACTGCAACAGTAAAATGGTACTGAGGAGTGGGATTGCTGCTAGGCACATGACTGTGTGGCTTTGGCCTTTTGGAACTAATTTTCTTTTTTTTTTGTTTGTTTTTTGTTTTTTGTTTTTCGAGGTAGGGTCTCTCTAGCCTAGGCTGACCTGGAATTCACTATGGAGTCTCAGGGTGGCCTCATGGAACTGATTTTCAAGAGGAATATGGGAGGATTTGAAACCTTGGCCTAAGAGATGCCTTGCAGTGCTTTAAGTACAGCTTAATGGACTATTCTGGTCAAAGTTGAAAGACCTGAATGCAATAAGAGCTATGGACTGTGAGGTTTGGCTTGTGAGGGTAAGAAAGAGCTTTGCCTGAACTGGGCTAGAAGCAGTTTGTGTGAGAAGCTTGCTGTTATGCCCGTGTCCTGAGAACTTGTGCACAGTTGCATTGTGTAAAAATGGACTGGTGTGAGCAGAGGGATATGGCACAGAAAAAAATGAAATCTTTGGGCCAAAACTGCTGTCCATTCAGCTACAGTTGAGAGATTACAACCACTGAGGTTGGACCAGCTGTCCTGCATTGGGACAAAAGAAAGAACGTAGACTCTTTTGAAGGGGTCTGAATGCTGAAGGAGTGTTCTGTTCTTCAAAGTCTGCTTTATCCCTCCTCTCTGCCCCCCACCCCCCCCCCGATTAACTAATTAGCACCTCACCTGGTATTATGGAGTATAAGAAATGCAGGGGCTGGAGAGATGGCTTAGAGGTTAAGGTGCATGGCTACGAAGCCTAAGGACCCAGGTTTGATTCTCCAGGTCCCACGTAAGCCAGATGCACATGGTGGCACATGCATCTGGAGTTCGTTTGCAATGGCTAGAGGCCCTGGTGTGCCCATTATCATAAACTCTCTCTCTCTCTGTCTCTCTCTCCCTCACTCTGTCTTAAATAAATAATCTTTTTTAAAAAAATGCAAGAAAGAGAGGGGCGTTGAAATTGCAACATGGCCTTGTGTTTTGGAGACAAACTTTTTTTTTTTTTTTCCCCACAAGCTGCTCTTGGGTGATTTCTGACTGCAACAGGTAGTAAAGGTGTTTAGGAGAGCTCTGAGAGACAGAAAGCCGGCCAGCTTCGGTGTCAGTGGGGCGCCCTGTGTTGCTCCAGGGAGAAGCCTTGGTGGCTTCTCAGGCCCTGTGGTTTAGTCCATGCATTTCTTCCAAGTTCTGTAGACCTGTCTGCTGGATTCCAGGGACCAGGACCTGGTGGCCTTTGCAGACCAGCATTCCTATTTCCTATTTGCACCTTCCTTCTTTGTCTAGCATGTCGTGCTCTGGCCTTGACATAGGACAAGCTTCGGGGGAAATGATAGGAGACTCTCAGGCCCCATCTGCTCAGGGTGTGAGGGAGCCCTTGCCGACTGTGCTGGTTGTGGTGAGGCCCTATGGGAGATCACAGATGTGAAATGTTACTGCCGCATCAGCGTGTGTGGGTTGTTGTGAGCAGGTTGATTGATGTTGCTCTTGGGTTTTTCCCTATTTATCGGACACTTATCATGTGTCAGTCATACTTTAATATGTTGATTATAATTTGGCTATTACACAAACCCTGTGACGTCTAGAAAAGTTGAGCCCCTTACCAACTTCAGAGCTGCAATGTATTGGAAGCAGGCTTCAAGTGTTGCCTTTTTTAAAAAAATATTTTTTTTTAAGATTTATTTTTATTTGTTTATTGGAGTGAGAGAGAGAATGGGCACACCGGGGCCTCTAGCCACTGCAAACGAACTCCAGATGCATGCGCCACCATGTGCATCTGGCTTACGTGGGACCTGGAGAATCAAACCTGGGTACCTAGGCTTCGCAGGCATGTGCCTTGACCGCTAAGCCATCCCTCCAGCCCCAGTCTGTTCTTCCTTTTGGCAGCCACCTGCTCTGTAGCATGTGCATGACGAAGCCCCTGGTGCCCACTGTGCTGGGCCAGCCCAGTCTCTCTCTTGCTGTTGCTTCTAGCAAGTGGTTTTTGTTGCTTTTCTGGAGTGGTTGCTTCTGGCCAACCCCAGCCCCTTCTGTTTCCTCCCCGTCTCCTCCAGCCTCCTCCTGGAGAAGGCCTTCCTCTCTCTGCTTGGCTGCTCAGCCCAGCCCTGCAGCCAGTGCTGGGACATTGCTCACATTGCGGTGCCCTGCCATTGGTGTTATTGATGCTGTCATCTTTCCACTTGATGCTGGAGATGGCTTTGTCAATAACAGCAGGTAGTTGATAAAGACAGTGTCTTCAGATGATTAATTCTCTCCTCTTAGAATCCTAACCAGCCAGTGGGATCGTGGGGCCTATTTTCCCTAGCTTCCGAGAGGAAATTATTCAAGCTTTTTTTTTTTAACAGTAATAACAATAGCTGTCATTTCTTTGGGCTTTAGTTCAGTGCTGGAGAATGTGCTTGCATTAGATCCTTTTAGTCCTAGTTCTGTTTCGTAGTGAAGGAAACTGAGGCTCAGTGGAGGTATCGGATTCCAGGTTCCGTATTCCCCAGCTAGCAATTGACAGAATAGAGTTCCTCCCGGCCACGGCAGAGAGGAGGCCTGGGGTCCTTGATGGTCCTTTAATGTCCCCTGCCAGTTTCCTGCCTGTGAAGAGTCTGCGGGTTTCCTTGCTGAGCATTGACTCTGCAGTTCCCCTCCCATTGTTGCCGACTTAGAGGAGTGTGATTTGCCACCTCCAAAATCATCACGAGGAGGCACTTAGCCTCAGAAGTGTTTAATTATTTTTTGAGACAGGGTCTCACATATCCCAGGCTGGCTTTGAACTTGCTGTGTACTTGAGAATGACCTTGACCTTCTTTCTCCTCCCAAGTGCTGGGATTACAGGAGTGTGCCACCACGTCTGGTTTATGTGGTACTGGAGATTTGAACCCCTGGGATCTTGTGTGTGCCTGGCCAGCAGTCTACCAATTGGACTACATCCCCAGACTCTGGGAGTGTTTATTTTAGTTTTTTAAAAATATTTTATTTATTTATTTACCTGTGAGAGAAAGAAGGGAAGAGAGAAAGAGAAAGAGAGAATGGGTGCACCAGAGCCTCTAGCCACTGCAGACAGATTCCAGACCCATGTGCCACCTTGTGCATCTGACTTATGTGGATACTGGGGAATTGAACCTAGGTCCTTAGGCTTCAAAAATGAGTCCCTTAACTGGTAAGCCATCTCTGTAGCCCAGGGAGTGTTTGTTAAAGTGGTTGTTACTGCCAAGAAGTGCGTTCAAGGGCACACCTGGCCCGTTCAGGCTGAGGGTTCCATCCAGAGTACTGTCAAGACTATGTATAAAGGCTCCCACCGTGATCAGGCCCAAAACCATACCTTCCAGGCTAGCAGTCTGTGTTTGGTGAGGTGGCTCCGAAGTGACTCATGAACGTGCATGTCCAGGCAGACCCACTGACGGGACTTGGGAGAGGTTGGCAAAGGTCTTTTTTTTTTTGAAAAGGAGAGAACCTGAAACCCTTGTGCCATACTACCCTCAGGCTCCTCGTCTCGTCTGCTGTTGACCAGCTTCTGGGTCTTTGCAGGTGACCACTGGCCACCTTCATGATGATGTTGGAGGAAGGGATAAGAACTCCAGCCCTTCGGCTCTGCAGTGTTTGCCTGCCTTTTGTCATGCCTTGCTTTTTTAGACCATCTCACCCTTTCGCCCCCCCCCCCCCCCGCCTCCCACTCTAGGCAGCTGTAGAACGGTTTAGTCAAAAATAGGAAACCCCAAAGCTGAGTTTGATGGCACACATGCCTTTAATCCCAGCACTGAGGAGGCTGAGGTAGGAGGATCGCCATGAATTCAAGGCCAACAGAGTTTCAAGTGAGCCTGGGCTAGAGTGAGACCCTCCCTGCCTTAGAAAAAACAAACAAGAAAGAAAGAAAGAAAGAAAGAGGGGCTGGAGAGATGGCTTAGCAGTGAAGCGCTTGCCTGTGAAGCCTAAGGACCCGGGTTCGAGGCTCGATTCTCCACGACCCACGTAATCCACATGCTCAAGGGGGCGCATGCGTCTGGAGTTCGTTTGCAGTGGCTGGAGGCCCTGGCATGCCCATTCTCTCTCTCTCTCTGCCTCTTTCTCTGAGTGTCACTCTCAAATAAATAAATAAAAAGAAAGAAAAAAAAAAAAAGAAAGAAAGAAAAGAAAAAGAAGAGGAAACTGCATACCTGTTAGTCACTCCCCGTTCTCCTAATCTGCTTCCTGTCTCTATGGATTTTCCTGTTGTGGGTGGTTCATGTAAGAGCCAAGCGTAAGTGGCCTCTGTGTTGCCTTGTTCCTTCAGGGTTAGCGTGAATCTGGGCCTCCGTTTGGATGGCTGAACGATTATTGTGTGGTGTAACCTTTTGTTTATCCCTTTATCAGTTGGTGCACATTTGGGTTACTTTGCTTTTTGTCTCTTACAGGCGATGTCACATATGGCTGTTTTGTTTCGTGCGGACGTATATTTCTCTTCTCTTGTGTATACCTAGGAGTGGAATTGCTGAGTCACTTTAATTCTATATTTAACTCTTTGAGGAAATGAAAACTGCACAATGTGTGAGGGTTCCACCTTCTCCAGGACCCTGTCAACTCTCAGTCTTCCTTTGTTTGTGTTTCTTGTAAGTCTTCTTTTTGATTAGGCCTGGCCTGGTGGGTGTGCAGTTGAACCTCACTGTGGAGTAGTGTGATTTGCATTTCCTTGATGGATGACTAATGAAGGTGTACCTGGGGCTATCCATATATTTGGGAAGCTGGGCCTGCCTGGTCTTTGATTGCAGTGGAAGTCTATGGAGATGGCTCGGTGCTGTCTTTCAGGGTGGAGAGAGTTGCTTGACTCACTGGGGAGGTTTGTGGTTCTGCAGGAGCCGCTGCCGTCTGTCCTCTGTCCCACCAAACTCCTTACCACGCGTTGCTGGTGGGGTCGTGGGGCTGGGCCGCGGTGGCCTCTCTCCTGCGCGTCACCTTAACTCGTTCCCCAGGACAGCTGTCCTTGACGAAAGGTAATGGCTGAGGGTGCTGGTTGGCCTCCCACTGGGTAAATTCTCTTGTTCTTTTTTTTTGGGGGGGGGAATAAAGCTGTTTACCACGGCAGTAGTTGGGCTGTCAGAACCTGTACCTTTTGTTTGCCTTGGTGGTAGCTTGCCGACTGCCAGCTTTCAATCTGGAAGGAGTTCAGCTGGGGTTTTTTTTTGGCCAGCAGAGAGAGAGCTCAGGAACATGCTGGAAGGAATGGTGGTCCTTTTCCATCTTCTTTCTCTTCTGCCCTTCATGCTCCTGGTTCTGCCTTCTCTTTGGTCACCCGGATGCTTACATTGTAGTCTAAGCAGCGCCCGCAGCCCAGGCGTGTCATCCTAGTCCTTTCCCCTGAACCCACTGGGCGCGTGTTTTCCGTTCAGAAGGAGCTGCTCCTCCCAGACGGGTCTCTTCGGGGTTTCAGACGCAGGCTTCCTCCCTCGTCTCTCAGGCCGCACTTACAGCTGCCTCTTTGACAGTGGCATTGACCGCTGGCCTCCTTCCTTACCACGGGCCTCCTCTCAGCTTTGCAGAGCCGGGCTTCTTGTCGTGTCTTTCCCATTGATTCTTTATCGTCTGTACCCATGTTGGAAGGAGCTTCCTTTTCGAAGTGCCCAGAGCAAAGTAAAGAAGGCTTGATTGATCTTATGACACAAAGGCTTTAGTGGTCGCTCACATGAAGTCTCTTAAGGGCCCCGGCTTCATTTGCTCTTTTAATTTATGAGCCTTCTTAGATCCTTCATTTGTCTGTGCACTAAGCTAGTGAGGCCCGATTCTT
The DNA here is from genome assembly GCA_036346955.1 of Dipus sagitta. Lineage (NCBI taxonomy): Eukaryota > Metazoa > Chordata > Mammalia > Rodentia > Dipodidae > Dipus > Dipus sagitta. Next base: position 24,627,653 of record CM070793.1, on the reverse strand, counting down.
CCATCTAGGGCGTCATTTCTGCCTCAGATACACCATGTTGACACTCTGCTAGGTTTTAGGTTGAATTAAGGAGCAGCAGTGTCAGCAGCTGAATGTTTTAGTCATTTGCTACTGTTTTTTTTTTTTTCCCTAAAGGAAATTGTACTGTTAGCTGAAATAAGCCGTCACCCACATAGCGTATGTGCATGAGAGCTTGGGTACGAACAAGAACGACCCCCCCACAATGTAAGAGACGCTATTAGGAAGTACATTTTGTTTGTCTGGGTCATTGGCTCTCAGAAAAGGCCACACAGTCAAATAGGAGCAGCAGAGTCCAGTGGAAGGAAGGAAGGAAGGAAGGAAGGAAGGAAGGAAGGAAGGAAGGAAGGAAGGAAGGAAGGAAGGAAGGGGGAATAAGACTAGCGCTGAAGGCTTGGAACGCCTTCTACTCCAGAAATCCAAGGAGGATCTCCCCAAGCCACAGCAAGCGGCTTCTGGTATAAGTCAGTCATTAGAATGAATCAAAAATCAGGCTGGGAGGGGCTGGGGAAATGGCTTAGCAGTTAAGGTGTTTGCCTGCGAAGCCTAAGGACCCTGGTTCGATTCCCCAGGACCCACGTAAGCCAGATGCACAAGGGGACACACGCATCTGGAGTTCATTTGCAGTGGCTAAAGGCACTGGCGCACCCATTCTCCCTCTTTCTTCCTTCCTTCCTTCCTTCCTTCCTTCCTTCCTTCCTTCCTTCCTTTCTTTCTTTCTCTCTTTCTCTCTCTCTCTCTCTCTCAAATAAATACATAAATAAATAAATAAATATTTTAAAAAATCAGGCTGGGATGTGGCACAGTAAGCGAGAGCTTTGCCCAGCATGTGTGACGCCCTGGTTCTGATCCCCAGTGCCACAAAATACCCCCCCCAGCAAAACAGCAAACCCCAGAAGTCAAAGCCATACTCCCCCGTTTTGGTGAATTGGGAAGCACAAAAGTTGCTATGAAAACAGATTCTAAATTTTGCTGTGTAATTTGATGAGCTCAAGTTCACTGATAAAAGTAATTTAGGTGCAACGGGCTCCTGCCTGTAGTGTTGGCTCAAAAGAGCCTTTTAGTGTGTCTTTGAGGCTGGCGCTTGGTTCACGGCAGAGTAACATACACGTCTCTTTCTGTGACAGTGTGGCTTCATGTGAGGCTAAGCTTTGGCCCATGGATTGCACTTCTGTCCAGAGCCCCATGCTTCCCCATGCTTGCAGTCATAGTCTCTGGGACACTCCCTTGCCCAGGGTTAAGACTAAACATTAACACTCTTTCAATTCACACAGCCTAACATGATGCCCAGGTGTGGTTCTGAGAATGTCCACGTCCAGTCTTGATTTTTTTAAACTTTATTTTTATTTATTTATTTGAGAAAGAGAGAGAGAGAGAGAGGAGAGAATGGGCATGCCAGAGCCTCCAGCCACTGCAAATGAACTCCAGACGCATGTGCCCCCTTTTGCATCTGGTTTATGTGGGTCCTGGGGAATCAAACCAAGGTCCTTTGGCTTTGCAGGCAAATGCCTTAACCACTAAGCCGTTCATGTCTCTCTCCATTTTGAAAGTCTGGCTGTATGTGTAGAAATATATTCATTTTGGTTGGCAACATCCAGGCTGTCGTGCCGTCTTTTGAAACAATTAGAGAAATGGGAAAATCATTCAAGAAATATTGATATCTCTTGTTTTATAGAATATACCAATTAATGTCTAGTTTCTTCATTGAAAAATATATTGATCTTACCTTCTCTTCTATAAATCTTCCTTAATATCTCCCATCCATTAGAACCACTTAGTCTTCTCTGACTCCTTGAAGTGATTATTCTTTTTTAAAAAATGTTTTTGTTTATTTTTATTTATTTATTTGAGAGCAACAGAGAGAGAGAGAGAGAGAGAATGGGCGCACCAGGGCCTCCAGCCACTGCAAACGAACTCCAGACGCATGTGCCAACTTGTGCATCTGGCTTACGTGGGTCCCGGGGAATCGAGCCTAGAACTGGGGTCCTTAGGCTTCACAGGCAAGCGCTTAACCGCTAAGCCATCTCTCCAGCCCGAAGTGATTATTCTTTGACTCACTTTGTTGCCTTTCCCTTTGCATTGCTGGGACAAGACACCGGGCCACGAGCAGCTGGGGGGAGGAAGGGATTTATTCCGGCTTGCAGTCTGGTGGGGCAGCTTCCTGATGGCAGGGGAAAGGATGACATGGGCAGAGGCTGGACATCGCTCTGCCACAGCAGGTGGGAAACAGCAGCCGGAGAAGCGAGCCGAACTCGAGCAAAGGGGAGCTGATGTAATGACACCCCTAAGCCTGCCCCCAACAACACACCACCTCCAGCAAGGCTTTACCTCTCAAATCGCATTCAGCACACATGAGTTTATGGGGGGGGGACCTCTTTTTCAAACCACTACCACTTGATGTGTTCACATTTTGAAGATTTAAAAAATAAGGAGACAGACCTGGGGTGTGTGTGCCCTGAAGCATGAAGTGCTGTGAGGTGGACTGGGGTCCAGATAGCTCAGAGGCACCTTCTGTGCTGTGGAGTGATCTTCTCTATTGAAGGGTGTGGATCGTGTCAGAAGGGGGGGGTGCCTGGGGAATTAGCTTGAATTGAGGTCTGAAAGTTGAGGCAGTGCATGCAGGCTGGTGTTGGGGCACTCGGACTCACGGGACTCACCCCGTTGAGCCAGGGCAGAGATCAGCTAACTGCATCCACAGCCGGTCTTTGAATGCTCGTGTCTGGTGGTCCACGTGGCCACACGCACCCATTTAAACACCTGCCTGCCGCAGTGGCCGATGATTGCCACCAGTGCAGGTAGCCTTTTCTGCCCTTGGCAACGTACATTCTGAAAGCAAGTGCTTTTTTACCCCTTTACTTCTTTGGTTCTGACTTTACCTCTTAAGGTCATAAGTAAGGTCAGGTGACAGGCAGGTCACAGTTGGATTACAGAGCTTGTCCCTTGAGAATGGATTTCTGGGGTTTGTAGGGAAATATCAAAGGCTTTTGAGCAGAATGGGGCTTGTGAAAGACCAGCCTGGCATGGAGATTGGGGGTGGAGAGGAAGAGAAAGACAGAGCCAAGGGAAGCCGGTAGGAGACATTGTCTGCTGTAGGGAGGTGGTGATGGGGACCTGAGTCAGGGCATTGGGGATGGCAAGGAAGGAGTGTGGCGCAGGGTGGGTCATGGTGGGTGCTCACTGTCGGCCTCACCTCCGGCTTGTGGCCATCACTTGGAGTTGGTACGCTTGTGGTTGGTTCATTCTGGCCTTCCTCATTCCTTCACTATAGCTCTGCCAGCCAGTTTCTTAGAAGCCCAGGGCACCTGCCTTCAGGGAAGAGAAGCTGTGTTTCAGCCAGGGACAGGTTGTTTTAGGTATGCGCCTCTCCTACCCCAGTACCTACAAGAGGACCTATGAAGGTGGAGTAGTCTCAGGCGGCTGGCCATGTAGAGCATCATGTTGTATCCTAAAAGTGAAAAAGAGTAATAAAAACATTAAAAACAGCTTGTCTCAGCCGGGAGTGGCGGTGCATGCCTTCAATCCCAGCACTCGGGAGGCAGAGGTAGGAGAGTCGCTGTGAGTTCGAGGCCACCCTGAGACTACATAGTGAAGTGAATTCCAGGTCAGCCTGGGCTAGAGTGAGACCCTGTCTGGAAACAAAACAAAACAAAATAAATATTTCTTTCTTTCTATCTATCTATCTATCTATCTATCTATCTATCTATCTATCTAGTCTCTCTATTTAAGATACTACTTAAAAATAAAACAACCATTCATCTATTCATTCATTGAAGGCTTAGCTTACTGTGTGAATCCTGCTGTATATCCATGTACATGCTGGGAGAAAGGTCTTCCTGCTAGACCACGTGGGACACAGCAGGCTCTACCTGCCACTTATCTTGAGCTCTTCTTCCCCAAATACCGTGTGTCTGTGTCTTCATCTGAGTCTGTTGTCTAGTGACTGTGAAGGTACCTTCCAGTTTGGGGGTTCTGTGCTTTGGAAAGCCTAGCCTACTGTCTTCTTCAGGGCTCTTTAAAAAAGGGGAGCTGAGGGCTGGAGAGATGCCTTAGCGGTTAAGGTGCTTGCCTACGAAGCCCAGGGACCTAGGTTCGACTCCCCAGAACCCACATAAGCCAAATGAACAAGGTGGGGCATGCACACAAGGTGGCACATGCATCTGGATTGCAGTGAGGCCCCCGCGCACCAATTCTCTCTCCCTTTCTCTCTCATAGAAAGGGGGGAGGAGGTGAGTGAAGTCCTAGGCTGGATACTGGCTCTTGCCCCAAGCTCTTCCCTGGGCCACCTTGTATCATTTCTTCTTCCAAAGGCCCATGGCAGTGTGCATGAGTGGGAGACTCTGGCGACAGGCTACGGGGCACCTGGGAAAATAACCTGCTGCCAGTCCACTGAAGATGCCAGCAGGCCATATGGTTGGCTTGGACCCTGCCCAGCCTCCCTGGCATGTGTGGCCTCTTCCAGCTCTCACCAGGGATGGGAGTTGCTTGGAGATTAGGAGAGGTTGTGTGGGCACCTTGGGAAGGAGCCAGTGCCTCTTCCCTCCTGTGGGAGGAATCTGTGCCTTTAGGAGACGTGCCTGGGTGAAGTTGGGTTAGGGCAGTGGCCGTCAGAGCAGGGGTGTCACTCAGCTTGGTGCTCAGACGCCACCCTCGTCTCCCTCGGGGTCTCCCTAGCCCTGTGTGCGTGAGATTTCACTGCTCACCAGCCAGCCCCATATGCCAACGTTCTGCATTTCAGGCACTTGACCTCTATTGTACCTTCAGCCCCCGAGCGCAGGGGCACACGCTCTGGGAAGGCTGGCGTAGAGTGCCCTGCGGCACCGCCCCCTCCCGAGGACACTGTTGACCCTCCCTGGGTGCCATTCACACAGAGCAGCACAGTGGCCCTTCTTCCTGTGTTTGTTCTCATTTCCTGAAACCAGCTGCAAATTCCTGAGAGCAGGAGCTCACTTTTCTTTTTTAGAATAAGCTTTTATTTATTTATTATTTATTTATTTTACTCAGACTGGATTATTTGCAAAGCACTGTTTTGCTAGGACAAGCCATTTGGAGCCAGGGAGCCAGCTCCCCCCCCCCCCCCCCCCGCCTCCGGGGCTTAATGCTTCCTAAAGTAAGATTCTGAGTCAGTGTTGGCCCTGAGTTGGGAACCAGGATCTTACTGCAGATCTTGTCCACTGTCTGGGAGGTGCTCTGTCATCATTTCATAGAGTTTACAAAAAAAAAAAAAAAAAAAAAGTGTGAGGTGGGTATGACAGTTGCTTACCGCCCTAGCACTTTGGGAGGTTGAGGCCGGAGGCTCGATCATTGTGATTTCAAGGCCAGCTTGGGCTAGAGTGAGTTCTAAGCCAGTTTGTGGTATAGAGTTAGACTCTGCTTTTAAGAAAATGTGGGCGTGATGTTTTGGGAAGAAGTGTGGGTGGGTCCAGATTGTGTGTGTGCTCAGGTCTTGGTCCAGGCTCATTCTGAAGGGGGAGTTCTCGTATAGTTTGGGCATTGCTTGCTGTGTGTTATTGTCTGTAGCGATAACTGGGGAGCGCAGATAACGGAGAGGTATTCACACATTGCGTCAGATGGGAGTGCTGCTTACTATTAATACTAGCGGTGTTGGCTGTTCCGGGAAGAGCTGCTGTTTATTCATTATAACCAGATAATAGCAGCAGATTGGAGAGTGCAACCCAGATGGCATTAGGAGTGTAGGGGTAATTATAATTTAACCACAGTGGGGTGAGCCTTTTAATGCAAGGCGTTAGGGAACTCCTAGATCTTCATGTAAGGCCCAATCCATGGTGTGGGGCTGATAAGGAGGCCTGCGTTAGCCATATAACCCCAGGAAGTCACACGGGACTAGAGCATCCTTCTGAGAGACACCCCCTCCGTCTTCCTGCAGTGTTAACAGTATGCTCATGTCATCTGTCGTAGTGAGTATTGTCACTTCAGTGAATATTTCCGTCTTTGCTTCGCCCACTCACTTCACATTATTCTTGAGAAGAGAAAGGGATTTGGAATGAGAGCTAAGTGCCACCCAGCCCTCGGGGCTGTCCTTGTACCCCGCCTCGTTGCCCTGGCTTGATACTTGCTGCCTGGTCCTCTCTGGGCATGGGGGGTTGGGTGGTCACTATAGGAGTAAGTCCATTTGGGGCTGGTAGGTGGAGTGTTTGCAGTTTGCTGGGCAGCGTGAAGGGCACCTTTCCTCACGAGGTACGATGAAGTCTTCGCTTTTCAGCGGGCCGTCACCTGGGCACGCGCCCATGCTGCCACTGGAATGCTGTTTCTCAGACTCAGAGACAACAGGGTGTGTATAGTGCTTGGCTGCCCAAATACAAGTGATTTCTGTTGCTGAATATATGTAAATTTATACTGTCTCGTTGACAATAAAATTATGAATTACATCTGAAACTACTTCCTGCTGAATTCCTGTGATATTTTTGTAGCTCCAGAAGCCTCTTCCAGGGTTGTAGCAGCAGCAGGAGAGAGAGAGAGAGAGACAGAATCTGAACTGAATGCTGCCTGGCTCCCAGCAGAAGGCCCCGATGGCATAGAAGACCCCAGAGGAGGGGAGCTTTCAGTACAGAGCAGGGTGGGTTGGGGTGCTGAGAGGAAGAGAATGCTGGGTGGAAAGTGATCTCCTTGTGAACATTGGCCCCACCCCCACGGTCGCATATTCAGGGCCTAAACCAAGCCCATTCAGACAGGGGCGTTGATTGTGGGAGAGGTGTCCATGCAGCCCGTGTGACGTTCAAGATGTGCTTTGCTCGTGGGAACATTGGTGACCGGGTCAGGCGGTGCTCAGCGGCCACCGCAGGGTGAGCATTGGCCCCACCTCTGTTGATGAGCAGTACTGAGTACTCTTGGTTGAGCTGGGCATGGGGTGGGGGTGCAAAGCAGACAGGGGATGTGAGCACCTCTGGTGTGCTGCTGGCACCGTGGGTGATGCCTAGCGCGTCCACGGGAGGGGAGAGCGTGAGGCTGGGCTCCTGCTTCCGCAAGAGGCTGAAGCTGGGTTGGGTTCAGGAGGATTGAGAGGGTGTTAGGCAGCCTGGTGCTGACCAAACGTAAGTGATGTGTGGACGGGTGATGGAGCGAATGACAGCAGGAGGCCAGAGAGTCTTCTAGGAGGGGACAGAGCCTGAGCCTGGGTCATTGCTGCGGGGAGTGGATGTCCGCCTCCCTGTGAGTGGGGCGGAGTCGGGGTCCAAAATAAAAGGGCTGGGCGTGGTGGTGCACCTCTGTAATCCCAGCACTCTGGAGGCCCAAGTGGGCGGATCCCCCGTGAGTTTGAGGCCATCCTGAGACTGACTACATAGTGCATTCCAGATCAGCCTGGGCTAAAGTGAGACCCTACCTCAAAAAAACAAAAAAAATTAATAAATAATAATAATAATAATAATAATAATAATAATGGCCAACTTGTGTAGCTGGGGTGGTCATCTGGTCTGAGGAGAGATGAGTGTGGGGGTAACAGTGGGTAGGGGCCCTGGTCTTGTTCCAGAGGGTGTAGTAAGGAAGACAGACGCTTGTTGAAAACCGCTGTGATCTCTACAAGAAGGGATTGCGGTATTTGCCTCCCCGACCTTCACTGATGGTGCCTGTCCTTTCCCGGCATGAGGAGACCATTTAGCAATGTGAATAGGGGCCTGGACTTCCGCAAGTTCACTCACGGAGGAAACGGTACCGACCTAGAGACGGTTGTTATGACAACAAGACATAAGTCATTACACCCTGTGGGCAAACGGAGTTCTTTTTTTGTTAGGGTCTAAGCAAGGACCCCAGAGGACCAGTGATGGGGCTCTCGGGCTGTCATGGTCCAGCCTCAACCCTGCTGGCGTGTTTTCTGTGCACAGGTATGCCAGGACAGAGTGGTTTCCACCCATGGACCTGGGCTGCTGCCGCCGAGGGCAGAGATGCTAAATATAGTGCCTGCATCTCCTGAGCTACCTGCAGACATGGGAAGCAAGGAGTGTTGTCAGGAAAATGCCTGCATTTCTAGTCACGGGTTCCTACGAGGACAGCAAGGGCAGCCGGGCAGGCGGCAGCAGCGTCCTCAGCGGTGGCACACCGGGTGCAGGCGCTGTTTATTCCAGAGCACGGACCAGGGCCTGTTGTGTGGCCTGGCGGTTGTGTGAGGGAGTTCCCTTGGCTAGCCCATGCTGAGGGGTGGGCCAGCTTCTTGTCCCTCCTCTGGCAGGGGGTGGCTGTGTCTGCTTGGCTGTTTTGAGGTTTTCTTCCTCTGCCAGTCTGGGCAAGAGGAATTTCCTCTTTCCGCCAGTGGAATAGGAGGGAAGGAAAGGCAGTGGGCCTGAGTGAGCATTTGTCTGCGGGGAAGGCGTGTGGTGTTAACTCCCTTGCCTAGCCAGGACCACGTCACTCTAGGGAGCAGGAGACAGTTTCAGCTCACTGTGATTTTGAACTCTGCCTTCCTTTGACCTTAGTGGAAAGGGATCTGCTGTAGAACTTACCAGGTTTGAGCTCCATTTTTAAATTTTATTTTATTTTATTTATTTATTGAGAAAGAGAGAGAGAATGGGCGCTTCAGGGCTTCCAGCCACTGCAAACGAACTCCAGATACATGCACCCCCTTGTGCATCTGGCTTACGTGGGACCTGGGGAATCAAACAGGGGTCCTTTGGCTTTGCAGGCAAATGCCTTAACTGCTAAGCCATCTTTGCCAGCCCATCCATTTTTTTTTAAAGCAAGCCCAACAGACTGGCCTTTTCTTTATGAGAGAGAGAGAGAGAGAAGGAGAGAGAGAGAGAGAGAGAGAGAGAGAGAGAGAGAGACAGAGAGAGACGGAATGGATTGGTGTGCCAGGGCCTCCAGCCACTGCAGTCAACTTCCAGATGCTTGAGCCCCCTTGTGCGCATGTGTGACATTGTGTGCTTGCGTCACTGTGTGTCAGCATTACAGAGGACCCGGAGAGTCGAACATGTTGAGCTCCAAATTTAATGTGCATCTCCAGATGGTTGAGCTTCGGACTGGCTTGGATCTGTGTCTGATGTGGTAGCTGTGTCGCCTTCTCAGCGAGGTGCCAGGGAACGCTGGCCAGTGTCACACAGCCTTCTCTGGCTGCCGTTCGTGCTTGTGGACTTCTCCAGAGCGACGGGCTTTCTGGCTGCCTGGGGTTTGGCCTCCGCTCTCTGTCCCTGTGCTCCTTCTGCTCGTTGGAACCCCTGCTGCCCCCCTTCCCCCTCAGAGGTGCTCCCTTGGGCATTGGGTGCCCTTTCCTGCATCGGGTGAGGGAGAGGCTCTCCCGGCCCTTTCTGTGCACGGAAGGACGTGGCACCCATGTGAGCGCCTCTTGCCTATAATTGCTTCCCTCATCCTGCCAAGGATTCTGCAGCCTTCCTCCTGGGCACCTGGTCCCCGCCCTCTTCCTCCGGCTCAGCTCCTGCGCGTGTCATGTGTCGGCCGGTTGGTTCTTTTCAGCAGCCTCGGCCCCTTCTCCCCCATTCTCTAGTGATGAACAGACTGGCCCACAGCTCTGCGTGGCTCAACCCGTATCTCCTCCAAACTCCTTCAGCTCAGAGCCATCTTCCTTTCACCTAGTCATGTCCCTGGCTGTGCCTCCTGCCTCCATCAGACATATCCTTCCAACCGGTGTTCATTCATGTTCTCTATCTATCTAACCCCTCCCCTTCCTCTCGTTCCCTTCCTCTCTCCCTCTTCTCCTTCCTCCTCTCCTTCCTCCCTTCCTCTCGTTCCCTCCCTCCCTCCTTCCTCCCTCCCTCCCTTCTCTTCCCTCCCACTTCTTTCTAGTTGCTGAGCGTTGATCCTAGGGCCTTGTGCATAGAGAGCAAGTGTTCAGCTACTGTGTAGCCCTCTATCTATTTTATTTTTTAATATTTTTTATTTATTTGAGAGAGAGAGAGAGAGCAAGAAAGAGGCAGATATATATAGAGAGAATAGGCATGCCCTGGCCTCTAGCCGCTGCAAATGAACTCCAGGTGCATGTGCCACCATGTGCATCTGGCTTACGTGAGTTCTGGGGAATTGAACCTGGGTCATTTGGCTTTGCAGGCAAGTGCCTTAACCACTAAGCCATCCCTCCAGCCCCTGTTTTTTTAATTTTATTTTACATGCATTATAACAGATTATATTCTTTTTAAATATTTTATATTTATTTTTTGACAGAGAAAGAAGGAGAGAGAGAGAGAATGGGCGTGCCAGGGCCTCCAGCCACTGCAAACGAACTCCAGATGCATGTGCCACCTTGTGCATCTGGCTTACAGGGGTTCTGGGGAATTGAAACTGGGTCCTTTGGCTTTGCAGGCAATTGCCTTAACCACTAAATCATCCCTCCAGCCCCCTCTGTTTTCTTAAATTTTATTTTACATATAACAAGTTTTACTCTTTATTATTTATTTTATTTATTTTATTTATTTTATTTATATCTTTGACAAAGAAAGGAGAGAGAGAGAATGGGCACATCAGGGCCTCAAGCCACTGCAAACAAACTCCAGATGTGTACACCTTTTTGTGCATCTGGCTAACATGGGTCCTGGGAAATCGAACCTGGGTCCTTTGGCTTTGCAGGCAAGCATCTTAACCATTAAGCCATCCCTCCAGCCCCAGATTATATTCTTTTATCCCTCGCCTCAGCTCCTGTTATCCTGGAGGCCCTCCTCAGTGGGGATACAAGATTCACTGTGGAGTCATGAAGGCCTCAGTCAGTCCCTGTGGGGTCGTGAGGGGAGCTTGTCTCAGGATATTCCTGCCTACGCTGTGACACTCACAATCTTTCTGTCCCCTCTTCTGCAATGTCCCTGAGCCAATGCAGGCCTGACGGCAGTCTGGCCGTCTAATTCAGTGTTGAGTTCTTCGTAGCCTCTGGATTTCTGCTTTGATTGATCACCATGTCTGCCGCTGTCACCCTGGAGCTGGCTGTCAGGCTAGCGGGAAGAGCAGTGTTCATGGTGCCACTTCCACTGCCAAGTCTCCTGGGCTCTGGCAGATGTGGAAGAGGTGGTGGCAAGTCTCACGATGTTAACTTTCTACCTTATTGGTGGATCTTGGCTCCTCTCCATTTTCTCTGCCATCTGTAAAATGCTGCAGATTGTCCAACCTAGAGTGAGAGTAACTTGGGTTAAAGCGGGAATGCAAAGTTGTGTGAGAGATTTCTGGGGTGCAAGCCCATTCTCCTCCTCCAGAGAGCAGTGGGGGCTTCTCTTTGAAGTCTCAGCTTCCTGACCACGGGATTCTGACTTGGTTTCCAGGACCAGGTATGAGTTCTCTCCCACTGAGCGGGCCTCATGCCCAGAGAACAGTTGGTTACGTGACGAGGCCGTGTGCCACCGTTGCACAAGTGTGCACTTCTTGTCCTGCTGGTTGACAGGGTCCCCTGCTTGTTCATTCTGTTGGTGACTGTTTTCTTCCAGCAGCTTCTATAGGACTTCTATAGCACTGAAGGCTAGCCAGAAGGGAGCTGGTTTCCCTTTCAGTTCTAGTATGGTACTCCGATGTCCTGTGACCACAACCTGTGGCGTCTTCAGCAGGGGGTCTTACCTTTTAGTTCTGGCGGGGAATCAAGTGCTTTGGCAATGACCTACATTGCTTTGGGAACCTCATGGGTCTCCCTGGCCAACAGCTCACTGTGGGACGCTACCCAACCCTAGGCCTGGGAATTACCGGCCAGAGACCATGGCTTTAGGCTTTTTCCACCTTCTGTCTGAGCTGTCCTTCCTCCCCCTTTATTCGTGGTTATATCTTGTAGAATTCCCTTTTTTAAAAACTTTTATTTATTTATTTATTTAATTTTCTATCTCTCTGGCCATTAGATTATAAGCTTCATGGTGGCAGTGTCCTTTAACTGTGTCTTCGGCACACTGAATTGTGCCTGACACAATGCTGTAAGAAGTGTTTGTGGCCATACATGGTGTATCATGCCTGTAATCCCAGCACTTGGGGAAGCTTAAGATAAGAGGAGTGCTAAAAGTTTAAGACCAGCTCGGGATACTGAATGAGATCTCCTAAAAAAAAAAAAAAAAAAAAAGTAGGGCTGGAGAGATGGCTTAGTGGTTAAGGCACCTGCCTACAAAGCCAAAGGACCCAGGTTCAATTCCCCAGGACCCACATAAGCCAGATGCACATGGTACATGCATCTGGAGTTCATTTGCAGTGGCTGGATTCCCTGGTGTGCCCATTCTCTCTCTGTCTCAAATAAATAAATAAAATATTTTTTTAAAAATGTGTCAAAAATATAAAACTGCCCAGCAAATGCAGCTTAGCTTCTAGCAAATGAAACGCCCATTCCTGGGAGTTTGGGTCTCACTGGTTCTTTAAAACCTTGTAGTTTGAAAGTGGAATTAGTGAGTGTAGATCCCTCAAAAAAGTAAGAACCTGTTTGAATGACTCAGTTCCACCGTGTGCAGGAGGAGGGTGGCCCGGGAGGAAGGAATTCCAGGTTAAAAAAGTTTCCCAGCGACAGTTTTCTTCCTGATCCATTGCCAGCAAGGACTCTGTAGAGTCTTTGTGACTCCAGGCTGCTACCCTGTTAGGAAGGGAGAATGCTGCCCGTCTGTACTCTGTCTTTTTACGCAGTAGGACCAAAGCGCTTCCGTGTTAGGCTGGGAGACAAGCTTGGAAAGGGTCCAACTCATCCAGTAATTTGGTCAGGAGGAAGACTCTGGTGGTAGTGATCAGCATACGTGCCCCAGTGCTAATGGAGACGGGAGTTCGTTAGGGCTTTAAATAAAGAGTCGGTGGGGTAGTGATGGGGCTCTGTCTGTTTTCCTGTTCCTCGTGTTTTCCTGTAGAAATCTGTTTGTCAGTGTGAAGGACTCCATGCAGATTTGAGGCTTATCTTTATGGGAAGCTTTTGTGTTCCTTCTATATTTTTTTCTTTGCAAACTGTAGTAGCTCTTTGGTGTTTCATCATTTTCTTACACGTGCATGTGTGTAGTAGATATGGTGTGCTCTGTGTGTGATGGTGTGTGTGTGTGTGTGCAGATGTGCACGCCTCTTGCACATGTGTGTGGAGGCCAGAGGAAAACATCAGGTGTCCCCCATTCTCCATTACTCATCTACTGGTTTCCTTGAGGCAAAGGCTCTGGCTGATTCTGGCTGGAACTGGCTGTTTTCCTGAGCTCCTGGGCTGGGGTTGCAGGTGTGTGTGGGCCACACCCAGCTGTTGATATTGGTGCTGGAGAATCAAACTTAGGCAGTCCCAGGCTCCCCTTAAACACTCGTGCTTTTACAGGAGGCACGCTTAACTGCTGAGCCATCTCTCCAGCCCCTGGTTGGTTGCTTTTTAAGTATATATAAATAATTTGAATTTCACTCTTGGGCAATACTGATAAAGATGTATATTGTTGTGGTGGGATCAACAGGTTTTCCAGGAAAATGCAGAGAGCGGCATAAATTGCCAATTCTACAAAGTTTGGGTTCTGTCTTAGCCCGTGCTGAGCTTTTGCCTTGAGGCCAGCTTGACCTGGGCCTGGGCTCTACCTTCTGCTAATGCTGACATGGCCCCGGGCAAATACCCTTACACTTCTTTAACAAACGTTTGTATTGCGTTTACTGCATGCCAGGCACTAACTGCTCAACAGGTGCTAGATGCACTTAATCCAGACAGCAGCCTTGTAAGTAGGTACTGTTGTAACGTCTGTGTCCAGAGAAGAGGCAAGGAGACAGGGAAGTCACAAAGCCAGGCAGCCTTGGATTCCCACTTCATCCGGACCTGGTCTGTGCAGCGTCTTTCTGTGTTTGAGCTTTGAATCTGCAAGATGGGAGACACCAGTAGCCCAGCTGTCTAGAGATGCGATTGGTGTGAGAATTCACTGAGGAAACCCGGAGAGCAGTTGGCCTGGGTCCCGATGCATGGCAAGGGTGCCTCATAGCTATAGGAGGAGTCGGGAGCAAGATGCCATCTCTCGCTGGGATGCTGACCTTGAGGGGCACAGGGGTTAGATGAGACACCCGGGAGCTGACCAGCATCCATGAAGCAGGCTGTGCCCATGGTGCAGATCCAGCAGCTCTTAACTAGCCGAGAGGCATGGTAATGGTTTGCCTGGCTCCGGGTAGCTGCCCTGCTGGACCCGTGGAGGGCTGGCATGCTGCTGATCAGCCACCCACAGCAGGGGACCCTTGCGGAGGCCCAGCCAGCGGCCACTTCCGGCCCTGTGAATGCCTGATTAGCTTTCCATATTGTCTTTTTGTTTTCTCTCTGTAGAAATTCTTCTCCCACACTTTCCTTCCAGTGGATTTCTAGAAATACCCTACTTTTCATGACTCACTGATTGAACACATCCTGTTTGGGGAAGTGTTCAGTGGAATTTCAGAGCAGTCCAGCTGACTGTCAGCGATAAGACCGTTCTCCCACCAAGGCCGCCAAAGCTCCTGCTGAGCTGTGTCTTCAGATGCAGTCTTAGCACCTTGACCAGACACAGGCCCACTAGAATTTCCCCCCTGGGTCCCAGGCAGGGATCTGAATGTGGCGGGAGTGACTAATGGCAGTCTAAATCAATTTAGAGGTGGAGTCTGAATCTGGCTGGATGAGATGACCTTTTGAACCACACAGGTGGCCTGCCTTCTAGGTATCAGGGCGACACTGTGGAGCCGGGGCCAGGTGCTGGGGACAGAGTTGCTCTCAAAGCCTCATGTTCCAGAGGTGGCCTTGCGGAAGTAGATACGGCCGGATAGCCACCACATGGACTGGAGAGCCAGCGCTGTCCTGGACGGCTCTGGTGTGCTGCCGTGGCTTTCTGTTCCTTCAGTTTCACAAGTCAGAAGGCTGCTCATGGCAGCGAAGGCTGGGTGGGCGCAGCGCACGTTGAAGCGGTTCCCTCGTGTAGCCCGAGGCCCTTGCCAGGCGATTGGAGAGGCATGGGGAGGCTGGAGACGGGAGGGAATGGCTGGCTGCCATGGCATGGGGTCCCGCTGAGTGGTAGAGCAGGCAGTGTGGCCTGACAGGCTGTGAAAAGGGGCCTAAAGGAACACTCGGGCACTTTTGTCAGGTGCTCCGAACCCACAAGCTATGGCAGTGGGCCCTGCAGATCATGGTTGGAGGATGAAGCTGGTACGGTCTCCCCATCAGTGACAAGGTGAGACTGTGTAAGAGCTGACTGGGCAGCTGTGCCCAGAGGGTCTTGGTAGCAAGGTCTGGAGACATGTTTGGTTGGCATGGCTTGGGGAAAGGGGTGCCACTGGTATCTAATGGGTGGAGGCCAGAGATACTGCCAGGTGCCCTACCGTGCATAAGGAATGATCTTGCCCCAAGGAACATCAGTGAGGAGATCCAGAGACCCTGACCTGGGAGGCAGGGGGTGCTTGCCTGTGGTGATAGGAGCGGAACGTCTGTGTCCCACTCCATCGCTCTTCTGCCTGTTCTCATTTTGATCTGGAGTTTCTTACTGATACTGGAGCTCTCTGCTTTTCTTTCTTCTTTATTTTTATTTATTTATTTGAGAGTGACAGACAGATGGAGAGAGAAAGAGAGAATGGGTGCATCAGGGCCTCTAGCCACTGCAAACAAACTCCAGATGCACGCGTCACCTTCTGCATCTGGCTTACGTGGGTCCTGGGGAATTGAGTCTCGAACTGGGGTTCTTAGGCTTCACAGGAAAGTGCTTAACCGCTAAGCCATCTCTTCAGCCCTGGTTTTCTTCTCTGCCCCCCCCCCCTCTGGTTTGTTCGTAAACCTGGACAATCCCCTGGTCTGCTTCCCTTTGCAGGACTGGGATTATTGGTGAATATGGCCACATCCTAGTGTTTGTGTGGGAACTAGAGATTCGAACCTGGGTGGTTTCAGGCCCCTCAAGCCTTCGTGTTTATGTGGGAAGCACACTTACCTGCTGAGCCATCTCTTCAGTTCTCATGGAAGATTTCTGAGTGAATGAGACAGGGCAAGCTCTGACTGTCAGAAAGATTCCTCTGAGCCAGTGTGAGTGCATACAGGGCTGGGGTGGGAGACAGGCAGACCAACCAGGCAGAGCCTGTGGAGGGTGGGTGTGTGGGGAGCAGGGATGGAAGTCGGATTAGCATGGAGAAATGGGCAGGACGGACCAGTCTAACATCTTGGCTGTGAGTGCTAAGGAAAGAGTTGGAGGCTGGAGAGTGGTTAAGGCACTTGCCAGTGAAGCCAAAGGACCCAGGTTCAATTCCCCAATACCCATGTAGGCCAGATGCACAAGGTGGTGCATAGATCTGGAGTTTATTTGTAGTGGCTGAAAGCCCTGGCACATCCATTCTCTCTCTGTCTGTCCCTCCCTCTTTCTATCTCTCTCTCTCAATAAAATGAAATGAAATGAAATAAAATAAAATAAAATAAAATAAAATAAAATAAAATAAAGATGTTGGGAATCCAACCCCAATTCTGGTTTGAGTAGTTGCATGGTTTAAGATTTTATAAAAGAGGAAAAAGTAAGGCTGGGCGTGGTGGTGCACGCCTTTAATCCCAGCACTTGGGAGGCAGAGGTAGGAGGATTGCTGTGAGTTCGAGGCCACCCTGAGTGAATTCCATGTCAGCCTGGGTCAGAGTGAGACCCTACCTTAAAAAAAAACAACAAAAAGACGGGCTGAAGAGATGGCTTAACAGTTAAGTGCTTGCCTTTGAAGCCTAAGGACCCCAGTTTGAGGCTCGATTCCCCGGGACCCACATTAGCCAGATACACAAGGGGGCGCATGCGTCTGGAGTTCGTTTGTAGTGGCTGGAAGCCCTGGCATGCCCATTCTCTCTCTCTCTCTCTCTCTCTCTCTCTCTGTTGCTCTCAAATAAATAAATAAAAATATTTTTTTTTTAAAGAGCAAAAATAAATAAATAACCCCTGTTTTCAGCATGCTTTGATGGTCAATGCTGCTTTGAGACTTTTGCTTTGCAGAAGTTAGTGAAAATGGATGCCTTTGAACAGGCCTCAACTCCAGAGGCTACATTAGGACATTTCTCACTGACGTTGTGGATTTTGTGGATAAAAATAAACCTGATACCTTTGGTAAGATGCGTGTGAATGCGCTTGGCTCCGTCTGCTCCTGGACTCTGGGAGAATCTGCTTGCCTCTCAGCGTGGGACTGGCCGAGCGCATTGTGAGTCCCCAGCAGAGGGGCCGTTCTTGCTGCCGTGCTGGTCTGCACGCTGTGGGCAGGGGCTGCCGGCTTTTTGGCCTTTGGCTGGCAGAGCAGCTGTCATGAGCTGGGCCAGGGAGGTGCTGTCTCTTCGTGTACAAATGCTTTGTGAGGTGGTGCTGTTAGCAGTAAAGTCACTCAGGGGCTAGTGCGTGGTTCCACAGGGCACTTCTGTGGGCAGGCGTGTGCCCTGTGCTTTCCCCTTCCACAGAGGGAGGTGGTCAGGGTGTGCCCTGATGGGGTCCCTTAGATCAGTTTATGTGGATAAATTACAAATTATATTGCTTTGTATTTGTTCCATTTAAAGACAGTCTCCTTCTGGTCTTTGGTAGAAATTTGTATATCATATTGGGCGAATCATTTCCTCTTTCTAGAGACTCAGTTTCTTCATCTGTGACACCAAAGAATCAGATTTAGGAGAACCCCTTGTTATGTGACTGGTTAGATTCTATTACTTGGGTATTTTGTTTTGCTTTGTTTTGTTTTTTGTTTTTTCAAGGTAGGGTCTCACTCTAGCCCATGCTGACCTGGAATTCACTATGTAGTCTCAGGGTGGCCTTGAACTCACGGTGATCCTCCTACCTCTGCCTCCCGAGTGCTGGGATTAAAGGCAAAGGCGCACACCACCACACCCAGCTCAAATGCACATTCTTTACTTGCCCATGTCTTCTTCCTTTTCCAGACTGGGTCTCACTTTGTGGCCTCGGCTGCTCTCAGACTTGCAGCGCTCCTGTCTCTGCCTGGCTGCTGGGTTGTAGAGATTATATTATAGATATTATGGCTGTGAACTGCCGCACCCCGTTCACTTGATAAAGCGTTGCTTTTGCAGGGAGCTGTTCCATCCCTTGTGTTATCTGAAATGTCTCTCCTGAGGCCTTTCCCGATTGGCAGCTGCTCCTCAGGATGGGAGCCCACGGCCTTCTGGCGTGTGGCGAGCCGCGTGGTCAGCGTCGCGTCGTGGCAGAGGAGGGACAAGGACTTTGGCTTCCCTACGTCATGGCACATTTCATGTATGGTAAAATTCACCCGTCTTTGATTTACAGACGGCTCTTTGGGAATCCCCTTTACAGATCGCTGAAATGACGCTTCCTCCATCCCCCTAAGCCATCCTCCTTGCTGGCTTGGCGCGTCCTATAGCGTTTTTGTAGGGTCCTTGGTGTTTTCTACATAAATGAACCCTGTCCTCTCCAGACACCACGCTTAACTCTCTCCTTCCCGGTCTGTTTGCCTTGCTGTCTTCCTGCCCGGCATTCCCTAGGACCTGGCACGGCGAGTTGGGCAGTGTGTGTGCGTGAGGGGTTAATGTCTGTGTGCCTTTCATGACCCCTGCCTTCCCTGCACGGCTGGGGGGGGGGGCTGCCCGGCAGCAGGCTCCCCTCCTGCGCCAGTGGCCTGAGTTTCTGCTGTGAACGGGTGCTTCCTCTCATCAGATGCTTTTTCTGCACCGGCTGTGGGGACCACATGGTCCCCCACTTGAGCTTGTTAGCGTGGTGAGTTATATCTCCCAGGCCACTGACGCCCGTGCTGCGGAACCCCTCCGCACAGGGTGAGCACGGGGTTCGCGTCTCCACGCTGGCCTCGGGATTTGCTGCCCTGTTCTTGAGTGCATTGCACACTCAGAGCCATTGACGGCAGCTGCTGCACAGGAAAACTCACGCATGGTGACTCTGTGACATTTCTGTAGTTCAGTATATTTTGGGTAATGTGTAACGTGTGTGTGTGTGAGAGAGAGAGAGAGAGAGAGAGAGACCAGCCTTCTGTAGCTTCAGTGTATACCAAATGCTGGTCTGAGCGTGATGACAACAGCTCTTCACAACCCAAGGGCGTAGGTAGCATTTCCTTTATTTTGCAAATGAGGAAACTGAGGTCCTGCTTCTTTGAGGAGCAGAGAAGTGAACTCCATTTCCCCAGCAGTAACAGAACCGTTTAAGTACCAACCACATAAACTGAGAGAGAGAGAGAGAAAGAGAGAGAGAGGTAGGGAGGGAGAGAGAGAGAGAGGGAGAATGGGTGTGCCAGGGCCTCTTGTCACTGCAGATGAACTCCAGATACACCACTTCATGCATCTGGCTCTGTGTAGATACTGGGATAGTAGGGCGGGGGCGGGGGGCAATTAGACTTTGCAAGTAAGTGTCTTTGACTGTCTAGCCATCTCCAGCCCCAAGTACCAAAGCCATTTTGTTTTGTTTTTCAAGGTAGGGTCTTGCTCTAGGCCAGGCTGACCTGGGATGGAATGACTATGGAGTCTCAGGGTGGCCTTGAACTCACAGCAATCTTCCTACCCCTGCCTCCTGAGTGCTGGGATTAAAGAAAGGTGTGTGCCACCCTGCCCAGCTGTGAAACCATTTTTGGCTCATGCAAGTGACCCCAAAAACTTGTCAATAGCCGTATCTTCATTTTTACAGCAGGTGCTGACAGAGGTTAAGTAATTTTTCTAAGGCCTCAGAGCCAGGGAGAAACAGGTCTCCCAGCTGTCAAGTTAAGTTCTTTGCCCTTTCTTGCTACTGTTGGGTAGTTTGTGGAAAGGCCTTCAGTCAGTCAGGGTGGAAACACTAGACAGTTTCCTAACTCAAGGGAGACACGATTTTCATAGTCGGTCCTCATAGTCGTCTTCTTCTTCTTTTTTTTTTTTTCTTTTTGAGGTAGGGTCTCACTCTAGCCCAGGCTGACCTGGAATTCACTATGGAGTCTCAGGGCTGCCTCAAACTCACAGCGATCCTCCTACCTCTGCCTCCTGAGTGCTGGGATTAAAGGCGTGTGCCACCACGCCTGGCTTGGTCCTTGTAGTCTTATCTGTTTATCAGGTCAAGTGCAGTGTCACATTGTAAAGTGACATGTGCTTACATATTTATCTTTTAGGACAATGTTCTTAATTCAGTTGTCACAGGAGATATTTTCTCAATATTAAGTAATGATGTTGCAAAATTTTGGATGCAAGTAAAACATACTTTTTTAAAAAAAAATACTGTATTTATTTGCAAACAGAGAGAGGGATAGAGAGACTGGGCATTCCAGGGCCTCTAGCCACTGCAAATGAACTTCAGATGCATGCGCCACTTTGTGTATCTGGCGTTACAAGGGTACTGGGGAATCAAACCTGGCTCGTTAGGCTTTGTAGCCAAGCGCCTTAGCTGTTGAGCCATCTCTCCAGCTCTAAAACATGAATTGTTTCTGTGATTCTGTGAGTGAGAGGTTTTCTGGTAAGTCATTGTCCAGTGGCCACTTAGCTTGTCAAGGTCTGAGCTGTGTATGTGTGACTGGAGTCAAATGTAAGCGTGCATGCGTGGAAGTGGGGTCACCGCTTGTGGCTCTCAGTCCTCACACCCGTATGAGTATGGGCTCGGGAGATGGCTCAGAACCCACGTAAAGCCAGAAGCTGTTACATACGCACTTGTAATCCCAACACATCTATGTCTAGAAGGGAGGTGGAGAGAAGAGAATTCCCCAGAAGCTCATGGGCCAGTGGGCCAGGCAGACCCCATGGTGAACAGTAAGAGACCCTGCCTCAAATAAGATGGAGGGTGAGGACTGACCTTGAAGTTGTCCTTTGACCTTCACTTTCGTGCTGTTGTCAGGGTGCTACATGCATGCATGTTCACCTGCGCACATGCGCACACACACGCGTGCACACACACACACACACACAGTGTACTAGATTTCCTTTTGCAGACATGTACATTTTCAACTGAGCCAGCAATTTACTAAGAGTCTACTGGATGCAGACACTACAAGGGAGGAAAAGAAAAGGAATGTCACTAAAAAAAATTATTTATTTATTTGAGAGAGAGAAAGGGCCAGAGAGAGGGGGAGAAAGAGAATGGGCATGCCAGGGCATATAGCCACTGTGGACAAACTCCAGACACATGTGCCACCCTGTGCATCTGGCTTACGTGGGTCCTGGGGAATCGAACCTGGGTCTTTGGGCTTCGCAGGCAAGTACCTTAACTGCTAAGCCATCCCTCCAGCCCAGGAATGTCATTTTGATCTAGGCCTGAGAGGATGAATCCCACAGGCGAAAAATGGGCTTAGGGTTTAGCAGGCAGCATTGAGTCTGTGGTTGCATAGGGTTGAGGGAGGTCAAGGATTGTCAGTGGATGGACATTTGGTAAATTCCAGACCTGCCTGTGCTGTTCGGTAAGTATCTCTGACTCATGGACAAGATGGACGCTGTTTCCTCATAGACACAGGGGTGATGGTATATGCGCACTTCAGAGGCATCTAGAGAGTGCGTGCCTTCCTCTGAGTTCTTGGAAATGAGGCTGGAGGTCTGTGCTAGAATGAAAACCTTCCTTTTGGCCAGACAGAAGAGCAGGAGTTCTTTGGGCGGCAGTTTCCTGGGAGTGTGCGTCGGTGGTTCACAGGTGGGGTTTTGGCCTGGGCCCCGGGGAGTGCGCAGGCTAAGGTCCTCGCTGCAAGTGTCAGCTGCCCTCCTGCCGTCTTATCCAGTGCTGGTGCAATAACTGTGCTTGGTGGTAGTTTGCGCTAAGGTTCACAGTTGCCTGTGACAATCTGCTTCTAGAGTCACACATGGAGAAACTGGGTGGTGCAGACATGAATAGACCCAGCACCCTTGCAAGCAGGGTGTCCAGCTGGATGAGGAAAGGAACATGTGGTGTTGAAGCAGTTCTGTTTGTTCCAGAGCTACAGGGGAGAAGATCTGGTGGCCAGACAGGGTGCTGTGAGAAGTAACCCGAAAGCCTGTGGTTCCTTAGAATATCAAGCCGCTCAGGAGAGGATCTTTAGCGGATAACTGTTACTGCCTTATCTGTTTCTTCTGCTATTCCAACTTCTCCTATTTCTTTTTCCTTTCTGGAGGAAAGTTAACCTCTGTGGGGAAGTATGATGCTGGAGAAGTTAGACTTGGTTGTGGGAAGGTGGTCAAGTGAGACTGTAAATAAGTGTAAGAACGTCATGTATATTAGCTCCTGCTTGGATGTAACGGAGGCTCATAACAAAAAACACAGGAGAGGATTTTGTCCAAAACAAAACAAAACAAAAGGCTTGGGGGATGGCTTTGCTGTTAAGGTGCTTGCCTACAAAGCCTAAGGATCCATGTTCGACTCTCCAGATCCCACGTAAGCCAGACACACAAGGTTGCACATGCTTCTGGAGTTAACAGTGGCTGAATTCCTGCCCCCCCCCCCCAATAAAAATAAAGGCCAATCTGTTGGGCTTACCTAAAAAAAAAAAAAAAAAAAGGAAGTCAAAGCATGACATACACACGTATGGAAATGTCACTGTGGAAATGCTTTCAGTTGTACAATTAATATAATTGAATAATTGTGGCTTACAAACCAGTGAAAGAAAGAGAGGCTTAAATAGCTTTGTGTGCTCTCTTTATTTTGGAATGTTCTAAATGATGCTTTTGAATGTGATTTTTACTAATGAGAGAATGCAGAGTTGATTAACAAATGTTTTCCCCTCAGTTTCCAAGAGTAGGAATGCTTTGCCTTGGTGAATCTTGGAATTTTGGGTAAGGCGCCTCCAGCCCCCACAGATTATAATCACTATTGGATTAGGAGTTCAGATGGAAAATGTGACTAAATCGGGGAACTATTAAAAGTCCTATTTAGCATCTGCTTGGTGTATGTCATGTCATGCAGACACATTTAATAAAAATCCCAGGTCTAGCTGCGTGCAACTGGAGATGAGCTAGCATGTGCACTTAGAGACACTGAAGCTTGTTTTGTTATTTTACCCGGATTAAGTTGAGGCAGAATCAGTGCAGAAGCAGGTCAGCCTGGTGTGCATTCACATTCATTCACTGTCTTGTTCATCCATTCATTTACTCAGCAAGCAGTTTGACTTTGATGGCCAGGATTCGGCCTCTGTGCCATTCAGGGTTCTCTGGTCGTGAGGAGCGGATTTTAAAGTAATTAGGAAATAATGTCATCACTTGATCAGCAAATTTTGATCTTCTCCCAAATGAGAAGTAGGGTGTGCATGTATATTAGTTTTTTTAAAATGTTTTACTTATTAGAGAGAGAGACAGAGAAAGAGAATGTGCGCACCAGGGCCTCTAAGCCAGTGCAGATGAACTCCAGACATATGTGCCACCTTGTGCTTGTGGCTTCTGTGGCTTTGCAGACAAGCACCTTAACCGCTAAGCCATCTCCTAGTCCAATGTGTATATTAGTTTCGATAACGTATACGTATGACATTTTCTTTGGTGAATTAATGGAAAATGACTTTTATATACATTCCTCAGTAAACAATTGGAATATATTCAGACTTTTGCATATAGACTACTATAGTGAGTCATCAGACCAGGGTTAAGTTAAAATGTTTGCTCGAGGGAGAATTAGTGGATGCTCTCTGCACATACAGTAGGCTCTGGAAGGTCCCTGATTGAAGTGTTAGGCTTTTTGTGAGGCAAGTAGATCATAGAACCAAGATCCCAGCACAGTTTGAGGTCACAGTTGGCACTCACAGGAGAGCCTTAGGCAGACTCTACATACCAACTGAGCTGAGGAGCATTTACATGGAGCCCTTTAGAAGCCCCAGCAGTGTTGGTATTCGCTGGGTGGAGGGACGGAATTGCTCACTCCGGCTGTCTGCCGCAGTGTCAACTACGCCATCCTGAACACTGCCATTACCGCCCCGCTGTGCAAGGGCAGGCGATGCGTTCACAGCATGACACCCATGTGAGACACGAGGCCAAAACATGCTCCGTATCATTTATTTATTTGTTAGAGTCAGAGAGGGAGAGAGAGAGAATGGGCGCACCAGGGCTTCCAGCCACTGCAACCGAACTCCAGACATGTGCTCCCCCTTGTGCATCTGGCTAACGTGGGTCCTGGGGAATCAAACCCGGGTCCTGTGGCTTTGCAGGCAAGTGCCTTAACCGCTAAGCCATCCCTCCAGCCCCACTCTGTTCTTTAGAAGGCTCCAAGAAAACAATTCCTTAGGCTTGGTCGCCTACCGTTTTTGCCAAGAAAATGCCTATTCTGCAGGGTGCGAAGATGGTGCTATTTGTCAGTGTTAATTTGAACCCTACCACAACATAAAAGGAACGAGCGTGAATAGTGCACACCTAGGTCTGGGTGTGAACTGTCACCTCGTGCCCGCTCTGCGGGGCTCTAGGGAGAATTTAAGTTAGCCATGCTTATGTAGCATACTGTGTCCACACGAGATGACGACGACGACAATGAAGTGTGCACACGAGATGATGATGGTGATGGTAGTAATAACAAGAGTGGTATTGTTCGTAGAGATTCCAGGAGCTGTGTACAGAGAACCGAGCTCCTCCCAGAAAAGCACTTTTGGTTTGAGAACGACTGCTCACAGCTTTGTCGAGTGAGGTGTTTTCTGGATTCACGTGTGATTGGTGTGGAGCTGTCATTAATGTCCATGGGCTCTGGCAACCCTGGGGTGGCCTTGAGCTTCCTGAGCTGGAGCCAGCCTGCCCAGCCACTGGCTTTTCCGTACTTCCTCAGGCTGTTCACCATGCTGGGTGTGGAGAGTTCGGTGAAAACAAA
This sequence comes from Dipus sagitta, assembly GCA_036346955.1. Lineage (NCBI taxonomy): Eukaryota > Metazoa > Chordata > Mammalia > Rodentia > Dipodidae > Dipus > Dipus sagitta. The sequence goes on along the minus strand of CM070793.1, from coordinate 24,603,108 downwards.
CTCCCAAAAGATTAGTCACATATTTATTTCTGGTTGTTTCTCAAAGTGATGACAGTTCCCTTCTGTAACCTGCACTTCGTTTCCAAGTCTCTTTTTTGCAAGTGTTGCTCAAGTGTCACTTCCCCATCTCCCTGACATCCCTATCCCAAATAGTAGGCCTCTGTCATTCCTTAGTTAATGCAGACGTCCTGGGTGCTGGTGCCACATCGGGGAACGGGGCCTGCAGTTGGCCTGTCTCGGAGCTCTGCTCTCCTTCCTCCCACCGCGCACTTCTCTGTTCAGTGTCTCTGTCTCTAACGAAGCACTTGTGCTCTGTGACGACAGGGACATTGCTTCCTTTGCCTCCAGATTGCCAGCACCCAGAACAATGCCTGAGCCACACACACACACACACACACACACACACACACACACACACATACTTGTGGTGGTGGCTGGAACCCGTATACAAGAAAACTGAGCGTCACGATTAAATAATAGTAAAAACTAATCAAAATCTTAAAAAAGAGCACAGAAGAGGGGTGGTCATTTCCTCTTGAAAGGATAGGAAGATGGCATGGTTTGGGGGAAGGAGTGGAAAAGAGCTGGGTCAGGTGGTCAGGTACCTGGTTTGGGGACCTTGACTTTGTCCCCTCTCAGCTTGCAGCTACTGTGTCTCTTCCTCGTCCTCTTCCTCCTCCTCCTCCTTCTCCTCCTTCTTCCCTTCCTTTTCCTCCTCCTTCTTCTCCTTCTTCCCTTCCTCTTCTCTTCCTCCACCTTCTTCTCCTTCCTCTCTTCGTCCTCTTCTAGTTTTGTTAAATTTTATGTTATTTTCTTGCTTGAGTGTCTGTGTAGTGTGTGTGTGTGTTGCAGGTATGCCTATGTGCCTTCTTTGTATGCGCCATGCAGTCATTGGGCACCTATATCTCACTTTGACTCTTCCCATTTAAAAAAAAAATTTTATTAAAAAAATTTATTTTTATTTATTTGACAGAGGGAAAGAGGGAGAGAGAGAGAGAATGGGTGTGCCAGAGCTTCCTGCCACTGCATATGAACTCCAGACATATGCGCCACCTTGTGCATCTGGCTTACGGGGGTCCTGGGGAATTGAACCTGGATCCCTTTGGCTTCACAGTCCTCTTCCCGTTCTTGTCTGAGCTGGAGTCTTTTACTGATACTGGAGATGGCTATAGGATTCCCTGGTCTCTGCTCCTCTTCTCTCGATTGGGGTCACAGGAGCATGTGGCCACACCCAGCTGTTTACATGGGATCTGGAGGTTTGAACTCAAGTGTCTCAAGGCCCCTCACGTCCTCCTTATGCTTGTGCAGGAAGTGCCCTTACCTGCTGAGCCGTTTCTTAAACAGCGTGATCTTGATTTTTGGGATATGACTGTATTTCTTTGCAAGCAAGTGCCTCCCTAGCCCCATTTATTTGTTTTTGTAAAAAAAAAAAATATTATCAAGCCAGGCGTGGTGGCACACGCCTTTAATCCCAGCACTCGGGAGGCAGAGGTAGGAGGATCGCTGTGAGTTCGAGGCCACCCTGAGACTACATAGTGAATTCCAGGTCAGCCTGGACTAGAGTGAAACCCTATCTTGAAAAACCAAAAAAGGAAAATATATATATATATATATATATATATATATATATATATATATATGTATGTATGTATATTGAGCCAGGCATGGTGGCACACGCCTTTAATCCCAGCACTTGGGAGGCAGAGGTAGGAGGATCACAATGAGGCTACCCTGAGACTACATAGTGAATTCCAGGTCAACCTGGGCTACAGTGAGACCCTACCTCAAAAAAAGAAAAAAAGAGTAAAAACCCTGAAATTCTTCAGTTCAGTCTTCTTTGGTACAATACACCTCTCTAGCATTTTTCTCTTTGTCGCTCTTGGTCCTGTCTATATCCAGATCATTTAGTCTACCCCAGCTCCCCAGTGAGGGTGAGCTGGCTCCCTTGGGAAGGTAACGGCTTCTACAGGAAGCTGCCTGCCCCCGTATGCGGGAAACTGTCCAGAAGTGCCTTTGCTTGAGAAGGTTCTGGAAATCTCGTGGACTCTGAGGCACAGGCAGCCGGAATCATGACTGGGCCTGGAATCGGCTGGAGGATGAGCTTTCTGCACCTCAGTTGAGGAGGCTGACCTGCCCTTCTCCGGGGAGCTGCCATGGTAGAACGGCTCCAAGTCCCCAGACGCCTGGGGAGCCCCAGATGGCCCACGCGCCCCCTCTGCATTGAGTGCCATCAGTTCAGCGGTCGCCTGTCTGATAGGACACTGGCCTGGGGCCTCGCTGCCTCATGGCTGCTTCTCCCATACATTGCCCTTTTGATCTGAGTGCTTCTGTGAGCAGCCTCCCTCAGAACACCCAGCAGCTCTAGCGGCCGGAAGGCAGTTGTGTTTCGGGACTCCCACCCATCTCTGTTTCTGTTTTAAAAAGTATTTGTTAATTTATCGACTTGAGAGAGAGAGAGGCAGGTAGAGAGAGAATGGGCATGTCAGGGCCTCCAGTCACTACAGAGGAGCTCCAGACGCATGCTCCGCCTTGTGCTTTACATGGGTCCCGGGGAATCGAACCTGGGTCCTTTGGCTTTGCAGATAAACACCTTAACCCATCGGCCATCTCTCCAGCCCATCTCTGTTTCTCACTGGCACATGTGTCTCTGGGTTTCAAACCTCTTCTGGTCCTCAGGTTCCTCATTGTGAATTTGGGAGTGCTGCAAGGTCAGGGGACATACATCGGTCAGTGCCAGGTGCAGACTCCCCGCGTGGAGCAGCGATTACTTTAATTTTCGTACGTGCCAGTGGTTCCTATCCTTGGCTAGTCTTTCTTTCAATTTCGTGTCTCTTGGGTTTAAAATCTGATACTAAGCGTGGCCCTGTTCTCCCCTCCCCCTCCATGATGTGTGCCCTCCTAGCTCTTCAGCATAATTATGCTCCACTTATCCAGAGGCCAGACTTCTAGCAACCTCTGCCGCCTGGACTGTATCCAGAAACCAGAAGTCAACATAAAGGCCTCTGGGCTTCCCTGGGGTCTTAACGATGATGACTACCACCACAGGTGGAGAAAGAGGCGGCTGATGAAAGGGAGGCCCAGTTGATGGCAGTGGAAGATGGCAGGGTGGCTGTTCATGCCCCCCACATGAACAAAGAGACCAAGCCAGCAAGCTCCCCAGGCAAGAATCTTTGCTTCTCCCATCAATCCTGAGTACTGAGGCCAAAAATTATGTTCTCTACTTAATAAACTAGGAAAATATAAAATTGTTTGCCATGGAATTTCTAGCTAATGTTTTTAAACAGATCTTTTAGTATTTTGAAATAATTTCCCCTGGATAATTGATGTATGTGAAACTCTTCAAGTATTGGGGAAAAAACTGAACTATGGAAAAAGCCCGGCGTGGTGGCGCACGCCTTTAATCCCAGCACTTGGGAGGCAGAGGTAGGAGGATCACTGTGAGTTCAAGCCCACCCTGAGACTACACAGTGAATTCCAGGTCAGGCTGGGCTAGAGCGAGACCCTACCTCGAAAAACCAAAAAAAAAAAAAAAAAAGGAAGAACTATGGCTGTTAGAGCCACCCTCAGTCCAGGGAGTGATTTCACTTAGTCGCCCAGCACCCTTTAGCTGGCCCAGTGAAAGTTGGCCTCTTGAGCTCCGTCCCACCTACATGCGCATTTATTTTGGCATCTCTGCATCTCCCTCAGGGCCATGGGGAAGGAACTCAGGTGAAACTGACAGGCAGCAGACATGCGCCCTCTCTGGGGTGGGAATCCTGTCTGCTTCCCCTATTTGCCCATCACCTCCTCTGCCAGTCAGTTACTTGGTACATTTTCTTGGCTGTTGAACTTGGAGGTTATATATTTTCAACTAGATGGTACACTCTTTTTGGCCAGGGCCCCTGTCCTTGAGCTCAGTGTCAGGTGGTAGTAAATCTGGCCCTTGTATGCATCTCATAGATAATGCTGTGTGCTGCTTGAATACAGAGGAGCATGATTTGTGTTCAATAATACAGCACTCGAGAGGCAGAGGTAGGAGGATCACCATGAGTTCAAGGGTACTCTGAGACTACATAGTGAATTGCAGGTCAGCCTGGGCTAGAGTGAGACTCCACCTCGAAAAGAAACCACACACACACCCCAAAACTGTCTTTTGACTTTCATAATTCTAACATCTCAGATGCCCCCTGGAAATTTAGGTTTACAAGTGATTTAATTTTGGTGATCTCGTGGATGGATTGCATGTTTTGGGCCCACTCAGGGGTCAGGGAGGTTGTCATTTGGCCAAAGGCCTGAGTGTGGGTTAGTGGTGTACCCAGGCTGGCCCTCACTTTCCTGGGTCCTATTTAGCTAGGGTTTCTTTCTGCTCCAACACCAGTGGTCTAATGCCTTATTCTTCTGGCTGTATCGACCCTGCCCTCCGAGGCCCTTAAGTATGGAGTGAACTTCGAGTGAACTTGGTTTTGCAGCCAGCTCTGCGGCTCAGCCTTGCCCTTGGCTTCTCTGCCTGCCCCATTTTGTCCTCAGAGCTCCAAGGGAGCAGCGGTGTCTTCCCAGTGTAGCGATTTTCATTTCTGCAGCGACTGTGGTGTCTAATGGTCTCCTGCTTACAAACGTAAAGCACACACTTGGGCCTGCCTAGTGCTCAGATGGAGAGTGATTTGAGGGCACTTATAAGGCTGTCTGCCACAAGTACTCCCTGGGAGCAGCAAGCCAAAATTGTTGTGTGGGACGGCTCTTGCTGGGGTCATGGGACGGTGTCATGTGGACGGCGTGCCTGTGACTTACCAGGGTGGGGCAGCAGATGGGGGGTGGGGTGGGGAAGATCACGCTGAGTGGCTTTGTGGGCACTGCCACTTTCAGAAGAGGGGAGGCCTTTGGGAGGGGCTGAAGAGGGTGCGTGTGGGGTCACCCTGAAGACAGTGTGCTGAGTTTCCAGGCTTCTCGTCAGACTATGTCTGCTGGGGACATGTGCGGAGAGTTTAGGAGTGTCCACCGTCTGCCTGGGACCCATCACAAGGCCCCACTCCAGGGTGGACGATCAGGTGGGCGGCAGGATTTGGCGTTCAATCTGGATCTGTTACTTGTAGATGTACTTACTCTATTTTATTTTATTTTATTTTATTTTATTTTATTTTATTTTATTTTATTTTATTTTATTTGAGAGAGAGAAAGAAGCTGAGAAAGCGAGAGAGAGAGAGAGAGAGAATGGATGTGCTAGGGCCTCTAGCCACTGCAGACAAATTCCAGATGTGTGCACCACCTTGTGCATCTGGCTTATGTCGGTCCTGGGGAATTGAACCTGGGTCCTTTGGCTTTGCAGGCAAGACCCTTAGCCGCTAAGCCGTCTCTCCAGCCCGATGTACTTACTCTTGAGCTTCACTTTCATCCTCTGAAAATTGAGAAAAGTGATATCTAAGATGGCTGTCGCATAGGTCTGCTGTGAAGCTAAAATAATGTACGTGATCTCCTGGGCAGACACACTGTCCTCACCACTGTGGGCGTCTAACACATAGCCAGACACGCTGTGAGTATGTGTGTGGTGTGTGTGCATGCGTGTTCATATGTGTGTGAGTGAACGTGTTTGCAGGTGTGCATGTGTGGAGGCCAGAGATTGACGTCGGGTGACTTCCTACACCAAACCCTATTTATTTATTTTTATTTTTTCAATTTTTTTATTAATAACTTCCATGATTATAAAAATATCCCATGGTAATGCCCTCCCTCCCCCTTTGAAACTCCATTCTCCATCACCGAACCCCATTTATTGAGACAGCGTTCTTTATTTGAGCCCAGAGCTTGCCTATTCAGCTAGGCTAGTTATCCAGTTTTCTCTGGGGAATCCCTGTCTCCTCCTCTTGAGCTCTGGGGTTACAGGCAGGCCATCATGCCCACCCAGCATTTATGTGGGTGCTGGGGACCCTAACTTCTGTCTTCACATTCTATGACTGTCATGTGCTTGTATCCAGAGTCCATCTTCCCAGCCTCCATTTAGTATTTTTACAATAAAATTGAGTAAGCTGTCAGGCCGGAACTAATAACACGTGGTAATTAGTACTGTTTCAGCTAGAGCTATTTGACCACAGACTTTATGCCAGGCTCAGAGGGAAGAACAGGTCTTGTAAAGAAGGATTTGTTTCTAGAACTCTCGGGGATTTCGAAGCGTTGCAGGTGCTGTGCGTGACTTTGAAGATGGGAGTGGGTGCCTGTACAAGATTCAGGCAGAGAGTGGGGCCCTGGACCATTGGTCCCTTGTAAAATTGTTTATTTTTATTTATTTGAGAGTGACAGAGAGAGAAAGAGAGAGAGAGAGAATGGATGTGCCAGGGCCTTCAGCCACTGCAAACGAACTCCAGACGTGTGCGCCCCCTTGTGCATCTGGCTAACGTGGGTCCTGGGGAATTGAGCCTCGAACCAGGGTCCATAGGCTTCACAGGCAAGCGCTTAACCACTAAGCCATCTCTCCAGCCCAGGTGCTTACAATCTTCCCACCCCCTCTTCCACAATGTTCCCTGAACCTTTGCCGGCAAGATAGATATCTGACTAGTGTCGCTTTCTCTGTAGCCTCTGGATCTCTGATTTGATGAGATTTGAGTGATGTCAGTGCCTGTCTTATTTCCCTGGAACTGATTTTCAGGCTAGCCGTGAGAGCAGTGGTCATGTCACCACTTCCTCTGTAATGACTTCTAGGCCTGGGCCGATGAGGTGCAGGTGACCCATCTCACAGTAGACAGTTGACTGTCTCCTCCTCCTCCTCCTCTTCTTCTTTTTAATTTTTATTTATTAATTTACTTAATGGGGGAGAGAATGGGTGCGTCAGGGCCTTTAGCCACTGCAAACGAACTCCAGATGCATGCACCACCCTGTGCATCTGGCTTACATAGGTCCGGGGGTATCAAACCTGGGTCCTCTGGCTTTGCAGGCAAGCGCCTTAACCGCTAAGCCATCTCTCCAGCTCTCTCTTCTTGATGTATTCATGTATGCTGGTTCTCCCAGTGTTCCCTACCATCTGCCTTCCACCCCCACCGCAAGCATTCTGGGGAACTAGCAGTCTCTCAGAACTTTTCAGTTTCTTTCTTTCTTTTTTTTTTTTTAATGTCTTTGATCCTCTATTTCTGTTTATTTGTGCAAATCAGAATCGTCAGTATTCTATAGTTTGAGCACTGGTGAAACCAAGATACAGGTCACTGACACCCAGGTTGCCAATTCCAGATAAAATGAAACAGCTTCTGTGTTCGCATAGATTCAGCTTGGAGGACGAGATGGTGCACATATGAGCAATTCACGTCCCACCGAGAGCCTCTCGACTCACTTCACGCAGAGGAGCTGTGCGTCAGGTGCTTTCTTGTTGCCGGGACGAAATAACTGACCACATGCTGCTTAAAGATGGAGAGGATTGGGCTGGAGAGATGGCTTAGCAGTTAAGGTGCTTGCCTGCGAAGCCTAAGGACCCAGGTTTGATTCTCCAGGACCCACGTAAGCCACATGCACAAGGTGGCGCACGCATCTGGAGTTTGTTTGCAGTGGCTAGAGGCCATGGCATGCGCATTCTCTCTCCCACCCCACCCCTGTCTCTAATAAATAAATTTTAAAAAAAGATGGAGAGGATTTATTTTGGCTTGCAGTTTCGAGGGCAACTTTTATCATGACAGAGCAAAGCATGATGGGAGCAGGAGGCTGCCTCACAGTAGGCACACACACACACAGTAGGTACACTCACAGTAGGTACACTCACAGTAGGTACATACACAGTAGGCACTTACACAGTAGGTGCACACACACACAGTAGGCAAAAATGTCAGGACGGTATTGTGGCCGATTATAGACACTTGGGCCACAGTGTCTGGCTTTTGCGTGGGCGCCGGGGGCCTGAACTCACGTACTCCTGCTTACATGGCACGTGCTTTCTCCACTGAGCCATCTCCCATGGCCCTGGTTTTTGCCTCCTTGACAGCAGTTCACTGTGAGCTGACTGGTAGCCGCTGTTCAAACAGTAGGCCAAGAGAATCTAGGCAGTATGTTTAAACTGGAAGGGAGGAAGTAGAAGTGGGTGGCTTTGGAGAGTGACATGGCCTCTGTTTCTGCAGTGATATGGTAATGTAACATGATGACGTGTACGCCCGTGTCGCCCGCTGCCGCGTTGAAGCCATGCCATATGTCAACCCTTTGTGTGGAAGTAATGTACAGATGGGGGGATTCGTGCCACTCTACTGTGCTGATAAGTCATGTTGGCACCCTGATTTTTGGGTAAAGTGCACTCAGGAGCGCTTTTCATTTTTTATAATGTGTTTTGAGAAATCCAAACCAGGGAAACACCATAGAATTCTTAGTCGGAAGTGCTTTCTGCCATTGCCATTTATCTTTACAGATACAATTGGGTTACAGTCTCTCATTCACAGTAATAGCAACTGATGATTAATTGATTTTTTTTTTAAATTTTGGGTTTTTGAGGTAGGGTCTCACTCTATCCCAGGCTGACCTGGAATTCACTATGTAGTCTCAGGGTGGCCTCGAACTCATGGCGATCCTCCCACTTCTGCCTCCTGAGTGCTGGGATTAAAGGCGTGTGCCACCTCACCCAGTGATTAATTGATTTTTTTTTTTTGAGACTTTCAGGCTTAGTTTCTTTAGGAGCAGTAATCCATTATATCCCATTTTTATCATAATTGTAATATGTCCTCCTTGGAAAGGTAACTAAAGTGCAAAATGTCAGGACAGTACTTCCATGCGAATGTCTTGTTGCCCAAGGCTTTTGGTCCGGGTCAGTAGTCTTTCCTATGCCACTGTGCTCAGCCTCTCATTCTGCATGATGCGCTGTGTTCACGCCTTGTGGTGACTAGAACCCTTCCACATCCAGCCGAGAACCACGACCTGCAGAAGCCGGTGAGCTGTGGTCTCGGAGGTGTCTCAGCTGCCTCAGGTGGCTTGACGTGGAGTGATTGTGCATTGGCTTCATAGCAGGTCACGTTCTGCCCTGACAAGTAGACTGTCTTCACTGTTACAGTTCCTGTTGCCTGTTCTCCCTGTCTCTTTTCCTGTAAGCAAAATACAGCGACACTGAATACAGTCTTTGGGGCTGGAGAGATGGTTAAGGCGTTTGCCTGTGAAGACTAAGGACCCAGGTTCCATTCTCCAGGTCTTACGTAGGCCAGATGCACATGGTGGCACATGCATCTGGAGTTCATTTGCAGTGGTTAGAGAGGCCCTCGCGTGCCCATTCTCTCTCTCTCTTTCCCCTCTCTCTGTCTCTAATAAATAAATACATAAAAATAAAATATTTTTAAAAAATAGTCTTTGTTTTGAAGACTTTGCCTTTCAGAGCTGCTTTCAGGTGTTCGTTGTGGCTGCCAATTGTGCCTGTCCTTGGATGATGTCCCCAGAGCGTGGCCGTTGGGGTGGGGAAGGGACCCTCGAGCCTCTTCTGCCTTGTCTGTGAACCAGGCTGCCGCCTTAGCTGGGAGGCCACTGGGTGGGTGGGAGACTGAGCCTTCACTGGCTTTCCCCTGTGCTCTTTGCTGGACCTCCTTCCAGTTTTCTTGTCTTTGGATGGAAAACCGAAAGAGACTAAAATTAATGGGCCGAAGCCCTTCCTTGGGGAGGAGCAAGCCTTCACCAGGGCTGAAAATTAGGAGCCCTGCGGACGCTCCCAGGCCAGAACGCTGCCTCGGCCTTTTGCTGCATTTCCTGTCCCCTCCCGCCCCATCCTTCAGTGACAGGACTCAGCCCGCCCCACCCTCCCCTTTGCCCCCAGCTCATCCTGGCCCTCAGCCTTCCTGCTGCTTTACCCTCCTCTGGCCTGGCCCGGCCCACATTTCTCCCTGTGCCATGGCCTCCACTCACCCTTCGTACCATCGTCCCTGTGGGGCTTCTGCTGTCTGAGGACACGGTGCTTTTCTGCCAAAATCCTTACTGAAGAAGTGAACGGGACCTTCTGCCCCTCTCAAGGGCCCTGTAACTCAGTCTCCAACTTGTGTCACGGCTGGGCCACAGTCTTAAGTGTGCCCCAGCACGTAGCCCCCCCCTCCATCTAGGATGGTTGAATGTTGTGTGTGTGTGTACTTTTAATTTTTTTTTTTTTTCGAGGTAGGGTCTCACTCTAGCCCAGGCTGACCTGGAATTCACCATTTGCCTCAGACTGGCCTCGAACTCACAGAGATCCTCCTACCTCTGCCTCCCGAGTGCTGGGATTAAAGGCGTGCACCACCACACCCTTAACGTGCTCCTCCCATGTTACGGACACCTGAGTGGCACTGTCGGGGTGTGGTTCCCCAAGAGTACTCATGGAGCTTCGAGCAGTCATCGGGGCCGTCCCATGACTCTAACACTGTGGCTGTTTGTGGGGGAAGGTGGTTGGTGCTCGACCTGGCTGGATGCCCTTGTGCAGAGGAGGCATGAGAGGGGCAAGCTTACCAGGAGACCTGCTTGTCTCTTCATACCCACTTCTTCCTACCCCTGCACTTTGCTGCTTTTTTTGGGTTGGGGGGGGTAGGGTCTCACTCAAGCCCAGACTGACCTGTAATTCACTATATAGTCTCAGCTAGCCTTGAACTCACAGCAATCCTCCTACCTGTGCCTCCCGAGACTTGATTCTAAGCCAGGCTCTACTAGGTGAGTGACCTTTGAATAGGACTTGCTGACTTCACCTTCTACACACGAGGAATAGGAAGGCCCGCCTCTCCGGAGGGACCCAGCAGTGTGCATGCGGTGTCTAGCATCCGGGATAATGAGCACCCTTTGCTTCTCAGTAGGGCGGCATCCAAGCTATGCCAGTTAAGGTGGCTGTTTGGGAACACAAGATAAATACTTCTCCAGTCTTGGAAAAGAAAAAAAACTAACAAAAAAAACCTTCTAAAAATAACATTCCTTGGTAGCTCAAATGGGCCTTTCATTTCCACTAGGATAGGATCATTTCCATCCACATTCAAAATTTTTCAGAATATTTTCTGGTGTGTTTCTCTCAGGGTGACAGGTCAAGTGGCAGAGCCCCCATGGTACTCTGGACCAGCCTGGGGGATGAGACCCTCAACCTTTGGGATTTTAAAGCAAAGTAACCGGGGGTGGTGGTGCACGCCTTTAATCCCAGCACTCGGGAGGCAGAGGTAGGAGGATCACTGTGAGTTCGAGGCCACCCTGAGATAACAGAGTGAATTCCAGGTCAGCCTTGGCTATGGTGAGACTCTACCTTGGGCGGGGGGGGGAGGAAAAGACAAGGAAAAAAGCAGGGGCTGGAGAGATTGCCTGGTGGTTAAGGCACTTGCTTGCGAAGCTTAAGGACCCAGGTGTGATTCTCCAGGTCCCACATAAGCCAGATGCACGTGGTGACGCATGCATCTGGAGTTCGTTTGCAGTGGCTAGAGGCTCTGGCACATCCATTCTCAATCTCTTCTCTCTGTGTCTCTAATAAATAAATAAATATAAATCCGAGGGCTGGAGAGATGGCTTAGCGGTTAAGCGCTTGCCTGTGAAGCCTAAGGACCCTGGTTTGAGGCCTGATTCCCCAGGACCCACGTTAGCCAGATGCACAAGGGGCGCACGCATCTGGAGTTCATTTGCAGTGGCTGGAGGCCCCGGCGCGCCCATTCTCACTCTCTCTCTCTCTCTCTCTCTCTGCCTTTCTCTCTGTGTCTGTCACTCTCAAATAAATAAATAAATAATGAACAAACAAATTTTTTAAAAATCCGAAAAAAACAATAAAAAAAGCAAAGTAACTGGGCTGTCTGGCTTTGCCAGCAAGTACCTTTGACTACTGAGCCATTCATCCAGCCCAAGATCTACTTTTTAAAAAAATTTTTTTGTTTTATTCTTATTTATTTATTTGAGAGTGACAGACAGAGAGAGAAAGAGGGAGAGAGAGAGGAGAGAGAGAATGGGCGCGCCAGGGCCTCCAGCCACCGCAAATGAACTACTCCAGATGCGTGTGCCCCCCGTGCATATGGCTGACGTGGGTACCGGGGAATCGAGCCTCGAACCGGGGTCCTTAGGCTTCACAGGCAAGCGCTTAACTGCTAAGCCATCTCTCCAGCCCCCAAGATCTACTTTTTAAAAAAGAAAATTATTTATTTGAGAGAAGAAAGAGAGGGAGAGAGAGAAAAGATGGGACAGGGAGAGAATGGGTATGCCAGAGTCTCCAGCCACTGCAAATGAACTCCAGACACATGCACCACCTTGTGCATCTGGCTTATGTGGGTCCTGGGGAATTGAACCTGGATCCTTAGGCTTTGCAGGCAAACACTTTAACTGCTAAGCCATCTCTCTAACATAAGACCTATTGTTTGAAAGAACATATAAAACAAAAATATGACAGCCACTGGACAGCAGGAAGGCATCTATGGGTCCCAGTGTGCAGAATGGGATGAGGGGTATGGGATAGATGCCACGGGGTGCAATATGTGTGTATGTGATACCATCTCTGGGCAAGACCCCATCACCTCAGGAAGCAAAGCCCCCCCCACTAGTTCTTTTCACCCCCACTCAGGCTTCAGAGAGCAAACTCAGTGAGTGATCTCACACCTCTCCCTGTTTATGTTACTGAGGAGAAGTTTATGTGGCTCAAGCCTCGTTTCCTGGGGAAATCAGCCCTGTAGGAGATTCCATTGTCTTCTGGGACTGGGAAGACGCAGAAGGCTGAGCTCACTCCCGCATGAAGGTCACCTTCCCAGACTGAGCTTGCCTCCTCCACCAGCCTGGGCCACCGCACTACTGTCCCTTGAGTGTCCCTGTCCTGTGGCCCTTCGGTCAGTATCTAGGCATCTTCTGGGCTGATGGTCCTGTTTGTGTGATTCTCCTGACATTCCCAGTACAGTCTTTCTCCTTCCTTGTCCCTGAGCTCTGCTGTCACGTTGAGGGCCAGAACTCAGGAATGTGGATGCCAGAGGGACCAGGAGCCTGGTCTGAAGGTCTCTCAGCCCCACGGGCTCGAGGCAGGACACCACGTGGAGCAGCCCTCCACTGCCACCTCCGTGTCGCCCATCTGTGTGACCTTGTGGTGACTTTGCCTTTCCTTTCGCACTCTCCCATCCAGCCAGGAACTCTGTCCACTTCAGCAGTCAGACGTGAAGCATTTTGACAAAGCCCAGGGCTCGATGTCATTTATTTCCTTTAAATAGTGACTGCAGCCGCGTCCGCGTCACCAGCCGGGTGTCTCCACCAGTGTCTCCTGGGACAGACACTGGGTACATCCGGGTAGTGGGTTTCTTGAACTCGGTTATCCCAAAGGCTCTCCTCATGGACCACCACTTCTACCAAGGGTGTGGGGGACATTTGGAGATGGATGTGTTGTTCTTGTATTTCAAGCCCCCTTCAGTCTGAGGAAACTGCTACCCAGCAGGAAGGTGTAGTGTATAGATAATTTGTGTGGTGATTCTCTTAGGTGGGCCGTGTTTTTTTCTTTCTGTTCTAAAAGTATAATAATGTTTTCAAAGAAACCCACGTGAGGGAAAGGAGAGAGGTAGGTTTCAGCACCTTGAGGGGAGGGTGAAGGTAAGACATGGTGCTTCCTCCCCGTTGTGTCCCCAAGCCTTGAGCGGGCACCACATGTGCCCCTTCTGCTGTGGGTCCCCACCATTGGCGTCCTCCCGACTTCTTTCTTCGGTGGGTACTGCCTGTGCACCTGGGGTCACCCATGGTTTCGGGATAGGGTTAGGGTGAGTGCATCCTCGTCCTAAGTGAAAACAGAGCTGTTTTCACTTTTGCCATCTATTTATCTTTAAAGAACCAAATGCACGGATGTATCTTGTGATAAATTTTTCAAACCGTGCCAAAAACTGAGTCTCCTGGCATAATTCTTGCCTCCTCTCAGGGGCCACCGAGATGCCTTCCTGTGCTCTTCCGCAGGATTTTCTGCGTGTGTTTCTATCCGTGGAAATACACAGCTTGGAACACGGCTGCCGGCTTTATTGCTCAGCCCGTTCCTTTGATACGTTTTTTGTGCTTAAAGGTAAACAAACCCCCAGTCTCCTGCTTAGTAGCAGGATACCAGAAAATGGAGACAAAGATGTTGAAGTGCTTTTCATGTGACTCTAGAAATTTCAAGAATAACGTATTCACGCTAATGTTGGCTTGAAAGAAGAGAAGTAAAAAAACAACTCCAGCTTTCCTGGTGACAATGATCATTTTCTTCCTATGTCTTTAATACACACATGTGCAAACTTGATGTCAAAGATAGCTCCTGTCTGTCTTTTATTTTGTAATGACTTTTTTTTCTTGCTCTTATAGCCCATGCTGGCCTCAAACTCCCAGCAATCCTCCTGCCCCAGCCTCCTGAGTGCTGGGATCTGTGGTGTGAATCACTACATTTGGCAAGCTTTCAGTGTGTGTGTGTGTGTGTAATAGATTCATAATGCAGCTGGCTCTTTTTTGCTTGCTATGGTGAAATTTAAAAACAGTGCATTCCAAGAGGGCTATAGGATCCCTTCCCATTTCCAACTCCCAGACAACACTGAGAGTCTGACTGGGCAAGCTCTCTCTTTACTTTCATTTGATATGTAATTTTCCAGTTTTGCCTGTGTTTTGACGTTACAAAGCATGACATTGCATAAATTCTTGTGCTCTTCACAGTTTTATCAGTTCATTCATTTCATGTACATACAGGTAGCTCTTTTCACTGCCACGTAGCTCTCTATGGCACACAACAGTTTGTCTATATTTCCCCTGACAGACATGTGTGTTGAGCTTTTGGCTGTTTGGGAGGTCATTATGACAATCTTGGTGTTTCCGTTTTATTAGATAATAACTACATGTGCCTTTCTAGTTCGTCCCGAGGCACACAAATTTCACACAGCTGTGATTTAACTTGGACACGAATTTGGTCGTAATTCTTAATGACACCTGCTTTATCTCCTGAAGGAGGTAGGGTCATTATTGCTGTGGCTCTACCCAGAGACTGTGGGCTGCAGTGTGATTCTGTGCTTCCCACAAGGCTGTTCGGTGCTGTCATTAAGGCTGTGCACTTTCGAAGCCTCAGTGTGTGATGAGACAGATCTGCCATCCAATATTTGCATGACTCTGTTCTGGCAGAGCTGCCCTTGAAACACCAGTGTGTGCGTGTGCGTGTGTGTGTGTGTGTGTGTGTGGTTTTGTCTACTATCTTCCAAAACTCATTTCCTGTCAGCTTAGCCCCACATAAATACATTGAGGGGAGATGGGTTGGGATACAAGGGTGGTTGGTGCTCCAGGGGGATCGACTGTGGTCTGAAGGCTTCTTGTCCCCTCAGGGCTTTATTTTTTAAAATATTTTGTATTTTTAGCTGGGCGTGGTGGCACATGCCTTTAATCCCAGCACTGGGAGGCAGAGGTAGGAGGATCGCTGTGAGTTCGAGGCCACCCTGAGACTCCATAGTGAATTCCAGATCAGCCTAGGTTAGAGTGAGACCCTACCTCGAAAAAACCAAAAAAAAAAAAAAAAAAACCAAAAAAAATTATTTTGTATTTTTATTTACTTATTTATTTGAGGGAGAAAGAGATAGAGATACAGAGAGAGAGAGAGAGGGTTGTTAAGGCCTCCAGCCACTGCAGTCAAGCACCAGATGCATGCAGCACTTTATGCATCTGGCTGAGGTGGGTCCTGGGGAATTGAGCCTGGGTCCTTTGGCGTGGCAGGCAAGCGCCTTAACCGCTAAGCCATCCCTCCTCAGAGCTTTATTGTCTTTGGGTTCCAAGAAGAAAGCTGATTCCTGACCATTCATGCTGGCTCATATTGAGACCCGGGGTGCCGAGATCAAATTAGTCCTGCGCTGGTGCCCCCCCCCCCCCCGGTACTTGCAGGGCTGGCCCTCAGGGAGCAAGGCTGCCTGCTGCTGAGGGGAGTACTGTGGGGATCCTCTAAGCCAGGACCAGAAAACCTTTCCCAGAAAAGGCAGATGGTAAGCATTTTACACTTTAGTTGGGCATGGTGGTCCACACCTTTAATCCCAGTACTTGGGAAGTAGAGGTAGGAGGATCCCCGTGAGTTCGAGGCCAACCTGGGACTAAAGAGTGAGTGCCAGGTCAGCTTGGGTTAAGAGTGAGACCCAACCTCAAAAAAACAAAACAAGGGCTGGAGAGATGGCTCATCAGTTTAGGCACTTGCCTACAAAGCCTAAGGACTCCAGTACGATTCCCCAGTACCCATGTAATGCCAGAGGCACAAGGGGGCACATGCATCTGGGGTTCATTTGCAATGGCTAGAGGGCCTGGTGTGCCCATTCTCTCTCTTTCTATCTGCTTCTTTTTTTCTCTCTCTCTCTAATAAATAAATAAAATATTAAAAAATATTTTAGGCTTTGAGGATGTAGAGGCAAAATTTAGTCTCTCATCTAAGTATCCTATAGGGGAGAAAATAAATTTCCATAAATATTTACTAGTGTAATTCACAGTGCGGTTAATAGTCATGGAGTACAATTTATACAGGCCTACTAATGAAAAGAAAGGGAATCCTTTAGGGCTGGAATAACGTGTGTGTGTGTGCGCGCTCTGTAGAACATGTGTGGATCAGAGAATAACCTTGGAGCGTCAGTCCGTGACCTGTACCTTACTTGAGACAGGGTCCCGCCCCCCCGTATTCATGTGTGTGGGTGCAGCCATGTATGTGCCCTGGTGTATGCGGCCGTCAGAGGACAGCTTCCAGGTGTGGTCCTTGTTTTTCCCCCTCCTTTGCCCAGGCTAGCTGGCCCACACGCTGTGTCACAGCGGACACTCCCATCTCTCTCCACACTCGTCCTCTTCTGTAGTGATGGTAGGGGTGACATATGCCTGCCAAGTATCAGGCTTTTTTAAGAAATATTTTTATTTATTTATTTATTTATTTATTTATTTATTTGAGAGAGGGAAAGAGGCCGAGAGAGAGAATGGGCACGCCAGGGCCTCCAGCCACTGCAAACAAACTCCAGATGCATGCGCCAGTGGGTACTGGGGAATCGAACCGAGGTCCTTTGGTTTTGCAGGTGATCACCTTAACCGCTAAGCCATCTCTCCAGCCCTGCATCAGGCTTTTTTACATGGGTTCCGGGGTTCTGAATTCAGATACTCAGTCTTGTGCAGTAGACGCTTTCTTCCCTGACTCGCCTCCCTAGCCCGCAGTAGCTGCAAACACCAGTCTAGGTGGCCTGTGGCCTCCTTCCTCCCCCACTGCTGTGGGCTTGTTGGGATCACAGATGTGTCCACCATGGTGTCTGGCTTATGTGGGTTCTGGGGATCTGAACTCTGTGGCAAGCACGTTTGACCACTGACCCTGTCCTCAGCCCCAGAATAGTATTTCTCAGTAGAGGTTTGGGCGCGTCTTTCCCCCTCTCCTGTTATCGCATCTGATTGGAAAATGTCCACCTATTAAAACTATTACATTGTGACCAAATAAGCTGTGGGGCAGCTCTGCGTGGTGGCTCATGGTTTCTCTACCTCCAAGTCAGACCGGCTCCTTAGACATACCTTGGAGGTCACCCACTGTCTAGCCTGACATGGGGACAGAGGTATCTGTTCCTCTGTAGGGTTCTGTGGGCCCAAGAGGAGGGCAAGTGATCTGACCTGCAGAGAGAGGGTTGACGTGCAGGGTGCCAGAGCTGAGCCCGTGAAGCAGAGAGCTCTTTGTCTCTGGGCCTGCAGGAACAGAGGGTCCCAGGGATCCCTGTGTGGCTGGGGCTCTCCAGGAAGGAATCAAGGCATACTGAACTGAATTTTCAATATTCAAATTTAAAATTTTATTATTTATTTCTTCATTTGAGAGCAACAGACACAGAGAGAAAGAGGGAGGGAGAGAGAGAGGGAGAGAGAGAGAATGGGTGAACCAGAGCCTCCAGCCATGGCAAATGAACTCCGGATGCACGCACCACCTTGTGCATCTGGCTTACGTAGGTTCTGGGGAATTGACTCGAACCGGGGTCTTTAGGCTTCACAGGCAAGTGCTTAACCGCTAAGCCATCGCTCCAGCCCTCAAATTTTATTTTAAATATATTTTGTTTATTTATTTATTTCAGAGAGAGAGAGAGAGAGAGAGAGAGAATGGGCGTGCCAGGGCCTCCTGCCACTGTAAACTCCAGATGCGTGCGCCTCCCTGTGCATCTGGCTTACACATGGGTCCTGGGGAATGGAACTGGAATCCTTTGGCTTTGCAGGCAAACGCCTTGACCACTAAGTCTGTCCAGCCCATCAAATGTTATTTTAATTGAAACTTTTCTCTGCAGTTTCTGGCTAATGTGTGGGAGCACAGGTGTGCCAAAATGAGGTGATGTGAGCATCTTTTCCTATGGTGGGCCCACCCTAACCTGTGTCTCTCACGTCTGCTCCCTGCTCCTGCTCAACGTCTCTATACCTGCCATCTTTACAGTTACTTGTTTTCCTTGGAAATATTTGAGACACACCCCTACGGTCTTGTTTATGCAGTAAATCTTGGTCTGTAAAGTTTGTTTTACAAACTGAAGGTCAGCTTGAGTCCAGCCCCTCAGATTTCATGGGGTTTGGCCGCTGACCGCGAGCAGCCCTCCTTGGAGCTTTACTGTCTGGTACGCTTTGTGTCTTTTACCCCCGCGCGTTGCCCAATTTTCCTTCCAGCTTTGAGCAGGTGTGAAAGGGGTGGTGGGAGGTGGGGGTGCGGTCGGGTTTGCCATCTCAGCCAAGTTGGCAGACGCTTGCGTTCTGCAGACTACCAACAGCTTTGTTGCCGCCGTAAGGGTTGAGGGCTGTTTCTATGGTGTAACTGCCCTCGTTTCTCCTGACTGAGCTCAGTCTTAATGGTCTCTATATAAATATGCACCACAACGGAGAGCTTGCTTTTGAGTGGGGAGGAAGTCGCATTTTCCTTTTGGCAGGTTTTAATTAAAATGATCTCTGCCACCAAGATCACTTTTGCTTCAATTTCTATTTAATAGACTTAAAGTAGCAGCCTGTGTTTATCTGTTCCTGAGTCAGGAAACAATGCTTTCCCTTCCATATCAGGGGCAGAAGAACCCACGTGGTGCATTTTTACAGGACTTCTGGGTGTGGTAGGCACGGCGGGAGGGAACCGGTCTTACGTTCAGCAGGTGGTAGAGGCCTAGCCTCCCACTCTGCAATGTCCACCACCTCCAGCCCCCACGTCTGAGCAGGACTGAGTTAAACTCGCCCCGATGCGCTGTCACCTGTGGGACATCTGAGGTACAGCACCACACGGTACTGGACAGAGGCAAGCTAGGTCTCCGGACTGGTTTTTCCAGGAGCCCACTGGCCCGAAGGGACTCGACCTGCTTGTACGTCCCTCACTGTGGCTCCAGCACCTCCATCTTTGGGTGGTTTCTCTTTGAACTCATTTCCTGCCCACCCCCAGCCAAGTTCTGCTGTGTGCTCCCCTGGCCAGAGAAAACACTGTGGCCTGGCCCTCAGTTCCATTCCT
Organism: Dipus sagitta; assembly: GCA_036346955.1. NCBI lineage: Eukaryota > Metazoa > Chordata > Mammalia > Rodentia > Dipodidae > Dipus > Dipus sagitta. The sequence continues at coordinate 24,583,793 of CM070793.1, read as the reverse complement.
TGGCCAACTCTCTGGTGGGCATTGAGATGCCACACAAGCATGAGCCCTGGTCTTAGAGCAGAGCAGGGCACTGGGGAACGTAACAGGCACTGAAAACGTTTTTTTTTTTTTTTTTTTTTTCTTTTTTTCGAGGTAGGGTCTCACTCCAGCCCAGGCTAACCTGGAGTTCACTATGTATTCTCATGGTGGCCTCGAACTCACGACGATCCTCCTACCTCTGCCTTCCGAGTGCTGGGATTAAAGGCGTGCGCCACCACGGCCGGCTGAAAAGTTTTTTTTAAAAAAAAACTTTTATTTTTATTTATTATTTATTTGGGAGAGAGAAAGAGGCAGAGAGAATGGCCACGCCAGGGCCTTCAGCCACTGCAAATAAACTCCAGACGCATGCGTCCCCTTGTGCATCTGGCTTACGTGGGTCCTGGGGAGTTGAACTGAGGTCCTTTGGCTTTGCAGGCAAAGGTCAACCGCTAAGCCATCTCTCCAGCCCCCAAAGCAGTTTTGTAGTATACTCAAGTGTGGCTGCTTGAATGTGTGACATTGTCCTTAGAGTGCTCAGCAGTGGCGACTGCAGTGGACGCCACAGGCGGGAGGCAGCGCGGTGTGGGAAGGCTGCTGCGTGCACAGGGCGGGTCCTGACCTTTTGCTCTTGGCTGTGCCAGTTAGTGGTAGTGGAGAGGCTTGTCTTTTGCTGGATCCTTGTCTTGGAGGGCTCCGCACTGTATCTCCTCCATTTGATCTCGTATCTGACACCTGTCAGGCGCTCAGAAACATCTCCTTAGATGAAACCCCGTCGAGGCACAGTGCTGTTGGGAGATCCAAGATGAGTGTTTTGGCGCATCTGACGGGGACAGTGGGGTGACTTTCTGGAGGATGGGGTACTCCTGAACCAGCTTGTGAAGCTGAAAGGTCCAGAAGAATCAAAAGGATTCCATGGTGGGAAGTAAAGGAGAAGGGCACGCTGGGGAAGCTGCTGTCAGTTCACTGCGGGGACAAGCAGTGCTCAGAGCCCAAGAAGGCGTCTCAAGCTGGCCAGAGTGGGGACGTTGTGTGAGGACGGAAGGAGCCTCTCAGTGATCCTGGATTTCTGCCGCGTGTTTCTCTGTCGGGGCGAGGTTCTCCTCCTTCACACCTTGCCCTTGTGCAGACTGTTCGGGAAGCGTGCCGCTGGATTATTTCCAGAGAGCACAGCCCGCGGCTGTGGTGGCTGTCATCTGCCTCCAGGGAGGAGGGCTAGGGGCGTGGCCTTTCTTTGAATGCACGTTAGGTGCTGTTCTGATCAATTGCAGAGACCAGGCAAGACAGATTCTTCCAGAGTCCTGCACTGCACGTGTGCTAGATGAGATGGGCTTTTCAGTAATGACCCTTCACTTGGCAGGGAAACCCCAAGCTGTGGTGAGCACACTGGATTCACGTCTCTGTGTGTGTTTGGGCTCTGCTCCCTGCTGTGGGCAGAGAATTGGGGTTTCTCCCATGGCCCCCCGAACCCCGTCATGTGGGATGCCACGAGCTCTCAGGAGGAAAGTGGTGAGACTTAGGGCGAGAGTCCAGGAGTGATTTTCATGGACTATTTACTACTTCCAAGTCCCCTTTTATATTTCAAAGAAAGGTAAAAAAGATGTCCTTCCTGAGGGTATAGCTCAGTGACAGAGCCCTTGCCAGAGGCTCTGGGTTTGATTCCAGCACTGTGGAAACAGAAATAAAGAAAAAAGACACTGTGTCTCTTGTCCTTAGCGGCTACTTTTCTCCTGTATGGCATTATGGCTTTTAAAAAAATATTCTACTTTTATTTATTTATTTATTTGAGAGAGAGAGAGAGAATGGGCGCGCCAGGGCCTCCAGCCACTGCAAAAGAACTCCAGACCCATGCGCCTCCTTGTGCATCTGACTAACGTGGGTCCTAGGGAATCAACCCTGGGTCCTTTGGCTTTGCAGACAAACGCCTTAACTGCTAAGCCATCTCTTCAGCCCAGGTTTTTTTTTTTTTTTTTTAAGAAATGACTTTTTAAGTTTTAGAATCATAGAAAAATTAAACAGAAACTAGAGTTTTCACATAGAAAGTAGAAGACTTCCTATACACATAGCTTTCCCTACCATCAGCATCCTCCACAGAGTCAGTACCACAAAACCCGAAGTGGCTGGTTATTATCTCCCAAGCTCGTACTCCACACGAGGGCTCACAGTGGCACAATTAGAACGTCCCTTTGTATTCTAACTAACTACCGTGTCACTTGTCTAGTGCCTTGTGATCATTTTCACACTTCAAGTTGTCCATACCCATCACTTCTGATTTTAGCGTCCCTCCCCTGGTACTCATTGTGGCCTTAGGGCCAGGCTTGTAAGGCTGGTGCTAAACACTGGCTGGGGAGGTGGCTGGGGAAGGCTGCATTGCCCCGAGATGCTCTGCCTTGTTTGCTGGGGTGCTTTATTTTATGACCAAACCCCCCAGCGTGCAGTGCTCACAACCGCTACTGAACTTTCTGTGCCAGATGCCGGACGACCCGCTTCCCCGGTGGCTCTTCCTGAAGTCGGCACAGCAGCCACAGCCTGTGGCTTCCCGCTCCCAGCGCACAGGTGTTCTCCCTCCCACCACAGCTGGGCTTAGTGAGCCCCCGTGTGGCACTGCTTGAGCACCCCTCCATGCGTAGGTGTTGTAAGTGCCGCACACTGCTGCGTGCTGGCAGTCGGTGTGTAAATGTTTGCTAAATATTAAATGTGTAGGTGTGTTATAACCATTCAACCTTGCAAAATTGTTAATGCCAGGCTGGAGAGATGGCTCAGCAGTTAAGGCGCTGGCCTGTGAAACCTAAAGATACATGTTCTGCTGTCCCGATCCCACGTCAGCCAGACGCACAGAGGAGAGGCAAGCGCAAGGTTGCACGTGCCCACTAGGTGGCGCAAGCGTCTGGAGATCAATTGCAGTGGCTGAGGCCCTGGTGCGCCAATTCTCTACAGATTCATATTCGGGTCTTCGGATCTAGGGTGAGTTCAGTTCCTAGTGGAACCATGGTATCTGTCAGTACAGGGCAGCCTCTGGGATTTGGCTGTCCTTTGTGGCCCGCTGGTCACAGTGCTTTTCTTGTGGGAGGGGCCACCGGGCGTCCCTCTCACCCTGTCCTCTGTAGGGGAGGGGCGGACACACAGGCGGGTAGTGCTGGAGCTGCTGGCACTTGGGAGAACCCAGATGTGGTGGAATCCGCCGACCCGGGTTTGCTCACTGTGCTGCAGGGGCCGTGTCCAGCAGAGGCAGTCACATCGGTGGTTGTTCTGTAGTCGCCCACAAAACTGATGCTCAGTGTGCACTCTGCAAGCAGATCTTCCCTGCCAAGCCCCCATCCCACAGGAGCAGCCCCGGGAGCTGAGGCCAAACAGCAGCTTCCCGCTCGCTTTCACTGCTGCTGTGCTGTCAGTGCAAACGGGTTTTAATTCACGTTTTCTCTGTATTGTAGGCTTTGGACGTGGACCGGATGGTTCTTTACAAAATGAAGAAATCTGTGAAGGCAATCAATATCTCTGGGCTGGGTGAGTGCTCCTTCTTCCCTGGGGGTTTCTGGCTGAAAATATGCTGTTGGAAGTCCTGACCATAACGCTGGTCACTGTTTGCCAATGCGTGAGCCCTGCCCGCCCTGTCCGGCCGGCCGATGGGACGCGAGGCTCCTCCTGCCACCGATCTGAGCTGTGCGGCGCTCAAGGCCCCTTCGCTTTCTCTCCTCTCCATTTCTTCCCTTCCTTGTTTGGAGAGAAATGAGGAAACACACAGGGCGTAACCAACTCACCGCTGGGGAATAATGTCGGGCCTTTACCTAGAAGTGTGCTCAAGATAAACTCACTGTGGCTTTTTAGCGTGAAGATTGTAGGCTGCGTGGGTGGTTTATTGGTGATGGGCATTTTTTTTCCTTCTTATTTTGCATGTTGTCTGTTCTGATGTGTGTGGGCACATACGAGGTGTTGCAGGCACTTGCGCAGCCGTCCGTCGCATGTGTCTGTGGAGGTCCGAGGACAGCCTCTGACGTTACTTCCCATGCACTGTCTCCCTCCTTTTGAGTTCTGCACTTAGGCCGGACTGTCGGGACAGTGAGCCCCGGGATCCGCCTGTCTCCGCCCTCCAGCACTGACGCATGGGTACATGTCACCTGGCATTTATGTGAGTTCTGGAGAACAAACTCATGCTTCTCAGGCAAGCTGTCCCTTCAAGCCCTGCACCTCAATTTTTTCATAGTTTATTTATTTGAGAGAGAGAGATAGGCATGCCAGGGCTCCGTTTTTCCTTGTGACACAGAGTTTCTTACTGAGTTCAGAGCTCACCATCCACAAGCCCCAGCAATTCTCCATTCTCCACTCACTACAGAACTAGGATTTTAGACATGTGGTTGCAGGCCCCTTCAGACCTTCGTGCTTGTACCGGAACTTCATTTAACCACTGAGCCATCTCTTTAGCCATCCAAAAAAACTTTGTTTGTTTGTTGCTTTTTGTTTTTTTGAGGTAGGGTCTCACTCTAGCCCAGGCTGACCTGGAATTCACTATGGAGTCTCAGGATGGCCTCAAACTCATGGTGATCCTCCTCCCTCTGCCTCCCGAGTGCTGCGATTAAAGGAGTGTGCCACCACGCCCTGCTCCATGCCCCATTTTTTGAGTGCATTTTTTTTTTATTGCTTAGTTTTTTGAGTTCTTTGTATAGTTGAGAAATTAAACTTCTGCTGTTGGATGTATAGTTGGTGAAGGTTTTCTCCTTCTGTATGTGCCTCGTTGACTTTGTGGATAGTTTTCTTATCTGTACGATAGCTTTTGAATATCATGAGGTCCCAGTGCTTGAGGGAGTCTCTGTTTCCCTGAGCTTCTGGGTCTTGGGCAGAAAGTCTGCCAGGGCCTTATGGAGCAACAGTAGTTCATCTGACTGGAGGAAATATTTCCCTATGCCTGATCTTGGAGTGTTCTCCCTATTTTCTTCTAGTTGTCTTGGAGTTTCGGGTATTATAGTGAGGTCCTGGATCCATTTGGAGTTGATTTTGTGCAGGATGAGGGAAGAGGGTTCAGGTTCATTCTTCCACATGTGTATATCCAGTTTCTCCGGCGCCATTTGTTGAAAATGCTGTCTTGAAAAGACTGTTTTTATCAGAAGTGAGAGGAAATAATCTGTAGACATGGCTGTGTGGCTGTCGCTAGTCTGTAGGAGGAACTTGTGATTCCCAAGGCCAGCCCCAAGCCACCAGCTCCAATGGCAGATACCCGGAGGCGAGCCTTGGTGAGTTTCACACTGCCTGGCGGCCTTTCTCACCTGCACTGCTGACCCGGTGCTACAAACCTCATCCTTTCACCTGCCCCTGGAGGCATTTCGGAAAACCCAGGCCAGAGTGCTGCTGCCCTGCTGACACTTCCCAGCAACACTTCCTTATTCATGGAAGTGAGTTCCCTCCGGAGGACCAGGAAAGTGAGGAAGTCCTAGAGGGACTTTAGAACTTTCTGGGAAAAGGACTTAAGTTTATGTAGATTTTCTGTAGTAACCGCCCCCCCCCAAAGGTTGTATGTAAAACCTGAGCGTGGATTGTGAGGGAATGGTCACCTTTGCCCAAGTTCACCTGCCTCTGAAACTGAGGTTGCCTCAGGTGAGCAATTGCTTCAGTAACCAGGAGAGCCTCCCTGGTCTGCGCATCACGTGGGTGCAGGGCGGCTGTGGGAGGTCCCCCCAGGCCTGTGGGCCTGTCTGAAGGCGTGCCATGTTCCCCGTGTGCCAGGAGTTGTCTTCTTCCCTCCTCTGAGCAAATGGTGTCTTGTCCCCAAGGCCACCTTCCTCCTGCCACTCTGTCCCTAGTCACGCAGCTCCTAACCAACAGGGCTGGCAGCTCTTTAGGCTGTGTCCTGGCGTGAGCTTTTCTAGGTTCCACACGTCCAGCAGGCTAGCTGTTCACCTGACGTTGTAGAGGGGATCTTCTGTGTTTTAAAAATAGTTTATTTATTTACAAGCAGAGAAAGAGAGAGAGAGAGCGTGCAAACGGGCACACATGATGGCCTCCTGCCACTGCAAATGAACTCCAGATGTATGCACCACTTTGTCCATCTGGGTATTTGGGTACTGGAGAATTGAACCAAGGCCGTCAAGCTTTGCAAGCTTTTAACCACTGAGCCATTTCTCCAGCCCCAAAGGTCATCTATTTTAATCATCTGGGACCCATCTATTTTATTATGCCAAGTTTGAATTATCATGTCACAAGTCTTAATTTTTTAAGCTCTTTTTATTTTTTTTTTAAATTTATTTGAGAGAAAGAGAGAGAATAGGTGCGCCAGGGTCTCCAGTCACTGCAAACAAACTCTAGACACATACGTCACCTTGTGCCTCTGGCTAACGTGGATCCTGGGGAATCGAACCTAGGTCCTTTGGCTTTGCAGGCAAACACCTTAACCACTAAGCAATCCAGCCTTAAAAGTTTTTTTTCTTTAAATATATTTTATTTATTTATTCGAGAGAGAAAAAAGCAGAAAGAGAAAGAATGGGCGTGCTAGGGCCTCCAGCCACTGCAAATGAACTCCAGATGCGAGTGCCCCCTTGTGCATCTGGCTAACGTGGGTCCTGGAGAGTCAAACTGGAATCTCTCCATCTCTCTAGCCCTTAATTTTCTTTTTTTAAGTCAGAGTACTCTTCTTGAAATTTCTGCTTCAGAATAATTATCTTCTCCAAAAAAGTCACCTGAGTAAACTCAACTTCTCCCATAATGTTGCAGACACAGTTCACAGGGTTTTTGGAACTCTCATCTGTGACTACTATTTGCAGTACATTCTTTTTGTAGAGGAGTCTAGGAATAGATCGGTTGTTTCAGAACTAGCTGTCAGAAGTAAGTCCGGCACATTCAGTGAGGGATTCAGCCGCCACAGTTGGCTAGGACTGCTTTGTGCTCGGAAGTCTCCTGTCCCCAGGAAGACTCTCTGAGGTTAGTTAGCTTAATGTCAAGCAGCGGCTTGCCTGGGAAGAGTACCTTTTCGTATGTGATTGAAAGCATAGTGAAAATAACTTTTTAAAAAAAATGTATGTTCTTTTTATTTATTTGAGAGAGGGAGAAAGAGAGAGAGCCAGGGTCTTCAGCTGCTGCAAACGAACTCCAGACACATGCATCACCTTGTGCATCTGGCCGACGTGGGTCCTGGGGAATCGAACCTGGGTCCTTTGGCTTTGCCGGCGAACATCTTAACTGCTAAGCCATCTCTCCAGCCTGAGAATGACTTAAACATTTATGCTTCATTGGGCCTATGCCTTTTCTGGTGTCAGGGTCCTTAATTTCTTTGAAATCAGGTTGTTCTGGTTCCATGGACTGGCCCCGGATGACCTCTTGCTCTACCCTGGCATGTCCGCTTCCTCCTGATACTCTTGTGGCTTCTTGCGCACTTGGTGGCTCTGCTGGTGTCTCTGCACACACTCGCCTGCTCTAGCCATGTGGCCTTTTCTGTGCTTCTTTGTCTAGCTGAGATTTGAAACAAGGTTAGTCTTTTTTTTTTTTAAAGAAACTTTTTCTTGACTACCTCCATACCTGTACAGCATGTCCCCTGATTATATTTTCTACTACAGCTCTCCTTTGTCTCCACTTTACCCGCCGCCAAGCCGTCTTCTTGGCCTAGAATCAGTTTGACTCTCATCTTTAGCCACTAACATGAGTCCCCATTTGCACTTTAAATAGTACTTTCTGTTGTTTTCCAGTCATCTTATGTCTTTGTCCCTGGAGGCTAAGGACCATTCTAGCAGACAGTGTCATTGGTAATAAAAAGCTCATAGATATTAGCATCCAAAAAGCCCAGTTTAAAGGCTTGTGATGCCACTCAAAAAGTCTCTGACATTGGGCCCTGCGTGGTGACGCACACCTTTAACTCCAGCACTCGGGAGGCAGAGGTAGGAGGATCACCATGAGTTCAAGGCCACCCTGAGACTACATAGTGAATTCCGGGTCAGCCTGAACTGGAGTAACACCCTACCTCGAAAACCCAAAAAAAGAAGTCTGTGACATTGGGAAAATTGCTTAATCTTTGCGACCCTCGTCCTCATACGTACGACGGGATTGTTGGTGCCCGAGATAGCAAGCTCAGGTGGCAGGCAGGCTCTGGATGCTCACGTGGTAAGCAGGGCGTCTGCTAATGGACTTCCCGTGGGTCCCTTGAGGTGAACTGAACGGACAAATACATGTAGGTCCCCACCAAGTTCTCGTTTCTGAAGTGTCATGACGCTGTCCTCCCAGCGCAGGAGAGGTCAACTAATGGTCTTGGATAGGAGCAGCGTGTGTTCTGACAGGCAGTATATTCGGCTGCGTGAAGATCTCTGCATTTGCATGGAAGGAAAGTGTGAGATGCTTTCGAGCACGGATAGGTAAACTGAGTCTAGCCTTGTGCTTTTACAGCAGATGAGCGTTCCTTTTTTTTTTTTTTTAAGGAAAAAATTTATCAAGCTCTGTCCTCACATCAGGGATCCTGAAATGTTAGAATACCCCAGGACTCTGTAGGGGTGTTGTTAAACAGGGTTGACCCCAACTCTGGGTTTCTGGTTTAACAGGTCTGGCATGGAGCCCGAGTGTTTACTAGTTAAACAATGCCCCTGGGGTAGAGCTGTTTTGTGGAGAGTCCTACCTTAAAAACCCGTCCTGCCTGGCAGTTTGTCCCCCTGGATCTAGGTTTTCTTACATAGTAGCAAGTAATTATGTCTGCTCTGGTCCACCAGATGTATTTTCTGGAATGTTTTATGATCTAGTATGCAAATGCTGTTGATTTCTTTAGAAGCTATTTCCTTAACCCCCCCCCACCCCGCCCCATGGACTGCTACTTGACCTTTTTTTTTAAAAAAAATATCTCAGTTTATATTTATTTTCAAACTCTAACTTGCCTAAATTTCCCAAGCTCAGCCTCAGCCTAAAGGTGTTTTTCCCCCCTGCCAGGAAGTTGCAGCTAACATTTTTCATCTGTGTTTGACATACTGGCGGGTGGGAAAAATTCATCTCCGTTAAGCAAGAAGCAACACAAGACTCTCATTTTCACTTCTCTGGAGTTACTGTTTGAAGACCTGGTGGAGCATTCCTACTGAGAGCCACAGCCTCTCTGTACCTTCAGTCTGAAGGCACTAGAGAAAGTCACATTCCTGAAATCAAAAGTACAAAGGAAGGGCTGGAGGGATGGCTTAGCGGTTAAGGCATTTGCCTGCAAAGCCAAAGGACCCAGGTTCGATTCCCCAGGACCCATGTCAGCCAGACGCACAAGGGGGCACATACGTCTGGAGTTCGTTTGCGGTGGCTGGAGGCCGTGGTGCTCCTATTCTCTCTTTTTCTCTCTCGCTGCCAAATAAATAAATAAACAAAAATAAAATATTTTAAAAAGTACAAAGGTAGAAACACGAATTTTTCTTGAAGCATTTGCCACCCACAGAATAAAATGATAGTACAGCCGTGTGTGTGTGTGTGTGTGTGTTTCACGGTTATATATTAATTAGAGCATAGTATTAAAGTTAATACAGATAATTTTTTAATAATTTTTATGTATTGGTTTATTAGAGAGAGAGAGAGAAAAAAAAAGAAAGAGGTAGGAAGAGAGAGAGAATGGAAATACCAGGGCTCCCAGCCACTGCAGATGAACTCCAGACGCATGCACCACCTTGTGCATTTGGTTTACTGGGGAATCAAACCTGGGTCCTTAGGCTTTGCAGGCAAGCTTCTTAACCACTAAGCCATCTCTCCAGCCCAGAGAATTATTTTTTTATTAGTCATAGAATTAGCATAAGATAGGTATATATAGTTTAGGAAGTAAAGTTTTAAGAACTTTAAGAATATTAAGAACGTACTGTTTTGGCTGGGGAGATTGCGCACCAGCATGAGAGCCTGAGAGGGCCTGGTTCAATCCCCAGCACTGCTGTAAAAAGCCAGGGTTAGCCGTGCACGCCGGTAACTCCAGCCCTGTGGAGGAGGGGTGCTGTGTGTGGTAGCAGACAGCTTCAGGTCCACTGAGATGAACTTCCAGACCAGGCACAGTTATGGAGGAAGGGATAGTTATTGAAGCTTACAGATCCAGGGGAAGTTCCATAAATGGCAGAAGAAGCTGGCCAGCTTTCACAGGACCAGACACAAAGAGAGAAGCCACAAGCCAAAAAACCAAAAGCCACATAGCACAGCCCACCTCAGGAAGTCCAGGGAGGCACGCTTTGCCTATCTTTAGATTGGAATCTCAAACTCACCACCACACCTTAAGATCCGCCCAGTGACACCGCCTCCAGCCAGGTGGCTGCAGATGCAAACTACAAACTAATGAAACACTGGATATATTGGGGGCCCTCTATTCAAACTATCACACTGGACATCCCCTCTGACCAAAATCCCCTGCAGTTCCAGGTTCCTTAAGGGATTCTGTTTCAAGAACAACAGAGAAGGATGCCTGTTGTTCTCTGGACTCTGCATGCGTGCACTCACATGTACCTAACACTGTGCATACACTCACAGCCCCTCACCAAAGGAGGTACTGATATGGAAATGGAGAGTGATGGAAACTTTCTGGCTCTTGTTTGGCAGTAACTCAGCAGCTGAGATGCCAGACACTCATGGTCACACCACACTTCCACAGGTCTATGGTTTCCAATGAATGAAACTGATACAGGATTTTGGAGTTTAGGAGGGATTCCCTAAGTTTATGAACGTCAATTTTGTATCCTATCTTATTTATTTTTTTAGAGAAAGTGAGCAAGTGTGTGAGAGAGACAGAGAGAGGGGGGAGATAGAGAATTGGCGCACCAGGACCTCAGCTACTGCAGTCAAACTCCTGACACTTGCGCCACCTAGTGGGCATGTGCGACCTTGCACTTGCCTCACCTTTGCATGTCTGGCTAACGTGGGATTTGGAGGGTCGAACATGAGTCCTCAGGCTTCGCAGGTAAGCGCCTTAACCGCTAAGCTGTCTCTCCAGCCCTCCTGTCTCATTTTTAACAAAGAATTGATAAAACTTGACTCCCTAAGGATACATTATGAATTACTGAGTTCATTTAGGGAGAAATCACAAACTGTGGGGGTTTGTTTAGGGGAATTTGGAATCTAGGAAGAAGCATGTGGAAAGTAGGAAGCACGCACTCATGTGGAAAGCAGCATAGTCCGTGAGATTCACTGAAGAGAAATGGCTGCAGCAGAGACATAAACATGTGGAAGGCAGAACCTACGTGCCTATGTAGGGAATTTGGAAGACACACACACAGCATCTGCCCTGAGCTTCCCCATGGAAGAAGGCTAAGAGGGTAAATGTAGCTGGTTTAAGGAAGAATAGCAGAGGGAAAATATCAAAGCAGAGACCAAGAAATTCGGATGAGAAATGAGTAGTAAAGAGAGCTACACCCATGGTTACCCTGAGTTTAGAGAAATGACCCAGGCAGCAGACCCAGCAATTTAGAGCAAGCACCCACATGGTAGATCTGGAGTGTAAGGGAAACACACACGTGGTAGATTCGAAGGCCAGAGGAAAATCACATATGTAATTAAAGTGAGAAATTACCTTAAAGCATAAAGCATAAAACAGAGCCAAACAGAAAATTACCCAGGCCAAGAAACAGTATTCTGCTCTCCACCAGCCCAGCCAGGCTGGGTGGGGAGGGGGTTGGGGGGCAGACTCACATGTATCCCTGTGACCAGAATGAGGAGAGGCCGAGAGGGGTCTGGAAACAGCGCAGACAAGCCTTTATAGTTGATTGAAAATGGATGCTTCCGTCAGATTGAGTCTCAATCAATCAAACGTGAGTTCCATTCCTGCTAAGGCAGGGTGGCATCGGTTCTCTTTTTGTGCTTCTGTCCCTAACTGCCTAAAAGAAGCAAGCTTTCTCCCGAGTCTCTTAGAAAATCCCCAGAGAGAACATGACAGTTTAGAAAGATTTTATTATGGAGATGGAGCTTAAGAGAAGGAAAGAATACAGCGCTCCTGTCCAAGAGGAGACAGGAGTGGGGTTCCTGGAGATATAAAAGGCCACCTAGAGCTACAGATTGGGGTCTTCTTTTAAACATTTTTATTTATTTGCAAGGAGAGAGAGAGGAGAGAGAGAGAGAATGGGTACGCCAGGGCCTTTAGTCACTGCAAACGATCTCCAGATGCATGCGCCCCTTTGTACATCTGGCTTACGTGGATACTGGGGAATCGAACCTGGGTCAGGCTTTGCAGGCAAGTACCTTAACCACTAAGCCACCTCTCCAGCCCTTAGATTAGGGTCTTTTATGTGGGATGGGGGCTGAAAAAGTTAGTCCAGGCCAGATGCCAGGTTTCTAGGTAAGGGTTCAGGTTTTCTGGGGAAGGGACATACAGTCTTCCAGGAGTCTTAATCCTCTAGGAAGGGAACTATCCAGTCTGTGATGGCATGGTTATCTCCTTTAGGAAAGGGGATTTCTAAATATGTCCATATCTAGTAAAATATATATATATATAATAAAAAAGGAAAGGGGAATTGCTTTTGGGAGGAAGAGATAAGGAAAGACAGACCCTCCTGACGTTTTTGACCTCTAGCAAAATGGAGGCTGTAAGGACTTTAGGGGAAGGAGAAAAAAATGACCCGCATCCTCCCTCCTCAGGCTCGAGGATATTTCTTGCTTTTATTTTCAGGGTTTGTCACCCATAAACTGTCTTCAAAGTGTATCTGGCAGGTGTGAATTTTCTTCACATAGGAGAAAACAAATACAGCACAGACTTCTGGTGCCTGGCAAGAATACCGTGGACCTGGTACTCTGTGCCATTGTTGCGGTTTGGGAATGGGCACAGAGTTCGTGGCCAGCCATTTGGCAGTGCACATGAAAGACAGCAGATCTGTACAAGGATCTCCTCGTGTTGTTGCCTTGTTCATCTCAGGGGAAGGCCAAGCCTCTTTGTCAGCCTTCTTGGGATTTATGGGTATGTAGCAACATAAAGGAAAATGCTTGAGAGGAACTCCTCAGACACTAAGATTCCTGGATACGAAACCTCTCTTACCTGGAGCACAGCCGGGCGGGGAATGGAGAAGCAGTCTGAAAAATGTTCAGGTTTTTTTTGGTCAATCGCCAGTTCAGTGTGAACTAGTATCCACCACACACTCTGGACGTGAATCACAGGTGACTTCAGTCATGCCTGAAGGTCGGTGTCCCATCACTGAATCAGAAGAGTAGCATTATAAGAACCCCAGAGTCTTAGAGCCAGAGGAAGCTCACTGTGGAGGACATCTGAAAAGCCCCGGGACTTTCAGTTTTGAAAGGCTTTCTTTCTCTAGGGTTAGGCAGGAAAACACATGCCTTGCTTCTCTCTAAAAGCTGGCGTCAGGCTGGAGAGATGGCTCAGTGGTTAAGGCGTTAGCCTGCAAAGCCAGAGGACCCAGGTTTGATTCCCCAGATCCCACGTAGGCCAGATGCACAAGGGGGCACATGTGTCTGGAGTTCGTTTGCAGTGGCTGCAGGCCCTGGTGTGCCCATTCTCTCTCTGTCTGGCTGTCTTCCCTCTCTGCTTGCAAATATATAAATAAAAATTTTTAAAAAATAATAAAAGCTGGTGTCACACGGGCAAGTTTCGACTCTGGTATGAGGGAGAAGGTAATTGGGTGATCAGCCTCCAAGGGGAGCTGTTTATTGAAGGTTCTGGGAGCACAGGACTTGAAGGCTGGGAGCAGTGTTTCCAGTTCTGAGGTTTTGATGGCTAGCTCTGCTTCTGTTGGTTAAGAACAAAGACGGGGGCCAGGAGGAGTGGGAGAGATGGCCTAGTGGTTGGGGTGCTTGCCAGTGAAGCCTAAGGACTCACGTTCAAATCTCCAGGTCCCACATAAGCCAGATGCACAGTGATGGAAGCGCACAATGTCACACTGGCACACAAGGGGGCGCATGCGTCTGGAGTTTGTTTGTAGTGGCTGAAGGCTATGGCATGCCCATTCTTTCCCTCCCTCCCTCTCTCTTTCTCTCTCTGAAAATAAATAATAATTTTTAAAAAAGAACAAAGACGGGTGAGTGGTGGGGTCCTGTCCACAGTGATGAGTACATTAGTCACAGAAGGAACCCCGTCTCTGCTGGTTCAGAGCAGACAGGTGACTGGTGAAGATCCGGCAGCAGTGATGAACACATTAATCACAGGAGGATCCCTCAAAGGTGTGACTTAGGGATAAACCTCTGCGTGCTAGGGATGATCTTGCTGCTGTGATAGGAAATTGAGGCTTCTGCTTCCTCCCTCCTCCAACCTGGCCTGAGGTTCTGGAACTACATCCTTTTAGGGAAATTGAGATTTCAGAGTTGTTTGACCCCTCCCTCTTCATAGGTCTGGGGTCTTAAAATGCTAAGGTAATTCCTACTCCTCCTTCCAGCCACCACCTGGCTGACTCTAGAGGTAAAAGCCTTGCTTCCCACCCCCACCCCCACCCCGAGAACTCAGTGGGAGTAACAGCCCTTCAGTACAGTGCAGGCTCCTGCCAAATTCTCCCCTCATGTAACCCAGACACCCCATAAAGCACAAGGTAAAGATCCTTCCCTTCCTACCACCCTGGAGAATGGCTTGAAATATTCCTTTCTCCTACCAATCAGGTCCATAACTCCTTCCCTCCTCACTCCAAGCTCTGCCACTTCCCCGCTGGCATTTAAATAGAAATCTTAGGCCCAAAGAAACCCTCTGCCTGGGAGTCTCTATTTCAAACCTGACAGTCGGGATTCCAGCTCCCTCGGTTCAGAGTATCCCCAAAAGTGTGTGTGAAAAGATACCTAGAGAAACCAGCCAGGACATTCTTGTGATGTTTACTGGTGCTTCTGAGAGCCAAAAGGTGAGGAACCACTGATGGTTCAAACCAGCCTGTTTCACGGGTGGGCACTGTCAGGTGTTTTCTTTTTCTGGGGAGGGGGCTAAGTCTCAGAAGGTCAAAATTGTGGGTGTTATGAATCAATGTACTTTGTTCATCTGCCCCAAATTTGGGGCAGTGCTGTAGCTTTTGGGGGCAGGTGACAGGGAGGTGAGAGAGGGAGATGTGCGGTGTGAGGACCCAGGGCTCTGGGCAGATGTGCTGCAGGCTGAGGAAGGAGTGGGGGAGGGGCAAGGAGCGAGAATGTATGAGGGATGGAGAAATGGGGGAGAGAGGCAACGAGTGAGTGGGGAAGCAGGGGCAGGCAGACATTTGCAAGCCGAAAGACCAAGGGGATGTACGCACCTGTGGTGAAGTGGGGTCCCAAGGAAAAGAGCAAAGGTGGTGGCTGGTGACACAAAAGGGCTTTTATGCCCCTTGGGGCCTGGGGAGCCGGCCAGTGGGAGGTGGCCGGTAGAGGTGTCAGCTCCAGGAGCCAGGTCATCTGGGTCTCTTTGGAGCACAGGGGAAGGGGACCAGAGGGGGCATTTCAGTCTTGATGCGGGAGGGCAGGGAGCTATGAGACTGAGCCACTGCGGGACCCTAACTGTTTTCTCATGTGTCGGGTCTGGCAGGCCTGTCATAAAGATGAAAGATATGCGTCTGTGTAACCTCCACAGCAGGCGTGACTTGGGACACCCGTGACTTTGCAGGGGCCACCCACTGTCCCTGAGAGACGAGGGCCTCATGAGACCCAGGAGCTGTGCTCACCTTTCAGTCTTTAGGGGATCAGCAGTGTCCTGCTAAGGCACCACCCCAAGAAATGGGCCTTGTTTTCCCAGGTAGGATGAAGTAAAAACAGAGGAGGAAAAACAAAAAAGCTCGCGGCAACTCAGTCCTCTGCCAGGGCTAATCCCGTTGCTTTGCCAACACAGGCTGTGCCCCTGTTAAAGGCTTGTAGACAATTGGAAGCAATCTCTTGCAGTCATGTTCAGGAAAAGTTACTTCCCCTCCCGGTTTTGACCACAAGACACTAGGGAATTACCGGCTGGGAGAGCTGGCTGCTTGCTCCTTTGCTTGGGCCCAGAACAGCCCCGGGATGCAGCCAGCACCGGCCAAGGAGAGGCCCGGGGTGAGTCACGCTACCTGGAGCTCAGCTTCAGTCCTGTCCTGGACTAGGCTCTGAGAGGAAACTGCCAGAGCCTTTGTTTATTTGTTTTTTTGTTTTTTTTCTCTTTGAGACAGGATCTCATTCTGTCCTCTTTAAAATGGCCTAGTAATCTCTATGTGCTCAGGACTGACCTCAAATTTGTGGCAATCTTCTTGCCTCAGCCTCCCAAGAGCTGGGATTATAGGCATGATTTACCATGCCTGGCCCCAATCCACCTTTGTTGGTGCAGATTTTGTGCTCCTTAAAAACCTTCCAGCAGCCCTGTTACCAGATGGAGCCCTTCACCGTCTGCTTCTGTGCAGGCTTTGTCCACACCAAGCGTATCGACTGCGTGTCATTGTTTCCAGCCATGTGTCCTGCACTGAGTGCACTGACTTGGGTCTTTCTCTGACGAGGCTTGCTTCTGAGGCATGGCTTGTTTTAGGCATCTGTATTCGTTAGAGCTTATGCATACCAGGCTTCCCACGTAACTGGATTTACCCTTTAGGAATTGGGGAAGATAGAATGAAGATACACATAAGTGTTGATGCTTTCTATACGTGAAGGCTGTTCTCTAAAGGGGCAAAAAGCATCAACGCAGCAGAAGTCCCATAGTAGACCTGCTGGTTTTGCACCCTTCTATTTAAATTTATTTGAGAGAGGGGAAGAGGGAGAGAGAGAGAAAGAGAAAGGGCATGCCAAGGCCTCCAGCCACTGCAAACAAACTCCAGATGCACGTGCCACCTTGTGCATCTGGCTTACATGGGTCCTGGGGAATTGAACCTGGGTCCTTTGGCTTTGCAGGCAAGTGCCTTAACCGCTAAGCCATCTTGCCAGCCCTCACTTGGATTCTATTTGGACTTTGAGCGGCAATGGGAGTTGAGAAGGTTAATTGGGGGTTGTGTTAAATTATTTACATGGACTTTCAGCCGTTTCTAGAAAGGCCATGATCATTAATATGACAGGATCAAAGTATGTTCAGTGATCCAAGACAGGAGTCAGACCACACCTTGACCTTAGTAACTCCGCTAGGATAGGTCTGTGTTGGCCTCAGTCAGGCTCATACATCCTGAGGCAGTGTCTGCTGGTACTGGTGACTTAAAAAAAAAAAAACAAAACTTTTTAAAATTGACAACTTCCATAATTGTAGACAATAAACCATGATAATTTTCTCCTCTCCCCCACTTTCCCCTTCACAAGTCCACTCTCCGTTATATTCCTTCTCTCTTTCAATTACTCTGGTGATTTTAATGGAGATAGGTCTTCTGAGGAAGGGTCTTGCTCTAGCCCAGGCTGACTGGAATTCACTATGGAGTCCCAGGGTGGTCTCAAACACTTGGTGATTCTCCTACCTCTGCCTCCCAAGTGCTGGGGTTAAAGGCGTGCGCCACCACGCCTGGCTTTAACTTTTAAAATAAAAAAAAATTGTTGTTTCGACATTTTCATAAGTTATATTACGTTTCGACCGTGTGCACCCGACATTACTGTCCTTCATCCCTCCCCACCCCTGCCGTCTCATGTGCTCCTCCTCCTCACTCGCCATGGAAGAAAGTAACCCCTCCCTGGAGTCCTCCGGCCGTCATTAGCTCATAAGGGAGGAAACAGCCATGCAAGCCTCTTCACCGTCTATAATGGAACGTGGACTGGCCCAGTCATGTGCTGGTCTTTTGCAGGAATCCACATCTGGCGGGAGTTAATGAATGTAGTGGTGCGGTGGTTTGAATCAGACGCCCCTCGTAGACACCTGTGCTCCGAATGCTTGTCCCCCAGATGGTGGCCATGTGGGAGGTGGGCCTTGAATCAGACGCCCCTCGTAGACACCTGTGCTCTGAATGCTTGTCCCCCAGATGGTGGCCGTGTGGGAGGTGGGCCTTGAATCAGACGCCCCTCGTAGACACCTGTGCTCCGAATGCTTGTCCCCCAGATGGTGGCCATGTGGGAGGTGGGCCTTGCTGGAGGAGGTGTGTTTTGGGAAGTGTTACAGCCAGCTCCCCTTGCCAGAGCGGGGCTGGCTCTCCTGCTGCTGTTTTCCACCTGCTGTGGCAAAAGTGATGTCACCCTCTGCTTATGTCATGCTTTCCCTGCACTGGTGAAGCTTCCCTTCAAGATTATAAACCCAAATAAAACCTCTCCTCCTGTCAGCTGCTTTTGGCCCATGCTTTATCCCTGCAGCAAATGCTACCTCACTCCTGTAAGTTCTCCCAGGAAAAGCTCCAGTAGAGACAGACCGACTACAGAGCTTGTAATAGGCACAAGGAACTCAATCTAGCCATTGTAGCTGATGGTGGTTTCTTTTTCTTTTCTTTTCATTTTTTTTTAAAATTAATTTGAGAGAGATGCAAGTTAGAAAGGGGCAGACAAAGAGTGAATATGGGCACATCAGTGCCTTCTGCCACTGCAAGCAAACTTCATTTATATGTCCCACTTTGCCTTTGGCTTTATGTGGGTACTGGGGAATTGAACATGGGCTGTCACATTTTGCAAGCAAGTTCCTTGAGCCGCTGAGCCATCTCTCCAGCCCGACAGTGGTTTCTTTATGTTGCTTTCTTCCTATAAAGGTAATATGAGTTTAGACAATTTAGAAAACTCCAGCAAAGCGTCAGGACAGTCTTGACTGAGGCCAGCTCTCGCTGTGTGCACTGGAAAGGCTTTGGAGAGGGTGGCCTCTGAGTCCTTCCTAGCTCAGGAGCAGGGCAGCCCTGGGCTGGCTGTTTACACACCCCTGGTATGCTTTCCTCGCCTGTGAAACACCCACCTTCAGAAGCAAAAACTGCCACCTGGTGGGTAATGCTGGCAATCTACTGAGTGCGTGCTAGTTTCGCTAACACGATGAGCATTTGGGTGAATTTTCTTTTCAGTGTCCTCTTTGTGTCTTATGTTTTGTAACATTGAGACTAAACATCTAATTTTGTGGTCTGTCATTTTCAAACTGAGCATTCTGTCCTCCATTCCAGCGAGGTGATGTTAGCAGCCGTCCTATATTTCGTTCTGTGTACGTGCTGTTCCCCAGTCATCTCTACCTCTGCGGCTCTTTTCCATTTCCCACGTTCATGTTGTAGATTGTCCTGCACACACGTCTCCAATAACCTTGACTCTTCCCTTAGGATTCCTGGAAGTGAGGTTGGCACAGATGATTTTAAAGGCTTTCAATACAGATCACCAAGCTGTGAGCCAGAAGATGGCTTTCAGTCCTTCACAGGGCTTCACTCTAGAAACGAAGTCTAAAACCGGCTTTCTTGCACGGGGTTGTCACAGGGAAGCGACCTTGTTAGGGAGTGAGATGGGCCAGCTTTCAAAACGTTGCCTTCCCGTGAAGGCAAGGCGTGTGCTGCAGGCGATGTGCAGGGCCCAGGGCATGTGGGGGATGATTTCATTTACCTTAAGTTATACAGATTATCCCTTTGTGCAAGTGTAGTGCACATTTGAATGCTAATCACCATGGCCTCTGGGGAGTGTCTTATGGAGCTGCTACCATGGAGGACATACGTCTTCTAGAATGTTCCCTTCACCAGCTGTCTGGGTGGCTGGAATGTGCCACCTCAGCAGACGCTTTCTCCTCAGCCCTAACCCAGGTGGCTGCGGTCTGGCCTGGAGCCTGGGGTTAGCGTGGGGCATCACAGAGGCTGGGGCCAGGTGGCTGTCAGGCTGGCGCACGAGTGCCCCACCTCTTGCTGGTGATTGATGACGCTTGGTGCTTGAGCTGTTGTGGTATGCTTGACCGGAAGGGTGTAACCTTGGTCTCGAGCCAAGGGTAGTGATGATTGGATGAGCAAACGCAGAAACAGTACCTAGTGCAGAGGAAGAGCGTCGGGCAGTCAGGAAGCCTGAGGTCTGCTCCACTGGGCTGCCGGTGCTGCATGACCGTGATGCAGTTGCCACGCCCCTGAACGTTGGCTTCCTGCCTGTAAAGAAAGGGCTCAGCGCAGGTCATCTCTCCGCATCCTTGGAATGAAGGGCAGGATCCTGAAGTAGACACGACTAGCACCCCCAAGAGGTGGGACAGGAGGTGTGTAATTCCCCGTGGACGTTGCAGAGTTGAGAGCTGGGCTTGTAAGAGACCATGTTAACAGCCTCTGGACACACGGGCCTTCTTGCGGTTCCTGGACTCTCCGTCCTCCTGTTTCCACCGGGCGATTCCCGCCCGTCACTGGAACCTTAGCCCACACGTCCCCTGCCTAGTGCCTGATCCTCAGTACCAGCATGTTGCCTGGCACGGTGCCCGTGCTCAGCACACACACTGACGGCCCCTTCTCAAGGCATTCATTCCTGCTCCTGTGAGCGTGCTTGTCCCTGATCCCGTTTCCACATACTGCTGCACCCCTGTTGCTTGGCTGGGAACCATCAGTGAAGCGTTTGAGGTGAAGTTGGACAGAGAGGTAGCTAAATACTGGCCGTGGGCTCCCCTGTTCCTTGCCAGGGCTGTGTTGAAGTTGAATTGACTCTAGTGACCCCCTCCCACCCCAGGCCTTTTCTGTAACACTGTGGTGGTGGCTTGCTTCCTCATACTGTTTTGGGCACTTTGACCTGTCAGTTTGGATGTATATGTGCCCTCAGAAAATTAAAGGAGCCACCTTTTTTTTTTGTCTTTTGGGATCCATCATCATCATCATCATCATCATTATTATTATTATTATTATTTTTGAGGTAGGGTCTCAGTCTAGGTGGAATTCACTATGTAGTCTCAGGGTGGCCTCGAACTCATGGTGATCCTCCTACCTGTGCCTCCCGAGTGCTGGGATTAAAGGTGTGCGCCACCACGCCTGGCTCTTTTTTTGGTGTGCATATATATGTGTGTGCACGCAGGTGTACGTGTGTTATGGCATGTGCGTGGAGGTCAAGGGACAATTCTTGGTTGTCACTCCTTGCCTTCCGCCTCATTTGGGACAGAGTCTCTCACTGCTCACCCCTCCTTTGGCCAGGTCAGCTGCTCCGTGAGCTCCCAGGAGGTTCCCGGCCTCTGGTTCCGGCTCGCCATAGGCGCCCTAGGATGACAGAAGCCTGCCACTGCTTTTACCTTCTGACGTGTGGCCTGGGGAGCCGAACTCAGGCACTCATGCGTGCACGGCAGGCACTTTATCCACCGAGCCATCTCTGCAGCCTCTGGATCCAGTAGTTCTTGCTTGAACCATACGCACTGGGTCTTCTCCTTGATAACCGTACTTAAAAGAGCAAAATCAGGCAAAGTGAAAAGCGCAGTCAAAATCCAGTCCCCCCTGATCTTGTCATGTGAAGGTGTTTACTGGCTTCATGATAGGTTCCTTTTTTAAGCAGAATAGGGATTCCTTTTTTTTTTTAAAAAAAATTATATTTATTTATTTATTTATTTGACAGAGAGAAAGAGGGAGAGAGAGTGGGAGAATGGGCATGCCAGGACCTCCAGCCACTGCAAATGAACTCCAGATGCATGTGCCCCCTTGTGCATCTGGCTAACGTGGGCCCCGGGGAATCGAACCTGGGACCTTTGGCTTTGCAGACAAGCGCCTTAACTGCTAAGCCATCCCTCCAGCCCTCATGATAGATTTCTATGTGAGTGTGAGGGTCTCCTAGTTCTGGTGTGTTCTGTGCAGTGAAGTATAGAGAATAGGAAGGTATTGGCATAGAATTGGGAAGAAACAAATTCTTTGCCTACTGGGGTCTCTGTCACTACAATTCTTATTTCAAAGAGTCTTCCAGAGGAGAGATTCTTGGCTCTAGACTATTAAAAACAGAGCATATGTTATATTTGAACCAGAGGAAAGCGAATGAGAGCACAAGGTCCTCAATAGAACAGCTTTCATAATTCTGTAAACAAAAGCTGAGAGACCCAGTTTGGGATCTTTCCAGAAACCCTATTCCCAAGTTTATTTATTTTTGGCTCCTGTTTTAAGTGTGTTGAGTTCTTCCAGTTTCTCTTAGTAGGAAAGTTCCCAACTCGGGGTGATCTGGAGTAGTCACTGTGCTGATGGAGAGTGTGCTGTTCCCGAGGTGGGCACCCCTCCGGGTGTCCCCGGAAGACATACAGATATAGGGCACATAGGCTGGAGCAAGGTGCTTCACATGCATTTGACCCATGCAGGAAGGGCCTAGTGAATCTTCCTTTAACATCACTGGGCAGCCGGAGCAGCCCGCCGGGGAGAAAGGGGGTGAGGAGCTTGCATTCTGGCCTCTCCCACCCCAGTGGTTCTTGGTGGATGTCTGCTCTGTGGTCATTAGTTCCATGCTGAAACCTCACTAGGCGTGTCTCTGTCTTGACCACCAACTTTTAGACAGTTAAAAATAGAATGTGGTTTGAAAGGGCCTAACCTTCACATTTTGCCACATGTGCTGGAGTCCTAAGTAGAGAGAACTAAGTGTGATTGATCAATCTGTGAGATGGAATTTTTATTTTGTTATTTATTTGTGTGTGTCTGTGTGTCTGTGTCTGTGTATATATGGGCACATGTGTGTGGAGGTGAGAACGGGGTGTTGGTCCTCTTACATTCTTTGAGACCAGGTTCCTCTTGATATTAGCTGGCCTGTGAGTTCTGGGAGTCTCCTGGCTCCACTCCCACTGCCTTCGGCCCATTGGAACTACAGGCACGTGCTCCCCTTTGTGTCAGGTTTTAATGTGTGCTAGGGAGGACTGACCTCTGGTTGGAAAACTTAGAGGCAAGCACCCCAGACCTTCTGAGGTGAAACCTAAAAATTATGCCAGACATGCTGGTTCACACCTTTAATAACAGCACTCGGGAGGCAGAGTTAGGAGGATCACCATGAGTTCGAGGCCAGCTTGGGACTACAGAGTGAGTTCAAGGTTAGCCTGGGCTAGAGTGAACCCTGCTTCAAAATAAATTAAAAATTAAAAATCTAATCTTTGGGGCTGGAGAGATGGCTTAGCGGTTAAGGCATTTGCCTGTGAAGCCTAAGGACCCAGGTTTGATTCTCCAGGTCCCACCTTAGCCAGATGCATTTGCAGTGGCTAGAGGCCCTGGAGCACCCATTCTCTCTCCTCTCTCTTCCCCTCTGTCTCTAATAAGTAAATTTAATTTAAAAAAACCCTAAACTTTGATTTTTGGCAATGTTAACTCTTTTTAGCTGTGAAACCAACACCCTTGTGCCTGAGAAGGGAGGAATGAGCTCTGGAGTGGGACACATTTAGGTTTGAAGTCCAGTTGTACCAGCCTTCCAGCTTTGTTTGTTAGGACAAGTTATTTGATTTTTGAGCCCTAATTTCCTAGCAGTATTAGAAGAGATTAGAAGTTCAAAAGTGTGTGTTACATGTAAGTGACATTATTGCCACTATTAATCAGCTTGTTCGTGGTGTCAGGTGTGAACTGGGTATCCTTAACACATCCTGAGTCCTGCTCCAGGCTTGAGCCGGCGAGCCTCTGTCCTTCACGGAGCTGACCAGTAGCCCGGGGAGAGCAGCTGTGACCCATCACAGTGAGACAGATGCCGCTGGAAGCCACAGAGCCTGAGCCCGGACCTTCTGAGTGTCCTCTGGTGATGCCAACATGCTTGAGGAGGGGGGGATGATGATGATGATGATGATGATGATGATGTGTGTGTGTGTGTGTGTGTGTCTCATTACAGCTTGAGAAATACATTTAATTTATTTGGAATTCCTAGTTCTCTTTCTGGAATTGTTTCCCTGGTGCTGGGAACCCGGGACCTTGTACATCATGAGCATTTT
This sequence comes from Dipus sagitta, assembly GCA_036346955.1. Lineage (NCBI taxonomy): Eukaryota > Metazoa > Chordata > Mammalia > Rodentia > Dipodidae > Dipus > Dipus sagitta. The sequence goes on along the minus strand of CM070793.1, from coordinate 24,560,236 downwards.
ACCTCTGAGCTATATGCCCCACCTGGAATTTTTTTTTTTTAATAGGAAAAAGACTCAAACATTGAATTTTAGTTTGCTCCAGTGTTTGCTAGATCTCCATTCGAATCCTTAGACACTCAGCTATCACTGGTGGTCGAGGGCAGGTTCCCCTGGTAGGATGAGTGAATGGACCATTCTTGCATAGGATTGGCTCAGGGTTCAGGGCTGCCCTTAAAAGTGACTTGTGAACCGGGTGTGATGTGCACGCCTTTAATCCCAGGTGGCTATTGCAGTTACTTTTTTTTATTGACAACTTCCATAATTGTAAACAATAACCCATGGTAATTCTCTCCCCCCCCACTTCCCCCTTTGAAACTCCACTGTCCATCATATCCCCTTCCCCTCTCAATCAGTCTCTCTTTTATTTTGATGCTATCATCTTTTCCTCCTATTATGATGGTCTTGTGTAGGTAGTGTCAGGTGCTGTGAGGTCATGGATATCAAGGCCATTTTGTGTCTGGAGGAGCACGTTGTAAGGAGTCCTACCCTTCCTTTGTCTCTTACATTCTTTCTGCCACCTCTTCCGCAATGGACCCTGAGCCTTGGAAGGTGTGATGGGGATGTTTCAGCGCTGAGCACTCCTCTGTCATTTCTTCTCAGCACCATGATGCCTTCTGAGTCATCCCAAGGTCACTGCCATCTGAAAAGAGAAGCTTCTCTATCGAAAAGTGGGAGTAGCATTAATATAAGGGTGTGAACATTAAGAGAAGTGCTTACTGGGAAGTTTGCATAGTATATGCATTCAGCCAGACAGCAGCAGACGTTGCTTTTTGTTGCCGGGACGAACGTCCGACCAGAAGCAGCTCGTGGGAAAGGGTTTTTATTTCAGGCCCACAGATTCCAGGGGAAAGCCCATCATGGCAGAAGCTGGCTCACTTCCATAGATCCATAGCAGAGAGACAGCCAACAGCCAGAAGCCTCAAGCGCAAACAGGCAGAGCTCCAGCTGGCTCTTCACATACCTGGGGCTGGACTAAAGACCCACCCCAGCGCCACCTCCTCCAGCAGGCTGACTCACAAATACCTCTGGCAGCTGGGCATGGTGGCGCATGCCTTTCATCCCAGCGCTCAGGAGGATCACCATGAGTGCAAAGCCACCCTGAGACTACATAGTGAATTCCAGGTCAGCCTGGACTAGAGGGAGACCCTACCTCAAAAACAAAACAAGACAAAAATTCCTCAGGCCCTTGGGGGGAGGGGCATATATAGTCACAGTCCAACACTCTAGTGGTAATTACTGAGAAGACTTCAGACTCATCACAGTGCTGAGAATGAGTGACTGTTGATTGCTCGTCACTCCCTGAGACATCTCTCTCATGCCTTCCAAGGCCCAGGGCGCATTGCAGAAGAGAGGGCAGGAAGACTAAGAACCAGGGGATGAGGAGGAGTGTCTTGGACCACTATCTTCTGCACGAAGTGGCTGTTGCATTTCTGACCACACAGTGGCTGTCATTACCTACACAAGACCTGAAGAATATTGGATCCATCAACATTCCGTCGTGGATAATTGAGGAGAGGGGAAAAAAATCAAAATAGAAGAGACACTAGCTAGAGAGAAAAAGGGATTCAGTGGCAGGGAGGGGAACCGTGGGAATGGAACAAAAGAAGGTAAAGGGAGGAGATTTTGATCAAATTACATTATGTACATACATGAAAATTGTCAATAAAAAGATAAGAAAAAAACAAGACGTGTGTATGTGTGTGTGATACATGTGTGTATGTGTGTGGGTACACATGTATATGCACATGAATGTAGAAACCCAGAGATAACTGTCCAGTGTCTTCTAATCTCTCCCCACCACATTTTTTGTGACAGGGTCTCTTGATAAACCTAGACATCACTAATTTGGCTGGACTAGCCAGCCATGACGCCCTAGGGACCCTCCTGTCTCTGTCCTTCCAGCGTTGGGATTATAAGTGTGCACCACCAATGATCAACTTTAAAGTGGGCTCTGGGGATCAGAACTCAGGTCCTTATGCTCGTATAGCTTGCACAGCAGGTGCTAAACTCTCTCCCCAGCCTGTAGTGTATAATTTTGATGTCCAGGAAGTGTGGAGAGCCAGGGAGCTGGAAACTCTAGGCCAGGCTTTCACTCTTCCTTTTCTCTTTTTCTCCTGAGGTAGAGTCTTACCCTAGCTCACGCTGGCCTGGAATTTACTCTGTAGTCTCAGGGTGGCCTCGAACTCATGGTGATCTTCCTACCTCTGCTGGGATTAAAGGCCTGAGTCACCACGTCCGGCCAGGCTTTCACTCTTTTTAAAATTATTTTTATTTTTATTTATTTATTTGAGAGTGACAGAGAAAGAGGCAGAGAGAGGGAGAGGGAGAAGGAGAGAGGGAGGGAATGGGCTCATGAGGGCCTCCAGCCACTGCAAACAAACTCCAGACGCATGTGCCAACTTGTGCATCTGGCTTATGTGGGTCCTGGAGAATCGAGCCTCGAACTGGGGTCCTTAGGCTTCACAGGCAAGCGCTTAACCAATAACCCATCTCTCCAGCCCCAGGCTTTCACTGTTTAAGGTGATCTTTTGAGGCCTGGTGACAGTAACATGCATGACAGAGTTTGCTATTTCTGTTCAAGCTTCGTGTATGTGGTCTATATATTCGTGCATAAGGGTGAATATGGCCTGATCTATCCCTCTCCTTGAAGCATTTCCAAAACATGAGAACACCCTTATCAGACAGTTTTAGTGTAAGTGAAAGGTCGGTGGTGGGGGGGGGGTGTGCGCAAAAACCCAGGCCATAGGGAGGCCATAGGTATATCTTGGAGAAAGGATAAGTGGGTAAGATGAATGGGAGCCAGGAAGGGGAGGACCCTGGCCAGGGGAGGCATCAAGGACCGAACTGGCCCTTGCTGTGTGGCGTGGGCTTCAGAAAGCTCTGCAGCCCTCTGTCAGGAGGCGACAGTGGCATGTGGCTCTGACTGGGTGGGCATTCTGAGCTCTAGCGAGGAGGAGCTGGCGGATTTGGCTGAACCCTGTATTAGAGCAGTGGCTGTTGTGGTCCTGGGCCCAGATGGAGTCCTGGAAGGCCTGAGAGGGTGGAGTCTCCCTGGGAGTCCCCTGGTGTGCTGTAATCTGTGGGCCCTTCCGTTCTGCTCTCCAAGCTTCTTTTGAGAACAGTTGCTGGCACAACAAATTGTTTTTGGAATAGCAACAATATTTCTGATCCAGCAACTTGACTTTTCTGTGTTTATTTTGAGGCTGTTCTCTGCTGTTTATTCTGGGAATATGTTTGGTTTCATTCATGACTGAGAAGAGCCTTGTGGTCCGGGAAGAGAGTGCATTAACAACTCCTCCCTTGCCCTTG